>CM076578.1:908249190-908849190 GCA_034641835.2 Pinus albicaulis | reverse complement strand
ACCATCAGACCATATCAATAAACCAGCAACATAGACCAGCATCGCTAGTTTTGAAGGAAAAGTGATAAACATTAATCATTTTTTTTTCACAAGAGAAAAAACGTTGTTTTGAATATATTATATGAAGTAAAACAGTCCATGAAGTCATTACATTTTCACATCTGAAGATTGGAACCCAAATATCCATCCAGAAAAGTGGAAGTCCCACCCTAGATAATGATAGAAATATACCCCATGTCACAGACAGGGACATGATATAAAACCCAGTAACGGTCCACATGGAGATTATCGACAATCTGAGAAAGCATCCAAATATGCCCGAGGCATCTATAAGAAAGTGAAATAGCAGTATGTAGAATAGTAAGGAAACAGATAGAGTACCGACGTCCATTGTTCCAAATACAAATTAAAGTACCCAAAATCCTTGAACAAAGAAAAATGCTAATCATGTGAGGAGTGTGATATGTCCAAAATATAAAAATACCATCAGACCATATCAATAAACCAACATCGCTAGTTTTGAAGGCAGAGTGATAACCTGTCAACACATAAAATAGTATCATAAAGCGGATACAGGAAATGTGCAGAGACATGTACTGTTGATATACGCCTCACACAAAAAGCATCCATGATAGAGCAAAAATATGTATAAACCCAGGGTCGATTGTATGTTCTGGCTTTCTTGTTCCCAGAAATAAAAACCATCTACAGAAACCCAGGCTCACTTGTAAGATGAGGCTCACTTGATTCCAAAATTCGTAACCATCTGTTGCATCCGAGATGTAAGGTTCAGACTCGCTTGTTTCCATTAGTAGCCCGCTACAGCATCCACCCTATTCATAGCAAAGGTTCCTGTAGATATACAGAGAAAGAGTATAATACATAGACCATATAAACATGGCTCTGTATTTCAAAAAACAGGTTTAAAATAGAAACAGGGCAACATTTTTTTTTCCAATTGTTATGAACATAATTTGACCGTGAAATATTAATATAATAAACCACCCCGCAGCGCTTCGACTATAAAAAATCATATAAACATGGCTCTGTATTTCAAAAAACAGGTTTAAAATAGAAACAGGGCAACATTTTTTTTTCTAAGTAAATTTAATCTATTAACAGTGGGAATAAAATTACACTGAAGTCAAAAACATTGCCCAAACTCATGGAAAATTTGTCATCAAAAGATAAAAAAATTAAGAAGACTGCCCTCATATGGGGAAACTAGTCTTGAACGTTTACAGAATTCAAAAATATTATAGAGGTCCAGCACAGTAATATAATCTAAAAGCAGCCCAATTAAGTGGGCCGCGAAGCAAGAAAAAAAAATTAACCAAACTACTCCTTTGGCTCCTCGAAGATTCGGCACCATCCTTCAGAAGGTCTAGGATTGCTAGGTGCTACCTCCACATTCATGCCACCGCTCCCCTCCTGAAGGCCCGAATGCTGGCCGGATTTTTCTGAGCTCAGACCCACCGGACGGGTGCATTGTTCTTCCATTTGGGCCTCCTCACGGAAAACCATAGTAATTGAAGCTGTGATTTGTGGGCGGTTCAGAGAGAAATTAAAGGAAAAAAGCACAACGCACGTCATGGGAGAAGGTGAAGTGGTGGGGAAATGAGGAGCAGGAGAGCCCATACGATGGCCAGATCCTAGAACCCGACCCCGCCCACTTCTAGTATCTGGATAGCGACCTGCGTGATAATCACTATACTGGGAAGACGACTCATTTGAGGGGCTGGAGGGAGTGCGCAGGGGTTGACCTCTAGTGCTCCCCCTGTGGCAACACATCCTTTAACGCAGGCGAGGCATGGGTGCAGTCTCAGCAGTGGGCACAAGAGGAGACGAAGAAGCAGAATTCCAAGAAACAAAGGAAGACAGACAAGGACCAGACTGGGAGAAATGCAGATATGCAGCAAGGTCTAAGTAGTAGTTCAACTGGCCACTTCTCCTTCTTGTCACAGTGAGAAGGCAGTGTAACCCAGCAACCAGCTCGTCTGAAAAACCATAGCAAAACGCCATTTTATCGACCCGACTGCAATGCAATCGAAGGACACCCGTCATAATTAATCTCTGGTCATTAATGAGAGCCGAAGGCCTGATCATATTGGAGCATGCGGAATCGCTAACAAGAGTGGAGGTTCGATCTTGAACATTGTTAAAACTTAATGCGATTTGATGTGAAAACCTTGGAACTTAATTGAACAACGTTAAAACTTAATGCGATTGATATGAAATTGCCACATCCATGTCCCATCGCCTTAAACGCCATCGAATGCTCCCGCATCCGGGAACAAGGCAACATTTGATTGAGGACACATGGCAGAAATTGATTGGAGCGGATCTTTGTTTGGGCCGCTCGCGCAGTGGAAATCCGGACCTGAAAAATATTAGGGCGAATTTGATAAGAAATTCGCGTCACAACTCTCCCTCCGTACGCTAGCCCAACTTCGGACCCGAAAAATATTAGGGCGGAATTCAATTGGTTTTAGCGTCACAAAATTGGCCGACATCAGCAGGCTATTTTGGAACGCAAATTTAGTTTGAATTATGGTTTATCGCTGTTTGAAGTCCGACGGGCTCGACTTAAGAAAAATTTTGTTTGATCCCATATTATAAAATTTGTGTTGGTTTTCTTTGATAATACACATATTTATAATAAATCATGGGAATACCACACTAGTAAACATGTGGAAAAGTTATATAAATTATTGAGAACAATCATTTTTATGTAAAAATATCCAAATGTGTTTTTGGGAAATAATAATTCGAGTATTTGGTTCATATTGTTTTAAAGGAAGGAGTGAAGTTGGAGCCTCAAAAGATGCAAGCTATTACAAAATGACCTATTCCTAAGAAAATCAAGGTTCTTAGAAATTTTTTTAGACTTACATGATATTATTGATCATTTGTTAAGAATTATGCATGCATTTCAAGTCCACTCACATATCTCTTGAAGAAAATATCATTTATATGGAATGATGAGGCTACTTTGGCATTCTCTCTTTTAATGGATGCCATGTCTGCTACACCAACATCGGTTGCAACTAATTTTGGTAAAACATTCATAGTATACTGTGAGGCACTAGGACAAGGAATTTACGTAACATTAACACAATAAGGGATATCATTGGCTTTTAAAAGCAAGGAATTCAAAAAAAATATTTGGTGAAATCTACGTATGAAAAATAAATGGAAGCAATATTACATCCAATAAAAAATGGGGATAGTATATCATTGGGAGGTACTTTAAAGTCAAGATATACCATTATAGCATAAAGTATTTTTTGAAGCTATGATTTTCATTAGAAGATTAACAAAAATGAGGAGAAAAAATGCAAAGTTTTAATTTTGAGATAATCTGCAAAAAGGGTAAGGAAAATTTAGTACATGATGCTCTTTCTAAAATAGAAGAGGCCTCAAATTTATATCCAATTACATTTTCTATTCCTAGGTGGCTAGAAGAATCTTGTCATAATGGAAAAATGACAATAGTACTAAACAAAAACTAAGATTTATAAAGGATGGGATGAACTCTATGGAGCATTGGGAGTGAAAGAGAGATATACTTTGGTGCAAATGTAGAATATTTTTATGCACGCAAGAATATTTGAATAAACAAATATTAAGGGAGTCCCATGTCTCTCTGATGGTAGGATGCAGGGTTCCTTAAAACATCTCAAAGGATCAAAAATTATATTTTTGGAAGGAATGAAGAAAGATATTCAAAATTTTGTAAGAGAAGGTCAGGTTTGCATAATAAATAAAAGAGAGATAGTAAAATCTCTAGGGTTACTTCAACCATTCCACATACATATTCAAATACTAGAAGATATATCAATAGACTTTATTACAAGGTTACTAAAATATAAAGGTAAGTATTACATTTTTGTGGTCATTTATATAGACAAATTTTGTAGATTTTTTTTGTAGAGCTCAAAGTACATAAACAACAAGCCAAGTGGCAGAAGTGTCCGTGAAAGAAATTCATAATCTTCATGGTTTTCCTAAAGTAATAGTAACAAGAAACTTTTGGAAATAATTATTTAATATGAGTGGAGAAACACTAGCTGCCATGAGTTCTACATATCAAACACAATCAAATGGTCAAACAAAATAGTTAACAAATGTTTTTAAGGTTATCTACAATGTTACTCTTTAGAAAAGCAATCTTAATGGATGAGGTGGGTTCATCAAGGAAGAATGGTAATATGATACTACCTATCACACATCTACTAAAATTTCCCCATTTAAGGCCCTTTATGGATATCAAACTCCTAGTATCTCATACTTTTTGCAAGATAAGTCCAAAGTATAGGAAACAGAGTCACATATGGAAAATACTAAAGAAACTTTGAAAATTATTATGGAAAACCTTCAAATGACAAGAAACATGATAAAACAACAAGGGGAACAACATTGAAGTGAAAGATAATTTGAGGAGGGTAATTGGGTATTTTTTAGATTATAGCATTATAAGCAATCTTCATTCAAGAAAAAGAAGAATAAAGAATTAGCTCAAAATGTTATGGCCCTAAATAATTATTCATAGGATTGCACAAGTGGTATAGAAGTTATATTTTCCTTCTTCTTGCATTCATAAGGTTTTTCATGTATCTTGCCTAAAAAAGGTTTTGGGAAAAAATATGCCAATGTAAATAGAACTTCCAAAATTAGATGAAGAATGAAAGTTGCTTCTTAAACCACAAAAAGTTATAGATAAACATTATGTATCTCTTTGACATATAACCATTATGAAGTACCTAATCAAGTGGAATAATATTCCTCTAGAAGAAGGTACATGGTAAAATGATCAATTTGTGATGAAATACCCACGGCTAAAGGGTTCGTTTGAAGTTTTGACAAAGGTTTTGTTATATGTTTTATATAACGCGCGGCGGAATATTTTTATTGTTTGTTAAGGTCCCACACAGTGATCAAATTTGAAGGGCAGGTCCGAATTTCAATTAGAAGGGCATATATCTATGTCGCCCTTCCATAATGAAAAGCTTTTAAAAAAAAACTTTTCAATTGACCACAATAAATTATTTTTACATTTCATTTTCAGAAAGACAAAACCATCAATATTTATATTAATAAAATATTGTTACATATACAACAATGAAGAAGGCTCCATCTTTCATTGCTTAAATATCTCATTGGCAATGTCAACATAAGTCTTGAAGACACTATTATAAGAATTTGGATACGTACCACCGGGATATAGGAGATTCTTATGTGTCAGATTGTGTAATGCAATTTTGACTTTGTCTCACAAGGAGCAGCAGCATGGAGGTCTGGATTTTTCTTATAGAACTTTTATTATTATTATTTGAAACATTGTTTATAGATATGAAGACAACAATGAAATTATGAGCATGGTGGACAATTAGTCAAGCTCATG
Organism: Pinus albicaulis; assembly: GCA_034641835.2. Classification (NCBI taxonomy): domain Eukaryota; kingdom Viridiplantae; phylum Streptophyta; class Pinopsida; order Pinales; family Pinaceae; genus Pinus; species Pinus albicaulis. The sequence continues at coordinate 908,843,786 of CM076578.1, read as the reverse complement.
ATGCCAAACCATGATGATGTAAGTTTGGAATTTAACATTTTTACACGTTAAAGACAAATAGTCAAAATCACTAACAACTTAGTATGCCATAGTTAATAATCATTCCATGTTCACTTTTGTTAATAGGTTTATGTCACACGATGATCTCTCTTCTTTGGCATTTACTTGTATTGAAGATCACTATTCTAGGAATAAGGAGTTATTTTCTCCAAAAATAACCCTAGCCAAACATTGAAAATGCATCAAGGATATATTTCTATGCTTCATAAGTACATATGTTCTACTTCTAAATCATGTCTTGGAAGTGGTTGTTTTGCTGGAAATTATTCACCAGTTGGTTTCATACCAAAGTATTTTTCTCATTTTCAACATCCAATACATGAAAAAGATAATGGTTTAAAACAACATAAACATTTGAAATTTTGCAAGAATTGTCTGGCACACTTTGAATATGAATTTTGAAGTCAAGTGCATGATGCTGTATAGGATCAAGTGTCATTTTGAATACCAAATGTTTCACAAGAAACTTCTCAACATGCTACCCTGCAGTAAGGATTAAATGACAATACTGCATCAACTATTTCCATAATAAAAGTGCACCTCGGCCATAAGACTAAACAACTACAAATGTTGTAGATCTAACAAGACCACACAATCAAATGTATTCCACAAGGCCAATACTATATGAAAAATGAAAAGGATTTTGCAACCAAAAATACCTTAGGCAACTAATTCAATTAGACACACCAAACCATCAGCAAAAAGGAAAACCAACCTACTCAAAAGGCAAGTGTTTACCTCCTTTGACAAAATTTTGAGTTCAGAAACAAGGGCCTTTATTGTCTTGTCAATTCCCCTAGTAATGTGAACGAGGTTTGCACCTACTGCAACAACCTAAACAAAAAGGTTTCACTTCAAATTATTTTCCACAAATTTAATATACAACCATTGTCATTTTTGTATTTCCTAACAAGCTCATAAATTTTGACAAAAGAACCAAAATTTTTTAATACCTAATAGCAATTTTTTCACTCAAACACTATCTTAGACTTAATAAGCCAAACCTAAAACTAAAAAACCAAACACCATAGGAACCTAAAAAAATGAATAGATGATCTTAATCTAGTACTATCGACAAAAAATTACCTTTACACCCTGACTTATTAAACCTGTGCTGTTTAATTTTAACTTCAACTGCTGCAGCAAAAGGACAGATGCAGCGGCAACATTTTCTTTTGGAGGTTGCTTGCACGCCATCCAGAAATTTAATTCAGCATTTAAAATTCCTGCAAGTTTTTTTTGTAGACGACCGCAGCCATATTTCTGTACAGGATTGTATTTAAACACAACAACCAGCATTAACGCAATTCACCAACCAGAAATTAAACAAATAGAAATTTACCCCCCAGTTTTGTAAATTCAAAAGGAGGACACGTGGAGCATTAATATTGGATCACATGAAATTGAAGGGAATCTGAAAACCTGAAAACCGGACTCGAATTTTTTATAAGGCACATTGGATTGAGAATTCGCGTTACAAATTAGGCAGACGTCAACATCCCATTTTGGAACGCGAATTTGGTTTGAAATTCAATCTATTCAGACTTTTGAAGTCCGACGGAAAGGGTTCTTTAATGTTTTGATAATTTAATTTTATTTATGCTTTAATATATACATATGTTTTAAACATATGTTATATATATATCATATGCGAAATGAAAGGTGGGCCATAGAATTTAGTTTTAATTTTATTTTTTTTAAAAGAGGGTTTATTATAATATGTTTTATATGTTACAACAAATCAAAATGAAAAGGACAAAAAAGCTTGGTAGTTTTTTTTATAGACAGTACGTAAACTTTTTATTACACAACAGTGTGTAAAAAGTGAAAGACTGAGTGTAACTTTTTAAGTGTGTATGCACAACAGTGCGAAAGTGAAAAACACAGCAGAGTATTTTAGAGACAGAGTATGTTTGTTTTGAACAGATAGTGAGTTGGTTTTATGCACTGCGTTTTGTAGCAGTCATAATTTTGTAATCCCTCTCAGTGAGGAAGAAGTGTAATAGTTTTTTTTTTTAGTTATTGAAGGGAATAGAAGTTTGTTTTCAAAGTATTGAAACTCTGTCTCCTGTCAAAGAAATTTTTATTTTCTCTGTGTTAGAGGAAGGGACATTTATTCTCCATTCATTGTTATGGAATTTTTCAATATTCCAACATGTGCAAGAACAACAGATGTTGTGGTTCCATCCCCAGCTAAATCATTTGTCTTTTCCATAGCTTGCCTTACCAACTTGGCCCCAATATTTTCAATTGGGTCCTCTAATTCAACCAATAAAAAGGCCAAAACCATAGCATTGAGATACATTTCATTACACTGTCAATAACAATAAAATTTGACTCAGCCATAACCCTTTCCTTTTATTGTTGTGAAAAGCTTTATGCATTACTTTAATGTGGCTAGTCCATAGGCCAAGTAGACCACTGGGTAACAAATATGTTTCCTTTCACCTTTGAGTTTTCAAATTATGCCTACCAAATCTAAGACATTTAAGAGGGGAACTAATACAATGTTAAAAAGAAAACCAGAGCACACATCTACAAATTACCTCCTTAGCTACTGTCACACCATCATTAACTATTTTCGGAGAACCATGCTTGCTCTCCAAGACAACATTTTTCCCTTCGCCCCAAGGGTGAATCCAACAAGATCAGCAAGTTTGTTCACACCGCCTGCAAGACAAATTGACAATGCTTTCAGTAAGTGTGCAATTGAATGCCAGACCATATGCCAAAACAACCCTCCATGAAAAATTAAAATAATACATTAAAATCGAATATAAGTGGACAAGGAAAGATCCACCGCAGTGAAGTTTCACGTGCAGGTGACCTTCCTTTAAACATAATTTTTTCTCTGACCTGCAATTTTTTTGTCACCGAGCCATCCTTGTTGAAGTAAAACTCCTTTTCCATAGCTCTTGTATTAACTACCTTCTCTCTGTCGCGTAATCTCAGAGTCCCTCTTCTTCTTGAGCGATTAAAGGAAATGGGTGAAAAAACTGAAAGAGAAGACAATTTTCTGCCATAATTATCAAACATTGCACCCAAATTCTTCCCCTTTCCATTGTTACCCAATGAGGTAGATGTGGCAATTGTTGTCATACTGCCCAAAGCAGAGGCCATCTTCTCTTATGATGAATATAGAATTACAAGATCTTCATATTAGTATGAACCTTAAAAAACATGACTCCCATTGCTAAAAACCACCTTTAAGTTGTAACAGGCAAACTAAACAACTATCGCAACTTTTGGCAACTTCTGGAGCATTAAGAGAGAAACAACCAAAGAGAAATACAACCAAAATCCTCATTTTAATGAGACCGGACTATATATTTGCATTAAGATAATAGAAAGAAATCACGACTATATTAAGGCCAGCACAAAACAATCTTTAACCAGTGTCTCTCGCGGCCTTCAGGTTGCCATGCTAGAGGTTGCATATTTTTAATTTAAATGCTTGAACTCTCATGCCCATCTATGAATGCATCCAATGGGATATCTACATCAAATTCTCCTTTATATCCCCAAAAATGAATTCCCTACTATAAGAGCACCAGTATTGATGGATCACCCCACACCATCCCACCCACTAGAAACGGTGAAAAAGGAAACCCGAGAAAAATTCTGAAATATCTCAAGATGACTATATGGGTGGTTCTTATGAATCAACCGACCATTCAGAACATGCTCATCAATACAAACCATGAGTATTATGTGACGATATTCAAGCAGGCACTGAATCAGATTTCTGAAGCTATGTTAGAGAAACCCTAAACTCTCACTGAAAATAGGTGAAATGTGGCACCACTTAGAGATTGACATGTGCCAATTAGTACAAGTGGTAGAAAATTGGCATGCTCAAACAATGAGGTGATGCAAGAATGACATGAGGGAGAAAATATCAGAAAAGCCCCAAATCTGGAGAACTAAATCTCATCACAAACCTGAGATTGACAACTTTACATGATGTAACCTATGAAATCGTAAATGGAGAAATCATAGTAACAATAAAGTAACCTATGTAACAATAAATTCGGATTCATCCTGGGAGTGGTAATGGGAGAAATCATAGTGAAAAACAGGAAACATGCAGAGTTGCTTACAATCAAATAGATGAAAAAACACATACAAAAAACCTAGATAATAATCATGAACAAGCTTAATATTGAATTATGAACTATAAAGGAACTTACAAAATGTGACATTACAAACTTGTTCAAGCGCACAAGAAAAAATATCCTGGACATGACCCTGGTTGACAAGTTGTAATGCTCATGATGCAAGAGGATTTGTACCTACACTGCCAAGTCAATCAAAATCCATCATTATCTATACAATAAATACAAGTAATTGATGTAGTATTTTTTACTCTAAGATGCATTCTTATGATAATGTTAGAACATATGTTGAAAATTTCAAAACATACCTAAATAAGCTCCTCTTCGTTTCAAGAACAATTTATTGGAGTCGCATGAACTTGAAACAAGCCTCCCACGATCTGAAAGAGTAGCAACTAAGTCAACAGTGACTTTTTTGTTGCTACGCTGGATCAAGGGAGGTTTGCTCCAAGATTAAATCGCTCCAATAAATTATTCTCTACTTAACAGGGCCAACCACATGAAGGTGGAAGCTCTTATGGCCCCTACCCCCCCCTCACATCACTCTCAATTCCTCAATACCCAATCTATATTTCATTTATTACTTTCATGAGCATAAAAAAAATATTCAATAACTAATAAAAAAACAATTCAACAAAAAGTACGCAAGGAAACATTGCAATTAATGCTTGACATAAAAATAGTATGATTAATGAGTTTTTTATATAACGCAAAAAACGTTCCAAGTATGGTAACGTTTGTCTTATAATAATACAATATTTTACATTATCGAATTTTCTTTTTCTTCTTCCTATTTTTAAAGCTCCTAATTACATCATCAATATCATCATGCTCTGCTCCTGTTTCGTGCCTTTCAACCCGCACTGCTGACCTAGTTGCGTAGTCACGATGTTTGGTCTCATCCAGTGACGGGGCATCGCCTACAAAAACAGATAATATTAAATTTTAATTGTCAGTTTTTAAATATCATTTAACTAGTTCGGTAATATTAATAAAAAAAATTGCAATGAGATTATTTACTTGGTGCACCAGTTGTCGCCGCTGACCTAGTTGCGTAGTCACAATGTCTGGTCTCATCCAGTGACGGGGCATCGCCTACAAAAATAGATAATATTAAATTTTAATTGTCAGTTTTTAAATATCATTGAACTAGTTCGATAATATTAATAAAAAAAATTGCAATGAGATTATTTACCTGGTGCACCAGTTGTCGTCGTTGGGACTGTTGCCCTGTCTTCCTCTCTGGTGGTAAGATCCTCAAGGAAAACATTCTCTGTCATTTAAACAAAAAATGTTATAAGGACAACCATCAAGGTATAATTAGAAAAAAATATAAGTGGAAATTAATTACCGTCACGGCCCTCACTGATAGTAGCATTGTCGGCCTGGTCCCCACTACAATGATCAGGTTGCACGTGAGGATCATCTACATATGGCTCTAAAACTGGGTTATTTGCCTCGTCGGTAGTGCTGCTCCCCTGATTTAAACAAAGTTGTTAGAAATTAAATTTATGGACGAAAACAAACATATTGAAAGGTTAATGTTTTACCTTATCAAGCATTCTGGATCTTGGAACCTACCCCAAGCTTCTGCGACGTTCAACTATGGCTTGATAGCCGAAATGGAAAGCGATATTTTTATCTTCCTCTGTAGTTTCTGTTCCGAAGTCATCACCCTACATTACATATGATTGTGTATTTTTAATCATATTTGATAGAATTACAAAAACTTTGGAAGGCGATACAATTAATTATAAGATGTTTAGCTACTTAATTACAATTCTTGCGGCCAATTTCAAGTAGCCGCCCTGGCCTAGCTTGTGATGGCCCTTTTTTCAATCCTAGCTTTGGTTGCCTTTGAGGTGTCAGGCAACCTAGCATCAAAATATTGAAGTCAGATATGACGTAGCACACTTTTATTTTAGACATAGAGAAAATTAAAGCTATTGAATTAAAGTTTTAATTTACCTTGCGGGTCCAGTTGGCATTTTTCCTTCTTTCTTTGCCCTTTTCTCTTTTCCGTCATGGATGAGTGCTCTCCACTCACTCTCTGAAACTGCGAGAGGACGCTCATATCTAGGGTTAAATTGCAATTGCGTCCTATAGGTGTCCCTGGTATATTTCAAATATTTTTCGGCTACCTGAGCCACCGCTTTTCTGTCAAATGTGCCGACCCCAAAAAGGGCTTCTAGATAATCTAGAAGTTCTTTTTTCAGGTTGGAATTCTGGGAATTCCACCCTGTACGTATGGTTGGGCCAAAAATTACCAAAGCATGGCTCTCCAGAATCCTGTAGAACTCATTGTTTCCTACACAGAATAAAACCAAAAGAAAAAGAAGATATTATCATTAATTTAAAAATAAAAATCATGATAAATATGTTTTAGATAAAGTACATGAAATAGATAAAATATTAAAATTTACCTGGGAGTTGTACGTGCTTTATAGGGACACCTTCATCATTCACCAACAATGTGCCATTAATGGTCCCTGTGGAGCTGACACGTGTAGCTCCAGGAAACGCAATAATGTAGTTGGCCATATCACCCTCATCACTGCCAACATGTTCAGCGGTTGGCTGGGTGTCTGCTTGGGCAGGGTGTGTTTCTTGGCCAGCACCTAAAGGAGTATAAGGTGTATGAGAGGGTTGCTGGGCAATCTCTTGCCCTTGTGTCCCACTACCACCAACACCGGGTTCAACAAGTGCCAGAAAACGCTACATACAAAAGAACTTTTTGTTAGTTTATTCAATGTAAAAATTAAAAATCAAACTATCACAATTCATCTCATGCAGAACAAAAAAAATATCCTTTTGAATTTTTATTATTACCTGATATGTTTCTAGCTGGGTCATAAGTTGTTTTATCCTCTCTTTTGTTTCAGGTGTTTGAGGCACGTCTATCAAAGTATTAAATTCCGACCTTGCATCTCGTGCCTTTTTTCGCAACAAGAACACTGGAGATAGGGATGAAGAAAGCTCTTCCTCAAAGAGGGAATCATCAGGCGTACCATGGCTAGGTGTCTGCATATTTGAACAAAATTAATATTATTTAAATTATGTAAATAACTAAAATACCTTAAGATAGAGCAATGCTGGCACTTTACATGTTCTTCCGTTGGCCTCTTTCCGCGATCATCTCGTCTCGACGTTGTTCTTGTACTGCCCTGATCAGTCTACCGCATTGCAATAAAATTATAAATGTAAAAACTTGAAAACAATATCTAACTTGAAAACACAAAATGAAAACTGAAATAATTTCTAATAAGACACCGAAAGACAGAGTTAGAGTTTCAAATATACCTTGCATTGAATTCAATCCTGGAAACATTTTATTGCACATTAAGGCATCCAAACAAGAGACGAGTTGAAAATGAAGACCTTATTGAATATATTGTTGGAGAAACTTCTAGTAAACTTGTTGTGAAGACCTTGAGGACATTTTTGGAGCAACATTGTTGAAGCTGATGGTATAGCATTGTTGGAGACGATCTTAAAGGGCCTTGAAGTGAAGCTTTTGGAGCAACTATTGAAAAATCCTTAGAGCATTTAAGTAAGGCACTTTCTATCTTCCATCACCTTTTTCCTTTCAATATCCTTTAAACAATTTTTTTGATATTTAATGTTTGAAATCACATTATAATTCCTTGATTATATGTGTTTGGGGACTTTCCCTTTGAAATTACCCAAAAATACCCTGGCAATTTTATCTTCAGGATGCATGTCTGACCCTATTGTTCAATATTTTGATTGATAATAGTAAACATAGAGAGTTAGGGGGCTCTTGACTTGGTTTGGTTGGGCCATTAGATCCCTAACATCTACTAGGGAGAACGCCCCTTGAGTTGGAGGAGAGCTAGCCCGAAGTGAAAAGAGGTTGGTGAGGTGACAATGGGGCTATTGAATTACACATGGTATCACAATTTAGCTTTAGGAATTTATCTTGAGAAGTGCGAGATTTTGCTATATCAATTCTCAAATTGTTTACAACACTATTGTTAAAAACTAATAAGAAGTGATGTTGAGGGGTTTTTGGGTATAAGAAACAATACCATTTAAAAACTAGGGTTCTCAGTCCTTGGCATTCCTTCACCTGGGCCTAGGGGCACACTAGAATACTTTCACACTAAACCATGCAAACTTAAAAGTAACTTAACAGATCCATAAAGTAATAATAATCATAATTCCTAATTTCCTATTGTACGATATGATGCAAATTATTCAAACATGAAGCAATGAAGACATGCAATGTCTGACTTTCAAGATTGATGAACCAATACAAGAAGTTAGAAACTACAACTTTGATTCAATACTCTGTGTCCTAACTCCAAGAAGGAATCTAGTTTGTAGTACAGAACATGCATCGTGTATTATCAATTCTTAATTGACAACAACTAAAGTTCATCTACCTCATCAATTCCTTCCCATTTTGTGTTTTTATGTTATATTCCTTATAAAAGTGTCAAATTTCTCTCAAAGTAAGCAACCATTGAATAAAATAAAAAATAGTTGAGATATGATTGAGAAATGGTCATTTATTTATTGAAAGGATCTTCACAATTTCTTTGGTTGTTTTTCATCTCAAGAAACAATAAATGACCTAAGAAACTATCGTGATGTAATATAAGAAACAACACAGTGCAATGGCCATTTTCAAAGCCAAATGATGTCCATTGAGGACATGGCCTTTATTTGGTTCTTGTTTCATAGGAGTTTCGGGTAGAAATGGAACTTTGTTGTACCATTTCCAGTAGTAAAAAGGGAAAACCTTCTTTTTCCATGGGAAATAATTTACTTTTCCTTTTTCAAGATAATCTAAATCACAAAAAATATGAACTATACTGCACACATTCTTGGATAATGTGAAAGTGGAAAAGGAATACCCTACACAAGTGATGCACATATGTACATTTGAACACTAATAGATTTTTGTAGTTGAAATGCAATGCTTGTTTTCATTTAAATGTAGGGTTTTTAAAGTAGGGAGAAATAATGGCTGCCAAATTAATAAGCGTTTCTTTGGGAAAAATTTAAATCTTGTATTAGGTGATGAAGATAATAGAGGGTATTGAATCTTGATTCTTGACATTGTGTTTAACTTGAATAAATCAAATGATTATAAATATCGGTGGATGAGTTCTTTTTTTCAAGTATGTCACTCAAAACTCTTATGTCAAAGCATTGTATGATGGCTAGCATTTTCTTGTTTCCCTTTCTTCAGTTCAATGTAAAAAGTATATTAATATATTGGAGCACGAATGATAACTACAATTGTTTGCTCTGCAGTATATCCAACCCCAAGATTATGAAAATTTTTCTCAAGTGGAGCTATTGGTTATTGATGAAGCAACTGCAATTCCATTTCCTATTGTAAAGGCTCTTCTCGGGCCATATTTAGTGTTTTTGTGCTCTACTGTAAATGGGTAATAATTATAAATGAGCCAACCACAATCACAGATTTTGTAACCATTCGGTTTCCATGGATAGTGATGATGATATTAACCCTATATATCAGTGACCTATATGTATATGACAATGATCTCAACATTGACCTTGATATGGTTGTATGGATGTGACCTTTGGTATGTCATCATAAAATCCCCAAATATAAGAAAATCCCCAAATCTGGAGAACTAAAGCTCATCACTTTCGATCTAGAGTACTACCCTTGTGATAAAGTTGATGACTTTCGATCTCCCATTCTCTACCACTTTTCACTTCACCTTCAATATAGATCAGACCAAGGGAAATTCGTTACTGGAAGTTGAGATGGATGAGTTTGTCGAACTAAAATCCATAGCTTAAACTTCATGAAACTGGTGAAGTCAAATTCATGCAAGCACAAACACATCTTACACATCCTCTTTGAAACTCATCCGAAAGAACATTGGAATACATCTAGAGAGAACCCTACAGCCTAACACAATCCAATGGAATTGACCAAAAAAACCCAAATAGAGTCAACCCTACTATAGGAGGAAGGGCCTACAGTAAGAACTTACCATTTTGCAAGAGTTGAGGGTGAATGTTGTTCTACAAGAGATGAGGACGAACGCTGAGGGCGAATGCAGGGTGAATTCTGTTCTGCAAGAGCTGAGGGAAAATGCTGAGGGCGAATTCTGTTTTGCAAGAGCTCAAGGCGAATGTTGTTATGCAAGAGCTGAGGGCGAATTCTATTCTGCAAGAGCTGAGGACGAATGTTGAGGGTGAATGTTGAGGGCGAATGCTGTTCTGCAAGAGCTGAGGGCGAATGCTGTTCTGCAAGAGCTGAGGGCGAATGCTGAGGGAAAATGTTGTTTTGCAAGAGCTGAGGGCGAATGCTGAGGGTGAATGTTGTTCTGCAAGAGCGGAGGGCGAATGCACGCATGATATCAGACGTTAATGTAGTTTTTAATAAAATCATTTTTATGTATCGCGCATATAAGTACCGACGGCAGACAAAGCATCGCTATTGCGACGGATGCGTCCAAACGTCGCAATTGCGACACTTAGACATTGTGTCGCACTTGCGACGTTTGGAGGCAGTCGTCGCAATAGCAACGCTTTGGGGCATAGTGTCGCAATTGCGACGTCTTCCTCCAAACGTCGCAATTGCGACACTTTGTCTAAGTGTCGATATTGCGACACTTTTCTCTAAACGTCAGTATAGCGACAGTTTTGGGTGGGATTGAAAAAATTTGGGGAAATTTCCGACATTTGGTCAAAAGCGTCGGAGCCAAGTGTCGGAATTTCCCCCAAATGTACTAGTGTGGCTACTCATGAAAGATTTTTTTCATCATGTGACACATTCTATTTCAAAGAGTATGTTGTTAGTAGGGACTTGGCATGGCACTTGCATCATATGGTAGCAAGGAGTTTGGGTGCATTGGGGTGATGTGATATCTTTCATGTCAACCATCATGTTGATGCTCCATAGTTTACATGGTGATGGTGTGGGGAGGCAACAAGAGTTTTTTTTGCTTTGGAAACTCTTGAGAGTGTATGGGCTGATTTTCTCCCATACTTTGCATGATGTTGCATGAGTAGGTGTTGGCACTATCATGGTGCAAAGGGGCTACTCCTTAGCCTTAGAGGATCAGGAGGTACTTCCACTTTGGAAGGAATCTCCCATATATAGCAGCATTATGGTAGATGACTTTGACATTTGGCATGTCAAAGGATGGAGCTATGAGATGATAGGAGCCTTATTACAAAGGCCAACAGCATTGTCACTTGGGAGCTTGGGTTTTTTAATGGAGTGTTCCCAAGATCACTTCACATATGATGAACTTTATGTACAAGTAGGAGATGAGAGTGATGGAGTAGTGGATGGAGACATCTATTACCATGATATGATCTTCTTGACTTGGATCTCCAAGCATAAGAAGAATGATTTGCATTTAGCACATAGTTCATTCCTTTTCATGGAGATATGTCATACCACTATGGGGGGCCCATTCATGGATCTTATTATCAGCCTACTCTTATTACATGGCAAGAATTGTGTTTTTTCACTTGTTGATTATCTAACACAGTATTTGCATTCTCTTACCATCTTTATACAATGCATTTCTCCACAAGAGGGCAAGCCTCTATTTGGGCTTCATGGTCATTGTGGGACCAACATTAGTGATGGGGATAGATATCTCTTGTATGGCTCTGGGAAAGTGTTGTAATATTATTTGTATTCTCATTTGACACATAATGCCATTTTCTATTTATTAGTAGATGTGATGACATGCACAACTAGAAATTTGTTGAGAGACAACTTGCCATATTATTTTTTTAAACAACAGTTAGAAAAACTGCGATGTGACTATGTGGGGGACTGTTGGTACCTTCCAGCACTATATAAAACCTTTAGTACCTCTCTCATTTGGATTCCATATGATGATAATGTCATATTCACTTTATATGGAATGGTTTGGGCAAGAATCAAAGAGTGGGTCTTTGAGGTTCCAATTTCTTTTTTTCTTCATGAAGGCAACATTATTGCAGCCCAAATTCAACAACAGCTCTACACTTATCATAAGTGGGGAGAGAGACAGCATGGGATGGACCATTTGATCCATCATGTTCAGCTATGCATCCCACCTAATTTGTAGGAGCTTAAGGTGGAGAAGATATTTCATGAGTTTCCATGTTGGAGGATGAATCATTTTGTATGGAAGATAGCTTGGGATGGGAGCTTCACATGGGAAAGATGGTTCCCAATATATTTCATATTCCATGCCTCAAGAAGGACTCTAGACCACATATAGTTTCTTCCATGGATATTCCACTTGTTCATGATGAGAGCCATTTTGATTTTTCACCAACGGCATACTTATACACTTGGGAGGAGCAACTTGGAGACTTATTGATGAGATAACATCTTGTTCCTTGGAGGAGATTATCATATGAGGATGCTACAGGAGGAGGAGAGGAGGCTCTTTAGTTATATCCTTACAATTGCTTGAGGACAAGCAACATTTGGGAGGGGAGGACTGTAATATTCCTAAATTATCACATAGCTAATTGGAATATTAATTTTTTATTTTACTCTTAGATAGAGGAATAAGAGGGTATGGAGACCTATAAATCTCCTTAGTAGGAATAAAAGAGACTCCTAGTGTGAATGGAGATCATATAAAAGCTAGATTGAAGACCCTTAGGTGTGAAAAGGGGTTGGAGCATGAATACTGGGTCAACTTTGACCAAATCAAACAACGTTGTTATGGAGGAGTGGCATTCATGGTGGGATAATGTAGTTTTGGAGGGAGATTGATTGCATGGAGGTAGTGACCTAATTGAGTGGGGCCAAGGGTGAGGAAGCTCATAACTTATATAAGGAAGAGGATGGCAGCCATATGAGGTTATGATTTAGATTATTATTTTGTATATGGTGTGTTTAGACTTGTTGCTCTCTTCAGCTGTTTAGCTAAGATTGCAGTGTTGTTTAGCACAGGGTGTTCCCGAGCGAGAATCCCACCTATTTCCTTAAGAAGCCTCTTGGAGGAGTATTGCACTACATTTCCACACTCAGGCTTAAGGCTAAGCTACAACTTTCTTCATTAGCACAGTTTCTTCTTAGAGTTGTGTTGTGTTGTAGGGTGCAGCAGTAGAGAATTATATTGGGTGACTTTAGAGCTATTTTTGTAGTGGAGGAAGGTTTCCATCCACTGGAAGGCTTGTAAAGAAGGTTTGCAGTGGTTGTTTTGAGAGGTGATTTCTTCAGTGGAGGAGCCATTCTTTCATCCGGAGGATATGTTGGAGAAGAGAAGTAGGTTTCTACATTAGCTTCAGTCATATCTTCTCATTTATGTTGTTGCATCATACCTTCAACCCTAGGGCTGCATCTTACATTGGCACATTATGTGCATTTTCCGGAAACCCTCTCGGGTTGTCTTGGAAAGTTGATCTAGTGCCCAGATCTATATGTGTAGTATCTATTGTGGCCTATATCAGTATTTTTATATCATTGATGATCTCCAGCTATAGTTATGATTAGTATTACTATGATGTAGCAGTTCTCCTGGATTTTGTATTATGGCAGCAACTCATATTTGGGAGTGATTACTTATGGGAGGCTTGTTTCCTCATTTCATATGGTTTATGCCTCACTGTTTTGTACTAATTTGTTGTTCTTTTACATAATTTTATGGCTCCATATTGGTCTCCAATATTGATGTGTTGATTTACACTGCTATTTCTAGTTTTGTGTTCATATATTTTTGCTTCCCCATTTGGGAATATTACAACATCACCCTTGAGGGTGTTGGTTGTTGGTTTTTCATTCTCACGTTCGAAGGGCATGTAAGGCAATGGTCTCACACATTGACCAATGCCTCCATTCACTCTTTCGAACAATTTTTCACATAATTATTCCATGCTTTTGCCAGATATGATCACGAACATCGATGCAAGAAAATTTCAGAATTGCGAAAATCACTCGATGAATCACTTCACCATTTTCACAATCATTTTGCACATCTTTGTTGTGAATTTCCTGAAAATGACGTTGATTGGGATTTCTTGACCAAAAAATTTATACATATTGTTCACATTTCACTAAATCCGCAAGACTTATAATTTTTCAAGTCACTCCCAGCATACCACAGGGTTAGAGCTTCCAAATATGTGACGGACAAGGTTGTTGTTCCAAGTAATCCTTCGCTCGCTTCTCATCAAATAGCTATAGTTCTATAGGTTGAGGTGGGAAAAATTTAGAATCTATCTATTGAACTGTCAACATCTCTTCCCACCTTCTATACTCAGAACCCCTGAAAAATTTTGGACTGCAAGCCCGATGAGTGTGATGAAGTCTTTTCTCCGCATCCTCCATCCTTTGGTCCCTCGGAACCTCCATCTTGGGGATCCTCCATTGATGTTCATAAGGATTAGGTGTCAAATGGAGTTATGGTTTATCATCAAAATTGTGATGTCATTTACGATGAGTATGTGTGGGAATCAAAAGTCGAATAAGAATCTTCAATGAAGAATGAGTCTCTTCCTTCCAAATCTCTTCCACGTTATCCTGACACTTTCCACGATTCTGTCATTATGGTTGAATCATGCAAGAATTGATTTTTTGATACTATAAATACTTCCAATCATTCACAGAATTCATGGAATGCCATTTTTTCATATAAATGCTGAGAGGATGAATTTTTTGTCACGCGTCTTCTAAACTCCTCATCACACCTTCCTAGAAACATAGAGGGTGAAATTTCTCGCTTTTCATCTTCCCCTCTATACGATTCATCAAATCATGAGGATGCCTTTATTAGTGATCTTCAATTTTTTTGTCATGGCCATGGTGACCTATCTTTTGATTCAAATGGTCATGACGTTGGTTTTTCCTTTGTCAAATTTCGAAGCCACCTATCTTTGATGATTTTCCTTTCGACGAGTTGGAACTTCCTTAAGTTGTCGAGACACTTCAACCCCAATTTATTGTTATGTTAGATTCTCATAGCCTTGGGGCCAGTACGATATCTAATCATAAGAATGTTGATTATGTCTAGGCTCCTCATCACTCTACCACAAATATTGAAAATCCTTTTGTTTTACAATTTTCGCATCCTCCATTTTATTTTGATGATCCTATCACTCAACCTTTGGAGGAGTCGTACTTGGTGAGCACCGTGGAAAAATTAAAATTTCATTCTTTATTTATGTTTGCTCAACCTTTTAGTTTGAATGTGTAAGTCTTTGGCTCGCATTGTGTCAGGACACCATGACACAACCGCTAAAAGTATTCCTTGCACTTTTCATTCTTACTTTTAAGCGCATTCTTTCAAACTTAGAACATTTTGGTTTACATTGTCTTATATTTCTTGTTGCATGCTTTTCTTTCTTATCTTTATTGACATGTATTCCCTTGCCCATGTAGGCCAACCAATGCGCCTATGGCTGCATTGGAAGTATTTCTTCACATGAGCCTGGCCTATGTTCTGCTTAGGTTAGGAGTAGGAGTAGTGTTTGCTTTTCGTTGTTCTTTGATTTGATTTTATTTCTCTCATTTTTTTCCGTTTTTATTTTTTCCTTTTTTTTTCTTTCAATTTTAGGTATTTTTCAGCATGAGACCGTGTTTGGCTTCTGAAGCCCAAGCATGGTGAAATCCAACAGGAGGTTGTTCTTCTATCAACAATTGGTTTTCTGTCTATTTCCTGTCTTTGTGTGAATCTTGTTTTTTTTCTTTTGGTTGATGATACTCTAAAGGAAAATATGTTCCTTATCGGAGAGATTCAAGGTAAAATCACGATGTTTGGTTTTAACTAGTTCCACCTACTCTAATTGGTTTCTATCTTTTCTGTTAATCCTTGTCACTCTAGTATAGTAGAGTAAGGAAGGGAGGAAAACCTTAAAAATTATGTCATATTTGTATATAAACATCCTTCTATGAAGGGACAACCTCTTCTGCTCTCAATAAGTTGGGATCCCTCTTCCGCCCCATCAAATGAGCAAGTGCCTATGAAAATTTTTGAAAAATAAAAAAAATAAAAAAAATAAAAATGAAAATGAAAATAAAATAAAGGGCGAAAGAAGAGAAAGGCTCCCTGTACAGAGAGGTGAAGCAAGAAACTCCATTGGGGTATTTTCCATGCTCGCTGGAAGCAGAGAGATGTGTGTGTTCCTGAAGTGACTCCGTCGGGGTATTAACTAGGCCTGATGGCAGTGGAGCAACACCAGAGATGAAAATAAAGACTGACATTTTTTCCTCTTACTTGTGCACTTAAATACTCCTCATCCCTAATCTAAACAACTCAGTGTGACTTGTCTTTGCTTTTGTTCCACCGATGAAGAGGAAAAAAGGGGGCTATGTCTTTAACTCAGACTTAGTGAGGAAGTTGTGATAATGGATGAATTGAAAAATACTTCCGGAAGGGTGAGATCGGTTTCACATTGGAAAAGATTAATTCAGAGAGTTAGAGTTCTACCAGTGTGTTGCCAATTTTGTAGCGGCTAAAACCACCCTCCAAAATTTTTCCATTGTATAGATTTTGGAGCCTCACCTTCTTTTCATAGGACCTTATCTTGCATTTTTATCAGATATCCATGCTTTGAATAATGTTTATCATTTAGTTATGGTTGTGTTCACTTGCTCTTCAATTAGAAAATATTTTCTAAGTCATAAGCTAAAATCATGTATAAGCCTTATGCAACAGTTCTAGGCTTGCCTCCAGAAACTATGCAATTCATGGAGCCATACTTAACCTTGATGTTCAGAATTTCACAGTCATGACTAAAAACCATCCTTGAGCTCAAAAACTACACAGTCATGATAGGCAGCCCAAAAAATGTGCAATACCTCACTAAGCTCATAAACTGCGTAGTGCACTGAGCCGAGAGCTGTCATTTCTCTGGAAGTGCACAATCATTCCTGGTGATGTGCATGGCAAGTTTTCTCAAAAAATGCAGAAAATCTAAAAGAAAAAAAACATCCCTAAAATTTATGGATCTAATTTTAGTAAACCGAAAGAAGCACACTTGTTATTTTTGGAAATTGTCACCATGTGTAGTTTTTCCCTTAATTTATGGCATGCATGTCATAAACCCTAATTTCTCAAATCTATTTAATCGATGCCCTTATAACTCATTCTCACACTCGATCTTGGATCTATAGCACTCCCGAGGAGATCAAGGAACCTTCGGTATGACTATCGTCTCTTTTTTGGGTGAGTGTTGCATTTATTGCCTTTAGTCGCTTTTTTCTGTTTGGCTTGCATGAGTGTTGTTTTGCTTGTTTCTTTGCATGCATGCTGGTGTTTTAACTTGATTTAGTCTGTAGAAGTGTTATTTCAAGTTATCATTTTCCTTTTACAAGTGTTTCAGTAGTATCTTCATTTTTCACCTATGATCATCATTGCTACGACTCTCCTCACCGAGCTTTTTCACTTCTCGTTTGTTGATTTTCAACACTCAATTTGTCTTGTTTCAATCAAAATTAGACAGATATGTACTCAAGCCTTCACTATCTATCATATCTGCTCATTTTTCACACTTCCCTTGGGCAGTTCTTCCTTTCCCTTGGCCATAATTCACTTTGGCTACTTGGGAATTACGCAATCTTGAGGCCCAAGCTCAGAGCTTGGCCTCTGGAACTGCATAATGCAATGTACAGGATGGCCCAACTATGCATTGTACAGTCCCAGGCCTCATCCTGAATCCTTAGCCACTGATATTGTGCAATGCCATTAGGGGAATTTTGAGGTCTAAAATGGGCCTCAGAAAAATGTACAACCAAAATAAACTTTATAATAACCAATAGGATTCAAGATGACGATATCAAACATGGGGGATGATCCACCATTTTTGGAGTAAAAAAGTAAAAATATTTACAAATAATAAAATAATAAATCTACTTTTTCAACTCGTATTTTCAACTTATTGTTGGAAATACTGAGAGGGGGGGTCAATCAGTGTTCATTTCAATTAGAGAATTAGTTAATATTCAATTATTATCATTGTTTGTACAATGATAGCAGTAAAAAAAAGGAACACAAATGCACACAATTTTTAAGGTGGAAACCCACTCCGGGACAAAAACCACCTAATGATTTTCTAATAATTATTTAATATTCAACTCCAATTGAAAATAAAGCTCCAACTTCCTAGAATCTAGAAAAGAATTATTCTCCATCTCCCACTGGATGGATGCTCCAACACTAGAGGTTCTTTAGTAGTCAACTAAATAGATGCCCCAACACCCAATGAGCTACAACTCACCCTAGCACCACCCTACCACCCTATAGAAGAATAAAAGAAGAATGAACTCCTGTACCAAGGAAAATGGTCCACTGTACAATGATATAGAATGATGTAGAAGAAGAAGACATATTAGACCATAACCCCAACTATGACACAACCACCTAAGGATGATCCTAGACCTCCAGACACTACCTCTTCAACTCTTGGAAGATAGACACTAGTACAATTTTTACAATAATGTATTTACAATGACTTAGTACAATGATACCTTTACAGTGACTGTATGCAGTGCTGCCCACTTGAAGACTTCATGTGATGAACTTCTTGCTACTGCTCTTCACCTTGGTTGCTGCTCTTGTCATGCTACCATTTTTTGCACCTTGCTTTGCTTTGCTGCCCTAGAAAGTCTGGTCCTTTGCAGCCCTTGACAACATATGATCTAGATTTTTCTTGCCTTCTAGGAGCTTGATATTGAATCTAGTGTATCTATGTTATTTCAAATCCCCAATATGTGATTTTTGGTCCTGTAGTAGTCCTCTGAGTCTTCTTTCCAATTCCATAGTTCTGACCCAATTTAGATTCTTCAAGAGATATTTATTCTCGATCTCTCACAATTCCCTAATTATGAACTATTTCAGTAGAGTGAACTTGTACGGCATGTCACATGTCCTGAAATTGATAGAAAGAAAACTACAGTCTGTGCACTATCTTCCACTTTTTACATAATTCCAATCCGATACTCGGAGAGAGAGTTATGACAATTTTCCCAAGGTCACTTCTTTGAGATGAATTTCAGGAGCCTGCAAAAACACTGACTTCCACAGATCATATCTCCGAAATAATTGTGCACCTTGATCTGAAATTTTTACAGGAGCTTCCTCAAGGTTTCAAATTTTCCTCATAAAAATTTCAGCTTCTGACCCTTTTTATAACAAACCTTAGAGCGAAAATTCCACGATGACCTGTTTCAGATGGAAAAATCCCTTGCATAAGGAGGATATGAGGATCACAATTTATATAAATGCTTAGGTTGAGAGGGGCTTCAACAAGTGAAAGTGGGAGGGATTTTAGGAGCTTAAAAAATATTAATTATGACTTTTCAATGACCCATGCCACAACCCCATGGGGTTTTAGCCCACTAACTGGGGTTACAAACTTCAAACATGAATATCTCTCAAACGGTGAAGAATTACATGGCGTGCCATATATCAACGGAAACATCTCGACAAGTAGAAAACATAAAAAGAATACTTGACCCAGAATATATTTATTTTGTAGGTAAAAATTCCTATGCAATATTGGGGTATCCCCTAGTGCTACTTGGGTTGAAATAAATGACAATCGTTGATCAAAAATCTCCCCCTTTGGCATTGATGGCAACACAAGTACTCCCCCTGCGATCATGACACCTCTTCCTACAACATTCTCTCCCCCTTTGACATCAATGGTAAAGGGTAACTCCCCCTGAAACACAACCATCTTGCGGACCTGTACACACTTCCACTCCCCCTGACACATAACCATCCTACGGACCTATACACACTTCTACTCCCCCTTTATATTCTGAATAAGGAAAATCTAATGAGAACTTTTGAGAATCCCAAGCTTCTGCCGAATATATTCCAATGATTCATGAGTACTCTCACGATCATCAACACTTCCTACCCAATCTGTATCTATAAAGGCATGAATAATGAAATTTTTACCCTTGGGATAACACAAGCCATATTCTATTTTTCCCTGTAGATATCGAAGAATCCTTTTGATGGAAATAATATGTGATTATTTTGGTGCTGCTTGGAATCTTACTACTTGCCCAATTGCTTGCATAACATCTGGCCGAGAGGCTGTTACATATAGAAGACTAACAATCATAGATTTGTACAACCTTTGATCCACATCCTTAGATGAGTCGTCTATGCTCAATTTTCAACCTGTTAGCATCGGAGTAAGGATGGGTTTGCAATATTCCATTTTGAATTTCTTGAGCATTTCCTTCATGTACTTAGCTTGACATATAAATATTCCTTTCTATTGCTGAGATATTTGAAGCCCTAAGAAGTATGTCAGCTCACCAAGTAAAGACATCTCGAAATCACTTTGCATCTTTGTAGCAAACTTCTTACTTAGTCGCTCATCATTGCTACCAAATATTATATCATCCTCTTTATCTATTAGACGTGATTTAGTTGCTTCATCCAGAACATATATGTCATTTGGAGATCGACTTGCTGTAGCCACAATTTCACCATACCTTCCTTTCCTGATTTCACATTTTGTGGAATTGAATAGTATTGTGTGTCCTTTATCACACATTTTTCCAACACTGATCAGATTTTGATTCATGTTTTCAACCAATAGAACATTCTTGGCTAGAGCATCTTTGCTTCCGAGAGTGACGGTACCTAATCCTATAACATTTGAAGATCCATCATTTCCAAAGGACACATTTCCATCCTTCTTCTCTTTCAGAGATACAAATTTGTTTCTATCTCCTGTCATATGCGTTGAACAACCGCTATCAACATACCACACATATTTGTTGTTTTGAGCCTTGAGAAAGAGAACACAATTGTCAGTATTATTCTTCTTCCATGTTTGTTCTTTCTATGGCTTCGAAGGTTCTTCTGGAGGATTTTCAAATCTGCAGTCTCTAGCTATGTGTCCAAAAATTTGACATTTGTAACATTCAATATTATTTCTTAAATGTTAAAATCTATTGATGTTTCGTTGTGCCCTGGGAGGTTCATATTTGATAGATCTCTTGGAATTGTATTCTTTCCTGGGGTATGTGCGACATTCTACAACTTTATGACCAAATTTTCCACATGAATAAAAGTAGCCATAAAAAATATGTTGGTACCTAGATGGAAATATTCATCGAGGAATTGTCTTCCAAGGCTATTCTTGCAAATCTTATCCAATGAAGTCTACATGCATGTCAGATCTCATAGGTTCATTGTATTTTTTTGTAGAAGGCCTTGCTTCTTCTTATTTGTAACCGATGCCAGTTTTTTCATTGTACGATCGTTGATTGTTGATGAGTTCTTCCAATGCCCTTGACCTGTTGGCATAGTTTTGGATAGTTTTTCCTTTCTTCACTTCCTTACGCAGCGAGACTACTTCAGCTTCTAATTCTTCCCTTTCTTGGTTGCTTTCTTCCAACTTCTTTTGAAGTGACTCTTCAATGCATTTGTGTTCTTCAACTTCAATTTTGATACCTTGAACTTGTTCTTCAAGAGTATTGGAAAGGATCTTCTCTGCCTTGAGCTATTTTATAAGCTTGATTTCTTCATTAGAAAATTCTTCTATGGTCAATCATTCTTCTTCATTGTTTGATACCTCTTGTTTCTTGTGCTTGGCCATAAACAATACTCTCTCATTGGCTTATTCTTCGTTGTCATTGTCTTCATCGAATGATGAGCTATCTTCTTTAGAGCGAAAGTTCCTTTTGGATCCTTTCTTGTTGAATTTCTCAAAGCCTTTCTTTCCTTTTGAGTTTCCATCACTTCTATTCGAAAATTTTGCTACGAAATTCCCAACCTCACCACAGCCGAAACATATCAATGGAAGCTTACCTTTGAATTTTCCCTTACCAATTTTTAGTTTTCTCATAAAGTAAGCATATTCTTCATCTGAAAGACCTTCTCCATCATCTCCCTTTTATTCACACTTGCAGGTGCATGTCTTCTCAATTGAAGGTTGTTTGTCCTTATTGGTTTTCTTAGATGCAATGAACGCCTAGATGCGAAGTACCCTCTTCTTCATCAAGTCTCATTTCATATGCTATGAGAACTCCATGTAATTCCTCTTTGCTGAGTTTGTCCAGATTTTCACTGTATTCTAAGACCGATACCTTTGGTTTGAATCTCCCTAGTAACGTTCCAAGAATATTTCATATAATAGTCTTCTCATCAACTGCCTCTCCCAATCCTTCGAGAGTATTGGTTATTGCATCAGCGTATTGGAAGTATGCATCAATGTTGCAATCTTCTTTCATTCTGAGTTGCTCAAATTTTTCTCTATAGATTTGAAGCTTTGCTTCTTTGACATTTGAGTCACCTGCATATATATTCTCAAGCTTGTCCCATACATTTTTTGCAGTTTTACAACCCAACACCTTATGATAAGCAGATTCAATAAGTCCATTGATAATAATATTCTTTTCTTTTGCATCATTTACCAAATTCTTCTTACCTTGTTCATCTGCAGTTGATGTAAATCCATTTTGAACAGTGTCCCATACTTCGTAACCTTGCGCCAAGAGATAGACTTCCATTCTTCCTTTCCAGAGTGCATAATTACTTTCATTGCACAAAGGTACACCATTCTTGGTATGCTCCATGACCTCCTTCTAGTTGTTAAACTACTATTGAAGGAACCAAGCGCTGATACCAATTTTTGGAAATACTGAGAGGGGGGCGGGGGGGTGAATCAGTATTCGTTTCAATTAGAACATTATTTAATCTTCAATTATTATCAGTGTTTGTACAATGATAGCATTAAACAAAAGGAACACAAATGTACACATTTTTTAAGGTGGAAACCCACTCCAGGACAAAAACCACCTAATTCTTTTCTAATAGTTCTTTAATATTCAACTCCAATTGAAAATAAAGCTCCAACTTCCTAGAATCTAGAAAAGCATTCTTCTCCATAACCCACTGGATGGACGCTCCAATGCCTGAGATTCTTCAATAGTCAACTGAACGGATGCCCCAACACCCAATGAGCTACAACTCATGCTAGCACCACCCTACCACCCTATAGAAGAATAAAAGAAGAATGGACTTTCGTACCAGGGAAAATGGTCCACTTTACAATGATATAGAATGATGTAGAAGAAGAAGCAATACTAGACCATAACCCCAACTGTTGGAATGGGGTCTCCTAAAAAGCTACAAAACTATTCCATTTTGAATATTTTTTATTATATTTAGTCTAGCGCAGGGGTTTTGGGGTGGGTCAAAGCCCCGAAAGCATTGTAATGGGTGAAAGGGTAAACTAGGGGTCTGAAAACCATGGGTTACGAAACATAGGAAAGTCTAGGCTAGTTTGTTATAAATAGAGAAGCATTTTGTATTGAAAAGGATAGGAAATGATGAGCTATTGATGTGAATAGTGTTTTAAGATATATTTTTGGATTTTGGGGAAAGGAATCCTGTTGGCTGTGTGTGCAGAGATCCAAGTTCAGCTGTGTGCAGACCCTGCTGCTGTGTGCACAGGTTGGAAAGGGAATTGTAAGGAAGAATTGATGAATGAATGAATGCAAATGATTGTTAGAGAACTAAATCTATGAGTACTTTTGTGTGAATTACTAATAATTGTTGTACTGTGAATTTTTTGTCTTTAAGTTGCGAAAGATCTGTGTACTGCATTCTTGGATCTAGATCTGTTATGTTTTGTTTATGTACTGCTGTGTTGATGTTATAACAAGCATATAACTATAGATATAGTGCACGTGGATGCGAAGAGAGACTTAATTAACTCTATAAAGAACAAGGTAATCTGGGAATCATAGGATCTAGCGCAGCTCTGCTTGCCTTACCCTTCCTTTCTCAAGGTGCGGAAACCTGGTTCCAGCACCCACCCATACTACTTCGGGTGAGAATTTGACCTGCGCAAGCAGGTCACTGTCGAAAGGGCCAGCAGTAAAGGGTTTGTTGGAAAACCTTGCACATCGAACCTAGGTTAGGACCCCTCAAGCCAACAAATGGTTCCGTTGCTGGGACAGGAAGAAGTCTAAGAAAGAGATTGGTAATGACAAGCGAATAGTGGAGATCTAATGCGGAGGTGAACGAGCACTACTTTGGGAAACAACACAACATGAAGCGGTAAATATTATCGAACCATTCAAGTAGAGGATCACTCTGCTTGTAGCTCGCCGAAGAAAGAACCTGTGCAAGGTCTGTCAGTTACCCTGACGTCGAACCTTCGGGAAAGAAAACCAGAGGAAAGTATGGCAGTATACTTGAAATTACCTACCTTTAAAGGCACAGTCGATGAGGACATGGAGTGGTTTTGGTTTGTAGCCGACTCGGTATGGACTGTGCAAGGGGTGGTATGTGATACTGTGAAAAGGGCGCAGTTATCCCTGGCCTTCGAAGAGAGGGCTCTCGACTAGTATATGCGGTATATATCTCAGAACAGGAGCGCATAACTTCAAGATGTTAAGGATGCCCTAAAAAAATAATTCCGAAAGCTGAAATCTTACTCTCAGTTGGTAGTAGAAGTAAAATACTTCAAGCAAGGTGTGTTTGAGTCAGTATGGGAGGCCGATCAATGGTTAAAGAAAGTGATTAGTGAAGGGGGGTTCAAGTACGACGACAGATAGCACGCAGAATGGTTCATCTCAATGTTGCTACCGCACTTACGCATATCGATGGGCCACCAGACCTTCGAATCGTAGGAAAAATCCTTGGAAGCTGCCATGAAACTCAAATTCGTGCCTAAGGGCAACATGTTGGGGGGAGTGCAGCAAATTTAAGAGCAGCTCGGAGCCATGCACATGGAAATACAAAGCTTATGGATGGAACATGGAAAAGGAGTCAGCACGAACCTCTGGTGCATAAGATGTCGAGTGTCTGGTCATACCAAGGACCAATGTCCTTTATTGACAGATTACCTACAGGCAGGGGGACCTAGTCCACTGCGCCCCGGTTCCAGCAGATCTACGCTATGGTGCGAAGACTACCGGGTAGCGGGACTGCATGATACAGCCTAGTGCCCTCGGATAAGTATGGGTGAATTGAAGCAATAATGGTGCAGGTTCTGCCGTTCGGTAGGGCACGATGAGAAGAATTGTCACACATTTTACTTGTTGGTAGATCGATGGAACCTCTATAGGGTACAATCAAATCCTACATCACCGATATCTCCCGCGACCTTTGGTGGCTCCCCTGCGAGGGGCAGGAGGGGCCGGGGAGGAAGCGCAGGACGAGGATGGGGCCAGCTGATCTGCTATAACTGCGGATAAATAGGGTACTTCGCTAGGGACTTCCCGAATCCCACCAGGAAATCCTGTAAATATTGCCGACAGCTGGACCACGAGATCGAAGACTGCCCGGTCTTGATAACGAAAATGCAGGACAAATAACCTACCCCCACGCAAAATGTGCAAAGAGTTAAAACTGAGCTAAGGAATGAGGATGCGAGTGTAAAAGTCATAACACGCTGCAGGGTGGTCACCCCAGGAGCAAGGGAGGAACTTGCTTCTCGGAAGGGAACAAATCTCAAGGAACAAGAGCCGTTGGAAGCCCCTGCGCAGCTGCCAACGCACCTCCAAAAAGAGGAAGGGGTTGAGCCATTTCTAAGGGCATGTCTGAAACTACTGCATAGACTGCAGGCTGTAGAAAATCTCCAAGAATTACTGCATGACTACGCAGCCTGGTCCAACACAATGTCTGAGATTAAGGAAGTACACAAATTACACAGATATAAGAAACGCATTGGGTGGGAAATGCAGTTGACTGTGAGATAGATCAGGTTATTCTCGATCTCGGATCGGATGTGAACGTCTTACCAAAGCAAAAATGGCAAAGAATGGGAGAACCTAAGTTAGACTGGTCCACCATCCAGTTATGCATGGCGAATCAACAGAAGATCATCCCTCTGGGGAGGTTTCCAAAAGTAGTGGTAGATATCGTAGGAGTAAAGGTCTTAGCTGACTTTGAAGTAATAGAAATCGTGGAATATGCGGATCCTTACCCTGCACTCCTGGGACTAGACTGGGCTATAGACGTAGGGGGTGTCATCAATCTAAAAAAACATAGCATGGTGTTTGAGAAGAACAGTACGTGCATAGTAGTACCGTTAGATCCCACCGAGGGTGTGCGGTATACGGAACCAACATATGCAGAGGAGGAACTAGATCACATCTACAGGGTAACGGCGCGGGACAAAGACCAAGGTAACCCTACAATAGGCAAAGTACTCTGTTGGGAGAAGGAACGAGAGTAATTTTCTGATCCTAATGAAGAACTAAAGAGTTGGCAGACCCGGTTACATGATGCCTTAGCACTACGAGGCCCTAGGGTTGCAAGGACCCTCTACTGAATTACTTCAGAGGTAAGGGACCTTCCCCACTTTGATGGGTCTAGTAATGTCCAGGAATTCCTAAGGATGTTGGAGGCTAGGGTGCCAAAATAATGGCAGCTATGGGCCCTCAATTTGGCTCTACGTGGAACACCTACACGATGGTGGGATACCCACAAGAAAGCATTTTCGGATTGGGAAACGTGTCAG
Organism: Pinus albicaulis; assembly: GCA_034641835.2. Classification (NCBI taxonomy): domain Eukaryota; kingdom Viridiplantae; phylum Streptophyta; class Pinopsida; order Pinales; family Pinaceae; genus Pinus; species Pinus albicaulis. The sequence continues at coordinate 908,817,198 of CM076578.1, read as the reverse complement.
GATAGGATGGCTCTGCTGTTCGCACCTCCCATTAATGTGCGCACCAAGATATTCCTGGTACCAGGGGATCCCCACGCGCATCTGTGTACTTGGACAACCAAATGGTCCGATCGAACCCCAGAAGAATGGATCCATCTATTTGTGCATGCCTTGGGCCCTATCCCTATTTCTTGGTACTTAGATGCGGAGTTATATTAGCGTACCTGCCACTGGGAAATATTAAAAGAAGATTTTATTGGAATGTTCAGACTAATTGGGGGAACAGAGATGCTTGACAAAGCTCTGCAGGACATCGATGCATTTATATTTAAAAATCCTCACCCCTGCACCACACCAGCTGCCCTGACATGGGAAGCCTAGATGCAAGACATAGTCAACTGTCGGAGCTTGCCAATTAACGAAGAAGAGGATAATCCGCAAAATATCTCTGTTCTGGAATCTGAAGGAGAAAGTACCGTTATCGGACTGTCACTACAGGATATTGATGTAACGCAACCTCTCAGGCTACGCGAAGTTAATATTGGGACAGAAGAACACCCTAAGCTAGCTAAAATTGGGGACTATTGGGATGAAGGAACCATAGGCAAAATTGAAAAACTACTCATGGAGTACCAGGACTTATTTCCAACAAAGTTTTCTGAGCTCAAAGGAATCACCTAGGACCTCGACATTATGCACATTACTCTGAAACCTGAGGCGCGCCACGTCAAGCAGCGGCCTTACAGGCTGAACCCTAAATATAAGCAAAAGGTGAAAGAAGAGTTGGAGAAAATGCTAACCGCAGGTATCATTGAACCAATGGAACAGTCAGATTGGGTAAGTCCAATGGTCATCCAAGAGAAAAAGACAAAGGGGAAATATGCATCTGTGTGGATCTACGAAAGCTAAATGACACCTGCATCCATGACCCCTTCCCTACGCCCTTCTTTGATGAAATCCTTGATAGTGTGGGTGGCCAGGAGGCCTATTCCTTCACCGATGGGTTCTCTAGATACCACCAGATCATAATTGCACCTAACGATTGTAGTAAGGCTACCTTTGTGACCAAATAGGGTTCCTTCCAGTATATGGTCATGCCCTTTGGTCTCAAGAACGCACCTGCTATCTTTTCAAGGGTCGTGGTGGCTGTGTTCAAGGAGTTTATTCACAAGTTCCTGGAGGTTTACTTCGATGACTGGATGGTCTTTGGCTTGGTGAAAGAGCATGTCTCAAACCTACAATTAATTTTGGATGCATGTCGGAAGCACCAAATCTCCTTGAATATCAAAAGGTGCATCTTCTTTGTACCATTCAAAATCTTTCTTGGACACATCATTTGTCGACAAGGATTGATGGTTGATCCTATGAAGATAGCCATGATTATCAACCTTGCAGACCCCACAACGGAAAAACAGTTGCGTTCTATTCTTGGTCACACAAGCTATTACAGGAAATTCATCCAGGGATACGCCCTGATCACAGCACCCATGGAACAGCTACTAAAAAAATATCTCTCTTTTTTCTAGAATGACGAATGTCAGAAGAGTTTCGAACTGCTAAAGGAGAAGATGATCTTTGCACCCATACTGATATTTCCTGACTGGTCAAAATAATTTCACGTACATGTCGATGCATCAGGCATCGCCCTGGGCGCAGTTCTCACTCAACCTAAAGACGAAGATATTGACCACCCGGTTTCCTTTGCAAGCCGAAAACTATCGAGCACATAAAGGAATTACTCCACCACCGAGCGCGAAGGATTGGCCATGGTATACGCATTACAAAAATATTGGCACTATCTTTTGGGTGGACACTTTAAGATGTTCACCGATCATTCGACTTTGAAATATCTGGTCAACAAGCCTGTGTTGGGGGGGAAGTTTTGCCACTGGCTGTTGCTATTCCAGGAATATGATTTTGAGGTCATCGTTAAACCCGGGAGGTTGAATGTAGGCTCGGATCATCTGTCTCGCATCGACACAGGGGAAGAGCCTACTAACTTGGAGGAGGGATTACTCGATGCGCAATTGTTTACCATTAAGGTAGTTGATTCTCACTTTGTTGATATCATTAATTTCCTTACTACGGGCAAGGCCCCCACAGCATATTCGGTGCAACAGAAGAAGGAGTTGGTTACCCAGGTTGTGGACTTTACTATCATCGTCGGAAAGTTATACAAGCTAGGCGCAGATGAAATACTATGAAGGTATGTATTGGAACATGAATGGCCCACTGTTTTAGCAGAAGCACACGATGGAGTTTCAGGAGGCCACTATGCAGGAAGAGCTACAGCGCAAAATATTTTGAGGGCTGGATTATGGTGGCCTACCCTGCAACAAGATTCGTACACCTATTGCAGATTGTGTGATACATGCCAGCGCACTGGCCGACCCTCGCGACGAGATGACATGTCATTATAGCCTCAAGTGGCCCTACAGGATTTTGACAAATGGGCTATTGACTTTATAGGACCCATCAATCCGCCAGGCAAGAAAATAGGTGTGCGCTACATTACCACTGCCACTGACTATGTCACTCGATGGGATGAGGCACAAGCGGTAAAGGATTGTACTATGGATGCTATTGCGCACTTCATCTTTGAGCAGATTATAACCAGGCTTAGTTTCCCAAAGATCCTAATGAGCAACAGAGGTACGCACTTTGTTAACCAAACGATTCAAGCCTTGAATGAGGAATTCCAAATCCACCATGCGAAGAGTACACCCTATCATCCCCAGGAAAATGGGGCGGTTGAAGCTTTTAACCAAATTTTGGAACATGCATTAACTAAGGTTTGCAATGCCGATCAAAGTGATTGGGATGTGTGCATCCCCTCGGTTCTGTGGGCATACCGAACGACCTGTAAGAAGCTAACAGGCAAGACCCCCTTCCGAATGGTCTATGGAAAGGAGGCCATTATGCCTGTAGAATACGTTGTTCCTAGCCTACGCATCGCTGCATTCACAAATATGGCAAACTCATATATCATAGAGGAACGTCTGGCGCAACTGGTGGCTTTGGAGGAAGATCAGATTATTCCTAATTTTCACCAGCAGGTTCATAAGGCTCACGATAAAGCCTGGCATGATCGACATATTCATCAAAATACATTCGTCAAACTTGATCTCGTCCTGTTATATGATATCCAATTTGTGAAACATCCAGGGAAATTCCGGCAGCACTGGCTTGGTCCCTACACAGTTAAGGATATTACGAATGGCGGAGCAGTCCAGATAGCTACCCTGCGCGGTGACCTCGTTCCTGGCTTTGTCAATGGAAGTTGAATCAAGCCATACCAGGCTAAGGACTATGTGGCCACACCACTGTAGTGGCTCGGGAAAAGTCACAAGATTGTGTTGGGGGACTGTTGGAACGGAGTCTCCTAACAAGCTGCGAAACTGGTCCATTTTGAATATTTTTTATTATATTTAGTCTAGCGCAGGGATTTTGGGGTGGGTCAAAAGCCTGAAAGCATTGTAATGGGTGAAAGGGTAAACTAGGGGTCCGAAAACCATGGGTTGCAGACCATAGGAAAGTCTAGGCTAGATTATTATAAAATAGAGAAGCATTTTGTATTGAAAAGGATAGAAAATGATGAGCTACTGATGCGAATAGTGGTTTAAGATATCTGTTTTGGTTTTGGGGAAAGGACTCCTACTGGCTGTGTGTGCGGAGATCCAAGTCCAGTTGTGTACAGACCCTGCTACTGTGTGCGCAGGTTGGGAAGGGAATTGTAAGGAAGAATTGATGAATGAATGAATGCGGAAGATTGTTAGAGAACTGAATCTATGAGTACTTTTGTGTGAATTACTGATAATTGCTGTACTGTGCATTTTTTGTCTTTAAGTTGTGAAATATATGTGTATTGCGTTCTTGGATCTAGATCTGTTATGTTCTTTTTATGTACTGTTGTGTTGATGTTATAACAAGCATATAACTATAGATCTAGTGCACATGGATGCGAATAGAGACTTAATTAACTCTGCGCAGAACAAGGTAATCTGGGAATCACAGGATCTAGCATAGCTCTGCTTGCCTTACCCATCCTTTCTCAGGGTGCGGAAACCTGGTTCCAGCACCCACCCATACTACTTTGGGTGAGACTTTGACTTGCGCAAGCAGGTCACTGCCAAAAGGGCTAGTAGTATAGGGGTTTGTTGGCAAACCTTGCACATCGAACCTGGGTCAGGACCCCTCAAGCCAACACCAAATATGACACAACCACCTAAGGATTATCCTAGACCTCCCGACATTGCCTCTTCAACTCTTGACAGATAGACACTAGTACAATTTTTACAATAATGTATTTACAATGACTTAGTACAATAATACCTTTACAATGACTGTATGCAGTGTTTCCCACTTTAAGATTTCATGTGATGAACTTCTTGCTATTGTTATGCACCTTGGTTGTTGCTCTTCTCATGCTACCCTCTGTTGCACCTTGCTCTGTGTTGGTGCCCTAGAAATTCTGGTCCTTTGCAGCCCTTGACAACACATGATCTAGCTTTTTCTTGCCTTCTAGGAGCTTGATATTGAATCTGGTGTATCTCTGTTATTTCAGATCCCCAATATGTGATTTTTGGTCCTGTAGTATTCCTCTAATTCTTCTTTCCAATTCCATAGGTCTGACCCAATTTGGATTCTTCAAGAGAGATTTATTCCCAATCTATCACAATGCCCTAATTATGGATTGTTTCAGTAGATCTAATTTGTATGGTGTTCCACGTGTCACAATTTCTTTATTCAGCTCTGAAATTGATAGAGAAAAAACTATAGTCTGTGAAATATCTTCCAATTTTTACAGAATTCCAATCTGATACTCAGAGAGAGATTTATGACGATTTTCTCAAGGTCACTTCTTTGAGATGAATTTCAGGAGCCTGCAAAAACATTGACTTCCACAGATCATATCTTTGAAAATGTTGTGCACCTTGATATGAAATTTTTACAGGAGCTTCTTCAATATTTGGGCTTTGCCTCATAAAAATTTCATCTTCTGAACCTTTGTAGAACAAACGTTAGAGCAAAAATTCCACGATGATCTGTTTCAGATGGCGAAAACCCTTGCATAAGGAGGATATGCGGATCACAATTTATATAAATGGTTAGGTTGAGAGGGGATTTAAAAAATGAGTGTGAGAGGGATTTTAGGAGCTTAAAAAATATTAATTATGACTTTTCAATTATCCATGCCACAACCCCATGGGCTTTTAGCCCACTAACTAGGGGTACAAACTTCAAACATGAATATCTCTCAAACCATGAAGAATTATGTGGCATGCCATATATCAACGGAAACATCTCGACAAGTATAAACCATCAAAATAATTATTGACCCAGAATATATTAATTTGGTAGGTCAAAATTCCCATGCAATATTGGGGTAGCCCCGGGTGCTGCTTGGGTTGACATCAATGACAATTGCTGATCAACACTTATCTCCATAAGGTTTTACTCAATTTTCGAGCAAGAGTACTTGTTGTATGCACAATTTAATTTGTCATCTAAGGAGGAGTCATGTTTCATACTTTCGATGGACACTACTACATGAAAAATGAGAAATACATGAAAAACATGATTGCAATCACGTTTTTCATGTATTTCTCATTTTTTGTGTAGCAAGGTCCATCGAAAGTATGCAACATGGGTACTACATGGATGAGGATCAAATTTTGCATCCAAAGAGTGTTTTCGCTTGAAATTTGAGCAAACACATAGGGAGATAAGTTGAAAATACGAGTTGAAAAAATGGTTTTTTTCTTTTTTTTCCATCTAAAATTTGACGATGTAATCTAATATTATTTTATTATTTCCACTATTATTTTATCTTTTTTTTAGGATGCCCATTTTAGACCTCAAAACTCCCCTAATGTGTAGTCTCTCCCAGCTCACTGCCCAGGTTGAACTGCGCATTACACAGTCTCAGTCCTAAAGCATCGACACTAACTACTCGGACTCAGCCAGTCAGACCCTCTTCCTAGCAAGAATTGCACAATCCTTCCAGTCATTTTCCCAGTGTGTTGCACGAACATGTCCTAAAAGTATTTTTTCTTATAACTGATATTTTCTTGTTTTCAATGTCTTTTTTGTCCCACATGTAGAATAGTTGGTTAACATTTCTCCAATAGTCACTTTCACAATGGAACCTAAGAGAGATGCCTCAAGGGAAACCATTGAAAGTAGTATTAGGGAAGAATTTGAACAAGTTCTGGTTAACTTGCTAGTTTATGTGGACAATGATTTTCTTGTAGAGAAGGGATCAAAACTAACATGGCAACAAATCAAAGATGATTTTACAAAACACTTTCATGTGGACTTAGAGGACCAACAAGTGTATCTCAGCATAAGGAAGTCAAGGATTTACAAAGTTGCATGCAGGTATCCATCCTTCCCATGTGCAGATGTGAACAACTAGGTTGTCTCAAACATTGATGATAAGACTGTGACATTGAGCAACACAAGTGGGGAAAAGCTTGCTACATTCCTGGCAACATATTTCTAGAAGATGTATCATCTTCCTGGGCCAGTGAAGAACATGGAATCACTATTATATGCCACTCATAGCTACATGAACACAAGATATATCATCATCAGTTGGGTCAAGGGGCCAATTAAGTTTAGACAGAAACCCACCCACATTTACAAGACAAAATTACTCAAGAAAGCCTATAAGCTTTTGGTCATACTAGTTTGGAGAATATATGGCTAATCTAACACATAGAACTTTCCTAAGGGGTGGGCTATCTTAGTGAACTAGGTAGTGAACAAGGGGAATTCATTCAACTTGTCAGATATGTTTCCTCATCAGCTGAGGTTCCATGTGACACAAGCTTAGAATACACTAAAGGGAAATCAAGCACGCTTCTACATGTTTGCGTACTTACTGGATGAAATTTGTGCACCGAAATAGTTTCCTGGCATGAACTGGACATAGACACCGAGATAATTTGTCGTACATATCTATAGCAAGATACTTTCATATTGCAATCATCGCAGAGTCATGGAGAAGCTTAATGATCACTTCATCATCCCGCTTTACAGGCCCATATTTCAGGAGGACCCACCGTGCATGTCACGAACAGTTATGGAGATGATATGAGAGATTACAGATTGATTCACCTTACCAGATGTCTTGTTGATCAGATTATTCAACGACCGGAAGTCACCACATGTTTTTCCAAGATATGCCACTGAAAAACTTTTCATGCAAGAGGTATCTTATCATATCTCCACAGGGTTATCAGTAGAACTACATAGGACGAAGAAGGAACCATGGCCAACTCTTCCTTTGCAGGTCAGATTATATGAAATTAAGAACCTCAAAGTTGTAGATGTCAAAGGGAATACCATAGTCAAATTCAAGTTCGGCACAAAGAGTTACAATCTGTATGATCCAAGGGTAATTTGCAAAGACCACCGTGTGAGACTATACTACAACTGGTTCAGCGAGATATTTTGGTGGTCGTAGGAGGAACCATGTAAGAAATTTTATAACTCCTCCCGACCTCATGAACTGATCAGTATGACTGGGACATCTCAAGTTGTTCCACAGATGACAGAAGTTTCGTAACAAGCAACAATAGCAAGTATCGGTCTGGTGCAAGACAAAGGAAATAGGAAGCTAACTGACAATGTAGAAGAGGAACAAAGCTAGAAGATGAAATCATATCCTCTCACTAAGAAAGTACCTTTGGATATCGAAGGAAAGAGGGGACAAAGACAGCAGAGAGGAGAGTGGAGAAAGAGAGAAAATAAATAATTAGAAGTAGTGCAGAGAGCACAAATAGAATAACAAGAATTGAAGGCAGAACGAGAGCTTAGAAGAAGAGAACAAGAGGAGAGACAAAAGCATGAATAGGAATAAAGGAAATGCGATGACACCCATACAAGATGAAGAGCAGATACAGGATCAGCCAGCAGCAGAAGGAGTGAGCAAACATATGTAGGAGTGGGAGTTTTCTAAAGAGCTTCAACAATTGATTGAATTCAAGGATATGGAAGAGGGACTGGAGCGACAAGATGAGGACATGGACCTGATGCCTGATGCACCTAATGAAACCTTTTAGACTCCACCACCTTCAGTTACAGAGCAAGCATCGAGCGAGGAAGGGGAGGTAATTTCCCTTGATGATGATTTGGTGATGGATGTGTACAATCTATCATTTTATGAACTACAGAAGAAGAATGTACAAGCACATATAAAGCACTTCCCAAATTATCATGCACCACCTTCATTCATGAGATAAAGGGTGACAGTGGCATACACCAAAAGGAATCCAAACGCCATTGTTGATGTCATCTTGGCCCTTCATAGGAGCAACTAGATCTAACACTCAATGTTTGGTGGTAGAGAATAATTAGTTGGCACATAATCTACAGGTACTCCATCAAGAGAATGAACAACTTCATGTAGAATCACAGGATGCACCTTCTACATAGGTCTACCACAAAAAGATAAAAGCAATGATACTTGCTGAAGTTTCCACACTTGGATACACTGTGAGACCTTTATGAGGATTTTGTGAACGTAAATGAGGAATTTGTCCGCTTACATGACTTGGAACGATAGAGAAGAGAATTTTTCAAGATATTTAAGAATGTACAGGTTTTCATCACCATTGTGCATGAGTGGACAATGTGATACAAGGTTACATCGCTTACACTAGTGAAGAAGATGAAGTTGCAGGAGGAGTTAGAGAAATCCAGAGTTTAGATGTTGATCCAGAACAACAAGCAGATCACCTCATTCATCGGAAACATTCAAGCCTCATATATATATATATATATATACAGTAGCTTGGATTTCATGGTCAGAACCTACCGGATCCCATCAGTTGGTACACTCACTGAGACTAAACACAAGTGGAATGTCTAGCAGGATATTGATCAGTACCTAGAGTATCTAGAGTAGATGGCCACCCTGGAGGACTTGGAGGTGAACAAACAGAACTTGCATACATACATCAGTGGCATGGTTCATATCAGAACAATTTTTATCCTGATTGAGAAAGAGGTTAATACCGGTTCCAAGAAATTTTACCTGGATACTATGGAGGAATGATTTTTCTTCCATCCTGACATTATCTCACAGTTTGGGGAGACCACACAGTGTCAATATTTGCATGTGTATGTGACCAAGAGACACCAAATCCAAGATGTCAGGCTTGAGTTCGCCCCAACTCCAGCATCATAGTATTTTGTCTTATTAGGCTCCCAAGTTTTCTCTACCCTATTTTGTCTTATATGTGTACGAGTGGACATTGTAATATTATATAAGTGTTGCTAGACCCGATTTGGGCTAGTAGGTAAATCCCCTCTGCGGACAGAGGCGATCCCTACTAGCCCAGATCAGGTCTAGCAACAATCGTATCACGCTAAGGTGCAAGTTCCTAATTGCAATAAACCAAATGGCGAAGAAGGCTTACTTTGAATCCAACATTGTTGTTTGTAGATGAGATAGCACTCACGTTCCCTTGCTCCGGCAGATCACAATCCTCAAGCTCGCCGTGATCAAACACCTGCACACGCAAGAAACACGACAAACATAAGCGTAAAACCCAATATATGCAATTATGTATCAGTCAGAGAAGACACAACTCATGATCATAATGAACAATATGAGTGGAACCATAACCAAAGTCGCTTATCATTAATTCATACAAAGGAAAATACAACCTGGCTCTGACGCTAAATCTTCCTTCGGCGGGTCGACAGCGGAATACGTCTCGGTAAAGCTTGTCAGAATGGGGACAAGCCTCTCTCTTCGATCGTCAATCTCCTTGCTATTGATTTAGCTCTATGAGGACTATTGCAGCATTCTTGGGCTATGAAGGCTCTTGGAGACTAGCTTGCAAAGGAAAATGGCAAGCTTATATAGATGGTGGAAGGGGAGGTGAGATCCCTACAATCATGGGATTGGACCTATCCTCAAGGAAGCTTCCATGAGAGGTGGAAAACTACCTCCTCTACATGGAGAACCGGAGCCAAACATCCCAACTCGATTTAGAGTCCAGTTCAGGAGTTTGTTGGAGTCAATATTCTGCCATTTATTTTTAAAAAACACTCCTTATTAAGCCTGGCGCGGGTGCACCTCTGGGACAGAGCGCCAGTTGGCGCGCCCTCTTTGAAGTATTTCCTCCATTGGCGTGGGTATAACACTGACGATTCGCGCCAAGGATAAAAAGGCTATTTTTAGGGTTTTTTCCCAAGGAGTTGTCTTCAGGGGAATGAAAGTCCATGTTTAGGGGAATGCCATGAAAGTGTTTTCAGATCATGTCACTACTCACAGGTCACAGAATAAGCCCTCCAATGTGCGGGACGAGGAATTGCAGGGACGGTGACAAATTGCTGTGTAACAGATGCCCCCTAAAGCATGAGGCTCGAAAGAGAGAGAGGGGTGAAATTCTTTATGAGAACGTGTCCAACTAAAAACACTGCCGTCAGAAAACCTGCGTAGAGAAGTACAACTGATATCTCAAATACATGATATATGTGACATGGGCACAACCATCCATAACAGAGTATACAATAATCCAAATCCAAGGTATGGGTGCAGCCATCCAGTGAGGATCGGTAAATAGACTCAGGTATGGTTGCAGCCATCCAATGAATGAGTCATGTAACCAATCATAATAATCCACAAAATCGCAGCCTGGATTCTAACAGGCAAAATCCATGGTCTTGTGCTCCATCTCGACCCGAACAAAGTACAAGTTCAAGCATGCGAATAAGTGAGCTGAATTTGAACATGCAAGAACATTGTCTGATTACCAGCCAATGATGAAAGCCATTAATAGACGTGAGAGGTACCACCAATGATGAAAATGGTCCTAAAGGTACTACAGGTACAATATACGGCATGTGAATCAATGATCTAGCGTCGAACACCCATAGAATCACTCGATCAGAGGCCAATGATGAAAATCTCACGTCGAATGCGAAGAACCTACCATTGAGGCATGCAGGCTCCAAGGTACCAGAAGGGAGTCTCTAGATCAGCTTCCCGAATAATGAGCTGAAGTCGACAGGAAGTGACCTTGATCGAAGGTGGGCCATAGAGTTTCCCACATCATCGATGTGAGACAGAGGAGCATAATGTTTTTGTGAATCAGGATCAGATGAGAATCAAAGGAATCTTGAAACTTTGCAGAGGTCAACTTCTCTTGAACATATCAACGGCACGACAGTGGATTTGGCAGCATTTGACATCAAAAGATCAGAGGTCATGATGATGAGGCAAAGAGCAGATGAGAGGTCAAAAGGGATCACCCAAACCCACGGAGGCAAGTGGAAAACGAGATGAGATGTCCCCAACCCAACACAAATGCATACAAGTGCCATGTTCAAGAGCGACATACTACCGACACGACGATGATACTGGTTCCATTTTTCCCCCACCATTTCTGGCGAGTACCTCTTTGTTTTTACACAATATTGAAGAGGATACCATATGCTTGTCATATAAGTTCGTCCTTTGGACGAATCCATCCCAGTACATTTAACGAGCCATGGGAAGGAGAAACTCGAATAACGTCATGATTAACAATTTCCGATGTCATTTATGTTTAACAAGTCTGACAAAGGGAGAACTTGGTGTCTTTTCATGTTTAGAGAGTTTGAAAAGACAGCAGAAAATTAAACTCCAACAGTCCCTTTTCGTAAATAGTTCCTCAGATCTAAAATGGTAGAAAACTATGTCTGAGAAAACCTCCTAGTCGCGATAGGCTAGGGTATTCATTTTTCGTAAGTAATCTATCCCAGCCCGAAAAAGGTGTAAACGTATACTGGGTAGATTTCATTTCGCAACCACTTTAACAAGATCGAAATGACAAGGGACTCGGAAATATTTTCAATTTTTAAGAGTAAAAAAAGAGCTAAAAGTTGACTCCTCCTAGAGGAACGAGTGGTATAAATGGCAGCCACTAGTTCCAGTAATGGTGGAACTACTCAAAACAAGATAAAGGTCAAGAGGTTGGCTAACAAGACCACTCATCGCAGCAGTTCCTCAGGAACGGGTAAAACAACCAAGTGAAGGCATATGATCGGCCAAGCAGATAGTGACGATGGAGTGAGAAAACCAAGGCTCATCTAACAAAATAGGCTGATAAAATGGCAATCACGAGAGGTAAAATGGGAATGGTTTCATTTTTACACAAGCTTGAAATCAGGAAACTCTGCTTGAAGTTGGATTCATTTTTACACAAGCTTGAAACAAAGATAAGCTATGCTTGAAACCGGTTTCATTTTTACACAAGCTTGAAATGGAAACAAACTATGCTTGAAAAAGTAAGCATGCCCCCAGCATGGTGACTCAATTCAAGGTACATGCCCCCCAAGCTTCAGTCCATATGTAAGGAAGATGGAGTGAAGGTTCAAATTACGAGATCAAGAGAAAGACTCGACTGGGATTTTACAAGATCTTGTCAAAGACTCGAATTAAATGGGAAAGTGTTTCATTGTTTTAACGAGGTTGACACATTAAAAGAACTATCCTTAGGGCACCTTGTTTCATGTTTTAAGGAGCTTGACACAAGAAAATGAACTATGCTCCAACCAGCTTGTTTCATTTTTTAAGGAGCTTGACACAAGAAAATGAATTGTGCTCCGACCAACCTCATCATAATGAAAAAGAAGTCATCGCTTCCAATATTTCCACTCCCGATGGAAGGAAAACATCCTGGAAGTCAAGACCCAATGCCCCCAGCACCTGATGCACAATGGCACTATCATTGGGTACAGGCACGGGGTAGGTAGCCACATAGTTGACCTGCGGTGGGGCAGATACAATGGGTGGATAAAAACTAGGAAGGCATGATGGCGGGCCAGTTTCTACATCAGGACCAAAGAATGAAAGTTGGTCAATGGTCACAATCCGTCCTTCATGTGGAAAACAGACCACGCGAAAAAGGGAGGAGACAAGCGCTCCCATGGCATAGGTGTAATCACGCCCCAAGAGCAGATTGAAATCCAGCGGGCCTGGAACAACCATCACGTCCATATGGATGGTTTTACCTCCCAAAGTAACAGGTAACCTTGGAAGGATCCCTAACGGTTGACTAGTTCTTCTGTTAAATGACAACAGACTCTGCGTAACAGGCACAAGCGGCGGTGAACCAAAAACTTTCCAAGTAGTTGAGGATAGGACACTAACAAACGCGCCTTCATCTATAATGGTGCTGGGTACGACCAGACCAAAGGCCTGTACTGTTAGCTCGAAACGCACATAAGAGGGAAGGTGGTATCCTGCAAATCGACTCCGATCAAAGGAAGCAACCAAACTACTTGGAGGGGCTACCATCGAACCGAGATGGTCTTCCCCTGGTGTTACGGAAGAGGAAGGATCATGCTCCATGACCTCCATCTTGAAGGCGGGAGGAGTATCCTCCGGGACCTCCATCATGGGAGGCGGAGGAGCAGCTTCTTGAGGTATAGGGACAGGAGAATATTTCTCCAAGTACAAAGGATCTGGAGAAACAAGAAGAACATGAGGGATGTGAGGTCCACTCTCAACAGAAAAGACTTGGTGCACTGCGGACAGGGCTAGTTCAACCGATCCCACGACCAATTTTTGGTCGGGAATGGATTCATGAATTTGAATTTCCGGGGGAGCGGGATTTACGAAGGATGACTCTTGACCAATCGTAGGATCAGCTGGTGGAGGACTCGAAGTAAGATGTTTGTAACCAGCCAGGAGGCATGGTGTAGAAATAGTTGAGTTGTCCAAACCTTGCTTGGATTCATTCATATACGGACAAAGGTGAATGGCATGGTGCCCTTCACACAACTTACAGGGATTGGTAATATTACCCTACTTCTTAGGAGCCTTACCAACACTAGTTGAAGACGTGCCCCCAACTTGACTCCTGGAAGCCAAAGGCAACGACGGACGACCATTGGACCATACTTCGAGCACCTTGGGAATGCCAGGGAAATCTCGAAGAAGATGGTCTCTCGTGCACAACATGCAAGGCAACTTGACTTTCCATGGAGGGTTGAAAGGTTTATCAAGAGGAGGTGTGTTAGAAGCTGCAGCTTTAGCCTCTCTCTTATCGGACTTCTTCTTCTTTTTTTTCTTCTTCTTCTTCTTAGCCACCTGGTTACTCGAATCCAGACTTTCACCAGGTGAAGTAGAAGAGGAGGACGCAGAAACAAGCGAAGAAGGGGAGAGGTCCACCTTGGAATCAACATGATGTTGTTCAGGTAGAGGAGACGGTTGAACAATAGCCGAGACATTCGGGACCACAAAGGTTGAAAACAACCAAATGGGCAACCCAACAGCTAACCCAGGAAGGGACAACGTTGACATATAAGGAGCACCAACATTTCCAAAAGGAGGAAAAGGACTAGGATTCCCTTCAGAGCGTATTCCTTGGTTGGTGAACTCCAGAAAAGTTGCCATTAGAAACAAATTTAGAACAGCACCCTAAGGAAGCTAACTTTAACCAGGAATATTTCGTGGGAAGTTAATTTTAAAACATTGAAACAAAACTATGTTGTTTCATCTTTTAAGAGTCGAGAAACCGGCAAAAGGTGACTCTATCACTTTCAGATTGGAAACAAGCGTGAAAGGACAAGCGCTTGATGATATTTTCAAATTTAAAGAGTCAGAAAAGATCGAAATGACTACTCTAGAAATCTAGGCAAAAGGGTGTACCAGAAATCCGTGAACTGCAATATACACCTTGGTTTCAAAATGAAAGAGAAATCAACCAAGGACTTAACGTACGTGCAAGAAATCTCCCCGAATGTTGTGTCCGGTGTATCACGGGTATAAGGCGGCAGACTTGGCTTCCTACGGATAAAGGATAGCAACCTAGTGGGGTCTCCCTTTATATACGGGACGGTACAGGGAGCACAAGTCCGTACTAGTGTTGTCTAAGGCCAACAGGCGAACGACAGCTACTAGGTTTAACGACGTCGGAACACGTCACTACCCTAGACCTCTAAATATTTCGTTAATGTTTCAATGCTTCCTTAGGTTGATTGAATAAATTTTATGGTTGATCTTCAATTATGTCTCGGTTTCAAGGCCCTACTGCATGTCATCTGACAATCTCCTGTATGCAGCTATATGAGAAAAGAAATCTTTTCAATTCGATGAATGCTATCTAGGTAAGGGAAGAGCTTCAAACAATGATGCAACAACAACAACACTGAAAATGAAACTTTTTCCAAACTAGATGACTTTCACTATCCAAAAATAATTTCAAACATTCAACGATGCGAATAATGCAATGTAATCTATGCAAAATCCTCTTTTCTGAAAACTATGCAAATGTAATCTATGCACAATTTCCTTTTTTCCTTTTCAAATTATAAGAATGCACTCAATGCATTTTTCGATGAAATGAGAATCTACTTAATGCATGCTTTTAATGAATGAGAATGCACTCAATGCGATTTCTAGTTTTCAATCATTAAACAATGTAATCCAAGTTCAATGATGGATCTTTAAAAATACTTTTCAATGCAATGTGATATAATGCATTTTAACGAAAATCAAACTATGAGACGAAAACTAAAAGAACGCAAATCTCCTTAATGAAGGATGAATTCAAGAGAGATGTAAACAAACACTAAGAATGCAATCGTTGTTTCAAACACTTTGTCACGAAATCCCTCAAAAGGTGACAAGACATATGAGGTCAAACACAAAGAGGACTTCCAAAGCAAGAGATCAAAACAAGGCATTCATTCCCTTTTACATCAAAAAATCATGGAAATAAGACATTTCAAACAATGAGCAATGTAATCTATGCTCATACAGTGAAAATACCAGAAGGGAAAGACACACTGGTGAAGGATTTAGGGAAAAAATCTCAATTTTCACACACCCTGAAATTGGCACGACTTGCTCACTAACAACAAGCACCAACTGGCGCAACTTGCTCACTGACAACTAGCGCCAATGGATAATTGGCGCGGGTTGCTAACTGGAAACAAGCGCCAACGCCTAAAAATGAAAAAACAAATAATTTCTCCCAACCAAGACCTGACTCACCACTTCAAGTAGAATCTAAAACAAACCCAGAAGCAAAGTATTGACCAAAAGAAACTTCCAAACAAGGGAAAACCATATCACCTACAGGAGATGGTGGTACTTTTTGGCTATAATCTGCGCCAAACAGGGGATGGTGCGAGTGATGAACTGGAAACCTATGCCAATTGGTGCGACTATCAGGATGGAAACCGCGCCAATCAAATCAACCATGAAAAGATGAAAATTCGGAAAAACAGAGGTCAGATTTGATCCTCTAGGGGCTGAACAGGGGTTTTACACCAAAAAAAAACGAACCAAAAGAGTCGATCAAGCAAGCAAAGTCAAGAATCAACCGAAAAGGCAAGACAATACTCCAAATCAATGTCTCTCCAGTGGAGTCGCCAATTTTTTGTAGAGGTAAATCCCCTCTGCGGACAGAAGCAATCCCTACTAGCCCAGATCGGGTCTAGCAACAATCGTATCACGCTAAGGTGCAAGTTCCTAATTGCAATAAACCAAATGGCGAAGAAGGCTTACTTTGAATCCAACGCTGTTGTTTGTAGAGAAGATATCACTCCCTTTCCCTTGCTCCGGCAGATCACAATCCTCACGCTCGCCGCGATCGAACACCTGCACACGCAAGAAACACAAAAAACACAAGCGTAAAACCCAATATATGAAATTATGTATCAGTCAGAGAAGACACAACTCATGATCATAATGAACAATACGAGTGGAACCATAACCAAAGTCGTTTATCATTAATTCATACAAAGGAAAATACAACCTGGCTCTGACGCTGAATCTTCCTTCGGCGGGTCGATAGCAGAATACGTCTCGGTAAAGCTTGTCGGGAATGGGGACAAGCCTCTCTCTTCTATCGTCAATCTCCTTGCTATTTATTTAGCTCTATGAGGACTATTGCATCATTCTTGGGCTATGAAGGCTCTTGGAGACTAGCTTTCAAAGGAAAATGGAAAGCTTATATAGATGGTGGAAGGGGAGTTGAGATCCCTACAATCATGGGATTGGCCCTATCCTCAAGGAAGCTTCCATGAGAGGTGGAAAACTACCTCCTCTACATAGAGAACCGGAGCCAAACGTCCCAACTCGATTTAGAGTCTAGTTCAGGAGTTTTTTGGAGTCAATATTTCGCCATTTATTTTTTTTAAACACTCCTTATTAAGCCTAGTGCGGGTGCGACTCTGGGACAGAGCACCAGTTGGCGCGCCCTCTTTGAAGTATTTCCTCCATTGGCATGGGTATAACACTGACGAGTCGCGCCAAGGATAAAAAGGCTATTTTTAGGGTTTTTCACAAGGATTTGTCTTGAGGGGAATGAAATTCCATGTTTAGGGGAATTCCATGAAAGTGTTTTCAGATCATGTCACTGCTCACAGGTCACGGAATAAGCCCTCCAATGTGCGGGACGGGGAATTGCAGGGACAGTGACAAATTTCTGTGTAACAGATATCGTATCACGCTAAGGCACAAGTTCCTAATTGAAATAGACCAAATTGCGACGAAGGCCTATCTCAAGTCCAACGTTGTTGTTCGTAGAGAAGATGGCGCTCCCGTTTCCTTGCTCCAGTAGATCACAATCCTCTCGCTTGCCGCGATCGAACACCTGCACACACAAGAAACACAACAAACACAAGCGTAAAACCCGATATATGCAATTATGTATCAGTAAGAGAAGAAACAACTCATGATCATAATGAACAATACGAGTTTAACCATAACCAATAGTCGCTTATCATTAATTCATACAAAGGAAAATACAACCTGGCTCTGACACTGAACCTTCCTTCGGCGGGTCGTCAGCGGAATACGTCTCAGTAAAGCTTGTCGGGAATGGGGACAAGCCTCTCTCTTCGATCGTCAATCTCCTTGCTATTGATTTAGCTCTATGAGGACTATTGCAGCATTCTTTAGGCTATGAAGGCTCTTGGAGACTCAACTATTTAGCCCTTCAGCTATTCATCCCCTTCATCAATGGATGAAGGCTATATTTATAGAGGAGAGGAGGAGGTTGGGATCCCTACAATAGTGGAAGGGAAGCCTTATCACTTGGGAGGTTCCCCATAAGGTGGAAACAAGAAGCCAAAGGAGGAAGACCATGGTTATTCAGTCGAAACCACTCCTCATGACTCATCCACGAAGTTGTTGTAATCAAAACTTCGCCTCTTTTTTTAAAAAAATTTCCATAAGCAGATTGGCGCGGGTGCTCAACTGGGACAGAGCGCCAATTGGCGCAGGCTCAGTGTTAATTTTCCTCATTGGCGCGAGGACATAACGGGCTACCAGTGCCAAGGCAAAAACAAGTGTTTTTAAGGGTCTTCTCAGGAAATGATCAACAGAAGGAATTTTGTCCTCATGGAAAGGGATGCAATGATGGTATTTGCAAGGCATGACACTACTTATTGGTCACAGAAACGACCCTCCAATGGGCGAGATGGGGATTGCAGGGACGGTGACAAATTACTTTGTAACAATAAGGTAAATTCCATGTGTCCATGATGGAATGTGAAGAATCATATGTAATGTGAGGAGTCATGTGGGGACTCAAAGAGTCAAAAATGGGGCATGCCAAGAGTCAACCCCCTTTGGTTATAAATACATCCTCATAACTCTTGTAAAGGGATTTTGGGAGCCAAGATTTTGGCTAGGATTAGGCTTAGAAATGGCTTGGGAGTTTTGTGTCAGCCTTGGCTTCTACGTACTGTAGAGAGAGTATACTTATTTGGGAGGAGCAGGTGGTGTTGACTTCACGTTCCACTATTTGGGAAAGTGGTTTGTCATGTTGTATGTATGAATGGAACTTTCACTTATAATAAAATCAGAGTTGGCACGTCTTTATGCATATATTGTAAATGTAGTGTTAGGTCTTCGTAGTTTGCAAGATTGGTAAGTACAAACACTGCGGAGCCTACATCAAAACCACTTTGGAATCTAAGGATCTAACCATCCTAGATTCAGAGAGGGATCTCTCTATGTGAATGTTTTCAAAGATATGATCTTTAAGGCTTATGATATGATATTAGGCTAGTTATAAGGCACAAGGGTTTTGTTTGTTTTGGTTGGGATGAACCTCATAAAAACAAAGTATTATGAGGGGTAAAGGTGTAAGTAGGTTGAAAATGGTTTAGCTGATAAGATAAGCAAGAGACAACTTCAATCCATTGGACTATGGAGTCATAAAGGATTTAACTGCACAACAAGTTTCAAAAGTGGTCCATGGGGCAAGTAAATAGCTTAAGATCAAGTAAATGCTTTTAACTTAGCCTGCTTTCAGCATATTCTCAAGGGAAAACATTTATGATGAACATAAAAATTAGTCTAAGATAAGGTAAGTACTTTTAAACTAGTCTGCTTTCAACATACTCTTAAGGGAACTTTTCAGAGTAACTTTTGGAGAAGAAATCAGAGGACAAGGCTAACCATAGACTTCCCTAATTCAAACTTACTTAGAAAACTCTTCAAGAAATTTTAAAGACAATATTTCAAGCTATACTTAGCAAAACATGGGCTTACCAACATTCTTTGACTGATTACACTCTATTGATTTATCCTTAAATACACAATTCAGCAGAAAACATAAAGATAAATATTATTCAGTGAGATTTAGGGTACTTAATAGTAAATCCTAATCTATATTTTATTTTCTTCATCAAAGAAAAGTGGACAGAATGAAAACACAAAGAAAATAACAATTACAGTGAGAAACACATCACCATTGACATAGACCAAGATCCCATGAATCAGCTTGTGTATTTGATGTTCAAACCAGTTACAATCTTCAAGTCCAGTGGGTCTTTACAGCTTCAAACTTCTCATCTTAGCCTATCTTTCTTATATTACAATACAAAGCTTCAACAACCTCTAAATCTATTGACAATTAAAGAGTATTCAAAGACCAACCCCTATATTGTCTTCTACAGAAGTATTTATAGAAGAATGAGGAGGTGGAGTGTAAGAAGGGTTCATTTGTTCAATTAATATAGAGTGATGGTTTATTGACCTTTGGGAGGCCTAAGGGAGAAGATTTTGAATGCTCATCTCTGTTTTAATCAATTTTACATTAAATTTCATCACCTTTAGTTTCTTTGGTTGACTTTGAGGTTTTTAGGTAGGTTGGTAGTTAATTTTGAGTTTCCTTTAAAAATATCCCTGACTGTGTAATTAATATGCACTATTTTAATGAAATAAGCTCGCAGGTGGCAGTTTGGGGAGTTATAGCCTCAATGATGTGGCATTCGGAGGCTCCTTCACTGATTTTGTGTTGATATGGTGGCTTTAAACACTGCTTAAGCCCTGATTCTTGCTTTAGGGCCTTTGAAATCACTTCGGAGTCTTTAATCCTTATATGTTGGCTATTTTTACTTTTTAAACATTTTCTTCTTTTTCACTATGTCCTTATCTTCATAAATCATTGGTTAAGTCTTTTTATCCTTGGTATTTTGGGCTTTAACCTTTATCCTTAATCATCACTGTCTGTCGTTCTTTTGGACTGAATTCGTCCTTAGTACCTTAAGCATGTTCTTTTAACCCTTTTAATCATGCTTTAGCTATGACTGTAGGGTTAAACCTTTTTTGATTTTTTGACTTGCACCTTAATCCCTTTATTTGTATGCTTAAGTAGTCTTTGGCCCTTTGCTGATTATCTTTACCTTTAAACATGTTTTAAATTTAAAACCATAGGATTTGAACCTTTCAACCTTTGATCTTTTGCACCGTAACTTCTTCAATATTCAAATCTTCAGCCTTTATTGTCTTTTCCTTCATCGCTGTGGACAGGGGGTTTTTAGTGTGACGAAGATTTTAATGGTATGACCAGTGCTTACACAACACTGATCAAATTATCTGACGAATACTTGCAGCCTTCTACTTCGTGTTTTAGTCTTCAAACATGGAATACTTTGGCTCAGTCCCTTCACGAGTTGTGGACCAGGTTTCTGCTCCAAAAACCATGATAAAAACCTGCAACAATAACAAAATATGTTATAAAAAAACCTGAAATAGAAGGGTTTGAGGTGGAGCAGAGGAGCGGTGCGGAGGGGGTGTTTATGCAGGCAAAGGAGCTTTATTGAGGAGAATTGGCGAAAATCTAGTTCAAAATAGATTCTGGCATGAATTTGGACAAGAGAGGGTTTGGAAATACCGCAAATTATTTTCGCGTTCGATTCAAGTGGTAAGTGGTTTTCGACGGATCGAACGTGATCCAATTATATCGCGCCACGTGGCCTTTTCAATACCACCGGTATCACATGATTTTGGAGTGTTAAACTCCGAACAGCAAAATCGCACGATACATAATGACAACCATCGGATGAGGGGGATGAGATCTGACGATGCGGACCGGGCGCGATGGAAAGTTGCACGGTGGGCGAGGAGAAAGTGGAAACCAAGTGGCAGCGTGTGATAGGGTGGGTCCTTTGCATAATAGATGGTAGGCCTGGAGGGAAGTTGGGTGACGGGATGAGCGAGGACCGTTCGATTTCGATAAATCGACGGTGGAGATCATACAATGGAGTGATAAAGCGGGGGAAAGGAGGAAGAAGGGGAAGGAAATAAAGGATGGCGGGGTGAACTACCGCCGTTAGATCTCCCAGATCAATGGTGGGGGATCTGTCGTCGGGAGGATGAGTAAAGACAAAAAGGGAAGGGGCTGGGGATTAGGTAGGGGCACGGTCCTATGGAGTGGTAGAGAACCGGGGGTGGAGGAAAGCAAGGCTAGGGGGTTAAAGACTTAGTGCCAAGTCGTAGGCACTTAGTTATGTGGCAGAGAAAGACCTGGGGGGCCGAGGGAACGGGGTCAAGAGCAAAATTTTTAAGCGCCTAGTTGCGGGGCTTGGGCACATGATGGATAGGGGGCTGGAGCCTTAAGCCCTCGGGGGCTTAAGGCCTATGCTATTTAATAAATGCAGAAAAACTGTGTTTTTTTTGCATTTTTAATGGGTTTTTACAAGTCTCGACAGGCTTTAAAAAGAGGGTTTTTGGGTTATTTAGGAAAAAAGACCTAAAACAAAAGTTTTTAAGCCCTTTTAAGGTTTCGATGGGGTGAAAGAGGAAATTTTAAACCATCTAAAGGAGTTATAATGGCTTGGGGGGCCTTTTAGGAGGAAAAGAATGTTTAAATGAGGGGAAATGGACTTTTCAGAATGGGAGGAAGTCTTGCTAGGATAAGATCAAAAAATGGGAAAATGGGGAAAAAAATAAAAAAGGGCTTAGAAAATGCTGGGAAATGGCTTGAAAAAATAGTCTCTTTGGACATCAGCGTGCTTTCTTGGTGGATTTCTTCAATGAAACAGCAGTGAAGATTATTTTTTGAGTTTAGGCAGCACAAGAGGGCTTCAAGAATGAGCAGTTTGGTATGAAAACAATCTCTTGAAGGCTAAGGATTTGTTTTAGCCATCATTTGCTCTGACAAAAATTTACTGATGGCTAACAGTGGCTCCACTTGGGAATGGAAGCTCCTTGGAGGTGTCAAGAACTTCAGAATTTCATCTTTTGGATGCAGACCTATGCCTTATCCATTGAATACCTTTATTCTCTGACCATGTTGTTTTTAGAAAGGATGATAAGTATCTGATGTCAACAAACAAATTTTCTCCCAAACAACTACCTACACAGCCTACTTCTTAACATTTTTTCTTCAGCAGGTGCATTTGGACTTGCAGACCTTAAACATCGACATTTTATTCTTTTTGAAAGCAGGAAAAACTAATCTAAATCTACCTTTATTTCTTCTGTAAGGTCAATTTAGACTGTTGAACTCATAAATTCTCTACCTAAGCTACTATCTGCCAGGATTAGACTGTCTAGCAGATTTTATTCTCTATTTTCTAAAACAGAAATTTAAAACACAGTCAAATCAGCTTTAGACAGTCTGATTTGCTGTGGGACTATGGCATAAAAACAAGCTACACAGACTTTATTTGCAGAAATTTGAAACAAAATTGTGAAGGCTTAAGATTTGAAAATCAAAAAGCATCCTTCATTCTTTTTGCAGCTTTGATTTTGATCTTTTTGAGTTGTTCTCCTTTTTTCTTGGTTTAGATTTTGAGTAGATTAGAACCAATTACTCATCAAGCTTTATAGGTTCGGGACTTGAGCTTGTTTGAACCTCTGTTTTTCTATCCTAATCTATTCTACTGATAAGCCAAGATTAAACAGTTTGGAAAATCTTCTTCACTAACCTATCAGTAGAAAATTGAAATCTATTTTAGTCATGATTAGGCTGTATGACTAAAATAGCAGTGCTTTTGGTAGTGGCATTTGAGCTTGCACACTTTCATATTTTTTCTCTTTTTTGGTATGGGGTCGTACCTTTATTTTTATGTCTGCCCTCTTTTTCTCCTTTATTGTTTTGTATTTTTATTTTTTTTAATTCAAAGCAGTGTTATATACAATGAACAAAAGCTTTGAAACTAAAAATATTATTCAAGAGAGGTAATGTTTGAGAACCCTGCCATTGACAGGACCTCCAAAGTATTCAGCTCCATCCAACTCTTGCAGAAAAAATGCATTGTTCCCAATAGTAGATTGGATGAGATAAGGTCCTTGCCATAAGTTATCAAATTTTCCATGTTTTCCCTTATCTTCTCTTCTTGAATCCCATTTCAAAACTTTATCACCAATATTGAAATCACTTGCCTTGGTTCTTTTGTCAAACAGCTTCTTGATGTTTTCTTGTAGTTGTTGTGCTCTGATGTATACTTCCTCCCTGGTTTGTTGTAGATGTATGGTTTGGTTTATTCTTCTTGTTACATCATCATCTTCAGACTGTACTTCCTGGATCAGCTTCATTACTGGCACTCCTAAACTGGTTGGAAATATTGCATCAGTTCCATAAACTAGCTGGTAGGGAGACATTCCAATGGATTTTTTAATGGTTAGTCTGTCTACCCATAAAGCATGTACTAACTTATTGTGCCATGATTTCTTGTTGTCTTCTAGCAACTTCTTGATAATGTTTATCAAAATTTTATTTGAGGATTATACAAGCCCATTACCTTGAGGATAGTAAGCTGTGGAATGACCCAATATGATTTGATACTTGTGACAGAAATCTACCATCTTTTTAGACCCAAATGCAGCAGCATTATCAGTTATGATCTTTCTAGGACAACCAAATCTGGATAATATATGGTTTTCAAGAAATGAAATGATGACTGATTCTATGGCATTCCTAGAGGGGATGGCTTCTATCCACTTGGTAAAATAGTATGTTGTTGTGAGACTCCATTTATGTTGGGTAGATGAGGGAGGATGGATTTCCCCAGTGAAGTCTAGACCCCACTGCTAAAAAGAAGCTTCAACAGTGATTGGTTGCAGAGGTAAGGGTAGCAACTTTATTTTGCCTTCAAATATTTGGAATTTTTGACGGGCAAAAATAATTTTATGGACATCTTGAAAGAGGGTGGGCCGGTAATAGCCAGCTCTAAGGTTTTTTTTAGCAATTGACTTCCAGTAGAGATGGCCCCCACATTCTCCTTCATGAAACTCGTGCTTGATTTTATTTGCATCATTCTCAGGCAAACATTTAAGCAATAATCCACTAGCATTTCTCCAATATAAAAATTTATCCAAAATGCATAAATTTACAGCTTTTAACTTTAAGAATCTTGCCTTTGTTTTAGACAAACCAGGAGGAACATTAAGATTGAGAAAAACATGCACAATGTCAGCATACCAAGATGAATTCAGAAAATGATCTTCAATAATTGGAGTGGAAAACTCCTCCTGTCCATCTAATGCATTAAATATGTTTATATCATGAGCCTGGAAGTTGGATTCAACCATAATTTTTGCTAGTCCTTGACATTTTATGAGCTTAGTGGGTTTGATTTCTAAGTCATATTCTAAAATTATAGCAATCCACTTTCCTCTTTTTCCATCCAGATCTTGGGTCAATATGTCTTTCACCACTGAATGAGGCATAAATGCTATGATGTGGGAATGTAAAATGTAAAATCTGAAGTCTTTTAAGGCTTTGACTAAGGCAAAGGCTTGTTTTTTCATTATGTTGTACTTCAGAGGTGCATCTCTCAATGTCTTGCTGAAAAATGCAATGGGTTGCTCTTGTCCATTCAAATTCTTCTGTATTAGGACAACAACTACTGTGTGTTCTGAAGCAAATGAAAAAATGAAGAAATATTTTGAAAAATTAGGACTAATAAGAACTGGTGTTTTTGTGAGTGCTTTTTTTACCAGTTCAAATGATTTCTTTTCTTCTAAGGTCCATTTGACTCCCTCTTCTTTCTTCAGCATGTTTGTTATGTTTCTAAGGAGTTCAGCTAAATTGGGTATGAAACTTCTCAAGAAATTAATCTTTCCAATGAAGGATTGAAGTTCCTTGATGTTTCTGGGATGGCTGATTTGCAATATGCCATCCATTCTCTTTGGGTCTATCCTTATTCCTTCTTCTGATATGATATGCCCAAAAAGTTTACCTTCCTAGAGACCAAACAATGTTTTCTTTGGATTTAAGGATAGTCCAAATTTTCTGCACTTTTCAAAGACCTTTCTCAAGTGTATTAGGTGTTCTTCATCTGTTTTAGAATAAACAGTTATATCATCAAGGTAAATCACAATGAAATAACCCGTTTCTTCTGAAAATGCAATATCCATGGCTCTTTGAAATGTGGCACTAGCATTCATTAAACCAAAAGGCATTTTCAAATACATGAAAGTACCCCAAGGTGTAGTAAAGGCTATTTTAAGTTGATCATCAGGATGTACTAGAATTTGATTGTAACCAGAGAAGCCATATAGCAAAGAAATTATTTTAGAACCAACTACCCTTTGTAAGATATGATCCATTTTGGGCAAAGGATAGTTGTCCTTAAGTGAGGCTTTGTTGAATTTTCTAAAATCAATGCAAAGCCTTATTTCTCCTATTTTCTTTCTAACTGATACAAGATTAGACACCCACTCTGAGTATCTAACAGGGACTATAATTCCAGCGTCATACATTTTCCTAATTTCTTTCTCTACCATAGGTAGTTGAACAGGGTTGATTCTGCGCAATTTTTGTTTAAAAGGTTTTTGGTTTTCTTTGAGGGGTATCTTATGCTGAATTATTTCTGTATCATATGATTTCAGATCTTCATAACTCCATGCAAACACATCAGAAAATTCCTTAAAGAGCTCCATGTATTTCAGTTTAATGTGAGCTGGCAAAGTTTTAGACAGTTTAATCATTTTGGGCCTTTTTTCACTGCCTATGTTGCATTCTTCTACTTCAGATTCTATGGGTTCTAGTTTTGGATTTTTGGCCACATCATTTAAATCAAATAATTCTTCTAAAGGGACCAGTCCTTTGGGCAAGCTTTGGTCTTTGGATTGCAGCACTTCTAAGTCTCCATTTTCCAAATCTGTGCTATTTTCTGTCATATGTTGGAATTCATTTGTTAACAGATTTATTTCCGTAATCTCTGCAGACATTTCTTCTTTGGTAAGTTGGTTTTCTTCATCAGTACAGTCTTTATCATAATTTGAATCTGAGCTTGATGTTTCAAATTCATTTTTGGACTGCAGGAAGTCTTCTATTTGTTTATCTCCATCAAAAATTTTCCAATATTTTTCATTATCCGAGACAGCTGGTCTAAATTTGACTTGGGTGGTACATTGCTTGGTTTCATAAGGTGTAAGACAAGTTCTAGAAACAAAGGCTAATTCATTGGCAAGGACATTTTGGTTTCTTGGGACAAAGATAAGTTGGAATTCATCAAATTTTTTTAACAAATCCATGGCATCATTTCTATAGGCTCTAAGTCTGGGATGTTTAGCATTGTAATCCCCATTTACTTGCCTAATAATCAACTCAGAATCCCCATGAACTTTTATCCTTTTGGCCCCTAATTTTTTCAATAAATGAGCTTCATACTCAGCTATATTATTGGTACATTGAAAGTTTAACTTGTAGGAATGCCCCTCAGCATGATTGTTTTCAGTGTTGTGTAACCATATGCCTGCTCCTGCATCATTTTTAGTGCAAGACCCATCAAAATTCTTGTTCCAAAGAGGACTGTTTTCAGATTTGTCATTTATTTTATTGCTGTCCTCTTTTTTTTGTTCATCATTCTTCTTTTTAGAAGGGTCTGCACTACATTTTTTTGTGTTTTGTTCCTCAAGGTTTTCAATGTCTTGAGGTTTTATTCTTTGATTTGCATGATCTATGTTATTTTTATGACTATTCTGAACCTCAAGACCTCTACTCTGTTTTCTGTAAATTTCTGAATCAACAAACTGTTTTTTAATTTCCTCTTTATTAATTTCTGCAACTATGTTTGCATGTAAACTGATTACAGCATTTGATGGTTTTTCATTGACTAACTCTCGCTCTTTAGGAATATCATCATTGAAAAGAATGAAAGAGTCAAGGTCAGTTTGTATGGAGTAAAGAGGATATTTTTCCAGTCTTTCTTGGCTACTCACCATGTATTTCATGTGTGTTTCCCTATAGAGTCTTCTAGGTTGACTAAAGATAGGGATGGTGGCATAAGTCATATCCATCTACATAGTACCTTGTAACTTAGCACCCCATGACCTTGAAAGAAGCATGCCATATTTGGGGGGTATATCAGCCACTACAATTTCCATCACTAAACTCTTGGCTGGTATTTGGGCTAAGTTAACATAGAGGTCTTTTATTAAGCCTAAGCATCTCACCCTATTTTAATCAAAGGAATATAAATATTTGTAGGGTCTAGTCACCTCTAAGCCTAACCTTTCCATTATCACCTTGGGCATGAGGTTGTGTGATGCTCCTGAGTCAAGCATGGTATTGTGCAAAATATTGGCATGGATGTTTAAGATGATGTAGAATGGAGGAGTGGTTCCTTATTGAAATTTTCCTTCAATTTTTGGTCCAAATATGAGCTCTGGGGTATCATCATTTAAGTTAATTGTGTCATGAACATCTTCTATGTTCAAAGCTTTCAGAATCTAACCTCTATATACATTTTGAGTGACTAATTCAGTGAGTGGGACGAAGATTTTGATTTTGGATATTTCATTCTCTAGGCTAAAAGGAATCTGGTTTTTCAAAATGTTTGATTTAGCCTCGTTAGTCACTCCTTGTTCAGCAAAATAATCTTGCTGATTTTTAGTATTTACAGTAGTTAAAAGAGTTTTTTCAGGAGCATTAGCTGAAGTGCTAGTGCTACTAGGGTTAACACTCTGTTTTTCATTGGCTTGGGTGTTTTTCCCTTTGTTTGGATTAGAATTTACAGCAACTGTTTTATGAATTTCTGTTGTCTTTTTGGAAACATTTTCGGGGTTGTTTTTACCAGATTTATCAGAGGTTTTTCTCCTGGGAGTTTCTTGATTATTTTTACTTCTCAGGTCATATTATTTAAGTTATCCTATGATGGAATTTTCAGAGTATTTTTCATAATAATCAGTTTGTGGTCTTCTGTCATCATACGATGTATATATACCTTGTTTTCTTTCTCGAGGAAATCATAATCCTCATTGCTTACTCCCAGCATGTTCATCCTCATTTACATAATTTTCTTGGAAAGGAGGTCTGACATGTTGATCATCCTCTCTTTGTTTGCTTTGAGGTTGATTTTTCCTAAAGTTTTGATTTTGACTTTGAGATTGATTTCTGTTTTTGGGAGCTGATTGATTTTCTCTAGATTGTGCTCTCTCAAGTATGCTCATTTTCTTCATAATTTCCTCCATAATTCTCTCCATTTTTGAGCTAGATGTGGAAGGTGCAGTTTCCTCCCTAAATGATACTTTCTTTTCATTCCTCATCCTAGCTCTTTTTTCAATCAGATTTACTTCCACAGCAAGAGCTCCCTTCTGCATGTCTTCTAAAGTCAAGGGATCTCTTTCTCTTAGCTGATATGCCATTTCAGGATCAAATCCTTCAGAAAATTTGGCCAAAGCTGATCCTTGTAGAGGTTTCAAATCTGGGGGTAATGCATTATAAACACTATTGAATCTATTGCAATAATTTTGAACACTTTCCCCAGTGTTTCTTTTGAGGTTGTTGTAATCTGACAGTATTTGGAGAGGGTTTTTTCTGACTTCCCATTTGTTTAGGAATGTCTGATGGAGAGCTTGGAGGTCATTAATACTATGAGGGGTTAAGCCTTTGAACCACTTTATTACTTCCCCCCCTAAGCTTTGAGGAAACAATCTGAGTTTGACAGTTTCATCATCAATCTCGTTTCTATCAACATAGTCATTCATCTTGTCCACATGTTGTGAAGCAGTAGTAGAACCACTGGCATCATATAATGGAATCTTGGACTGATAGTCCTGTGGCAGATTGACTAAAGGTAAAGGAAGGACTAGAGGAGCATACCATGTTTCCATGAAAAGAGGTTGTGGAAAAAATGGGGGGTTAACAGGTGGAGGATTAAAGATAGGAGGTGCTTGATGGAATGGAGCACCTTGAACAGTGGGAGTATGGGTAATAGAAGTGAATGGACCAGCAAAATATTTTTGAGAAGATCTAGGATGAGAGAAACCAAAGTTATGAATGAAATGAAGGTCAGGTGGAGTGGTTTCTCTATTACCAGGATGTTCACCACTATGAAGGGGTGAGTGTGGAGACTCAAAGTCTATTTGATCTATATCATCAAGTGACCTAGTTCTGGATGGGTTTCTTAAGTCAACTTGTGTATCCCGTAGAGCTAAGAGGTTTTCAGGGATAGAATTAGCTCTATGAATCGGTCTGATAACAGTTGGTGTTTTAGACTTAGGAGATTTCCTAAGTATACTTTCTGGATTATCAACCGTCTTAGGAGGATTTGGGTCAGGATGGGCTCTAGTATGATTTCTTCTAGAAGCCACAATGTTATGTTTTCAGACCCAATGATAAGAAAATTTCAACCAAGTATGACAATCTTTAATAGGCTAATTAATCTTTAACAAGTAAACTTAATCCTCAAAGTTTCCTTAACTGAGTTTGTATGATGTTATGATAGAAATGGATTCCCCAGTGGAGTCTTTAGATATATTCAGGATTTTGGAATCACCAGGTGGAAATTTTTAGCTTTTAGAAGGTAAAATGTTTTATGGTCCACCACCACTAATATGTTTGAATACCAATCTGAAATGTTTTTTAGTTTTTTGAGTTTTTATAGTCCTGTGGGTTATGAGAGTGTCCTATATCTGTTTCAACACTTAGCTATGGTGATGAGACAAACAGAGTTTACTCTATGTCTTACTAGTTGATTTCTCCAGGGTTTAATAAGGGTCTGTTAGAATCCTAAGAAGTACTTAGATTTCCACTGATTCAGACAAGTCCTATCATGATCACCAATATGCTTGGTAGTGCTTGAAGAAAGCTATTCATTCTTGATTGAATACTAAGTGTTTAGTTTTAAGGATTTTACTCAGAAGATCCCCAGTATGGTCGCCAGTCTGTTAGGTCTCTGTAGTTTGCAAGATTGGCAAGTACTAACGCTGAGGAGCCTACATCAAAACCACTTTGGAATCTGAGGATCTAGACATCCTAGATTTAGAGAGGGATCTCTCTATATGAATGTTTTCAAAGATATGATCTTTAAGGCTTATGATATGATATTAGGCTAGTTATAAGGCACAAGGGTTTTGCTTGTTTTGGTTGGGATGAACCTCGTCAAAATAAAGGAAGTATTATGAGGGGTAAAGGTGTAAGTAGGTTGAAAATGGTTCAGCTGATAAGATAGGCAAGATACAGCTTCAATCCATTGGGCTATGGATTCATAAAGGATTTAATTGCACAACAAGTTTCAAAAGTAGTCCATGGGGCAGTCAAAGGATTCTTTAGATTGATTTGATAATATGGAAACATAAAAAGTGTTGTGAGAGAAACAAACACACAAGAAAAACAAAGGAAAACCTAAGATCAGGTAAGTACTTATAAACTAGCCTGCTTTTGATATACTTTCAAGAGAAAACATTAAAAACAAAGAATAGCTTAAGATCAAGTAAAGACTTTTAACTTAGCCTGCTTTCAACATATTCTCAAAGGAAAACATTTATGATGAACATAAAAATTAGTCTAAGATCATGTAAGTACTTTTAAACTAGCCTACTTTCAACATACTCTTAAGGGAACTTTTCAGAGTAACTTTTGGAGAAGAAATCAGAGGACAGGGATAACCATAGGCTTCCCTAATTCAACCTTACTTAGCAAACTCTTCAATAAATTTTAAAGACAATATCTCAAGCTATACTCAACAAAACATGGGCTTACCAACATTCTTTGACTAATTACACTCTATTGATTTATCCTTAAATACACAGTTCAGTAGAAAACATAAAGATAAATATTATTCAGTGAGATTTAGGGTACTTAATAGTAAATCTTAATCTATATTTGCTGTTCTTCATCAGAGAAAATTGGACAGAATGAAAACATAAAGAAAATAACAATTACAGTGAGAAACACATCACCATTGACATAGACCAGGATCCCATGAATCAACTTGTGTATTTGATGTTCAAACTAGTTACAATCTTCAAGTCTAGTGGGTCTTTACAGCTTCAAACTTCTCATCTCAGTCTATCTTTCTTCTATTACAATACAGAGCTTCAACAGCCTCTAAATCTATTTAAAATTAAAGAGTATTCAAAGACCAACCCCTATACTGTCTTCTACAGAAATATTTATAGAAGAATGAGGAGGTGGAGTGTAAGAAGGGTTCATTTGTTCAATTAATATAGATTAATGGTTTATTGACCTTTGGGAGGCCTAAGGGAGAAGATTTCGAATGCTCATCTCTGTTTTAATCAATTTTACATTAAATTTCATCACCTTTAGTTGCTTTTGCTGACTTTGAGGGTTTTAGGTAGTTTGGTAGTTAATTTTGAGCTGCCTTTAAAAATATCCCTGACTGTGTAATTAATATGCACTCTTTTAATGAAATAAGCTCGCAGGTGGCAGTTTGAGGAGTTATAGCCTCAATGATGTGGCATTCAGAGGCTCCTTCACTGATTTTGTGCTTATTTGGTGGCTTTAAAAATTGCTTAAGCCCTTATTCTTGCTTTAGGGCCTTTGAAATCACTTCGGAGTCTTTAATCCTTATATGCTAAATGTTTTTACTTTTTAAACATTTTTTGCTTTTTCACTGTGTCCTTATCTTCATAAATCATTGGTTAAGTATTTTGCTCCTTGGTATTTTGGGCTTTAACCTTTATCCTTAATCATCATTGTCTGTCGTTCTTTTGAACTAAATTCAGACTTAGTACCTTAAGCCTGTTCTTTTAACCCTTTTAATCATGCTTTACCTATAACTGTAGGGTTAAACCTTTTTTTATTTTTTGACTTGCGCCTTAATCCCTTTATCCGTATGCTTAAGTAGTCTTTGGCCCTTTGCTGATTATTTTTACCTTTAAACATGTTTTAACTTTAAAACCAGAGGATTTGAACCTTTCAACCTTCGATCTTTTGCACCAGAACTTCTTCAATCTTTAAATCTTCAGCCTTTACTGTCTTTTCTTTCATCACTGTGGACAGGGGGTTTTTAGTGCGGCAGAGATTTTAAGGGTATGACCAGTGCTTACACAGCACTAATAAAATTATCTGATGAAGACTTGCAGCCTTCTACTTCATGTTTTAGCCTTCAAACATGGAAGACTTTGGTTCAGTCCCTTCGCAAGTTATGGACTATGTTTCTGCTCCAAAAACCATGATAAAAACCTGCAACAACAACAAAATATGCTATAAAAAACTTGCAATGGAAGGGTTTGATTGCTTAGGAGGCTGGCGGAGCAGAGGAGCGGTGCGGAGGGGGTGTTTATGCAGGTAAAGGAGCTTGATTGAGGAGAATTGGAAAAAATCCAGTTCAAAATATATTCTGGCGCGAATTTGGGCAAGAGCAGGTTTGGAAATACCGCGAATGGTTTTCGCGTTCGATTGAAGTGGTAAGTGATTTTCGATGAATCAAACGTGATCCAATTGTATCGCACCGCGATGCCTTTTCAATACCGTCGGTATCACATGATTTTGGAGTGTTAAACTTCGAACAGAAAAATCACGCGATACGCAATGACAACCGTCGGATGAGGGGGATGAGATCTGACGGTGCGGACTAGGCGCGATGGAAAGTTC
Organism: Pinus albicaulis; assembly: GCA_034641835.2. Lineage (NCBI taxonomy): Eukaryota > Viridiplantae > Streptophyta > Pinopsida > Pinales > Pinaceae > Pinus > Pinus albicaulis. The sequence goes on along the minus strand of CM076578.1, from coordinate 908,784,175 downwards.
CATGGCGGGCAGGGAGAAAGTGGAAACCAAGTGGTAGCATGTGATAGGGTGGGTCCTTTACATAATGGATGGTAGGCCCGGAGGGAAGTTGGGTGACGGGATGAGCGAGGACCGTTGGATTTCGATAAATCGACGACTGAGATTATACAATGGAGTGATAAGGTGAGGGAAAGGAGGAATAAAGGGAAGGAAATAGAGGCTAGCGGGGTGAACTATTGTCGTTAGATCTCTCGGATCGACAGTGGGGAATCTGTCGTCGGGAGGATGAGTAAAGACAAAAATGGAAGGGGTTGGGGATTAGGTAGGGGCACGGTCCTGTGGAGTGGTAGAGAATCGGGGGTGGAGGAAAGCAGGGAAAGGGGGCTAAGGACTTAGTGACAGGTCGCAGTCACTTAATTATGTGGCGGAGAAAGACCTGGGGGCCGAGGGAAGGGGGGCAAGAGAAAAATTTTTAAGAACTTGGTTGCGGGGCTTGGGCACATGATGGATAGGGGGCTAGAGCCTTAAGCCCTCAGGGGCTTAAGGCCTATGTTATTTAATAAAAGCGGAATAAGTGGGTTTTTTTTCATTTTTAATGGGTTTTCACAAGTCCCGATAGACATTAAAAAGAGGGTTTTGGGGTTATTTAGGAAAAAAGGCCTAAAACAAAAGTTTTTAAGCCTTTTTAAGGTTTCGATGGGGTGAAAGAGGAAATTTTAAACCATCTAAAGGAGTTATAATGGTTTGGGGGGCCTTTTAGGAGGAAAATAAGGTTTCAATGAGGGGAAATGAACTTTTCAGAAGGGGAGGAAGGCTTGTTACGATAAGATAAAAAAATCGGAAAATGGGGAAAAAAATAAAAAATGGCTTAGAAAATGCTGGGAAATGTCTTGAAAAAATAGTCTCTTTGGACATCAACATTCTTTCTTGGTGGATTTCTTCAATGAAACAACAATGAAGATTATTTTTTGAGTTTAAGCAGCACAAGAGGGCTTCAAGAATGAGCAGTTTTGTATGAAAAAAATCTCTTGAAGGCTCAAGATTTGTTTTAGCCATCATTTGCTCTGACAAAAATTTACTGATGGCTAACATGTAGTAGGACTATCATTGTTATATTTGTGATGTATTTTTTTTAAATTACACATATTCTTATGAACTATTTCGTTTTCATTTGTACAAATCTTGTTGAATGTGTACTCATGTTTTAACCCATCACCTTTAACTTGTGGACTATTTTGCTAGTTAGTTGTGTGATGTCTTTTAATCTCATGTGTTCCTTTCAAGATCCATACTATTACATGCTTCCATGGAGCACACTTTATTTTACCTTCGCATGTTATACCACTCATGTATCATATTGACTTTTCGCAGGGTCGCACGCTTGCTTTAACTAAAGACACCATGCACCACTTTATGTGTTTTGCAATCCAAGGCATGCAATTAAACACCCCATTGTTGGGACTCTTACTCCAGATGGTGTGAGGTCTAGTTGGGACTTCATATCGGGTTTATCCCTTGAATTTTGGTAGGTATAGCACTGTTAACAATAGCAAAAAAAATCAATTTTTTATTTTGGTGGTGTTGGAAAATAAAGAAAGTGGTGAAATGATTCTAGTGTTTTGTTGTGCATGCAAATCCCCTCTGTGGACAGAGGTGATCCCTCTAGCCCAAGGGTGGGTCTAGGAACTACAGGAACATTCTAACATCTGTTGAAGTTTGCAACAAGAAACAGTGAAGGAGGCATCCTGAAACATCATCCTTGATCCTAGTTGGAAAATAATCACCTAAACTAGGTGGGGCCCACACAAAGGAGCCAGGTATTTATTTTGTGATGGTGATCATATTTCAGAAGTTGCAGGATGCTATTTGTGGATGGTTGATCAAGTTGGAAAATAGATGAAATTCTATTTTTAGAATATTGGGTGAAGTCTATTTATAGATTGCTGATCTAAAAATAGATGCATGTCGATTATTATTAGCTCTTAATAATAATCAGACACTAAACAACAACTTATTCTCTTGGAGCACTTCAGCTCAGTGCACAGATGTGGCACATCAGTTGACAGAAGGAATTACGCAATTCCTAAGGGTTTATTGGAGCTAATGCATGGAGGACTCAGTTAGAACTCAAGTGGCAGAGTTATGACACAGTTGGAAGAAGTAGTTATGGAGTTGTATTCAGTTTAACTCAGTTAGACTCAGTTGAGCTAGTTGTATCTAGTCTAACTGAATGATACACTGAAGAGAGTGGAGTGAATTAATTAGTTAATTAATTCACAAATAATAACTCATTAATCAACTGAACAATACATCAGTTAACTATAGTGCATGGCAGTGTCAGTGGAGACCTAGTGGAGAGATAGGTGAAAGGGTAAGATGGACTATCCGTTGTGACTACTAGTGATGCATGGATTGCATCTACATATACATTGGAGTTGCCAATGATAATCACGCAGTCAATGAGAGTGGGATTACATTGAATTGGTCTTTGTAATCAGCTTGGATTGCGCAGTGGAGGCAGGCTAGCAGGTGGCAAAGATCGGTGCATGGATTTGCAAGATTGGGCCTGATTAGTGTATGACGATTGTACTGTACTGAGAGCTTGTGATAAGCTTTGTATGTTTGTATGATATTTTCATATGATCTCCATGTTACATAATATATAGTTGGGGTTTTCAGCTTCAGGCTTTCCCGGTTAAAAACTGTGTTATGTGCGATTGATAATTTTTGTTTATGCTTCACATGTGTGTGCAATTAAATTTTCCGCAAAAGATTAACAAGTGGAATAGATTCAATATCTTGCATAAAGTTAAATAGTGTGAGATCAGGTGGATCTAGGACATATGCATGCTTAGTGCATATAATTTCTACATGGTATCAGAGCATTGTTGATTGAAGATTGCAATTTTGAAGTGAGTTTGTGCTGGTGGACAATTCGAATTTACTACAGGAGTTTCTTGGTGCGACAGTTGAGTATACATTGCAATGTCTTTCAATGGGTTGTGGTTGGAGTATGCACTCGAGGGCAACTCTAACTACATATCCTGGAAGGACAGGATAGAGGCAGTGCTTGAAGATAATGGCTTGAAGGAATTCATCGAGAGAGATGTTCCTAAGCCCAAAGTAGCAAGGATGAGGAGGATTCTATTTGAAGGTGTGAGAGACCATATTGTCTGAATCCTTCATGGGAAAGCCACTCCATATGCTATGTGGAAGGCTTTGACATATTTTTTCCAAAGCAGAAGCGACCAGAGGAAGTTGGCGCTTAAAGACAAGCTCAGAAAAATAAAAATGGAGAAGAATGACACTATTCCGGTATACTTGAAAAAGTTTTTCCAATGCAGGGATGAGCTTGGGAGTGTAGGAATCAGTTTTGATGATGATGAATTGTTGAGCTTGGCTCTCCTTGGGCTTCCTAAGAGTTGGCATAGCTACAAAGACTCTGTCAATGGACGGGAAAAACTGTCAGGTTGGGAGCGACTTTGGTCGGATCTTGTGCAGGAGTAGATAAAGCAAAGTACCAGGGATGGCTCTTCATCAAAGCATGATGATGAAGAGGATTGCGCTTTGGTTTCCAAGGCAAAGAAGAAAAAGGGGAAGAAATTCCATTCTATATATGAGGCTGGTGAAGATGGCAAAGAGCGTGACATGTCCAAAGTGAAGTGTTTTCACTGTCATGAACATGGGCATTTTGCCACTAATTGTCCACAAAAGAAGAAGAACAAGATGGTTGTTGGAGCTGCAGCTGGTGAGGCTCTTGCCTCGCAATTTGAGCTTGACTTCTCATTGATCGCATGCATGGTGTCTAGTGCATTGGGATCGGGGTGGTACTTTGATAGTGGTGCTTCCTTTCACATGACAAGAGATGTGAACCTTTTCAGTGACTTGGTGGGGAAAGATCTCCAGTTGCATGTTAAGTTGGGTGAAAATGGATGATACAGTGCGACCGGCATTGGTACCATTACCTTTAAGAGGGAGTCAGGTAAACTCATTCTTTTACAAGATGTTGTGCATGTTCCAGGTTTAAAGAAGAATTTAATCTCAGTCGCAATGTTATAGGATAAAGGCTATGATGATGTCTTTAGTGAAGGAAAAATTTTCCTTCGGTACAAAGAAACAAGACAAGTCAAGAAGGTTGGGATTCGAGCTAAGAATCTTTACAGACTTGAAGTAGATGGGATTTCTATGGAGCTTCCTACTGTTGGGAAGTGTGAGAAAGCTATGCAATTTAAGCTTGAGAAGGAGTAGGGTTTGCATGCATGTAAGAGTGAACCTCAGGATTTGGAGCAGCTACAAGATGAGGATCATGGAGTGGGAGAAACCACTCATGTAGAGAAATTTCTTTCCAGATGGGAAGAGGGATTGCATGCAGCTATACCACCAGGTAAGAGGAGGGGAAACATGCATGAGTAATCCCAAGAGGATATTTATAGGAAGGATTCATTGAGATTGTGTGGATCTCATGAATTGAACCTGGCTACGAGGTGCCCACAGAGCAGCAGTAGCATGCTTAGTTGGATTGATGTAGTCAGATCAAAGTGACACTGTTGGATACTGGAGTGCAGATCAGAGTTGACAACAAGTGCAAAGTGCATGGGTGCAAAGTTCTACAGTGTAGTGGTTCCAGAAGACATGTGTAGTTGGTACTAGCAAAAGTCAAAAAACTTTGATGACAGATGCATTATAATGATTTAGTTATTTGGAGGCTATTCAGTTTCGGAAGTGTTTCATGCAAGTATTGCAGGGCGAATGCATGGAGTTTCATGTCACTTGCAAAGACATACCTTTCTCGTTGAGAGTGGGTGTTGAAGATTGCAACAAGAAACAGTGAAAGAGGCATCCAGAAACATCATCCTTGATAATAGTGAAAAATCAACACCTAAACTAGGTGGGGCCCACATAGGCTATTTTTAGGTGTATGTTATTTTTAGACATGATGATCATATTTCAGAAGTTGCAGGATGCTATTTGTGGATGGTTGATCAAGTTGGAAAAATAGATGAAATTCTATTTTTAAAATATTGGGCGAAGTCTATTTATAGATCGTCAATCTAAAAATAGATGCATGTCGATTATTATTAGCTCTTAATAATAATCAGACTCTAAACAACAACTTATTCTCTTAGAGCACTTCAATTCAGTGCACAGATGTGGCACAACAGCTGACAGAAGGAATTACACTATTCCTGAGGGTTTACTGGAGCTATTGCATGGACGACTCAGTTAGAACTCAAGTGGCAGAATTATGACACAGTTGGAAGAAGTAGTTATGGAGTTGTATTTAGTTTAACTCAGTTAGACTCATTTGAGCTAGTTGTATCTAGTCTAACTTATTGATACACTAGTGAGAGTGGAGTGAATTAATTAGTTAATTAATTCACAATTAATAACTCATTAATCAACTGAACAATACAACAGTTAACTACAGTGCATGGCAGTTTTAGTGGAGACCAGTGGAGAGATAGGTGAAAGGGCAAGATGGACTATCTGTTGTGACTACTAGTGATGCATGGATTGCATCTACATATAAATTTGAGTTACCAATGATAATCACGCAGTCAATGATATTTGGATTACATTGAATTGGTCTTTGTAATCAACTTGGATTGCGCAGTGGAGGCAAGCTAGCAGGTGGCAAAGATCGGTGCATGGATTTGCAAGATTGGGCTTGATTAGTGTATGACGATTGTACTGTACTGAGAGCTTGTGATAAGATTTGTATGCTTGTATGAGATTGTCATATGATATCCATGTTACATAATATATAGTTGGGGTTTTCAGCTTCAGGCTTTCCCGGTTAAAAACTGTGTTATGTGCGATTGGATATTTTTTGTTTATGCTTCACATGTGTGTGCAATTAATTTTTTCCGCAAAAGATTAACAAGTGGAATAGATTCAATATCTTTCATAAAGTTAAATATTGTGAGATCAGGTGGATCTTGGACATATGCATGCTTAGTGCATATAATTCCTACCATTCGTTTCTCGTCGTGAAGATGGATCCCCGTTAGGATTCGAAACGTCGACGATTGTTTAATGATACTATGGAGAATCTGGTTTCTGCAAATAAAAACAAAAACAACCACATGAGTTTAAGAACCATTAACATCTACCTTCCTAGACTTTAAATGAAATTCAGAGAAAGGAAGATGACCTACCTTGTTCTGATGTTATGTTGTCATCTTTCGTCGAAGCTTCGTGATGTGTCACTCTTCTAAAACTCAATACACACTGCTACCAATGTTCGATTATTTGTACAGACAGTCAAGACACCACGACAAGCATAAAATCATGACAAACATTAAAAAATTACAACCTATCTAACTAATCAAGGAATTATAGAAATCCCATTATGAATGTAAACAAGGTTGGAAGATAAACATCAGTTTCATTTTATTATGATAAAGACAAGGGGAGTTTACAAATAAGCCTTGATGTTTAGGCTCTCCTTCGGTAGGTCCATATCCAAGCATGTTTGCGACACCCTCATCCACAAAGTTCTAGGATCTCACTATGTTCCTAACACACACAAAAAAAAATCACACTCTGCTCTATTCTCCCAAAGCTACAATTGCTTCTTCTCTCAATGATTGCTGCTTCTAACCAGCTAACTCCCTAAAGAAGTAGAGATGAAGGACATCTCCTTATATAAAAATAGAGGAGGAGGATATGGGCCCTCAATTAATGGGAAAGAAGCTTATCCTTTGGATTAGTTCCTATTTTATGGGAACAAGAAGCACAAAGGGTAATTCCTCAGCCATATCCTCAAAACAAACTTCTAGCTCCTCGCTTCGCGAAGCTTCTAGTTCATTTATATTTTTAAAAACTTTCAAAAAGAGGATCGCATGGGTCAGAAATTAAGACAGAGTGCTGATCGTCATGGATCTCAGTTCAAATCTCTTCTATCGGCGTGGGTCAGACACTAAGACAAAGTGTCGAACTTAAAAACTAGGTTTTTATAGGGATCTTCCAGAAAATTTGTAAAGGGAGATGAATTGGCAAACAAAGTGTGGTTCAGGGGTATGTATTCCATTCTTGGAAAGTACACAAGGGTCACTGTATGGGTTCTCCAGGATCAAGGAATGGGGAGTACAAGGACAATGACAAATTGATGTGTAACAGATGCCCCCTGAAGCTCGAACATTAGTGAGGGGTGAAATGTTTTACGAGTACGTGTAAGGAACCAAACGATGTTGTCGGGAAACCTGAAAATCAATCATATATACATATAAATAAGTGGAATCTCTAATTAAAATACATGAATCAAGGTGTGGACGCAATCATCCATAAAAGAGACCATGGTATGGTCGCAACCATCCATTTGAGAAGGATCACATATAGACTCATGATATGGTCGCAGCCATCCATCTGAAAGAAACATGTATCCAATCATGGATAAATCATATCGCCTCGAAACCTGGACTCTAGAGAATAAAATCTAGGGTCTTGTGCTCCGTCATGACCTGATCAAGTATAATTTAAATCATGCAAATAAATGAGCTGAAGTCGAACATGCAGGAAAATCGCCTGATTACCAGTCAATGATATAAACTGTTAACATGCGTGAGAGAAACCACCAATGATGAAAATGGTCCTCAAGGTACTGCCAGTATAATCCACAGAATATGAATAAGGAATTGAAGTTGAACACTCGTGAAATCACCTGATCAAAGGCCAATGATGTGAACCTGTCATCGAATGTGAAGAACTTTCCATTAGGGCATGCAAGCTCTAAGGTACCAGAAAGGAGTCTCTATATCGACTTCCCAGATAATGAGCTGAATTCGACAGGAATTGATCCATCGAAGGAGGGTCATAATGAATCCCACATCATTGACATTAAACAAAGAATGTAATATGAGTGTTAATCAGGATTGAAATAGAGGATCAAGGAATGTACAAACTGCAGAAGGATTTTCTATTGAACATATCGGTGACACGACTCTAGAATTTGGTAGCATTTGACTCAAATAGGATCATAGGTCATGTTGAAAATATTGGTAATCGAATGAGAGGCAAATGGATATCACAAAACCATGGAGGAAAAGTGAAATTGTGAAGATATCCCAACCCGACACGAACTCCGGATAAGTGTCATGTTCAAGAGTGACATACTGCTGACACAATTGACGAATAATTTCCATTTTCCCCCACCATTTCTGGTGAGTACCTCTTTATTTTTACACAATATTGAAGAGGATAGCATATGCTTGTCATATAAGTTTTTCCTTCGAAGAAATCCATCCTAGTGCATTTTACGAGCCCTAGGAAGGAGGAACTTGGTGATCGTAATGATGACTTATCCAATGTTGTTAAATTTTAACGATCCCAAAAAAGATGAAGCTTGGCACCTTTTCATATTTATAGAGTTTTAAAAGAGGAGAAAAGAAAACTCCAGCTAGCTCTTTTCGTAAATAGTCACTCATGCCTGAAAAGGTAGAAAACAAAATATGAGAGAACCTCTTAGTCGTGATTGGCTATGGTATTCCTTTTTCGTAAATAATTTATCCCAACCCAAAAAAGGGGTAAACGTATACTAGTTAAATAATTTTTCGCAGCCTTTAACAAGTTTAAAACGACAATACCTCGGCAATATTTTCATGTTTTGAGAGTCAGAAAAGAGCTAAAATTTGACTCCTCCTGGAGGAATGAGTGGCATTAAGGGTAGCAACTGGTTCCAGTGATGGTGGAACTACTCATAAAAATTAAAGGTTAAGAGGTTGGCTAACAAGACAACTCATCACAACAGTTCCTCGAGAATGGGTAAAACAATCATGTGATGGCATATGATCGATCGAGAAAATAGTAACAATGGAATGAGAAAACCAAGGCTCATCTGGAAAAACAGGCCGATAAAATGGAAATCACGAGAGGTAAAAGAAGAAGGGTTTCATTTTTACACAAGATTGAAATCAGGAAACTCTGCTTGAAGTTGGTTTCATTTTACACAAGCTTGAAAATTTTTAGAAAACTATGCTTGAAACCGGTTTCATTTTTACACAAGCTTGAAACAGAAACAAACTATGCTGGAAATTGGTTTCATTTTTACACAAGCTTGAAAACATGGAAAAATATGCTTGAAATAAGTTTGCATGCCCCCAGCATGGTGACTCAATTCGAGGTACATGCTCCTTAGCTTCATGGCATTCACATGAGTAGACTATTGGTTACTAACAGGTGGATGGAATGAAGGTTCAATTATGAGATCAGGCGAAAGACTCGATTGGTATTTTACGAGATCTAATCAAAAGACTCGAATTGAAAAGGGTACTTGTTTTCATTTTTTAACGAGGTTGACACAGTAAAAGAACTATCCTCATGACCTAATTCATTTTTTAACTAGGTTGACATAGCAAACGAACTATCCTCAGAAGAGCTTGTTTCATTTTTTAAGGAACTTGACACAAAAAACAAACTATGCTCTATCACGAGCTTGTTTCATTTTTTAAGGAGCTTGACACAAGAAAACAAACTATGCTTTGACGACCTTGTTTCATTTTTTAAGGAGCTTGACACAAGAAAATGAACTATGCTCTGAAAGAAGCTTGTTTCATTTTTTAAGGAGCTTGACACAAGAAAACAAACTATGCTCTCGAAGAAGCCTGTTTCATTTTTTAAGGAGCTTGACACAAGAAAACGAACTATGCTCTAGAATAAGCTTGTTTCATTTTTGAAGGAGCTTGACATAAGAAAATGAACTATGCTCTGAAAACATGATTAAGACATACACAGATTCATGGATTCCAAGAGGTTCTCATCTGATGGGAGAACAACATCTTTGAAATTAGGACCTAATGCCCCCAGTACATTGTGTACTACCTCACTAACTAAATTATCAGTAGATTTGTACATGGAATAGGTGGCCACATTATTGACCTGTGGTGGGAAAGATATCACTGGCAGGTAAGGACCAGGAAGGGGTGGTAGTAGACCAAATGGCACATCAGGACCAAAGAATGAAAGCTGATCAATGGTCACAATCCGACCTTCGTGTGGAAAACATACCATACGAAAGAGGGAAGAGACAAGCGCACCCGTGGCATAAGCATAGTCACGCCCCAAGAGTAAATTAAAATCCAAGGGGCCTTGGACCACCATTACGTTTATATAGATGGTTTTCCCTCCCAAAGCAAAAGGAAACTTCGGAAGGATCCCTAATGGTTGACTTGTTCCTCTGTTAAAAGCCAACAGATTATGAGTAAGAGGCATAAGCTGCAGAGAACCCAAATCTTGCCATGCAGTTGAGGATATAATACTAACCGAGGCACATTCATTGATAATAGTACCCACTATAACCATATTGTAGGCCTGTACAGTGATCTCAAAGGGCACGTAAGAAGGAATGTGGTATCCCATAAATCGACTCCAATCAAAGGAAGTGACCAAACTACATGGAGGGGGTGCCATGGGAATAGGAGGATTATCCCCCTGCGTTACGGGAGCAGAAAGACCATCCCCCTGGGCTCTAGGAACGGTACCATGAGGATCACTTTCTGGAACTGTGGCGAAAGGAGTCGGAGGATCACCCTCCCAGATCATGGAAATGTGAGGATCACCCTCTTGAATCATGGAAATGGGATGGAAACAAAAATAACCTAACTGGGACGAGACCCAATCTTGACAAAAAAGGCCTAATGAACTATAGGTCGAATTAGGTTGACCTTTTTCTCAACCAATGATTGGTCGGGAATGGACTCAGGAGACTGAACTTCAGAGAGAATGGAATTGTGTGGAGATGAATCCAGATCAATGACCTAATCAACTACCGGAGGACTCGAAGAAAAATTCTGGTAACCAACAGGAAGACAGGACTCAGAAGCCGAAAGGGTATCCAATACTTTAGAATCTTCATCCATATAAGGACAAAGGTGAATGGGATGGTTACCTTCACACAACCTACAGGTAAATTTGAGATTACCTTGTTTCTTACGAGTCTCATTATCTCTAGCTAAAGGCTCATCACCAGCATGATGCCCAAAGGTTGATGATGAAGCATGAATCGGGCCAACAGACCACACTTCTATCACCTTGGGAATACCAGTGAAATCACGAAGAAGGTGGTCTCCCTCACATAGCTTGCAAGGGAATTTGAATCTGCAAGACTAAGTGGGAGGTTTCTTGATATTATCTACATGGATAACAATAGTTGTTGATTCCCCCTAGCTTATTTTCCTTCTTCTTCTTCGACTTCTTCTTATTCTTCTTAGCCACCTGGTTACTAGAATCCATAATTTCACCAGTTGAAGAGGAAGAATGAGGCAAAGAAGGTCAGGGGTCAACCTTAGGATCAACATGGGTTTGACATGGTTCTAGCGGAGGAGAACCTGGTTGAGAAACATTTGGTATATTCGACACCACAGGGGTTGAAAACAACCAAACTGGCAGACCAATGGTTAATCCCGGGAGGGACAACGGTTGCCATATATGGGGCACCAACATTCTTGAACGAAGGTGTTACACAACATTTTTTCACCATCCCTGCAATCCCCATCCCGCACATTGGAGGACCATTTTGTGACTTGTATGTAGTTTCATGCCTTGCAAATAGTGTCATTGTATCCCTTGCCATGAGAAGAACATTTCCTCTGTTGACTATTCATGGAACAGACTATCAAAAACATATGATTTTGGGTCAGCGCTGGCAGGAATTTATGGCCTTACGTCCATAGAGAAATTTTCATTGGGCCCTGCACCCATTTGCGCTCTGTCTCAGTGTACTTCCCGCACCGAGCTGTTTTTGGAAAGTTTTTTAAAATAGAATCGAAGTTTCCATTGCCAACCACATTTTGAGTGGAGTCAGCATGGGTTGTTCGACTGAATAACATCGAGCATATTCCTTTGGCTTCTTGTTTCCTAAATTTGAGCAACCTCCCAAAGGATAAGGCCTCCCTTCCACCATTTTAGGGATCCCAACCTCCTCCTCCTCTCTTATAAATACATCTCTCTCACATATATGCATCTAGCTGAAATGGTTGAATAGCTGAACATTTTGTACAATAACTGAGCATTCTGATATAGATGATGTTAGATAGAGCAGAGAGATACCTATTGTCAAGAGAGATTCTAGGCTTATCGCCTTGCCAAGTCTAATTCCCCGAAGAATGCTTGAGACGCATTTTGACTAAACCCGCTAAAAGAGGCTGCAACATCAAGGCTCTTTTGGTTGTAAAATACTTCTCTCTTCTTATTAATACACGACTGATGTTTTGGTTCCCGTTTTGCATTTGATATGATTAACCTTGTGCAATACATTTAATTCTCCATGACCAATTAGATAGTTATGAATGCAAGTATTGTTTCGCATGCTGCTATCATTCTCTGATGCTTATGCAGGCACCTGAGTACCATTGCTAAAGGATGATGATGTGTCAGGATGAAGATTAGGAGATTGCTGCCATAGCTACGATGACTGCGTCGGAACAAAGGTAGCACATCTATCCTGACTCAGTTTCATTCATTACCTAGGAATCGACGCGTTAGCATGTACTCTTGCTGCTATACCCACCCTAGGGCTAGAGGGATCACCTCTGTTCACAGAGGGAATTTACCTACACAGCAAGTTGGTGACCATAATGGGGATCAGTGTGTGTTTGTCGTCTCATTGTTCGTCGAGCGTTTGACTTGTCAAGTTGATATTGGTTGTTTCATTGTTTTTCTACTTTGCTTGACTTGACTGACTATTTTCAGCCATCTTGTTTAGTTCTAGAGTGTCAAGTCTGACCTCTTCTCGGTGGTTTTTTATTTTTTCCCATGGTTTTCTAGCTCGACGCTGCTTTTTGTTGAACAATCATGCCAATTGGCGCATGTTGCTTTAGTCACAGGTGCGCCAATCCCTGTTTAGCGCGGATTACAGCTAAACAATTGCGGTGAATCTTGTAGGATTGAATTTCATCTCTTTTCTGAGTTTTTTTCAATGTTTCTTGGCTCTAGATTGGTTTTTTACCTTGCAATTAGTCAACTGGGATTTTTGTACTCTGTAGTCTCAGTCTTCTTAGTTGTTTTTCCATCATCTTATTAGTGGATTTTTTTACCCTATGGTTTCTAGGTGCCTTGTGTCGTTTTTCCAGCTCTCTCCTCGATGAGCCTTCTGAGTTGAGTTCGAGTCACTTTGATCTTTGTGATTTCAATTCATTGAATTATTTTTTTAGTCTTTCTTTCGGTTCTTCGTGTCTTTGGTTTGTTGAATGATCACCTTTGTTTTCGTTTAGCTCTCCATTCTTCACTTTGAGGTTAGATTACATTGCTCGTTGAATCGGTCTGAAAACCCTTTGTTTGCTTGGAAGTGTGCATCCATGTTTTGAGTGTATTTTATGTTTTTATTGCATTGATCTCTTTTCTTTAGATCATTACATTTGTAGTGCTCAAAAATAGTGTTTATTTTTCTTTCTAGTGTAACAGTGCATTGTGTTCCTCATGTTGAGCTCCAAAAATGTTCTTTCTTCCACCACATTCCACTCCATTTCTTTTGACCATTATTAATCCCAGGCTCAAATGATCAATGAAATTAGTTAAAATTTCTTTAAGAATGAAGATCATGGCTAACTTGCTATGTTTTTATGATTTTGTCATTGTAGTACTTTTTGAACTGAAACTAGCTACAGAATGCAGACATTTTGTAGCTAGTTGCCAATTCTGCAGCCATCTTCATGTTTAAGCAGGTTCCAGATGTCCTCTCAGAGAAAGCCACACATGGTCGTACTCCACGTCATGCCCTCAGAATTTTTTGCTCTCCATGAAGATCTAACGGAATTATGTACGTGGTTATGCACGCGGGAACTCAAAATAGGAGATAGACTCCTAATAGGACAAGGACAGTCCAGATGTCCTTTGTCATATTATGATGCCACCTTTAGAGTTCTAGTTCGATTTTAATATGGAAAGACAGTAATCCCTGTATTATCTCAATTTATGTTATGTAAATTTGCTATAAATGTAGCTCGGGAAACCGAGAGACAAGGTTAGATTTTTGTTAGATTTTATGGTTAACTGCTAGATCTTTGAAGTCTGAGAATACTCTGTTTTGAAGTGATTCCTCTTTAATGAAAAAAGCAGCATTTCCTTGAACGCGTTGAGTTGATATTGAACTAGATTTTGTGCTACTCTGGTGGTAGAGGGCCCCTACCTCCTGAGCAGCCTTGTTTATATAGTAGATAAGTATTTTAGTCTTGTTTTTATTTCTAGTTTAGGCAAGTTTCTGAAGTTTATGTTCATACTTGTTTTCGTTAATTATCACAGTTGGAATTACTCTAATAAGCTCTTCCAAAATATCATTATGATGAATAAGGCATAGCTGTGGTATTGTAGGTTTTTATTGCATTTTCTTTCGTTAGTTATCACAGTTGGACTTACTCTAATAAGCTCTTCCAAAATATCATTATGATGAATAATGCATAACTATGGTATTGTAGGTTTTAGTTGCTAGTTTACACTAAGTGGCATAGCCAATCTTACTCTTACAAAGCTCTTCCAAAATATCATAACAATGAGTAAGAAGTAGCTGTGGTGTCTTAGATTTTAGTTGTATTTGCTTTCAGTCTTGTGTTTATGTTCAATTGCTTTGGATAATACAGCCATACTTGTTCTCACAAACTCTTCCAAAATATCATTCATACTGAACGAGATGGGCTGTAGAATTCCTTAGGTTAGTTGCATGTTAACTTAGTTATAGCACTGCGGAGGTAGAATGCATGTGATTCAGCTCTGTCATTTCATTTCCAGTTTGATAATGGCTTTTCAGTTCAACATTGTTCACTGTACTTCAAATAGACTAGTGGCACTCTAGTTTAGTTTTAGCTCACTGTATTAGCACTCCAGTCTAGTTGTTATCCATTGTATTTTTAAATTATATTAGTTGTTAAATTTAAATACCACGGTCTTCATTATTTACAAAACTTTTTTTGTTCCAACCTTATATTAATACACAATCATTTGGACAGGAGTTAGTATCAGTCTAAGACCTAGAGTATTTTGCAACCTTTTTACCATTTCACAAACAAGCCTTTTCTCAAAAGACCATTCTAAAAAGGAAATCTATAACTTCTGAGTGAGGCCTAGTGGTGTTAAATTGAGTTGCAGAATAGAATTAGAAGCTAGTTTAGAATAGAAATATTATGATGCTACAAATGTTTTTTTCCAAATATATTCCAATCAATCTTTAAACATGGATGAGATGTTGTAACATTGTAAGTTGATTGTTTGATTGTTTAGTTAGGAGAACTTCATTTACACTTAACTTGCCCATTTCTCAAGCTCTTCCAAAACATCGTTAATGAATGAATTGGACAAGTTTAAGCTCATGTTGTGATTTATTTCCTTGAAGTCATTATCAAGCTTTGTATTTGTTGTTTGCTAGCCATAGTTAGGCTTTGTTCTGTTTTAGTATTTGCATTTGTCATTTGCCATTCATAATTTAGGCTTCACTCTGTTTTTAACCAATAGCTTCTTCTCACCATCATTTAGTTCTTTCCTTGTGAACATAAAACCATAAAAAAATAAAACCAAAAACATCATAAAAGCACTAGACACAACGTAGTGAGAAACAAATACCTAGGCACATATAGTGCACCACACTTCAGCAGTTTACCAACCCTGGTTGACAATTAATGAACTCAATTTAGGAGACTATGTTGAGCACAAACATTTTGGCGCCGTTTTCGGGGAAGTGTAACTAGGTAACCTTGTTTTTAACTCCCAAAAACAATTATATGCGTAGAGAGAGAGACTCAAGGGGTAGATTCATAAGAAGTAGCAGCAGAAGCTTGATCCCTAGAACACCACTTGTTTCATCTAGACCAAGAGCCAGTACACCTCCAACTCAGACCCACAATCCATCCTTTACTGATCCTAGACTCCCAAAGGACTTAAGATCAAATATTTCATTACAAAGACCTTCCACTAAACCTGCCTTAGAAGAAGATTCAGGGACCTCTGTTAGAGACACAAACTTTTCCACTTCCACAGAAGAATCAATTATGGCAGAAGAAGGGGGAGGAGGAGTCTTTAATGGAGAACACACATTATTTGGAGGGGGTAGAGGTAGAGGTAGAGGAGAAGGAGGTAGAGGTGCAGAAGGAGAAGGAGGTAGAGGAAGAGGTAGAAGAGAAATGGGAAGCTCTTTTTGGTTTCCTATAGTAGATGAAGAAACCAATACAACTATGAAAAACATTTCACCCTCTGTCCTTCCAAACTTCTATGGACTTAAAACTGAAGATCCTGAAACCTTCCTATTTGAATTTGAAGTCCTATGTAGAACTTATGACTACTTACAAGATGCTCAAAAACTTAAACTATTTCCTTCAACATTAAAAGGAGCAACATTGAAGTGGTTTATGAGTTTGATCAACAGTTCTATTAGGACATGGGAAGACATGAAACAAGCATTTCTAGAGAGGTATTTGGATTATTTTATGCCATTCAATCATAAGGAGGAAGTGTTTAAGATGTTACAAAAATAAGATGAAAACTTGGAAGATTTGTTGGAGAGATTTCATTACAACATCAAAAGAGAAAAAATGGAAAACTTAGATCAAGACACCTTAAAAGCTCTCTTGTTGAAAACAATTAGGGATGAATGGTTGGATATCATTAACATGATGAGAAAAGGGGATATATCTCAGCTCACATTACCTGAAATAGCTAAGTTATGTATCAACCTTTCAAGAGGGAAATCTAAAACTGTAAAAGGTCCAAGAAATCCCGCTCTTGCAAGGGTAAGCAAGTCTGCTTCTAGGACAGTAAGTAGGGCAGAGATAGGGCATATGCTTGATGAATTCAAATCTAACATCTTAGAGAGTCTTAGTGAACAAATAGACACCCTTAAGTTACAAAACAAGAAAAACGCTGAATCTGATGCCTTAGCAATCTTTTGTCCCAGATGTAGAAGGAAGCATTCCCTGAGAGAATTTCCTTTAGATGAAAAAGTTGTAGAGACCTGTGTCATTTGTTCAGAAAAACATGAGACCAAGAGTTGTCCTTCACTTCCTGGTCTTAAAGTTGTCTTTCAAGAAGAAATTCCTACAAGTTCCACAGAATCTCTCAATTTTGTCTCTAGAAGGCCTTGGCAAGGACCTCAAATACAAGGATTTCATGATCAAATGTATAATCAACCTCCACCAAATTGGAATTCTTGGCAGCAACCTTGGCCCCAACTTCAAAATAAATCTCAAGCTTGGGCACAAGGGGCAAAAAATCCCTATGGAATATACTCTCAGTACTATCAGTATCCACCATCTTATCCACCATATCCACATTTTCCTCAACAACAAAACCCTCAACAAAATCCTCAAAATCCACAACATCAAAATCAACCACTTCCATTACCATTTCCTCAAAAATCAAATCAGTTGCCTGCTCAACCCATACCAAACCCCAACAATAAAAATCCTCAGAATACATATATGATAGAAGGCCAACAGTTTCCAACTTATTTAATTACTCCTCTAGACCTTAGTGATGTTCAACTTAGGTCTGGAAGAATACTTGAAAGGAGGAAACCTTCTGTGATTATACAAGAACAAGACAACTCTGAGGGAGATTCTCTACAAGAAAATAAAAGTCTTGAAGAAGACATATCTTTTCAGGACCCAAACATTGAAAAATCAAAAAAAAAAGAACCAATAATCTCAACTCCTGTATTAGAGCATCCATCAACATCCACTCCTACACCTCCCTTTCCAGAAAGATTACAAATTGATAGAGGTGTAGAAAAACAAATTATGGTGCCTAATTATGATTTCCTAGATGAGCTAAGAAATGTTTGTATTAAGATTCCATTATTACAAGCTATCAAGGAAATTCCAATTTTAGCAAAGACAATAAAGGAGTTGAGCATGAAGAAAACAAGAAAAGAATAAGAGAGACAAAGAAAATTCAACTGGCAGGAAAAATAGCAGACATTAACAGTCAGTGTTATTGCTTATTCAGTATCAAACAGAAGGAAATCAGATTGGGCCAAAATTCACATCAAGTGGATTTGAGATCAAACACACTCATTATAATGGTTATTTGGGAAGCGTGATGTGTCATGGAAGTAGACAAATCATGGATAGACTGAAACTTCCTAATCTTCTTTTTACACCCACATTATTACAATTAGCAGACATATCTGTGATTAAACCTGATGGGGTAATAGAAGACATTCCAGTGTCCCTAGATTCTTGGGAGTACCCTATGGATTTCATGATCCTAACTCCTAAGAATAATCTAGGAGGACACCCTATTATATTAGGAAGACCTTGGTTAGCTACAGCTGATGCTTTCATTAGTTGTAGATCCGGTGATATGTACATCTCCGATGGTAGTTCAACTAAAAAATTCACTTTGTATCCTCCAGCCAGGACAATTATAGATTTAGATGATACTCAATGGATAGAGGATGAAGAAGACTTACAACCTCTCTTCACAATTTCAGAAATTAGTGAAGATAGTCAAATTCTGAATACTTTAGAAAACTTTGAATCCTCTTCGGAACATAAACATGACCAATTTCAAGAAGAATCCAGCATTGAGTTTTTGTCATCAACAGATGTTAAATTCATTCTCATGGATCGTTGGCGACTCTCTGGTGAGATATTTCCAGGCAAAACTTCAAACATAAAAGCAAGAACTGAAAAATCCATGAAGAGTTAGTCAAGATATTACGAAGACCACGGACAGCATGGAGTCTGCTTGATTTGAAGGACAAGTCCTAGACTGCACTCATCACATGTACATAAGAAAATTGTAAACCAATGAGACAATCTCAGAAAGAGGATGAATCCAGTCTGGAAGTTGTTAAAAGACTGAGAAATTGTTGAATGTCAACATCCTCCTGTTAGATGATGAGTGGAGGTTTTCTCCTTTGATGAAGTTGCTTTAAAGAAAAATGGTAAATGGAGGGTATGTATTGACTACCGAGAATTAAACAAAGCTAATCTTAAAGATCATTTTCCCTTACCTTTCATAGATCAGGTGTTAGATACCTTAGCTGGCAAAAAGTACTTCTCATTTCTAGATGGGTTTAGTGGTTATAATCAAATTCAAGTAGCACTTGAGGACCAAGACAAAACCACATTTACCTGTCCTTGGGGTACCTATGCTTACCGAGTATTGCCATTTGGATTATGCAATGCACCTGCAACATTTCAAAGGGCAGTACTAGGAATATTTTTAGATCTAATACATGATTGTGTAGAGGTATATATGGATGATTTCACAGTTTATGGAAACACATTTGAAGAAGCCTTAGCAAACTTGGAAAAAGTTTTAAAGAGATGTCAAGAAGAAAATCTTTCACTTAGTCATGAGAAATGTTTCATGATGTTTACTAAAGGTATTGTTTGGGGCATCACATTTCAGGGGATGGGATTAGAGTTGATGAGTCAAAAGTTGAAGTCATCTCTAACTTATCTATTCCAAGTTGTCAAAAATATGTTAGGAGTTTTCTAGGATTTACAGGATATTATCGGAGGTTTATAGAAAACTTCACCAAGATAGCATCTCCACTCTTTAAATTGCTTACCAAAGACTGTGAATTCAAATGGAATTCTGATTGCCAGTTAGCCTTTGAGACCCTGAAAACAAAAATTTCTGAAGCACCTATTTTAAGGGGACCTAATTGGAAGTTACCTTTTCATATTTCAACAGACGCCTCAGATACAGCTCTAGGAGCAGTATTGGGACAAAAAGACCCGATTCCTTATGCCATCTACTATACCAGTAAAAATTTGACTCCTGCAGAGTTAAACTATACTGTAACTGAAAAAGAGTTTTTAGCTGTTGTTCATGCCATAAACAAATTTAGACACTATATAACAGGCTATGAAACTTTTGTTCACACTGATCATTCTGCAATTAGATACTTAATGAACAAATCAATTACTAATGACAGAGTCATAAGATGGTTATTGCTTTTACAAGAATTCAACATTACCATTCTAGATAGGCCTGGAAAACAAAACACAGTAGCTGATTTCCTATCTAGACTCCAAAACATCAAAGATGACACTCCAGTTGAAGATCAATCTCCTGATGAATATCTTTTTGCAATTTCTACTCAGACCCCTTGGTTTGCTGACATTGCTAATTATTTAGTTTCAGGGAAATTTCCTTCAATAATGAATGCAAGAGAGAAAAGAAAAATCATTTATGACAGTGCAAAATATTCATGGGTTGCTAATGAGTTGTACAGGACAGGTCCATATTTTATCATTAGGAGATGTGTTCGAGAAGATGAGATGCCTGAGATTCTCAAAGCATGTCATGATGAACCTTGTGGCGGACACTTTGCTGACAAGAGGATAGCCTATAAGATCCTTCATTTAGGATATTATTGGCCATCCTTGTTTAAAGATGCTAAAGAGTATGTCAAAAGGTGTGACAGTTGCCAAAGGGTAGGGAAACCTTCTCCTTCAGGTGAGATGCCATTGCAGCCTCAGGTACATATTGAACCTTTTGAAAAATGGGCTCTGGATTTTGCAGGAACTATTAGTCCTCCATCAAGACAAAAGAGATATATATTAGTTTGCACTGATTATGTTACCAAATGGGTAGAGGCCAAGCCATTACTTTTTGCTAATGAAGCATCTATAGTTAATTTTCTTTTTGAGGATATTTTTACTCGTTTTGGTGTCCCAAGGGAAATTGTTACAGATCAAGGAGCTCAATTCACATCAAGGCTAGTGGAACAAATGATGGAGAGGTACAAAATCAGACACAGGAAATCTACTCCCTATCATCCACAAGCAAATGGTCAAGTGGAATCTACTAATAAGGTCATTGAAGGGATCCTAACAAAGACTGTTCATTTACATAGAAGAGATTGGGTAGATAGGCTTCCTAAAGCCTTGTGGGCCTATAGAACTACATGGAGAAGCACAACAGGCCATACTCCTTATGAACTTGTTTATGGAAAACAAGTTTTGTTTCCCATAGAGTTCCAGATTCAAACTTTCAAAATGGCAGTTCAGCTAGGACTTGTTCTATTAGAGGCACAAAAACACAGATTGGAGCAGATTAATGAATTAGATGAGATCAGACAAGATGCAGTTCAAAAAACCAGTATAGTCCAAAAACAGAGGGCTAGATGGCATGATGAGTACATCAAGGAAAAGAAGTTCAAAGAAGGTGACTGGGCTCTCTTGTTTGATTCAAAGTTCAAGGATTTTCAAGGTAAATTTCAAACACATTGGCTTGGGCCATATGAAATTGTGAGAATTTTTGACAATGGAGAAATAAAAATCAGGACAATAGATGAAGAAGAGGTTACTTTTCTTGTGAATGGTCATAGATTGAAGCTGTATCACAAACCACTCTCAAGAGAAGAATTTGTCAAGAAATTCCAAGAAAACAGTGATGTGAAGTTAATGAAGAAGAATCTTTCTTCTTCATCAACTTAATTAAATTTTCTGAAGTCAGACTTATTGAAAAAAAAAATTAAAAAAAATAAATAAATAAATAAAATAAAAAATAAATAAATAAAGTATAGACATGAAAACCAATCACTGATTTGCATGTTTATACAGAAAATATGGAGTGAAAATCAGAATCTTTCTGACACTCTAACTTTTCCATTTTGTTTTTTGTTGCAAGCAGTTGTTACAAAATCATAAGTGCAGATCCATTTCACTTATGATCCATCTCATTTCACTTCATTTCATTCCATACTTCATTCATTTCATTCCATTCATTCATATCATATCTTATTCCATTCATTCATCCACACTTCATCCATTTCACTTCATGGTCCACTTCATTTTCATTTCAGATATTTAAGTTTGATCTCCTTTCTGCAATTGAATAATACACAGCAGAAATTGCAGGGAACTTTTTCACTCCATTTCATAAGTTGCGATCCATCCCACTCCATCATTCACTTCATACATATCCCATTATACCATATTTCATCATCCATCTTCACTCATTCCATACAACATTCCACTTATATTCCAAACCATTCCATTCCATGTTTCAAGTTATCTACAGGTACATTCTGCAGCTAATCAGACTTTCTGCAGCCAGACAGACATTCTGCAGCTACAGATCCTGAAGGCACTGACCAACAATCATTTGATTTGCAACAAAATGATCTTGCATATCCATGAACAAGCCAAGATTAAGAAGGTTATGAAGACTCAAAAATTAATGATTTTTAGGAGAAAACAAAGCATATGATGATCACAAGAAAATCAAAGCAAAGGCAAAGGTATGAAGTGATTATAATGACATATCATGAAAATTTTAGCGTATTTTAGTTGTATATTATTCAAAAAGTGTTTTAATTAATTTTGTTGATCTTGCCTAAAAAATCTCCTGCAAAAACTTTGGATAAAACTCCTTCTGATTCCACCACTTCAAAACCCATATCCGATCATCATTTCAAAATCTAAACGGTTAAAGTGCTAAAGTGATTGGATTGGTCACATCACTAAGAATTTAATGATGATTTTTGAATTCGTTACAAAATATCTCCGCGGTCTTTTCACTCATTGATTCGTTTTCTTCACCTCACCTCATTAATTCATTCCGTAACCATTCCATATCACTCCTTCCCACAGCCAACTCTTAACCATTTCATTCTGTAACAACCATTGTCACCTTGAAACAGAGGAAACATTTTGGGAGCAAAAACAACTTGTTAACGACCATTCTCACCATGAGCAGAAGGCTGGTGAATTGAGGATTGAAGAAGAGTCATGGGCCTCATCGTGAGAATAGAACCAGTTGGTACTAAATACTTGGAAGGCTATCCCCAAATCCGAGAAATCTTAAAACAAGCAGGATGGTTGCAATTCCTTGAAAAATTCAGTGGCTTCCACAAATAAGTTACTAAAACTTTTGCAAGATCTTTTAATGCGGCCGAGGTTGAAGTTGGAGATATTAAATTCACTGTCACAGAGGCTTTTATTGCATAAGCAACAGGACTGCCTAGACAAGGAGAAAGGTGGTTTAAGAACAGAGAATTCCATAACGAAGCGTGGAAACAGATACTCAAGTCACCAGGTATGGATGTCACTATTTTTAAAAAGGGTATCCCTAGTTCTGCATTAAAGAACAAATGGAGAAACATGTTGCTTATCCTACAAAAATTCATCACATGTGAAGGTAGATATGGTACTTTCTATGTTTACCATATTAGGTTGATAATGCATTTCCTAGAAGAAGAACTTCATTTTCCCTATTTCTTGCTTAAAAGTTTAAATAAAATGACTTCAAGTGTTCAAAAGAGAATTCAATTTCTGGAGACAACCTTATACCACCATGGTTTAGTCAAGATTTTGATTGAACATCATTTGAGCAAAATAGGGGATAATTGGAAAGAATTCTTGGTTAGAAATCACTTTGAGGAGCCAAAAGAACCTTCACCTGAACATCAACCTATAAAAAGAAGCAGAAGATGGAAATCCTCCAAAACTGAAACTGGTAAAAAAATACAAGAAAGTAGTGAAGAAATGATCTCTGAAAAATTAGTTCAGATTAAGAAGCAGCTTAAGAAAGAGAGGATCATAAGAAAATTTTCCAGAGAAAAAGGAGAAGGGCCATCTCAACCGAGGAGGAGCCACAGACTGAGGGGCATACTAAAGAAAACAAAAGTTAAACAAACTGGAGTTATAAACATAGAAGACGAAGAAACACCTACTGAGGAGGATTTTGATGAAGAAGTTCCAGAAATTGATCCTGCACAGCAAGAAATTTACAACTATGTTGAAACATTGGAGAGGAAAGCTTCAGAGAGTAGAGACAAAACCCCTAGTCCTCCATTGTCCGAAATAGATGTGCTAAGAAGAGATAAGTACGAGCTAGAAGTACTTAATAGACATATCAGGACTGAGAATGATATTCTGAGGGAGCAAGTTAAAATAAAAACCAGTATGAACTCAACCCTGTCTCTACAAATGGACAAAGTGGAAAAGGCCAATGAAAAGTTGAAAAAGAGGAACAAAAAGTTAATCAGGGCACTTACCAATTTAAGGTTCAAGTTAGTCATCAGGAAGCCCAGAAGGCCTTTAACTACCAGGCAGAGCAGAAGAAGAGGGTTGGATGTTCTTGCAGAGATCTCTGAATTCATGGAATAGTTGCATGAGGACATGCAAGAATCTAGCAGTGGGGGTATGTTGAGCTCCAAGAATGTTTTTTTTTCTTCCACCACATTCCACTCCATTTCTTTTGACTATTATTAATCCCAGGCTCAAATGATCAATGAAGTTAGTTAAAATTGCTTTAAGAATGAATATCATGGCTAACTTACTATGTTTTTATGATTTTGTTATTGTAGTACTTTTTGAACTGAAACTAGCTACAGAATGCAGACATTCTGTAGCTAGTTGCCAATTCTACAACCATCTTCATGTTTAAGCAGGTTCCAGATGTCCTCTCAGAGAAAGCCACACATGGTCGTATTCCACGTCATGCCTTCAGCATTTGTTGCTCTCCATGAAGATCGAACGAAATTCTGTACGTGGTTATGCACGCAGGAACTCAAAATAGGAGATAGACTCCTAATATGACAAGGACAGTCCAGATGTCCTTTGTCATATTACGATGCCACCTTTAGAGTTCTAGTTCGATTTTAATATGGAAAGACAGTAATCCCTGTATTATCTCAAGTTCTGTTATGTAAATTTGCTATAAATGTAGCTCGGGAAACCGAGAGACAAGGTTAGATTTTTGTTATATTTTATGGTTGACTGCTAGATCTTTGAATTCCGAGAATACTCTGTTTTGAAGTGATTCCTCTTTAATGAAAGAAGCAGCATTTCCTTGAATGCGTTGAGTCGATCTTGAACTAGATATCGTGCTACTATGGTGGTAGAGGGCCCCTGCCTCCTGAGCGGCCTTGTTTATATAGTAGATAAGTATTTTAGTCTTGTTTTTATTTCTAGTTTAGGCAAGTTTCTGAAGTTTATGTTCATACTTGTTTTCGTTAATTATCACAGTTGGACTTGTTAGCCACCTATAAAATTTGTTATACCCAAAGGTGGCTAAATCTGTTTTGAGCCTTCAAGGAAAAATTTTTATTACCAAAAAACTTTTGGCTCTTGAAGACTTTTAAAGGCCTCATGCCTCTGTCCAGATCCTACAATTGATGTTCCCATTTCATACTCTGAAAATTTATGCTAAAAATCCAAGAGAAAAAACTGCTGAAAAACTATCATTTTCCCTTTCCTCCTGACGCAGGCATAGCCTGCAATATCCAGGAACTTCAACTCTGTTCATATCCAAATCTATCATCATTATATACCCAAGTCAAAACCTCAATAGTTGGCAAATTCATACAATACCATTTAATTGCGGAAGCCTTTCAACATAAATCCCATACTACTCACCCATCACTTCCTCATTTGTTTCAATTCAACAACATGAGTATATAGGATCCAATAATAGTGTGAGTTCAATATTTGAATAAAAACCAATTTGCATTATAACAAAGTTCCACTTTTGAACTCAATATAAACCTCAGTCACAACTTATTATACCAGCGCTGTTCAAACTAATTCCATTCGGTTTAAACATACCTGTGTTATCAAGCGCTGTCCATCCTCCAGCTCAAACTCTGCTTTTAACACTGTCATCAAACCTCAATGCTGGTCCATACAATCACTTCATTCAGGATTCGATCCATAACTTTACTGCACCCTTCAATATTTAACAATCTGGCAGATGTATCAGTTTATAAAACTTAAAAACTCTGAATGTGTTCAAAGCTTAACACATTACACTCGAGCTGTATGAATATCGATTCAATTCAACATTTCAACGCAGAGTCTATTTCTTCAACACTTAATACACTTACCATTAAACGCAGTGCCTACTCTGCGTTAACCATTTATAACAACCCAAATCAAAGTACCAAATATATGCGCCTTTCCCTTACAGCGTATGCAGCGGTCTCACATCAACACAGGTATTTTAATATTTACAGTCGATTTTGTCAAACAATTCCAGATCTCAATTTATTAACTGAATTCAATACAAATTCATACCTTCTTCAACCATTCTGCGCCTTTCCCATTCTGGTTTTCCTAGCTGGTTAACGCCTTAGCAATAGATATGACAGTTTGTATATACTACCAGGTTTTTATTAATTCAATTACATACCTTTCAGTAGTTGGCTCTCCACTTGGTTTTTCAACAATTCCACGCTCTGCTTCTAAATTTGGTTCTTACACTATCATCATCGATCATTGAACAGCGTCATTTATTTTATGCCATCACTTCTGGCAATGGTCCATTCACCGCTTGCACTTTAAATCTCACCTTCTTCACCTGATTCAACTCGACCTCTACTCCGCCTTTTAATCACACTTCTTTGCCATTTAATTCTGTACAAACCACCACGCTGCCAGTCCATATTCTATGATATCGATTCTAACAATGTCACAATGTCATTCTAACAAATATGTAAATTAATGCTTCAGCAAACCAAATTTCACACGAATCAAGACTGTGTATATCTTTAATTCTATTCAGAACGCACTCAACCAATAGTACTTTCTGCAATCGACTTTACCTGTGGCTTCAACGCACTAATATATAACAATTTCTGCTATCGATCATACTCAGAATTACATAAGCCTGACAGAACAGAAATTCATACCAAGCTGCAGACTTAAAATATGTTAAAATAATCCCTTACGCAGAGATTTAACATCTTTTATGCTCATTGATGATGCATAATGGTTTTCACCATTTGTTGGCGCTCTTCTCTTTCTTTTTTCACAACCACTCATAAACTCATGCACCATTAAAAATTGTTATATAAATATCAATCCTTTTAGCTTGGACATATAAATCAATCTCACAATTTCTCTTATTGCAGGCTTCCTTTGGTCGATTTTTAACAATCGATACCTCAACCATTTAACCAAAAATATATATAATTGCACAACCAATCAATGTATATAAACTGAAACAAAACAATGACTTACAACTTTTGCTGGCCAGATATTTCAATTCTGTGGCCCTTTACAATTGCTGAAGGCTTACAGCCTTACTGTTCAAGCCTACTCTCAATCTAAATGTGTTTTTCTCTCAAAACCCCCTCCTATTTATACAATTTAAAAAATCATTTAATTAAATGCTCAATCCCTTCAATTCCTCAACAAACCCCTAAATCTCTCAACATCCCTAAAGGATAGATCTTTATCCCTAAATCCCTCAACTAATTAAATTCCCTCATATCCTTTTATGAAATAAAAAGATATTTACAAAAATCCTCACCTTCTCCTATTTTATTCAAATTAATTAATAAAATATTAAAAATTATCACACCCCCTTTTAACATATTTACAAAATAAAAAGCGCCCTTGATGCTCCTGCATCACCTCCCCACTCCAAAATTAACCTTCACGTATAAAATCCCCTTTGTTTTTATGAATTTCCTTCTTCCATTCATAAAGACCACTTTATAAGGTTTGAAACTTACTTTAAAAACCTTACCGAAACCCCCAAATCCATTTAAATCCTTGAAATTTTTTATAAAAATCAAAGTTTTATTACTATGGACTTAAGCCCCTTTGGGCCAAGTCCTAAACCACTTCCCCCACATGCCCTTTCCCCAGAAACAGGCGCTAGTCCCATTAGCGCTAATCGCATTGGAAAGATTCAAGTGTGCACGTTTTTTGAGCCATTTCAAAACTCCGATTGCGATCAGCCCTTTTTATCATAAACCGAAGATCATATAGTTATTTCGTTTAACCTGTGGGCCCGCAATCGGGCGCTAAACCAATGAAAAAAATCCCTCTCCGATCATATTTTTCTTTGTAAATCCAAAAACCCACTTTCCGAATGTTTTAAGTTGAAAACTTAAAAACACATGTTGAAATACTTTAATGGGTTGATCGAAAAGATCGATCGCGCAATCGCAATCGGGGAAATTTCAATGGGTTGATCGGAATGACCAGGCCCGCAGTTCCGATTGCGATTAGGCCCATGTTATATATACTCCCAGGCATATTACAGTTCATATATCCCACGGCCCCGCAATCGGGCGCCTTTTCCCTTTACTTATATATTTTCCGCCCGACCCATTTTAACTTGTTTTTATTGTAAAAACTTTGGTTTTCGTATGTATGAAAAGGTTTCCCCCTGTTCCATCTCCACCGTCGATCACCGCCGATCGAAAGGCCATCGCTCAATCACATCGGAGTTTCAAATCGCATCGCAACTTTCCCCGATTGCGTAATCGCATGCACCTACCTGCCACCTCCGATTGTGATCCCTCCGATTCATTCCCCGCCGTTGATCTGGTCCTCAGATCAACGGCCAGCGCTCAATCGCAAGTTTCTAATCGTAAGTTTCAATCGCATCCCCTTTTCAGCGCTCCCCGATTGCGATGGCTCCGATTTAATCCCGTCCGTCCATTTCCCGCCAATCCAACGGTCATCGCTTAATCGCACAAGACTCCCCGATCGCGCAATCGCATCGGAATTTTCCAATCACGCCCTTTGTTTCTCCCCTCCGATTGCGATCCTCCGATTAGATCTAGACCGTCCACGTGTCCATATCAGACGGTCCAAAACCACCCCGCCTTATTTCTTCTCCCCGCTCTCCTTTTCCTGTTCTGCGCCGATCTCCACCGTTAGATATTTTTATCCGACGGCTACGCTCTTCCCCCGCCATCTGAAGCAATTTAAACCTATTTCCGCAGGATTTCTTAATTGTTTTGTGTTTTGCAGGTATTTCCATGGTTTTCCATTATGTTATGAAGAAAGGCAGAAGACCGGGAAAGACGTTTCCTGCGCCTTCGGGCTATTAAAACACAACCATTCGCAGGTTTGAATCCAGTGATTTATCAGCGTTTCATGAGCGTTGATAACACGTAAATGGCCTGTGCTGCCCCTGCACATCGAAAAGACACTGTTTTATTCAAGAGAATAGTTAAAGAGTATCAGTTTTGAAGACAAAGCACAGCAGATGAAGATCGAAGACAATTTTTACGGGGATTACGGCTAAGACAGTTATCAAAAGCCTAATCCCCAATCTAAAACACAGTTTAAAAGAAAACCTAAAGTGTTTTATCAGACAAAAAGCCTCCACCGCCACATCTGAGGCAAATTGATTCCTCAGCTACCCCCGAGCCACCTGTTGCCTCAAACCTTTCAAAACAAAGGCCAAAGTTAATGAAGAAAATCAGATATTCGCCTCCAGCGCAGCCAGGGAGTTACTTCTGCAAGGAAATCAATGCAGAAAATATCCGCGGAGTTACTCCACACGATACCCAGAGCCTCAAAGTCCAATAAAGCTCCTGCTGAGCTTAATTCATAAATGTAAAACAGTTAATACAGTGTTCCACCTGTGAACTTCTTCATCGAGCCCCTCAGAAGGCCAAGAAGTCTTGAATCTGTATTAATTGCTTCGAGAGATCTTCTGTTAGGTCTCACCTCCTCATTATTCTATAAATACCTCAGTAGAAGATGAGAAGTTGTTGGTTGCAGAACTTTGAAATACACTTGAGCTCGAGACTTCTATTTGTACATAGTGTTCACTGGCCCTTGAAGCTCTGTTTGTGCTAGAATAGTTAATTTGAATAGTGAAGATGATTGTTGAACTGAAACATTGGACCTAAAGATTGTAACTGGTTTGACATCAATATAAAAGTTGTTTCTTGGGATCCTGGTCTATATCACCGGTGAAGTGCTTCTTTCTTTGTTAAATTGTTTTCCTTCTATGTATGCCATATTGTTCATATTCCTTTGTAAAGAATAGTTTAAACAGGGTTAGGATCTACTGTATATCAGTAACCTTCTCTGGCTGAGAAATCTTTATCTTAATGTTTTCCTCAAGCTTGTTTATTTAAGAATGATTCAATACTGTTTAAACAGTTAGGAAAGTTGGCGTTCCTTTCATCCTTCTGTTTGCTTAAACATTGTTCTTGAATGTGATTTCCATTTTTTTCTATTAAAGTTAGACTAGAGAAGATATGGTTCGCCCTGATTCCTAGATTCTTTTCTCCAAAGGCAGATTTCGAAAGTTTCCCTTGGTGTCGACTAAAAGTAGACTAGGTTTAAAAGTACTTTATCTGATCTTAAGTCACACTTTGTTTCTCTTATATGTTTTCATACTTTCTGAAGTTAATTATGCGGATTACTGGATTGTTCGTCAATTAAGCTGCTTGAATACAGACTTGCCCAAGTATTCAATGGTTAGCCCTGCACTTGGTTGGTTTTAAACAGTTACTTAAGAGGCTTTTCTTGTTTGGACTGACTATAAATCCTCTGAGAAATTATTATCAGCTTCCAAGCCTCCAACACTTTAATGTTTCCATTCCATCATTTAAATCTCAATAATCTTGTGGTATAGATGATTTTCCCCTTGGATCACACTTGATGTTGTTGCTCAATTAAAGTCCAGATATGACTCCATAGCCCAATGGATCAAAAACCAGCGTTATATCTATCTCTAAGCCATAACTGTTCTATCCACTTGCAACTTCTCACTTTTGAAGCTTTTGCACTTAGAACTTTCCTCTCAAGTAACATTCCATGCTCAACCATCCAGAACAAAACAAAACCCTTGACCTCATAACTAGCCTAATATCAATACCTTAAGCTTTCAAAGACAATATCAATCTTTGCACATATTGGAGAGATCCCTCTCCAGATTCAGGAGGGCTAGATCCTAGAATCCCAAATTTGGTTGAAACGATGTTGTTTCTATAATTGGACTCTGCCAATCTTGCTAATAAATTACAGAGACCTAACATTTCTGGCGACTCCACTGGGGAGCCTGAGTGTTTTTAATACCTTTTAGAGGCCTCAGAAAACCCTTTATTCAAGAACACTTTGAGAGTAAAAAGCAGCCTTTTCAAGCACTGCCTAGGATAGGTAGTTATGATGAAACTTGTTTGAATCAGTGACAAACTAGGTAAACCCTAGGTTTCTCTTAAGACTTCATCTAACCTTGAAAAATCAGCTGGCTTAGCCATAAGAGTAGACTGCCTTTGTCTCGCGACCTTAGCTAAGTTTTGAAACAAAGTTAGGATATTCTTAACAACCACAAAACTGAAAAATGACTTAGAAAAACCTAAAAATATTTCAGATTGGAATTAAATAAACATGGTGGTGGACCATAAGACCTTTTACCTCTGAAAGGAGCTAAAAATTTCCACTTGGCGACTCCACAATCCTTAAACAGACCTTAAGACTCCACTGAGAAGAACCCTTATCATTATAGTATCATTCAAACTCAGTTAGAGGACTGTAGGATTAAAATGTGAAAACAGATTAGTTAACCTCTCCTAGATTGTCATATTTGTTTGAACTTTTCTTGTTTGTTTGGGTCTAAACAACACATCACAGTGGCTTCGAAAAATATTCACACTAGAGCCCATCCAGACCCGAAACCACCTGAGATAGTTGATAATCCAGAAAGTATCCTTTGGAAGTCTCCTAAGGTTAAATTATTAACTGTTTTCAGATCACCCTTGAGAGCTAATTCAGTCCCTAAAAATCTTTCAGCTCTGCAACAATCACAAGCTGACATAGTGAATCCATTTAGGACTAGGTCATTTGATGATATAATCCAGTTAGACTCTGAATCTTCACTTTCATCTCCTGAAACAAGTGAACATCCTGGTAGCAAAGAAACAACACCTCATGATTTACATTTCCTTCACAATTTAGGTGTCTCTCATCCAAGATCATCTCAACAGTCTATTCCTGGTCCATCCACCTCTGTTCACCCCACACCCACTGTTCAAACCACTCCGCTTCAACCCACCTTCCCTTTTGTCAACTCTCTTATAAATCCACCTTCACCTCCTGCCATGGCTGCCTGGTATGCTCCCTTAGTCCTTCATGCACCATTAGCCAATCTTCCACAAGACTATCAGCCCAAGATTCCATTGTATGATGCTAACAACGCTACAACTGCATCACAGCATGTGGATAGGATGAATGACTACTTTGACAGAAATGAAATTGACGATGATTCTGTCAAACTTAGATTATTCGCTCAAAGTTTTGGGGGAGAAGTCAGAAAATGGTTTAAAAGCTTAGCCCCCCATAGCATTAATGATCTCCAAGCCTTCCATGAAACATTCTTAAACAAATGGGAGGCAAAGAAGAACCCTCTCCAAGTTCTTGCTGACTATAAAAATCTCCATAGGAACCCAGGGGAAAGTGTACAAGCTTATTGTACCAGATTTAACAGTGTATATAACGCACTCTCCCCGAAACTAAAACCTCCACAAGGGTCTGCTTTAAAAAAAATTCCTGAAGGATTTGACGCTGACATGACCTATTCTTTAAGAGAAATAGATTTTGCAACTCTTGAAGATATGCAAAGAGGTGCTCTTTCTGTAGAAGTGAATCTGATGGAGAAAAGAGTAAGGATGAAAGCTGAAAAGAGAGTATCCTTTAGAGAAGAATCTACCCCTTCTACTTCCAACTCAAAAATGGAGAGAATGATGGAGGAAATGATGAAATATATGAGCATAATTAAGAGAGCACAAGCAAGCCAAAATCAAACTGCTCCTCAAAATAGAAACCAGAACCAGAATCAGAATGTTAGAAGGAACCAACCTTTAAACAGACCTAGGGAAGATGATCAACAGATCACCCCTCCCTTTCATCAAAACTATGTAAGTGAGGTTGAAGAAACAGAAGACATAACAGAGGAAGAGGATATCAACATGTTTAGGGGAGAGGATGATGACTTGGAAGTTCATTATGATAGAAAACAAGGTCTTTACACACCTTATGATGACAAAAGAGATGGTAATAAAAATGATTATCAAGACATGGAAAATGTCATCATAGAACCTCAAAAAGAATATGACCTTAGAAGCAATACCAGTCTACAAACCCCCAACACCAAAACCTCTGACAAACCCTCTCAAAGCAGCACTGCAGCCAAGCCTAAAACAATCAAACAAAAAGACAAAACAGTGGCTGATAATTCTGGTAAAGATAAAGAGAAAAACACTCAAAATTCTGAAAAACAGAGTGCAGGCACCAGCAGTACTAACACTTCCGCTAGTACTCCTTCTACAACATTTGTGTCAAATAAAACGAATCAGCAAGTTGTAATTGTTGATAGAGTGACAGCTAATAAGGTTGAAACAAGTGCTTCAAAGAATCAAACTCCTTTCAGCCTGGAACAGGAAATCTTAAAGATCAGAATCTCTGTTCCCTTAACTGAGTTAGCTGCCCAACATGTATATAGGAACCAAATTTTGAAGGCTTTAAATATAGAGGAAAATGGAGATACAGTCAATCTTAGTGACGACCAACCAGAGTTGATTTTTGGCCCTAAGATTGAAGGAAGTTTCAAGAAGGACCTGTTCCTCCCTTTTATGTAAGTTTGAACATTCATGACAAAATTCTACACAATGCTATGCATGATTCCGGGGCTTCTCATAATTTAATGCCTAAAGCTGTGATGGAGAGCCTTGGTTTAGAAATTACCAGACCCTACAAGGACCTATACTCCTTTGACTCAAGTAGAGTAAAATGTCTAGGATTGATCAAAGACCTCTGTGTTAACCTAGCCCAAATTCCAGCCAAATGTTTACTCATGGACATTGTTGTGGCTGATGTCCCCCCAAAGTATGGAATGCTATTATCAAGATCCTGGGGAGCTAAGTTATAGGGGAATATGCAGATGGACATGACATATGCGACTATCCCGGTTTTCAGTCAGACTAGAAGACTTTACAGGGAGTCTCATATGCAATACACGGTCACAAGTCAAGACAGACCTCAAAACTCTCCCCTCTATTCCGTAAGTTCAAGCCTTGATTCTTTTATCTTGTTTAACGATGAAGCGCTTAGTGAACAAATCGCGCTATCAGGATTAATGGCCATTACAGAGGAGGAGATAAATACCACGGAACTGTCAAAACAGTTTGCTGAACCTGTGCAATCTAGTGAACTAAACACGGGTCTCGAGATGCAAACTATGTGTCCTTTTCCTTTGAACATCGAGAGTCAAGAAAACGCATCTCCATTCACTAAAAAATCTAAAGAGGTAAAACAAATTCAATTGGGTGCTGCTAATCATGAACAGTCAGAAGGCACCGTAGTTAAAGAGGACAATCGCCAAACAGATGAAACCGAAGACAGTCCTTTATGGAGTATGTATTTTGATGGGTCATGCACTAGAAATAATGCTGGTGCAGGTGTCGGGATTATTAACACTGAAAGTCAACACATAGAATGCATTTCATGCAAATTAAATTTTCATTGTTCCAATAACATAGCGGAGTACGAATCCCTGCTCTTAGGCTTACATTTACTGAAAAAGTTAGGAGCCAAGAAAATCAATGTGTATGGGGATTCTGAGTTAATAATTAGGCAAGTCAATGGGGAGTATAACGCAAATCATCCCAGACTTAGGGCCTATCGCAACGATGTCATGGATCTTTTGAAAACGTTTGGGGAGTCCAAACTCATATTTACCCCGAGAAGAGAAAATATTACTGCCCACAATTTAGCTTTTGCGGCCAGGACATGTCTAACGCCATACGAAACCGGAGATAACACAACTCCAATCAAATTTAGACCAGCTGTGCCTGATAACAAGAAATATTGGCAAGTTTTTGACAATGACAAACAAATAGAAGACTTCATGCAATTCAGAAATGACTTCGAACTGCACAGTTTAGATTCAAACTATGATACAGACTGCAGTGAAGAAAATCTCCTTGATAAAGAAGAGCCGTCTCCAGAACTTGCCAACGTAAATTTGTTTTCCGACAAACTTGAAAATGAAATAAAACTGAATGCAAAGTTCGAAACAGAGGAGATAGAAACTCTGTACTCTAAAGATGAAAGTTTGCCTAGTGGTCTGACCCCTTTAGAGGAGTTGTTCGATTTTAACGATGTGGCCAATAAACCAAAACTGGAACCTGTAGAGACTGAAGTAGAGGAGTGCAATATAGGCAGTGAGGAAAAACCGAAAATGATTAAACTGTCCAAAACTTTGCCAACCCACATTAAACTCAAATACATAGAGCTATTCAAAGAGTTTTCTGATGTTTTTGCATGGAGTTACGAAGACCTTAAGTCCTATGACACTGAAATAATACAGCACAAAATTCCTCTTAAAGATAACCAAAAACCATTCAAATAGAAGCTGCGCAGAATAAACCCTGTCCAGTTACCATTGGTTAAGAAGGAAATCATGAAAATGTATGATGTTGGTATTATTGTCCCTATTAGATATTCTGAGTGGGTATCTAATCTGGTGTCTGTTAGGAAGAAAACTGGAGAAATCAGGCTTTGTATAGACTTTAGAGACTTAAACAAAGCTTCATTGAAAGACAACTACCCTTTACCAAAAATGGATCATATTCTACAAAGGGTGGTAGGGTCCAAGAGAATTTCTTTGCTAGATGGCTATTCAGGGTATAATCAAGTCTTAGTCCACCCTAATGATCAATTAAAGATAGCCTTTACTACACCATGGGGCACCTTCATGTATGTGAAAATTCCCTTTGGTCTAATGAATGCTGGAGCAACCTTTCAAAGAGTCATGGACATAGCATTCTCGGAAGAATTGGGTTTCTTCATCATTATCTATCTAGATGATGTCACGGTGTTTTCAAAAATAGATGAAGAACATTTAGAACATTTAAGAAAATTTTTCGAGAAGTGCAGAAGGTTTGGAATATCTTTAAACCCTAAGAAGACACTATTTGGTCTCCAAGAAGGTAAGCTTCTTGGACACATTATTTCAGAAGAGGGTATAAAGATAGATCCAAAGAGGATTGAGGCTATATTGCAAATCTCTCATCCTCGAAATATCAAGGAGTTGCAGTCTTTCATTGGAAAGATAAACTTTTTGAGAAGGTTCATCCCTAACCTAGCTGAGCTCCTTAGAAATATCACAAACATGTTGAAGAAGGAGCAAGGGATAAAATGGACCTTGGAAGCAAAGACATCCTTTGAGTTGGTGAAACAAGCATTAACCAAAACACCGGTTCTCATAAGCCCTGATTTTTCAAAAGATTTTTATATCTTCTCATTTGCATCGGAACATACCATTGCTGCTGTCCTTTTACAGAAAAATCCACAAGGACAAGAGCAGCCTATTGCATTCTTTAGCAAGGCATTGAGGGATGCCCCTTTGAAGTATAATATTATGGAAAAGCAAGCTTTCGCTTTGGTTAAAGCATTGAAAGACTTCAGAGTATACATCCTCCACTCACACATCATTGCCTTTGTCCCTAATTCGTTTGTTAAAGACATTCTAACACAGGACCCAGATGGTAAGAGAGGTAAGTGGATTGCTGTTATTCTCGAATATGATTTAGAGATAAAACCCACTAAACTCATCAAAGGCCAAGGTCTAGCTAGATTAATGGCTGAATCCAATTTTGAAGTTCTTGATGTTAATATGATTAATGCTTTGGATAGCCAAGAAGAATTCTCAACTTCCATTGTTGAAAACCATTTTATGAATTCTCCTTGGTATGCTGATATTGTCTATTTTTTGCTTAATTTAAATACACCTCCTGGTTTATCGAAAACAAAGGCAAGTTTCTTAAAACTGAAAGCAGTAAACTATTGCATTATAGATAGGTGTCTTTATTGGAAAAATGCTAGTGGTATATTACTTAGATGTTTGCCTGAGTTCGATGCAGAGAAGGTTAAGCAGGAATTTCATGAAGGAGAGTGTGGAGGTCATTTGTACTGGAAGTCAACAGCCAACAAAGTTTTGAGGGCTGGTTTCTATTGGCCTACTCTTTTTCCTGATATACACAAGATGACCACTACTTGCCATAAATGCCAATTGTTTGAAGGCAAGAGAAAACTTTTACCCCTTCCTCTGCATCCAATCACTGTTGAGGCTCCTTTCCAACAGTGGGGACTTGACTTTATAGGAGAAATCCATCCTTCATCTTCTGCCCAGCATAAATGGATCCTCACCACCACAGACTACTTCACTAAGTGGATAGAAGCCATTCCCTGTAGACAAGCCAATGACTCAGTTATCATAAAATTTATGGAGACCAATATCCTCTCCAGATTTGGCTGTCCTACCAAACTTATCTCTGATAATGCAGCAGCATTTGGGTCAAAGAAAATGATTGACTTCTGCCATAGGTATCGGATAACATTGGGGCATTCCACAGCCTATTACCCTCAGGGTAATGGACTTGCTGAATCTTCAAGCAAGAGCCTAGTGAACATAATCAAGAAATTGTTGGAGGACAATAAGAAGTCTTGGCACACAAAGCTGGTCCATGCACTTTGGGCTGACAGATTGACTTTGAAAAAATCTATTGGTATGTCACCTTTCCATCTTGTGTATGGTACAGATGCAATTTTTCCTAACAGCCTTGGTGTACCAGTTATGAAGTTGATTCAGGAGTTGCAGACTGAAGAAAATGACATGATCAGAAGAATAAAGCAGACCATTCATCTTCAGCAGACCAGGGAGGAGGTGTATAACAAAGTATCGCAGAAGCAAGATACCATTAAGAGAATATTTGATAGAAGAACAAAGGCCAGCAATTTCAAGATTGGGGACAAAGTTTTAAAGTGGGACTCAAGGAGGGAAGACAAGGGAAAGCATGGTAAATTTGACAATCTATGGCTTGGCCCTTACTCTATTCATTCAGTTGCTGGAAATAATGCATTCTTCTTACAAGAGTTGGGTGGAACGGATTTGTTTGGGGGTCCTGTTAATGGCAGGATGCTTAAGCATTACTTCTCTTGATCCATTTTTGTGTGTTAAAGCCTTTTACCTGTTCCATTGTGAATATTTCATCCACCTTTGCATTCAAAGTTATGAAAAATCAAAAAATACAAAAACAAAGAAAAATGAAAAGAGGGCAGAAATGAAAACAAGAAAGGCAAAGCCCCATGCCAAAAGAGAAATAAATCTGAAAGTGTGTAAGCTTAAATGCCACTCCTAAAACTCACTTCTAGTTAGCCAAACCGTTTAAACTTGACTAACTAGTTTTCAATTTATTGCTGATAAGGTAGAAAATTTGATTTTCCAAACTGTTCAATCTTGGCTTATCAGTTGTTAGATTAGGATAGAAATGAAGGTTCAAACAAACTCAAAACCTGAACCAAAGTTTCCAAAGAGAGACGACTCAAAACTGTTTTATTTTCTGAGTCATAAAAGAGAAAAACTAGTTCTAATTTGCCCAAAATCTGAATCAGATATCAAGGAAGAGGTAGCTCAAACAAAAGCCAAAACAGAGCTGTAAAGAAAAAGAAGGCCATAATGAGAAACTTTCAGATCTTAAGCCTTCCATTTTGATTTTAATTTTCTGCAAATAATAATCTATGTGCAGCTTGTTTTTATGCCAAGATCACAGCAAGTCAAACAGCTTAATCTTGACTTGGCTGTTTTTAAATTTCTGTTATGGAATTTAGAGAATGAGAGTCTGTTGGACAGCTTAATCCCAACAAGACAGTAGATTAGGTAGAGAAATATCTGAGCTCAACTGTTTAATCTGAGTTCGGGGAGAAATAAGGAGTAGAACTAGATTAGTTTTTATGCTTTCAAAGAATAAAATGTTGTAAGAGAGTTTGCCAATCCAAGTGCACTCTAAGAAGAAAAAATGTTAGATCTATAGGATTGGGTAGGTAGCAAGCTTGTTGATAAAGGTCCATTGTTTTCATGGCTGCCAAATATGTTT
The DNA here is from genome assembly GCA_034641835.2 of Pinus albicaulis. Lineage (NCBI taxonomy): Eukaryota > Viridiplantae > Streptophyta > Pinopsida > Pinales > Pinaceae > Pinus > Pinus albicaulis. The sequence continues at coordinate 908,745,621 of CM076578.1, read as the reverse complement.
TAGAGAAGATCATTCAATCACAGGAGGACAGCTCAATGGATGGGGCAACTGATCAGCCTCCCAGAAGATGCAAGTCTGAAATTCTTGATGCCTTCAAGAAGGCACCATCCCCAAGTGGAGCCACTGTTAGCCACCTATAAAATTTGTTATACCCAAAGGTGGCTAAATCTGTTTTGAGCCTTCAAGGAACAATTTTTATTACCAAAAAATTGTTGGCTCTTGAAGACTTTTAAAGGCCTCATGCCTCTGTCCAGATCCTACATTGTTGTTCCCATTTCATACTCTGAAAATTTTTGCTAAAAATCCAAGAGAAAAAACTGCTGAAAAACTATCATTTTCCCTTTCCTCCCCACTCCAAATTAACCTTCACTTATAAAATCCCCTTTGTTTTTATGAATTTCCTTCTTCCATTCACAAAGACCACTTTATAAGGTTTGAAACTTACTTTAAAAGACCTTACCGAAACCCCCAAATCTATTTAAATCCTTGAAATTTTTCATAAAAGTCAAAGTTTTATTACTATGGACTTAAGCCCCTTTGGGCTAAGTCCTAAACCACTTCCCCCACATGCCCTTTCCCCAGAACCATGCGCTAGTCCCATTAGTGCTAATCGCATCGGAAAGATTCAAGTGTGCACGTTTTTTGAGCCATTTCAAAACTCCGATTGCGATCAACCCTTTTTATCATAAAACACAGATCATATAGTTATTTCATTTAAGCTGTGGGCCCGCAATTGGGCGCTAAACCATTGAAAAAAAAAATTTCTCCGATCATATTTTCCTTTGTAAATCCAAAAACCCACTTTCCGAATGTTTTAAGTTGAAAACTTAAAAACACATGTTGAAATACTTTAATGGGTTGATCGAAAAGACCGATCGCGCAATCGCAATTGGGGAAATTTCAATGGGTTGATCGGAAAGACCAGGCCCGCAGTTCCGATTGCGATTAGGCCCTTGTTATATATACTCCCGGGCATATTACAGTTCATATATCCCACGGCCCCGCAATCGGGCTCATTTTCCCTTTACTTATATATTTTCTGCCCGACCCATTTTAACTTGTTTTTATTGTAAAAACTTTGGTTTTCGTATGTATGAAAGGGTTTACCCCTATTCCATTTCCACCGTAGATCACCGCCGATCGAAAGGCCATCGCTCAATCACATCGGAGTTTCAAATCGCATCGCAAATTTTCCCGATTGCGTAATCACATGCACCTACCTGCCACCTCCGATTGCGATCCCTCCGATTCATTCCCCGCCGTTGATGTGGTCCTCAAATCAACAGCCAGCGCTCAATCGCAAGTTTCTAATCGTAAGTTTCAATCGCATCCCCTTTTCAGCGCTCTCCGATTGCGATGGCTCCGATTTAATCCCGTCCGTCCATTTCCCGCCAATCCAACGGTCATTGCTTAATCGCACAAGTCTCCCTGATCGCGCAATCGCATCGGCATTTTCCAATCGCGCCCTTTGTTTCTCCCCTTTGATTGCGATCCTCCGATTAGATCTGGACCGTCCACGTGTCCAGATCGGACGGTCCAAAACCACCCGCCTTATTTCTTCTCCCCGCTCTCCTTTGCCTGTTCTGCGCCGATCTCCACCGTTAGATATTTTTATCCAACGGCTACGCTCCTCCCCCGCCATCTGAAGCAGTTTAAACCTATTTCCGCAGGATTTCTTAATTGTTTTGTGTTTTGCAGGTATTTCTATGGTTTTCCATTATGTTATGAAGAAAGGCCGAAGACCGGGAAAGACGTTTCCTACGCCTTCGGGCTATTAAAACACAACCATTCACAAGTTTGAATCCAATGATTTATCAACGTTTCATGAGCGTTGATAACACGTAAATGGCCTGTGCTGCCCCTGCACATCGACAAGACACTGTTTTATTCAAGAGAACAGTTAAAGAGTATCAGTTTTGAAGACAAAGCACAGCAGATGAAGATCGAAGACAATTTTTACGGGGATTACGGCTAAGACAGTTATCAAAAGCCTAATCCCCAATCTAAAACACAGTTTAAAAGAAAACCTAAAGTGTTTTATCAAACAGAAAGCCTCCACCGCCACATCTGAGGCAAATTGATTCCTCAGCTACCCCCGAGCCACCTGTTGCCTCAAACCTTTCAAAACAAAGGCCGAAGTTAATGAAGAAAATCAGATATTTGCCTCCAGCGTAGCCAGGGAGTTACTTCTGCAAGGAAATCAATGCAGAAAATATCCGCGGAGTTACTCCACACGATACCCAGAGCCTCAAAGTCCAATAAAGCTCCTGTTGAGCTTAATTCATAAATGTAAAACAGTTAATACAGTGTTCCACCTGTGAACTTCTTCATCGAGCCCCTCAAAAGGCCAAGAAGTCTTGAATCTGTATTAATTGCGTCGAGAGATCTTTTGTTAGATTTCACCTCCTCATTCTTCTATAAATACCTCAGTAGAAGATGAGAAATTGTTGGTTGCAGAACTTTGAAATACACTTGAGCTGGAGACTTCTATTTGTACATAGTGTTCGCTGGCCCTTGAAGCTCTGTTTGTGCTAGAGTAGTTAGGTTGAATAGTGAAGATGATTGCTGAACTGAAACATTGGACCTAAAGATTGTAACTGGTTTGACATCAATATAAAAGTTGTTTCTTGGGATCCTAGTCTATATCACTGGTGAAGTGCTTCTTTCTTTGTTAAATTGTTTTCCTTCTATGTATGCCATATTGTTCATATTCCTCTGTAAAGAACAGTTTAAACAGGGTTAGGATCTACTGTATATCAGTAACCTTCTCTGGCTAAAAAATCTTTATCTTAATGTTTTCCTCAAGCTTGTTTATTTAAGAATGATTCAATATTGTTTAAACAGTTAGGAACGTTAGCGTTCCCTCGTCCTTCTGTTTACATAAACATTGTTCTTAAATGTGATTTCCATTATTTGCTATTAAAGTTAGACTAGAGAAGATATGGTTTGTCCTGATTCCTAGATTCTTTTCTCCAAAGGCAGATTCTGAAAGTTTCCCTTGGTGTTGACTGAAAGCAGACTAGGTTTAAAAGTACTTTATCTGATCTTAAGTTACACTCTGTTTTTCTTATGTGTTTTCATACTTTTTGAAGGTAATTATGTGGATTACTGGATTGTTTGTCAATTAAGCTGCTTTAATAAGAACTTGCCCAAGAAGTCTATGGTTAGCCCTGTCCTTGGTTGGTTTTAAACAGTTACTTAAGAGGCTTTTCTTGTTTGGACTAACTATAAATCCTCTGAGAAATTATTATCAGTTTCCACCCCTCCAACACTTTAATGTTTCCATTCCATCATTTTATCTCAATAATCTTGTGGTATAGATGACTTTCCCCTTGGATCACACTTGTTGTTGTTGCTCAATTAAAGCCCAGATATGACTCCATAACCCAATGGACTAAAAACCAGTGTTATATCTATCTGTTTAGCTTAGCTGTTCTATCCACTTGCAACTTCTTACTTTTGAAACTTTTTCACTTAGGACTTTCCCCTCAAGTAACATTTCATGCTCAACCATCCAAAACAAAATCCTTGGCCTTCACAACTAGCCTAATATCATTACCTTAAGCTTTCAAAGACAATATCCATCTTTGCACATATTGGAGAGATCCCTCTCCGGATTCAGGAGGGCTAGATCCTAGAATCCCAAAGTTGGTTGAAACGATGTTGTTTCTATAATTGGACTCTGCCAATCTTGCTAATAAATTACAGAGACCTAACGGGACTTACTCTAATAAGCTCTTCCAAAATATCATTATGATGAATAAGGCATAGTTGTGGTATTGTAGGTTTTTATTGCATTTTCTTTCGTTAATTATCACAGTTGGACTTACTCTAATAAGCTCTTCCAAAATATCATTATGATGAATAAGGCATAACTGTGGTATTGCAGGTTTTAGTTGCTAGTTTACACTAAGTGTCATAGCCAATCTTACTCTTACAAAGCTCTTCCAAAATATCATAACAATGAGTAAGAAGTAGCTGTGGTGTCTTAGATTTTAGTTGTATTTGCTTTCAATCTTGTGTTTATGTTCAATTGCTTTGGATAATACAGCCATACTTGTTCTCACAAACTCTTCCAAAATATCATTCATACTGAATGAGATGGGCTGTAGAATTCCTTAGGTTAGTTGCATGTTAACTTAGTTATAGCACTGCGGAGGTAGAATACATGTGATTCAGCTCTGTGATTTCATTTCCAGTTTGATAATGGCTTTTCAGTTCAACATTTTTCACTGTACTTCAAATAGACTAGTGGCACTCTAGTTTAGTTTTATCTCACTGTATTAGCACTCCAGTCTAATTGTTATCCGTTGCATTTTTAAATTATATTAGTTGTTAAATTTAAATACCACAGTCTTCATTATTTACAAAACTTCTTTTGTTCCAACCTTATATTAATACACAATCATTTGGATAGGAGTTAGTATCAGTCTAAGACCTAGAGTATTTTGCAACCTTTTTACCATTTCACAAACAAGCCTTTTCTCAAAAGACCATTCTAAAAAGGAAATCTATAACTTCTGAGTGAGGCCTAGTGGTGTTAAATTGAGTTGCAGAACAAAATTAGAAGCTAGTTTAGAATAGAAATATTATGATGCTACAAATGTTCTTTTCCAAATATATTCCAATCGATCTTTAAACATGGATGAGATGTTGTAACATTGTAAGTTGAGTGTTTGATTGTTTAGTTAGGAGAACTTCATTTACACTTAACTTGCCCATTTCTCAAGCTCTTCCAAAACATCGTTAATGAATGAATTGGACAAGTTTAAGCTCATGTTGTGATTTATTTCCTTGAAGTCATTATCAAGCTTTGTATTTATTGTTTGCTAGCCATAGTTAGGCTTTGTTCTGTTTTAGTATTTGCATTTGTCATTTTCCATCCATAATTTAGGCTTCATTCTGTTTTTAACCAATAGCTTCTTCTCACCAGCATTTAGTTCTTTCCCTTGTGAACATAAAACCATAAAAAAACCAAAAACATCATAAAATCACTAGACACAACGTAGTGAGAAACAAATACCTAGGCACATATAGTGCACCACACTTCAACAGTTTACCAACCCTGGTTGACAATTAGTGAACTCAATTTAGGAGACTAGGTTGAGCACAAACACCTCATTCATCTAAAAAGGCAAAATTTGCATTCTTTCACTTAAATTGAAAATGAAAATGTTCTTTTGCATTACTAGCTCTTAGCAAACTAGGAAAGAAATTTTGTTTTCTGATTTGGTTGTATTAGATTAATTAGTGAAAATCTTCTTTGTCAAGATTCCTATCCTTCTCTTAGCTAGCATTCATTGAATGGAATTTGTTTTCTTCTACATGTAGTTTGCATTAAGAATTCTAGATCATATTCGGTAAGACCTTGAAATCGCAACATTAATTCAAGATCAACCTTAAAATGAAATCAATTTACCTGAGGAAGCATTGAAACCCAACGCACATATTTTAGAGGTCTAGGCTAGTGATGTGTTCCAGCATTGTTAAACCTAGTAGCTATCATTTTCCATTCGACATTAGACAACACTAGCACGGACTTGTGCTCCCCGTACTGTCGTGTATATAAAGGGAGACCCTCATAGGTTGGAATCCTTTATCCATAGGAAGCCGAGTCTGTCGCCCTATAACTGTGGTAGATCGAACACAACATTCAGGGAGACTGCCTGCACCTACATCAAGTCCTTGGTCATTTCTCTTTCATTTGATCACCAAGGTGTATATTGCAGTTCATGAAAACTTGGTACACCCTCTTACTTAGATTACCTGAGTAGTCATTTTGGTCTTTTCGTGACTCTCTAAAAGTGAAAAGATCATCGAGAACTTGTCCTTTCACACTTGTTCAATTTGAAAGTGACTAGAGTCATCCTTTGTCTAATTCTCTACTCTTAAAACATGAAAAAAAAAAGTTTCGTTTCAATGTAATAAAATTAATTGCCTACGAGCACATGTCTGTTAAATATATTTTCTTGGCTTGTTTTTAGTAGCTCATTAGTGTTTGGTCTTGAAGTCTCAAATAGGCTATCTCATTTTCTTTCTATTTTGAAACACAATCACGGTGGCAGAACCACCAATTTCATTGTCCTCTTTATTACCCCCTAGCGATGATACTTCTCTTGAAGTTTCTTCGGAAGCATATCAACCCACTAGGTCAGTCAATTTCTGGCAGTCTCTCCTTCCAAGTATCTAACCTCTCGCTACCCGATCTCCTCTTGATGAGCCATTTGATATCAATTGGCAGCCTCAGGACGCTTGGACTAGTTTTGGGAATGAGGAAGAATTCCCTCCTCTTACTTTGGAATCACCTTTGCTAGTTACTGCCTTACTCGGCACTGCTCGTCGTCTTTTTCATGATCAAATGTCTTCATCTGACATGGATTCTTTGAGTCTCGTTAGTAGTGAAGAGCTTTATGTTTCTACAGGAGAATGTCAGCTCCCTCCGGAGAACTTTCCTTATTTCTCAGATCAACCTTCCTCACAACCAGTGTCTCTCCCACGTGGTTATCAAACTTTGGGTCATATTATTTTTGGTGTTCAATCATTATATCATAATCCAATATGGACGGATATGTCAACTCCCTTTGCGAGTTCAGTTTTCTTGGTATCGGGGGCATCACCCTTGACTCCTGTGACATCGACGATTGTAAACTCTGTTCTTGTCCAAACCATTGTATGTGTGGCTTCATTTGCACTGGTTGTTAGTATGACTCCATCATCATCGGGGCCTTCTGCTGTCTGTAGGTCTATCTTTATCAATCCCACGATACCTATTAGGATAGTTGTGAGTGGATCACAACCTCATGTTGTGGAAATCACACCTACTTGCACTGCACCTATGATTTCTACTTCCATTCCTAGCGGTTATACATTCGATGAGTATCTGTTTTCCATTCAACAATAGTATTCTACCTCTAAAGGTCCTCAACAGTATAATTCTACCCCTCAGGGTTCGCAGTAGTTAGCAACTTCTGGAAATCCTCCAAATCATTATGACATATATAGTAATCTAGTTTATTTTCCTCTGATTGATCCCAGTCAGTTAACATACCAACATGGGCAACCCTCTGGTTCACAAGGACAACCCTTCCAGGGACAACCTTTGATCCAGCAGGGACAACCCTCCAGTTCTCAGGGAAAACCTTATGGTCCGCAAGGACAACCCTTCCAGGCACAACCTTCAATCCAGCAAGGACAACCCTTCGGTCCTTTTGGTCAATCTCATGTTCAACAAGGTGCATATTATGTTCCTAGGCGGAAAATCTATCTGCAACAGGGACAACCTTTTGTACAATAGCAGCAACCTTAAGTTCAACAAGGCCAAAATTTTGTAAAACAAGGACAACCCTATGGTCTTGCATTGGTTCAACCTAGTCTTCAGGGGCAACCTGGTCTGTCCCAACCATCAGGCCAACCTTTTCCAGAAGGGCAGCTTGGTGGCCTTCAGTATCAAGGCCAACCTGCTCTGCAGGGACAACCTGCCCAACCTCAGTATCCGAGTCAACTTGCACCCCAGGGGTAGCCCGTTCATCCGCAAGGTGCCACTTATATACCTCCATTTCAATATCAGGTCGTATATAGTGCACCCCAAGGCATTTCTTATATCCCTCAAGGTCAATCTCAGATGGTATACAACACTCCTCAAAGCCCTGTGTATCTTCCGCCAGGTCAAACTCAGGTGTTGTATAATGCACCTCAAGGCACTGATTTCATTCTGCAATAAAATCCATATGTTTCTCAGCAAGGACCTCAGTGGTATGCTCAGAATCAATATCCTAGTCCTCAACCCATGTATGGGAAAAACTTTCAGGCTTATAACCCCTATGGACAGAATCGTCCAGGACAAAACATATGGGGGAAGAATGTCTCTCAACCTGGGTGGAATCTAAATGTTGGTCTTTATCAATGACCTGTAATTCCTTTCAATACTCAATTACCTTTTCTTGCTACGCTGGAACTACCTAATGTGTCAAATTTGATGAATGATCCAATCCTCATAATCCATATTGGCATCCAATTCCAACTAAAATTCCTGGTGATAGTCCCAAATTTGAGGATAAGTCTAGAGAAGACCCCCAAGCGCATGTTATGACATATAATCTTTAGTGTTCCTCTAACTCTTGGGTTGATTATTCTATCCGACTTTGACTTTTCCAACGGACTCTTACTGGTGCCACTGCCAAGTGGTACATCGAATTATCTCGTGGTGTATTCCAAGATTTCAACTCTTTAGCCATGGCGTTTCTCACACACTTTTAGTTACCGGTTCAGTATGAAACTGGGAGACACCTCCTCACATCCTTGAAGCAAGATCAAGATACCCATATCTCTGATCATATTCATGAAAGGAGGCATCATCGTCGCTTGATCAAGTTTTAAATTCTTGATCAGCTTCTAACGGATTGGTTCACTACCTCCTTCGTTACTCCAATTACTAAGGACATTGCTATGGGGGCATGCGTTACTGAAGAATAAGCCATTTCTCGTGCCCAGTACCTTGCTATTGTGTACTCTCAGTTCGACACATTGTATGAACTATTTCCTGACACTCCTAGACCTGGAACTTCCAAAGCATCGGCAATGCCATCTATCGACGATACCATCAGTTACGTGTCTCAGACTTCTCGAAAGTCTTCTCTTCCAAATCCTGGGAAGCAAAAATCTACTCCTTCCAAATATACTTCTTCTCAGTTGACCACGAATTCTAGTAAAACCGCAGAAGTGAATGTCATTGAGGCAAATCTGGTGGATAAAACTTCCAAGGGTAAAAAGAAGGGTAAAGGTAAGGCTAAAGTCAATACCTCGGAATAGGATTCTAAGAAATCTCGTGCTGATGATGGTTCTCAACGTAAACTGAAGTATCCTTGCTTGATTTGTGACGAAGAGCACTACACGAAGGACTATCCTTGATGAGTTGAAGGCACTCTGGCTATTATCAAAGAACCGTTTCCATCACAGCAGACTCAGTTGGTAAAGAAACCTCAGTCCTCTGCCCCATTTGGCTCTTAGGTTTTCATGATGAACGGTCTTGCATCCGTTTCTATTGCTACTCGGTCAAAAGATTATACCAAACCATGTCAGGAAGTGGGGGAAGAGATCGTTGATGGTCCTCCTCCTCCACCTGCTTCTAGCCCTCTTCATATTGAAAGGCCCAGTACCGAGCTCGTTGTCCGGCCACCTTCCAAAGGTATACTTCGTAAGTATTCTTACAATCCTAACACCCGTGCTGCTCAACATTACAATATTGTTGAGGATTTGGCTCAAGCGCTATTGGCTATGTATACATTAGAAGTACTTCAAAGTTATCTGTCTCAACGGAAGAATTTTCTATCTTCCATCGGTGGGGTTGATCCCATTGATTTGAGCCTTATCACTTTCGAATTGGAGAATTTCGTTCCACATGTCCCTCACCAGCTTACACTGATCATCCAAGTTGGGATTAATGGACTAAATATCCATCCAATGGTCTTGGACGAGAGCGCGTCTACGTGCGTCATGTTATCTGCTTGTTGGAAATCCATTGGTTCTCCAGCTCTTAATTCATCTCCAAATTCTCTAGAAGCATCTGATGGAAGGGAATCTAAACCTCTTGGTGTTCTCGCTAGTTTACCGATTACATTAGAAGGGAAAATAGTTAACATCGAGGTTGAAGTAGTTGACGCCAAGCTCAATTACAATCTTCTCCTCGGTCGCAGTTGGACTCACGCCATGCTTTGCATTCTATCCACTCTCTTTCGTGTTTTACGATTTCCACACGAAGGAAATATCATTATTGTTGATCAGATGTATTTTTTCACTTCTTCATCTTCCGAGAGCAACATTCCATGTGTAGATAAAATTCCTATGGCTTATGAGAGTGTAGGACTAGGTCTTTTCAAAGATCCTCCCCTCATGGGTATTTTTCCTCTTCCTCCACCCAACACTATTCAGGTTAATATGATCTCCAGGTCTTATGATCCATGGATCATCCCTTCACCCAAGAAAATTGATTCATTTGGAGATTCGATGTCATTAATTCCGATAGATATTGATTATTGTGAACTTATTTCAGCTTTGGATCCTCTGCCTCCTGATCATGCTCCTTTGGGCATGTCTCTTGACACTTATTCTCAATCTCCTTGGCTCAGCGATTTGGATTTTCCCGATCCCTTAGGTGAGATATTTCCATCTGATGAGGCCATTGTGGAAACTATGTCTCTTGAGGATCCTCCTTGGGACGATAGTCATCATCGTTCCTCGTTCATGCCTGGCCTTGGGGCCATGTCTACTTGTCTCGAGAGATTCGATTCTCAAGTTCCTTCTCCTCTGCTTCAAATGCCCATCCTGACACATGAATTCTTTACAGAAGGTAACTTGGGCAACATTACACATATCATGCCTATCGACATCTCCGTTAAAATGGGGGTTGTCGAGAACATCCATATTAGGGTGACCTGTTCTCCCGATGAGATACAATTCTATACTAGTTTCGCGATGTTTTTGCATGGCTTTACGAAGAGATGCCCGGCATCGATCCGAGTATAGTGGTGCATAAGATTCCTACCTATCCCAGTGTGAAGCTTGTTCACCAACGTCTTCGTCTTTTTCACCCTAGAAAGACAGCCTCTATTAAGGGAGAATTTGAAAAACTTCTTAAAGTTGGTTTTATCTATCTGATTCCCTTAACAGAATGGGTTTCAAATATTGTTCTTGTAGATAAGAAACGGGGTACCATTCGTGTCTGTGTTGATTACCATGACATTAACCGTGCTTTCCCTAAGGATAATTATCCCACTCCTTTTATTAATCAAATCATTGATGAATGTGCTAGGAGTGAGATATTTTCCCTTATGGACAAGTTTTCTGGGTATAAAAAAATTAATATACTTCTGGTTGATCAACATAAGACCACCTTTATCTGTCCTTGGGGTACTTTCGCCTATAAAAATCTCCCTTTCGATCTTAAAAATGTTGAGGCTACATTTTAGTGAGCAATGTCATATTATTTTCATGATATCAAGAACATTGTTTAGCCTTATCTAGACGACCTTCTGGCTCATTTGGCTAAGCGTAAAGACCATCCTGATCATCTCTGTCAGATTTTTCTTCGCTATCGACACTATAACATCCGGCTTAATCTGCATAAGTGCATCTTCTGCGTTGACTCTAGTAGACTCTTAGGGTTTATCGTTTCCTAATACGGGATTCATCTCGATCCACTCAAAGTTGAAGCTATCATTAATCTCCCCTCTCCTTCCTCCTTACATCAAATGCAGAGTCTGCAGGGGAAAGCTAACTTCCTGCATCGTTTTATACCTAACTATGCTGAAGTGGCCAAAGGATTTACACGATTACTGAAGCAAGGCATCTCGTTCCTCTGGGATGAGATCACCCAAAAGTCTTATGACGCACTAAAGGCGTTTCTAGTCAATGCTCCTCTGTTGCGTCCTCGAAATTATCGTCGTGATTACTCCCTCTATTTGGCTGCCGCGTTTAGCACGATTGCCATGGTTTTGGTACAAGATGATGATGATGGTGACGAACATGTCATTTACTATCTAAGTCACGATATTATTGATACTAATATGCGTTATGCACATGTCAAGATGTTGGCATTAGCTGTTGTTCAAGCGGTTCAACGTTTTCGCCACTATATTCTGTTGTGCACAGTGACCGTGTTTTCTGATTAAAACCCTATGACTTACATATTGACTCGTCAATTGCTGGGGGGCAAGTAATCAAAGTGGATTGTCATCCTCCAAGGATTAAATTTGGAGTTTACTACTTCCAAGTCAAAGAAGTCACTGGTCTTCGTCGATTTGATCTGCTCACTCCCTTCCGATTCTGCTATGTTTGGTTCCGAGGAACGCATTCCAGACGACACGCTTTTTCTTATTAGCACCCTTGATCCTTGGTATGGTGATATCATCATATATCTTCAGAATTCCACCTTCCGATCTGATTTGACAAAGGATGCTCACTTACGCATCCACCATCAATTGCAACCCTATCACATAGTCGGAGCTACACTCTACCGCACTGGAGCTGATTCCATTCTCCGCCAGTGTTTGACTCTCGAGGAGGCTGAAAAGGTCCTGAATGATTGTCACAGTGGCACTTGTGGCGGTCACATGTGTGGATATTCTACTACACAAAAGATTCTTCATGCTAGTTATTTCTGGCCCACCATCTTTAAATATTGCATTATTGCCATCCGTAAGTGCCATGATTGCCAGATCTATCAGCTCAAGATGCACGCGCTGCCTTCCCATATTCACCCTGTCATTACCATTGGTCCCTTTTTGAAGTGAGGCGTCGATTTTATGATGTGTAACCTTCACTCGTCCAGGGGGCATGCTTATATTATCGTAGTTGTGGACTACTTCACCAAATGGGCCGAAGCAATGCCTACACTTACAACTGACGGTAAGATAGTAGCACAGTTTCAATTCAATCATGCCATTACTGGATTTGGTGTCCCTCAAGCGATTGTTTTCGATCATGGTTCCCATTTTTGGCATTACATGGTGGCTGAGTTGACTTCCAAGTTGGGTCTGCATCACGACAGCTCAATGCCGTACTACCCTCAGGCCAATATCTAGGTTGAGGTCATGAACAAATTTCTCGTCACTATGCTTCAACGTACGATTGGGATGCACAAATCAAACTAACATCTCATGTTTTTTTCAACTCTCTGGGCTTACCGAACCTCAGTGAAGGATGCAATCGAATTCACTCCATTCCAGCTTGTCTATGGTCTGGAAGCTACCCTTTTGATTGAATGTGAAATTCCTTCTCTCAAACTAGATATGTAATTGCTACCTAATACCTCGCCAGAAAAAGAGTGTCTTCTATATTTAGAGAGGCTTGATGAAACTCACCACTTTTCTTCTCTGGTCATAGAAGCACAGAAAAAACGGGTCAAAGCTCATTTTGACCAGTCATTTTCCCCTCGTTCCTTTATATAAGGAGACCTCGTCCTCCTGTATGACCAATCTCATGATAAGCTGGGGGCAGCAAAATTTCAACCCATGTGGCATGGGCCCTACATTTTTAAGCGCATTTTTCAGAATGGGGCTTATGAGCTAATTGATTATGAAGGTCATCCTCTAGATTAACCCAGAAATGGGTTGTATCTTAAAAAGTACTATGCATGAGTCTTTTGTGCATGTTTCTTTGTACATAGTTATTTTTTCATTTTTGTACATTTTTGGCTTGGTGTGCTTTGCGAGCGTTTTCTTGCTTATTGGGCCATTGCTTATTGTGAAGATGTCTATTACCCCTTATGTCGGTTTCGTGGACGGTGCTTCCCGCAGTACCCATAACCTATCTTCACTAGCTTGGGTGATTTATGATCCTGCTAGTGAGTTGATAGACCTTCAAGGTATCTGTTTAGGACGAACCAAAAATAATGTCGCTGAATATAGTGTTGTTATTGAACTATTAGCTGAGGCCATTTCTCTTGAAATTCGTGCATCGATTGTTAACCTAGACTCACAGCTTGTTGTTCTTCAGCTTAATGGGCATTATTCTATTAGTATAAATCCTCACATCTTAAGGTTGTATTTGCATGTTCATTTACTAGAAAGACATTTTGGTTACATTACATATCAAAATATTCCTAGACGAATGAATGCATTAACTGATACAGTAGCCAATATTGTATTAGATAGAAATTTGCATAATTTCTAAAAACATCATCATCGCATGACAAGATCCATAAAGGAAAATAGATGTGTGTGTGTGTGTATATATATATATATATATATATATATATCGTGTGTTTGCATCCACGTGCATCATAAGTTCAGAAAATATGTATGTTTCGGTTACATCTTGAGGCATCATGTCTCTCAAAAAATATATGGAAATAAAAACCTAGGTGTCTAGTCGGCGTGACACTCATGATAGCACGTCACTGCCCATACAAGCCGCCTCAACAAGCGGTGAACACGGTTCGACACCCCTGCAGTGTGTCTCTGGTACGCACGAGGGACATCATCGAATCGCGCATAGTCCGGGATCCCATTGGATATTCCCTCCAAGTTGTGTATGATTTCCTCCTCCTCACCTCCCTCACCATGAGGGGCAACATCAAAGTCACGGGGAATCCTCAATGCTATTAGAGACATGCCTACAGTTCTTTCTAGGCCAACATCTGCAATTACATGGATTAATGTCAGAACATGCATAATAAAAAAAAATCATATTACTCATAAAAATAAAAAATGATTCTTACCCAATTCTTCATCCCAATCCTCTCCTTCTGGGAGTGGGAGATCTGCATCACCGGTGAAATCCATGCCAGAACAGGGCCAATCCTCCACGATAATCAGTTGTCGGCAGAGCCACTCAAATAACTCTGGTCTCTAGGACATCTATTGACTGCCCCCTGATCTTGGCATTAAAGCCACCCAACGGACCATCCGTGGCTCCTGGGCTGGTGGTGTTGTAACTATCACTTCCTCGCGTTGGAAAATTAGTAACCGTTCCAAGATGAAAGGTACCAAGATGGACCCGTAGCCGAATTGTTTCATCTTACCATTCTTGCATTTTGTCAACTGGTGTTTTATGTTGATTGTTACTACCTCTGCCTAGTTGTAGAGTGTTGGTTCCATGCAATCCACTGCAAGAAGTAACTATGTTTTTGTGGCCTCATGTGGAGCCTAAACTCTAGCAACTCGCGTGATGGTTTGTAGCACTACTCTGAGTGCCAGATCGGGAATGGTTTAGATATCCACCTTCCCACTTTTGGATCCTTACCTTACTCCTCAGCACACTCTGTCAATATCCGTACTCATGTTTTCCATTGTGGGCTGAGTACCTGTTAGGATTGGTACTGCCCCCCTCTACGACAATCCGATTATGAAGTAAATAGCTGAGACCTAAATCTCGAGTTCCTGATCGCGAATGATGAATATTTCCTCATCAATGTCCCAGACACTGATCAAGTACTAAAATAGCTCCGGTTGAGCTATGAGGCATGGTTCCATGCAGAATTTCTTGAGCCCGCAGTCCCTGAGAACTTCCATGCATCTCACATTTCCCATGGCTTCCTCATGTTCTTCACTATGTTCTCGTTCTTTCCATTCGATCACAATTTTTCTCTTTCACACCTACAAAAACATCCATATGGTTGTCATTAGCCAAATAAAATGCTTTTGAAGTGGTTAAATTAGGCTCATTGTTTGAATTTACAAGTTTCAAATGGTTTCCGTGGTTGGTGCAACTATTTTAAAAACAGTCGCACTAATGAGCGCACCCCCATTTGGATTTAAGGACATTTGGCGCAAGTTCGTGCCCGATACCTGCATTGACTGACGCGCCATAATTTTTACAAAACTCCCCCCATAGATCTACAAAGTGGGTTGCAGGTAATGAAAATGATATTAAAATGCAGAGAAGGATATGAGTTCTTACCTAGAACAAACAGATTCACGATTATCCTTCTGGATTGCCTGATGTCAGTTCCGCAAAGTCATAGTGAAAAAGGGTAACAAATTGCTCACAAGAGGTAAAAGTGAAAAGTAATTTATTTTTTACCATTTTTGGCATTTTATAAACTTTTCAAAAACCTAATTAGGTTTTAAAGTGTATTTTTCGATTATTTTTCTATTTTATTTTCGAAAAATAGGTTTTACATGCATCTCTTATGCAGTGACAGGTCCTTGATGTGACGACGATAAAGTAACGAGTTTCATTTAATTTCTTTTTGACCTCCGTAAAAGCACGAAAAATTCACCCCTGGAGTCATCTTTCAGCTCTTTTCTGACTCTCGAAATTTGAAAATATTGTCGAGACTCTTGTCATTTTGAACTCGTTAAATGGCTACGAAACAATATCTACCATGTATACATTTACCCCTTTTTTGGGGTTGGGATAGATTATTTACAAAAAATAATACCTTAGCCTATCACGACTAAGAGGTTCTCTCAGTCATATTTTTCTACCTTTTCGGATCTCTGAGACTACCTACGAAAAGGGACCTATTAGAGTTTTATTTTCTGCTTCTTTTCAAATTCTCTAAACATGAAAAGGTGTTGATTTCTTCCTTTGTCATACTCGTTAAAATCTAAATGAAATTGGAAACCGTCACCATGTCATAACCAAGTTCCTTCTTCCTGGGGCTTGTAAAATGTACTAGGATGGATTTGTCCGAAGGAAAAACTTACATGACAAGAATATGCTATCCCCTTCAAGCTTGTTTCCAAAAATAATTGGGGTACTCACCAGTACTGGTGGGGGGAAATGGAACTAGTTCTCAGTTGTGTCGGAAATATGTCGCTCTTGAGCATGACACTCATCTGCATTCGTGTTGGGTTTGGGACATCTCATTTCATCATTTTTGCCTCCATGGGTTTGGGTAGTCTGTTTTGACCTCTCATCTTCTCTTTGCCACGCCGCCATGACCTCAGATCCCTTGATGTCAAATATTGCCAAATTCCAGAGTCGTGTCACTGATATGTTCAAGAGAAGTTTCCATTTGTATTTTTCAACCTATGATCCTCTTTTCTGGTCTTGATTCACTATCATCTTATTCCTCTGTCTCGTGTCGATGATGTGGAAAACACTATGGCTCACCTTCGAACAGGTCGCTTCCTGTCGACTTCAGCTCATTATCCAGGAAATTGATCTAGATACTCCCTTCTGATACCTTGGAGCTTACATGCCTCAATGGAAATATCTTCACATTCGATGGCAGGTCCTCATCATTGGCCTTCGTTCGAGTGATTTTGTGGGTGTTCAACACCAGATCACTGTTCACATTCCATGGATTGTACTAGTTGTACCTTGAGAGCCATTATCATTATTGGTGGTTTCTCTTGTGCCTGTTAACAACTTTAATCATTGGTTGGTAATAAAGTGACTTTCTTGCATGTTCGACTACAACTCACATATTCACATGCTTGAATTTTTACTTTTTCAAGTCGATATGGAGCGCAAGACCCTGGGTTTTGTCTGATAAAATATAGGCTACGAGATATTTTAGTTTATCATGACTATATGCATGACTCTTTTGACTGGATGGTTGCGACCATACCTGAGTCTATTTACTGATCCTTATTTCTGGATGGTTGTGTTCGAACCTCGGATCTCATTTTTATATGTACTCTATTATGGATGGTTGCACCCGTACCACATGTTTAAGTATCAGAGATATCAGTTGTATTTGTACTTGCAGGTCTTTCAACAGGGGTGTTTGGTTTGAACGTGTTCTCGTAAAGCATTTCACTCCTCCCTCTCTCTCGGACCTCATGAATTAGGGGACATATTTTACACAACATTTTGTCACTGTCCCTACAATCCCCATCCTGCACATTGGAGGACCATTTCAGTGACTTCTATGTAGTGTCATGCCTTGCAAATAGTGTCATTTCATCCCTTTCCATGAGAATAACATTTCCTCTGTTGACTATTCCTGGAACAGACTATAAAAAACACATGATTTTGGGTCGGCACTAGTAGGCAGTTATGGCCTCGTGCCCATAGAGAAATTAAGACTCGGCCCCACGCCCATTGGGGCTCTATCTCAGTGTACTGCCCGCGCCGAGCTATTTTTCGAAAGTTTTTTAAAATAGAAGCGAAGTTTCCATTGCCAACCAGTTCGTGAGATGAGCCAGCATGGGTTGTTCGACTAAATATCGTCAAACATCTTCCTTTGTTTTCTTGTTTTCAACATTTGAGAAACCTTTCAAACGATAAGGCCTCCCTTCCACCATTTGAGGGATCCCAACCTCCTCCTCCTCTCCTATAAATACATCTCTCTCACATAGATTCAGCTAGCTGAAATGGTTGAATAGCTGAACATTTTGTACAATAGCTGAGTAGTCTGATATAGATGGTGTGAGATAGAGTAGAGAGAGACCTATTGTTGAGAGAGATTCTAGGCTTATCACCTCGCCAAGTCCAATTCTCTGACGAATGCTCGAGACGCGTTTTTACTGAACCTGCTGAAGGACGATTATAACATCAAGGCTCTTTTGGTTGTAAACTCTTTCTCTCTTCTTATTAATACATGACTGATGTTTTGGTTCCCATTTTGTGTTTTATATGATTAACCTTGTGCAATAAATTTAATTCTCCTTGACCAATTAGATAGTTATGAATGCAAGTATTGTTTCGCATGCTGATATCGTTCTTTGATCCTTGTGCAAGCACCTGAGTACCACCACTAAAGGACCACGATGTGTCAGGACGAAGATCAGGAGACTTCTACCACAGCTACGATAATTGTGTCAAAACAAAGGTAGGACTTTTATCCTGAATCAGTTTCATTAATTAACTAGGAATCGATGCATGAGCATGTCCTCTTACTGCTAGACCCACCCTAGGGCTAGAGGGATCGCCTCTGTCCACAGAGAAGTCAACCTTGGGATCAACATGGGGTTGACATGGTTCAGGCAGAGGAGAACCTGATTGAGAAAAATTTGGTATATTTGGCACCACAGCGGTTGAAAACAACCAAACTGGCAGACCAATGGCTAATCCCGGGAGGGACAACAGTTGCCATATACGGGGCACAAACATTCCCGAAAAAAGGAAAAGGACCAAGATTCCCATCTGAGGGGATTTCTTGGTTAGTGAACTCTAGAAATGTTTCCATTGAAATCAACCCTAAAGAATCACTAAGGAATATAAATTTAACCAAGAATATTTCGTGGGCAGTCAATTTTAAGACACTGAAACAAAACTTTTCCTTTTCATGTTTTAAGAGTCAAGAAAAGGACAAAAGGTGACTCTAGTCACTTTCAGTTTGAACGAGCTCAAAAGGACAAGTGCTTGATGATATTTTCAAATTTTTAAAGAGTCATGGAAAGATCAAAATGACTACTCAGGAACTCTAGGCAAGAGGGTGTACCAAGCTCCCGTGAACTACAATATACACCTTGGTTATCAAATGAAAGAGAAATGAACAAGGACTTAATGTACATGTAGGCAGTCTCCCCGAATACTATGTTCGGTGTATCATGGTTACAAGGCGAAAAACTTGGCTTACTATGGATAAAGGATTGCAACCTATGAGGTTCTCCCTTTATATATGCGATGGTACGGGGAGCACAAGTTCGTGCTAGCATTGTCTGATGCAGGACCGCGAGTGACAATGGCTAGGTTTAATTATGCCGGAACACGTCACTAGCCTAGACCTCTAAGTGTGAGCATTAGTTTCAATGCTTCCTTAGATTGATTGAATACATTTTATGGTTTGTCTTGAATTAGGTTTCAATTCCAAGGCCCTACCGTTGTCATCTGAGAAATTTTATATGCAGCTATATGAGAAAAGAAATATTTCAATTTGATGAATGCTATCTAGTTAAGGGAAGAGTCTCAAACAATGATGCAACAAATTGTAATACTGCAAACGAAAGTTTTTCCTAACTAGATGACTTTCACTATCCAAAAGTAATCTAAAACATTCAAAGAGGCGAATTATGCAATGCAATCTATGAAAAATTCTCTTTTTGAAAACTATGCAATTGTAATCTATGCACAATTTCCTTTTTCTTTTGAATGAATAAGAATGCACTTAATGAATTTTTCTGAAATGAGAATCTACTTAATGCATGCTTTTAATTAAAGAAAATGCACTCAAAGAGACTTTCATTTTTCAATCATTAAACAATGTAATCTAAGTTCAATGATAAATTTCAAACATGACTTTTCAATGCAACATGATCTAATTCATTCTAACGAAAAACAAACTTTGAAACGAAAAACTAAATGAACGCAAATTTTCATAATGCAAAAAGGATGCAAAAAAAATTAAGAATACGATCTTGTTTTGAAAACTTTGTAATGAAATTCCTCAAAAACTACAACACATATGAGTTCAAGCATAAAGAGGAATTCCAAAACGTGGGCTCAAAACAAGGCATTTATTCCCTTTTACATCAAGAAATCATACAAAGAAGACTTTTCAGTTGAACGATGAGCAATGTAAACTATGCTCACAAGCGAAAAAGCAGACCAAATGAACTCGGACATACACTTGAGACTTGATCACTCAATCAACGAAAAAGCAAAAGGCACTCAACTAGAGATAGCTCACCAAGCAAGGAGATTGACTCAATGAGCAGGGCGATGTCCCGCGAAGCATGCAACCAGGAAATTGATGCACAATCCTAAAAAACCTAGGATGTTAGGATGCACGCCCCAACATAAAGAACAAAAAAAACAACCAAAAACCATGCCAATGAGCCAATCAAACCAACTTGAGTGAAGGGAATAAAATTTAAATCATATAGAGAAAAGGACTAGAAGGTCAAGACACACTGGTGAAATACTTAGGGAAAAACCTTAATTTTTCACACACATAGGAATGGGCGCGACTTTTGGGGCTGAAACTAGCACCAAAATCCCAATTGCACGACTTTATAACTGACTAATAGTGCTAATAGGCCTGATTGGCATGACTGTGAGACAAATAAAAGCACCAATTCTTGAAAAAGAAAAAAAAGAAAAAAATTTCTCCTAACCAAGACCAGACTCACCACTTCAAGAAAAAACTAAAAGATTGTAATGAATGAAAAACATAGGAAAAAATAGGGAAATGATTGTTCAATTAAACTCGTCGAATGACTAAGACCTCAAAAAGTGACAAACTCAAAGGAAACTGCCCAGCGGAGTCACCAATTTGTTGTGAAGACAAATCCCCTCTGCGGATAGAGGTGATCCCTCTGGCCCTAGGGTGGGTCTAGCAACTACAGGAACATACTAACATCTACCTTCCTAGATTTTACATGAAATTTAGAGCAAGGAATATGACCTACCTTGTTCTGATGCTATTTTTTCGTCTTCCGTCGAAGCTTCTTGATGCGTCGCTCTTCTCAAAATCGATACACATTGCTACTAACGTTCAATTATCTATATGAATAGTAAAGACACCACGACAAGCATAAAATCACAACAAACATAAAACAATTAAAACCTACATAATTGATCAAGGAATGCTAGAAATCCCATTATGAATGTAAACAAGACTGGAAGATAAACATCAATTGCATTTTATTATGATAATAACAAGGGGAGTTTACAACCAAGCCTTGATGTTGAGGCTCTCATTCGACAGGTCCGTATCCAAGCACGTTTTTGACACCCTCATGCACAAAGGTCTAATATCTAACTATGTTCCTAACAAACAAAAACAATCACACTCTTCTTTATTCTCCTGAAGCTATAATTGCTTCTTCTCTCTATGATTGTTGCTCCTAACCAGCTAACTCCCTATATAACAATGTAGGAGGAGGATATGGGCCCTCAGATAATGGGAAAAAATTTTATCCCATGGAGTAGTTCTTATTTCATGGGAACAAGAAGCCCAAAGGGGAATTCATTGGCCATATCCTCAAAAAAAACTTCCAGCTCCCCGCTTCGCGAAGCTTCTTGCTATGGAAAATTCGTTTCTATTTTAAAAAAATTTCCAAAATAGGATCGACGTGGGTCATACATTAAGACAGAGCACTGATCGTCGTGGGTCTCAATGCAAATTTCTGCTCTCGGTGCGAGTCAGACAATGAGACAAAGCACCGACCTTAAAAACTAGGTTTTTATAGGGATCTTCCAGAAAAGTTGTAAAGGGAGATGAATTGGCAGACAAAGTGTGGTTCATGGGTATGTATTCCATGCTTGGAAAGTACACAAGGGTCACTGTATGGGTTCTCCAGGATCAAGGAATGGGGAGTACAAGGAGAGTGACAAATTGCTGTGTAACATGCTTTATGTGTATTCACTAGTCTTGTATGGGTTGAAGGCGTAATTTCAAGACTCGTCCGGGAAGAGATATGGAGACATGAATTGTATCAAAACTACATTATTCGAGGTGATTTCAATATAATTCTAAATTCCTCAGAAAAAAGAGGGGGATCAATTGTTTGAGACCCCTTAAGGGATTGAATGGAAGATATGATTGTAGATTTGGATCTGATTGATGTGATCCCGAAATCAAGTAAGTACACTTGGAAAAATAGAAGGGCAGGAGATAGTCATATTGCACCTGGCATGGATCATTTCTTGATCCACAATAGTTGGCTTTTGAATTGGCTTGACTACTCATTCACCATCAAATCCCATGGCGCTTCATACCATCACCCAATCATTTTTGAAATAGATAAAGTGAAAAATTATGGGCCGATTCTGTTCTAATTTAATGCAACATGGATCGAGGAGGAAGAGGTGAAGGAGCTAATCTCCCAGATATGGAAAATTTCGGTACAAGTATCCTTAGCATATGTTTTGGAATCCAAGCACCACAATGTTAAACTGGATCTCAAGAAATGGTTGAAGGAATCCTTCCAACCTCTCGGTCTAAAGAAGAAATAATTAATTATGTAGCTTGATAACCTCTATAAATTAATTGAGGAATCACTAGTAGAAGAATGACACTTGCGGAAGGAGCAGTATTTGACCAGGGATATTTTCTTTGCTAGTCGACGGGAAGAGGCTCTCTAGCAGTTGAAATCCAGGATTCTATGGCTAAAGGAAGGGTATTTGAATACTTCCTTATTCCATAAACAAGAAGCTTGGGAGATGCGTAATCGAATCAAAGAAATCATGTTGGAAGGCAAGCCAAAATTCCAGACCTTGAGTTAATTAAGAGCAAATCGTTCCTTCACTTTAGGGATTTATACTCTAAGGAGACGATATCTCTTGACTAGGAAAGAAAGTGTCTTAGTTTCATGCCACGGGTAATTTTCCCCTCTTCAAATTTAAATTTGATTAAACAATAGTTGAGGAAGAAGTTCTTGAGATTATAAGATAAGTAAATCTTGATAAGGCTCCAGGCTTAGTTCGATTTCCTAAAAAAAATTATAGTGCCTTCTGGCCCTTAGTTAGAATCAATCTCTTGAGAATGTTAAACCACTCCTGAGTGAAGAAAAAATTGTGAGGTGGCACCAACTCCTCTTTCCTGTATTTAATCTCAAAGGAATCGAACCCTATGAGTTTCTATAGATTCCTCCTAATCTCCATATGCAATGCATCCTAAAAAATCCTAACTAAAATCATATCCATCATACTGAAGCCATTTCTCCCCTCTTTTATCTCAGATAATCAAGGTGGGTTCATTCAGCAAAGGAATATTATGGATAATATTATCCTGGTTCAGAAAGCAGTTCACTCCAGCAAGGAGGCAGGAAATGAAGGAATGGTCATAAAGTTGGATATGAAAAAAACTTTTGATTGGGTAAAACATTCTTTTCTCATTTCAATTATAGTCCAATTGGGTTTCTTCCAATATTTTATTCAGTGGATAATATCTTGTATCAACACTCCTTGGATTTCCCTTTTGATAAATGGGCGCCCGACTCCTTTCTTCTCGGCCTGGCGGGGTCTAAGACAGGATTTCACTTTTCTCCCCTTATTTATATTATTATGGCGTAAAGCCTTAGTATAATATTGCAAGAGACAAGGGTGGATGCAGGGTATATTCCTGGACTCAGTATAGCAAGAATGTGAAAGAGATCAATCATTCATATTTTTTTGATGATACTCTCCTTCTTGGAGGGGCCTCTAGAATAATTGTGACTCATTCCAAAGAGGTCTTGGACAACTATTTATGGGTTATTGGTATTCCCTATTGCCAAAAGTTATATATTTTTTACTTACCTTGAAATCCCAATTTCCTTGGGTCCATCCTCTAGTGAGGATTAGGCTGCGTTTCTTCAAAAAATTAGAAAAAAGAATTCATTCTTGGGGAGCCAAATGGTTGAATTTGTTTGGGAAAGTATTCTTATAAAATCATTTCCCTCTACTCTTCCCATTTATATTGGATCAAGGCTATTGGATACTAAAAGTATTATCCATAGTATGAGAAGTATGATTAGGAATTTTTTTTGGTAGGGTGGGAAAAATAATGAGAAAATATTTCATTTGGTTAATTGGAACACATTCAGGCTCCCAAAACATTGGGGGGATTAGGAATAAAGGACCTAGAGTATATGAACTTATATTTAGGAGCCAAGATGGTATGGAGATTGTTGACAGACTCCAAAGAGTGGTGGAAGCAGGCCTTCTTGAGTAATTAATTTCACAAAAATTGTCTGCTCAGGCTCAAGAATGAAGAATAGGAAGGTCATGGGAACTAAAATCTGGAAAATATTTAAATCCTTTGCCTCAGTAACTTTTGAAAATTTGGGGTGGAAAATATAGAAGAATTAGAATGTGGAAGAATCAAATTCTTCCTGATGATCTGTTGAGGGATAATCAAGAGATCCAGGAATTGGAAAGATGTATGGAGGAACAAAGAATGAGAAGCTTAACTGAAATATCTGTTTTGGATGAAAATGGATTGTGGGTGGATTGGATTTGTCCCAATTTCACCTTCCATATGCACCAGTCCTGGGTATTATTGATAAAATCCCTTAAAGATTATGTATCGATAGGTTCCAGACGCTTGGATCGGCGAATATGGGTGGGAGGCAAGCATGACCATTATTTAGTAAAAGAGGGCTACAAAAAATTAATCAAGTATATTATGCATCCTCGACATCCCTCCAAACTATGGAGTAAGGTTTGGAACAAGGATGGTATTATGAAGGTTAACACATTCTGCTAGGAGTTGGTACACGGAAATTTTTAATTGCAGATAACTTACATAAAAGGAATATTTAGGGACCCTCAAGGTGTGTGCTATGCAAAGATGTTGAAGAAGATATTCCTCGTGTATTTTTTCAATGCCCCTTTTCTTTAGAAGTGTAGAGATCAATGTTACGACCAATAATTCAACTTCATTCTATCCCTACAACTTCGATGGAAATGTTCAAGAATTGGAGCTCCCATCCTCCTTGGAATCATGGTCCCACTTCGATTATATCTAGTTGTTGGGAAGCCATCCCAAAATATATTTTCAAGGTAATTTGGCTCTCTAGGAATAATTTTATCTTCAAGGAAATCAATAATGTTATTTCATTAACTACTTGGAAAGCATCCCAACTTCTATTTGAAACAATTTCTTTAAAAGGATTTGATTCGAATGAAATGGATAATCTATCGGAAGCTGAGAGAGAATGGATTAATGTAAAAAAAGTTTCTGAAACAAAATAGTAGACTTATCCATAGTGAAGGGAAGATGCCCTTCCTCATTTGTAATCCAAGTGACCAGTTTTTGGATTAGAGGAAAACACTGAGAATATTTCAGCTCTTCTTTGATGGTGACTCGAAAGGAAATCCAGGGGAGGTAGGAGCGGGAGGGGTTATCCTTCGCCCCAATGGAGAAATTGAGAAAAAATTTCCATGGGGGTTCAGTTTTTCCTCAAACCAGGTGGAAGAACTTGGTCTATGGCAAGGGATAAATATTGTAGTGATCGAAGGAATCCATCAATTAAGTATATTTGGATATTCTCTCATCACTATTCAAAAATGCTATACAATGCAAAACCTCAAGGAAAATGGCTCAAGTCCAACCTTACAAAGAATTCAATTAATTATGGAAAATTTTGAAAACCTGGAGTTCTACCATATGAAACATGAATATAATATATTGGTAGACACCCAAGCTAACATAGGGGTTAATTTGACCCAAGGAGATTTGTTGGAGGCGTATGGCAGAATAATCAAATGTCATATTCCATGACCATAGTTAATTCAAGGATATCGATTTGGATGAAGGCCATTAAGGAGGAATTAACATCTGGCAGGAAACATAATTACGGCAATAAATATGTTCTTCGATGAACGTTCCTATAGGTTGTTGGATCCTTTATCAAACATGTACAAAAGAGCGAGGAGCAAGGATAAGAACACAAACATGTGGAATGGCATCGACAAGGTTTTAAATTTGGCCAACAAAGCAGGATTTTCTAGTACCATCATTGAGGAGGATCGAACCTGCTCAATCATATGTGTTTATAGTTGAGCCCAAGCAATAATGAAAATTCAGTTATTTGCAGAGCAGCAGAAGGAGGGTGGCATTAAATATGAATGGACTCTTCTCGCCGCCAATTTGGAGCCAAGTTTGGTTATAAAAGAATGGATATGCAGGCATCAAGCACATTGGCTCTCCATTCGACTCCTCCATATTGATGGTATGACCTCTTATTTAGGAAATGGCACTCGTGCCCCTCTAGATGAGAAAGATTGGATATTAAAGCAGGAATTCGGGGAGATTATTTCCAATATTGTTGAGCAGATTATCTCTGAGGCTCATTCCCAGTATTGTTTTAAGGCGTGAATATTTTTATAGTCAGATATATTAAGCTGTTGAAAAATTTTGGAGATCTGGAGATCTGTGTATTATAATTGAAGATCACTTCAATATGTAATTTTTAAGTGAATACTTCACCCATTTTCATGAAAGAGAAGCTATTCACCCGAAACAAATATTGAAGCAATCTTCAATCATAATACACAAGTCTCCAGAAATTCTTAACAACTTAATATTAATGTTAACCACAAAATATAATTTTGTAATTACCACCAACAAGGAAAGTGAAAGTGTTGGAACAATCATCCTTCACATAGTTGTAAGCCTATTAGCACTGCCCCTTGAAGAATTTGGAATATTTTGCGGGAGAGCAGTTGTTGAGGAAGGCGCACAAGTGCTCTTGCATCCACCAAATATTTTCAACAGCGAAAAGCAGATGGAATTTATGTGGCTGGTGGATCCGTTTTTTTTGCAATTGGAGTTGGAAGGAGTTATGGAGAGAGAGGTATATTGAAGCCATTGACGAGAGAGATATCATAGAAGTATAGATTGTTGAAATAATTCAGAGCATATTCAAATAGTAAATATTGCTCGCCAAGAATCTCAGGGTTTTTTGCTTGGCCCATCACGTGCTCATCTCTATGAATCGATCACTTCATGAAAGAAATAGAAACCAAATATGAATGAATGAAATTTTAATGTCCATCAGACTAAATAGTCTATGGCACTATGAGTTCCTTGTTTTTCGCTTTTTACAATTTAGTTCTTTTCTTATTCAAATTGATGATGAGCTGGCCCTAACCTTCCAACAATCTCATCGCTGAAAAGACAATGCCAAGACACCGATGCTAACATATTCCCATAACTTTCTATGATGTCTTTGAACTCATTACATTTCAAAATGAAATTTTTTTTCCGATTCCACTGCCCCAAACGTGAAAAATGTGCACACTCCTTGTTCCAAAGCTTCTTTAGGCCTTTTCCACCACCCTGTTTCACACTGAAGATGACACAAGTTAGTTCTTAATTGAGAAATAAGAACCTTCGCCCTCCACATAATGTTAGTTCCAATGTACTTTTTTTGTTGGAGATCATACGTAGGGTTGAATTCTTCAATTTAGTACTTCTTCTTTCTACCCAACTCTTTTCCCCATACCTGTTTACGAAATTTCTCCATAACAAAATTCTTTAGCTACTTGCTATTTTTGGGACAAGCATTGAGGTAGATATTCCATTTTTGCATCCATGTGTAGTTTTGTCTCATCCATGGTTTCTTTCTTTTACTCATACCTTCCTTGAAGATAACATTAGGCCATCTACCTACTCCCATTTTGTGTTAAGGAAGAAAATATATGGTTATTGTTTTGTGTTTTGTTTTAATTTTTTATATTTTTTTTTTTACTTTTTTTTTTTAATATTTGAATTAAATTAAATTATAAAATCAAATTTAAATTAAGTTTAAGTATTAGGGGTTTGGGATTCAACTGCTTTAAGTAAGTCATTCATTTATGACCATTTTCATGAGAGGTAGTTGTAAGTGAATAATTTCTCATGATTTTTAAACAGCCTTTAGCACTCATTACATCGGGTGATGCTCACAGGGGTAAAGAAATGGGATTGAAACTTACACCTTGTAACCATGACTTCTGGAAAGTCACTCATCCCAAAATTTTGTGGCTCAATCACCCTTAACTGTGAAATTTTTCCCCACAATCAAGCCCACTTAACACATTAATGTTATAAATATAGAAAATTATAAAATAATAATTTTTTGGAAAATTTTAAAAAACAATGGTTATTAGTATCAAGCACATTTACTAATATAATTATAATAATAAAATATTATAATTATATAATAAAATTGGATAACATAATTAATAATATTATTTAAATTTTTATATTATTAAAACAATTTTTTTTTTTTAATGATAACCCATCATCTTATTATTAATTTGGAGTTTGATAATTCAATTTAATTTAAAAAAAATATTGAGTTTCAACCATTAATTCACACTCTTTTATATATATATATATATAGAAAAATATATAATTTAAAGTTTTATAGAGATAATAATAATTAAATAATTTTTTTTTAATAAAAAAATATATATTAAAAAAATCATTTTCCATTTTAAAACACCCAAAATTACATAAAATTATTTATTAAATCACTTCCAATAAAATAAAATTACAATATAAAATTTTGAAATATATAGATATTAATATCTTAAGTATAATATATATATATATATATATATATATATATATATATATATATAACCCATCATCTTATATTAATTAGGAGTTTGATAATTAAATTTAATTAAAAAAAAATATTGAGTTTCAACCATTAATTCACACTCTTATATATATATATATGAAGTAAATTGTGGTTATCCTTAATTGTGAGTTGAGATAATGTAAGTCTATAAGGAGAAATGATTGTGATTTGAAAAAAGATATGATACATGAAACCCTAAGCCTCGATTCTATTGAGCTTTAACCCTTCTTTCTCAATCTCCATGGTTTGTTCTAACTTCACCCATGAATTTCCTTCTCTATAGATTGCAACAGCCTTCTTGATGGAGATTAAAATTATAGACTATATGTCTGGTCCATATGGGGGTTGTCGTATATAGACGAATCCTGATGTTTCATACCCTTGCCACTAAAGGATTGTACTGAATACATCAATCCTCTTTTGTTAAAGAAATTATCAAGGGTTGAGCACAGGTTGTGGCTCATCCTAAGGTGAGATCGGTTTTTGATGTGTAGACTTCATTCAATAGGTGGGAAGGAAGCATTGAAAACCCTTAGTGTTCACAAATTGGTAATTTGACACTCTCACCTACTCACCTTTTGGTTTATTCTCCCTATATACCTTTCTCTCCCCTTAATTCATGTTTTAACTTCCCTTTACTCTCCATTGTAGACTTTGGCTACCTACCAAAGTCCTGTCACAAATTTCCCTCTCCTTCTAGAGTGGGAGGAATTATTGGTAATTTATTGTCTTTGGAAATTATTAATGGAAGAAGATATCCCTTTTAATCATTAGCATCATTAGGCCACCCAACAATAGTCGACCCTAAGTAGAAGAAAAATGCATCAAATAGAAAGTTGAAGAGCATTTTTTGTGTTAAGGAAAGATGTTCAAGTCAATGTCATACATGCAATGGAGGAGGCTATCATTGTTGATTTTTTTGATAGCAGAAGGATGAAAATGAGCATCCTTTGCATATGGACATATGATTATTACATGCTTCTTTTAGGCTACTCACCTCATTTCATGTTGCTAGCTAAGGGGTGGATGGGATGGATAACTAGATCTAGGGAAGATGCTTAAAAATTATTAGTGAATCAACGGAATTAGGGATCAAAGGCTCTATTTATTAAGTGATGGTCCATATATTTTGATGTTAGGACAGAGAAATTGGTTGTAATTTCTATTTGGGTGCATCTCCTTGAATTCCCCTCATTTTCAAAAGTGTTCAAAGAGATAGGGAACAAGTTCAGATTCTTCTATGTGGTGGACCTATCTTTTAAGTAGACTAGGTATATGGGTATTGTTAGGATATTGGTTGGGCTAAATGTATATAAAGGTTTGGTAGATTCCATAACTATACCAGTTGAGAATCAGGCACATTAACAATATTTAGATTATGAAGGTATTACATTTCGATATGGACACTACCACACTTAAAGCTAGTTGGGTTAGGATTGTCTTCTAACTCGCAAATGTCAAAATTGGGTTTGTAATTCCCCCTTATTAAAATGGGTATCCCTTGTTTCCGTAAAGATATATTTGATGGTCCTTCCTAGGATGGAATCACCCCCTAATTTCTTAATAGCTCCATTTGTTTTTGGCAAATATGTAAAAGGGGACAATTCGACTTTATAGGAAGGCCAAGCCTTGATTAAACAATGTCCTTTGGTGGTTTCTACAATTCCATTTAAACTACTTTAGAAGGAATTTCCTCTAAACGTATGCATAATTTTATATTCCTCCTACTTTTATTTTGAATTCTTGTTCCTCTCATGGATCTATTGCATGTACTACTAAAACTATTATGTTGATGCAGAGTACTACTCATTCTCACCCTATTTAGTCATTCATTTACTTTGGCCCATCCCTTCCTAAAATGGCTATAGTGATATCCAATCCCCTCTGTTCTACTTCCCTTAAGGACTCCATATTGGTTTCGACTCTCCCTGACCCATTATTTTCAAATTATAATCTTTGATCTAAATTGAATCACCCCTTCTCTAGTTTTCGATGAGATGGAAGTTCTTCGCAAAAACTATTTTCTTAGAAGTAGGTTGGGTTCTTTTGGGGTACCCAATTGAAAGCCTTCTACCAAGGGAAGAAAGTATTACCTCTCCATAGTGAAAATCCAAGGAAATGCAAAAATTCATTTAGTGAATCTCTATTTGGGCCCCTTAAATCATCAACCCAAGTAAGGGGTTCACCATGAAAATTTTGTCTCTAGATTGCAAGAACCAACCCTACAAAAAAATTATCCCTCTGGTGGCCTGTGGAGTCCTTCTCCCACAATTTCTCTGTCTTCAGGAAAGAATGTTAGAAGGTCAGATGATCCATATATTTTCACTTCAAGGGTGCATATATAATTTCATTTTAAAAGAGCATGTAACCATAGGATGCATACACATAAAAGAAGAATAAATAAAAGGAAACCATGGAAAACAAAGGCACACACAAGTTGATAACAAATTTCATCCAGTGTGGGTTATGTCTTCGGGCCCTGATCAATGCATGGAGGCATCTTTCATTAATCTTCAACGAAATCAAAATGCATAAAACTACAAAATGATATCGTATACCTCCATTTCCGGTGATGGAATTTATTTTATTGGTACATCCGATTTTTTTTTCAATTGGAGTTGGAAGGAGTTACGAAGAGAGGTATATTGAAGCCATCGGCAAGAGAGATAACGCATAATTCTAGATTGTTGAACTGATTAAGAGCATATTCAAATAGAGTTGCAAGGACACTTTTGTAGCCTTGACAACTAAGAAACCTTCCGCAGTCACCAGTGGTGCAACTAACATGTCCCCTAGCGTCGAAGGAGCAACTTATATGCCCCTAGATTCTTACTTGCATTGTGTAATGTTCCAAAATTTTTGTAAATAAATTGGAACATTAATTTTTGCTCATATTATCTAGGAGATAAATAAAATGGGTAAGGAGACCCATTTTCATAAATAAAATTCCACATGAGGTGAGAAGGGATCCATGGAGTAGCCATTTTTTCACCTTCTAGTGTGAAAAGGGGGAAAACACATGAGGATGAGGCCATGTTGACCAAGTCAACAGCGCAGCCTAAGAGGGTGTAGCTTGTTTGGGAAGATAGCGCAGTTAGAGAGGGAGGAAGATTCCTTGTGGGAGAAACCCTAATTGGGTGGGGTCCATGGCATAGAGACATCATTTTGCATATAAGGAGGATGAGGCAGCCATAGAGAGCATTATTGAAGATTTGGACTTCGAGTCTAATTGCAGTCTCCAGCTGTTCAGCTGAGTTGCAGTGCCTTTGGCACGAGGGATTCCTATTTAGGAGTTCCTCTCCTCCCTGGAGTAGCTCAAGGAGGATTGATCTTCATTTCTCCATATTCAGGCATTTGGCCATAGCCACTACTTCATCTATAGCGCAGTCACTGGGTTGTGTTGCAGGTGTTGCTGTGGAGGAGATTCCACAACACCATTCCTTGTATCATTTCTCATAGGAAGGAGTTCCTACTCTTTGGGAGGATCAACAAGGAGGGTTTCTAGAGCTGATTTTCATATTTCGGAAGAAGGCCAAGCTTCTCCCACCTTCATCAGTGCAGTCCCTTCCATAGACTGCGTTATCTTAGAGTTTGTCTGCAGTGGCAGTTTGCTCCATCATTTTGGAGGAAGATATTTCTTGTGCCGAGATCAGCCTTGCACTTAAGGAATCCATTGGAGGAGTTTGTTTCA
Organism: Pinus albicaulis; assembly: GCA_034641835.2. Taxonomy (NCBI): domain Eukaryota; kingdom Viridiplantae; phylum Streptophyta; class Pinopsida; order Pinales; family Pinaceae; genus Pinus; species Pinus albicaulis. Next base: position 908,713,536 of record CM076578.1, on the reverse strand, counting down.
GTTTGTAGGCCATATTCATTATCCTCCTTCTATTTTATATTTTGAATTGCTACTCTTACCCAACAACTCCAGCATTCTTGTATCTTTATATTTTGTACATCTATTATAGCCAATCCTTTAGAGGATTGTTGTAGTGTTGTTTTTAGGGGTTGAGAGCTTGCTCCCCCTCATTTCTTGAGCTATTATTGTAATATCATTTCATTACCATTTTACATGTTGCAGTGTCTCCATTTGACTGCGCAGTCATAGCTGGGGTTCATATGTGTAGCAGTGTTTATATCATGATTCTTGTACTTTTTTCTTTAGGATTGGCATTGTTCATCTTGAGCATCATTTCCCTCAAGATTTTGTATACATTTGCAGCTGCTATTATTATAATAAGATGGCTATGAGTTCTCCGACATTTTCTGAAGTTTAAGCAAGTTACTCTTCATGCTTATGTTTTGCATATTGTTGTAGCTCATCCCTTTGAGCAATCTCTTATGAGGGAGAATTATTTACATAGCTATAGGCAGAGTCTGAGAAAAGGCCAGATAGCCTCCAGTTCTCATCCTCTCTTTAGAGGTTACATAACTGGTAAAATCCCTCTCAGTCCATCTCTGACATAACCTTGTTCATATTTCTGACAAAGGAGTTCTTCAGCAGTGAAAAAGCTGTTGATTTCCATTTCAGAACATTACAATGGTATCAAAGCATCTTTCTTGGCTCAGCATGTGGCCTTCAAGCCCAAGAAAGAATAATTCAAGATGATGAAGAGGATGAGCTTGTTCTCATCAGTTTTTAGATCCGAAAAGAACCTCTCCAAGGGGGTTGAGGAGAAAGAAGAAAGAGAGGAGGAAGGACCATGCACTTCCTATTCTCATCAAGAAGGAGACAGAATTTTGAGCAGGAAGAAGACTCCATTTTCTAATGGAGGAAAAGGGGATAAGCTCACAATGCTTCTTCCTAAATCTGCACAGAGCATTCATGAAGATCTCAAGGAGATTATGGGGGAAACAGATGAAGAATCCCCAAGAGGGTTTGATCCTAAAGAAAACTCTACATTTTTACATAGTGGCTGTGAGCATTCAGCCACACACTATGAGGGTCAGCGCAGTCATAGTCCCAGCAGTCCCATAAGGGAGGTGGAAGAAGAAGAAGGAGTGACCAAGGCGAAAAGGCAGCATGATAGATCCTATCTATCACATTTTGATGGTTCACTTTCCGGTTCAGCCAATGCTTGGGTGGAGGAATTAGACACCTTTTTGAGCAGCACCAAATTCTGGAAAATCAAGCTACCAGAGTTGCAGTGCTGCATATGAGAGGTAAGGCCTATGCTTGGTGGATCTTTGAATCATTTTCTTTGAAGAATAGTGACATTACATCTTATGAAAATTTCACTAAGTCATTAGTGAAGAGATTTTATGGGAGGATTCATGAGACACACATGATGGGTTTGCACAAAGAAAACCAAACAAAGCCCTTGCATGGAAACGCAATGCCTCTTCAGAAAACAGTGGAGGAGGCCAAAAATCTGAACCAAAACTTGATGGAGAGGGAACTTTCATCTCACATCTTGGAGCAAGGAAGCATGGGGATCTCTTTGTTTAAAGAGGATTGAATTGTTGGGAGGCTTCCCATTCATGTGTAGAAGGTTGGGGGCAGTAGCGCTATCATTTCTAGAGCATATATAGAATCTCAGGAAGAGAGGAGAGGAGCTCATGCTCCAAAGAGAGGGACCCTTGCAACTTTGCAGGAAGATCCCCAAGATCTCATGTGTAGAGATCAAGGCACAATTCATGTGCCATTATTGGAGAGGTGTGAAACCATGGCGTCACAAGGAGGAGAAGGGGAGAAGAACCAATAGCATGAGTTGAAGAGTACTCACCCATATCCATTTCTAGAGGTTATTGCACCAAGGAGGGAGGCTGGATTGCGCAGTCAGGGCATGGACATAAGTGTTCATCGATATGTTCAGTCTTCTCTTGATGGAGATGTCTCGCCAAAAGGAGGCATTTCACCCAGGGGGCCACTAGTTCAACAGAGGAGGATAGTTGCTTCACACTTGGAGGCACCACTCATTGATTCTATAGAGGTGGGAACCTTGGGAGAGCTTGAGACAGCAGTGGGAGTTTTGGATGAGTTCATGAAGGAGGGATACAATTCCTCAACCACATCTACACCTACTCTCATTGTGGATTTTGCGTTGTGGCAGAAGCAGCCTAGGAAGGATAGCAACCTTCCAATTTGTGACTTGGACATAGGAGATGTCAAGGAGGGGGACAGCCATATGACAGATGTTCTTCATGAGGAACTACCAACGTTGTCATTATGGAAGATAGATCTGCATTGGACCTCGAATATTGGTGGGATATTCCAATTATTCTTTCACCTACAGGACATCTGATGATCAGCATAGGAGGAGATGCACCAGCCACATGGAGATGGGGGAATCAGCACAGCCACCCCTTTTCCCTTTATGGATGAGAGGAGATTCATCTATGAGTCCCTCAATTGATATGAGCAGAGAACATGGTAAGGGTGTACATTGTTTTTCACATGATCATTTGTATGATATATGTATGCATCCCTTCCCATACACATGCAGGAGAATGCTCCAAGGACGAGCATACATTTTGCTAGACCTCATGGTTTAGTGGGGGCCATAAGCATGGCTAATGGCCATTATCTTGGAGGACTTGGGGAGGATAGAGATCATGGAGGACATGCTCAATTTTCAGTAGGAATCATTTACCTTCCCCAATATTGTGAGGATATTGATGCAACACACCGGTGGTTGAGCAGCCACAATTTATATCAGTCTCTATGGCAGTGGAGCACTAAGCTGCGCTAGTTGCACTTGAGGGACCATTGTCCTTCTCATTTGTTACACATGGCATCAAGCATGATGCTCCTATTTTCTCCCTATGATTCTATTTTTCATGCCTTTATGAGGAGCAGGGTTGAGGAGGAGACACATAGGATGGATGTGTCCATTGAGGGAGGAGTCCCTCACATATTTTTCATTACATGTTCTGATGGGAACATGAGAAATGGTATGGCCACTACAGCAGCAACAATGTTTTATTATGGGGTGAGCCATATGATGGGTATGAAACCATATGAGGATGATTCCCGACTCATCACATATGGAGATGTTTGGGCCAACATGTCTTACAATGTTGAGGGAGAGACCTTGGGAGGTCCAACCTTCTTCTTGCCACTTGATGGAAACATTATTGCAGCCCAGGATCAACAAACACTCTAAACTTATCTTAAGTGGAGAGATGGACAGCGTGGGTGTTGAGGAGGTAAATCCCCTCTGCGGACAGAGGCGATCCCTACTAGCCCAGCAGGGGTCTAGCAACAAACAAACAATGCTATGACGCAAGCTCCTAGTTACGAATGGAAAGACTAGGAATAGAAGCCTACCTAGATTCCAACGCTATAATCTGAAGAAGAAGTGTCCCCGTCCTTCAGCCCTGGCAGATCACAATCCTTCCACGATCTCCGCGGACGAACACCTGCACATAGAAGAAACGAACAGATACAAGCATAGAAACCGGCATACGTAACTAAACATCGGTCAGAAAAGACATTACTCGCATTAACATGATGGAAAACGGAGTGGAACCATAATCATAGTCATCTATTAAATAATAAACGAATAGAGGTTACAACCAAGTTCTGACGTCGCAGCCTCCTTCGAACGGGTCCCCGGTCGTCCACGTCTCGCAAAGCTCGCCAAGGAAAGGGAAAACCTCTCCAAAGTCTCGTGACAATGGTCTCCTTACTTGAGTTGGCCTTAAGGGAAAGAGAGGATTCTTTACAGCACAAAGGCACTTGGGAATATGGAGATGCAAAGCTTCAGCACTTCAAGACTAGCTTGCCATGGATCTGAGCAAGCTTTTATAGATGGGGAAGGAGGGAGTTGGGATCCCTATTATTATGGGATTGGCCCTGTCAACAAGGAAGGTTCCATAGAAGGTGGCAAAACTACTTCCCTTCCATAGAACTCCCGCAGCCAAACCTCCCAACTCAAGATAGGCAATGGTTGTGAGTTTGTTTGAACTCAACTTCCGCCATCCATATTTAAAAAACAGTCCCTAAAATGGGTGGTGCGATTGCTGCTCTATGACAGAGCGCCAAGTGGCGCGACCTCTTTACAGGATTTCCCTGATTGGCGCGAGCACTGAACTGTCTACCCGCGCCAATGCAAAAAGAGCTGTTTTTCATGAGTTTTGCAAGGAGATGTCTCAAGGGAAAATAAAGCTCATGCTTAGAGGGATGCATTGATGATGTTTTCAAAGCATGACAATGTTCACAGGTCACGGAATGGGTCCTCCATTGTGCGGGATGGGGAATGGTAGGGACGGTGACAAATTACTGTGTAACAGATGCCCCCTAAAGTATGAGGCCCGAGAGAGAGAGGAGTGAAATGCTTTACGAGAACATGTTCAACTGAAGGCCCGCCGTCGGAAAACCTGCGCAGAAAGATACAACTGATATCTCAAGTACATGATATATATGTGGTATGGACGCAGCCATCCGAAACAGAGTATGTTATAATCTGGATCCAGGGTATGGGCGCAGCCATCCAACTAAGATCAAACAAATAGACTCAGGTATGGTCGCAGCCATCCAATCAGTGAGTCATGTACATAATGATAATAACCCACAATCGCAGCCTGGATTACAACAGACACAATCCAGGGTCTTGCGCTCCATCTCGACCCAAACAAAGTACAAGTTCGAGCATGTGAATATGTGAGCTGAAGTCGAACATGCAAGAACATCGTCTGATTACTAGCCAATGATGAAAGCTGTTAACAGACGCGAGAGGAACCACCAATAATGACAATGGCACTCAAGGTACTACAGGTACAATCTACGGCGTGTGAATAAATGAGTTGATGTCGAACACCCGCAGAATCACTCGATCGGAGGTCAATGATGTAAACCTCACGTCGAATGCGACGAACCTGCCATTGAGGCATGCAGGCTCCAAGGTACCATCAGGAGTCTCTAGACCAACTTCCCGGATAATGAGTTGAAGTCGACAGGAAGTGACCTTGATCGAAGGTGGGCCATAATGATTCCCACATCATCGACACGAGACGGAGGAACATGATGTTTTTGTTGTGAATCAGGATCGTATGAGAAACAGAGGAAGGTTGATATTTGCAGAGGCCAACTTCTCTTGAACACATGAACGGCACGACAATGGACTTGGCAGTATTTGACATCAACGGATCAGAGGTCATGGCGACAAGGCAGTGAACAGATGAGAGGTCAAAAGAGATTACCCAAACCCACGGAGGCAAAGTGAAGCAACGAGATGAGATGTCCCCAACCCGACACGAATGCAGACAAGTGCCATGTTCAAGAGCGACATACTGCCGACGACAACGACGATGGTTCCATTTTTCCCCCACCATTCCTGGCGAGTACCCCAATTATTTTTGATAACAAGCTTGAAGGGGATAGCATATGCTTGCGATATAAGTCCGCCCTTCGGGCGAATCCATCCTAGTGCATTTAACGAGTCCTAGGAAGGAGAAACTCGGAGAACGTCATTTCGACGAAATCCAATGTCATCAGGGTTTAACGAGTCTGACAAAGGAAGAACTCGGCGTCTTTTCATGTTTCGAGAGTTTGAAAAGACAGCGGAAAAGAAAACTCCACAGGTCCCTTTTCGTAAATAGTTCCCCAGATCCGAAAAGGTAGAAAACAATATCCGGGAAAACCTCCTAGTCGCGATAGGCTAGGGTATTCCTTTTTCGTAATCAATCCATCCCAGCCCGAAAAAGGGTTAAACTTATACTGGGTGGATGTCGATTCGTGTCCATTTTAACGAGATCAAAACGACAAGGGCCTCGGCGATCTTTTCACATTTAGAGAGTCAGAAAAGAGCTGAAAGATGACTCCAGAGTGACTTTTTCGTGTATTTACCGAGTCCGAAAAAGTATAAAATACAACTCGTTTCCATCGTTTGAGTCGCAAAACCTATCGCTGCACATACCAAGCAAGCGTAAAATCCATTTTCGACATAACATATGCAAATATTCGATAAAAATAACTTTTAAAACTCATTTAACGTCAAAAAAGTTATAAATATGTCAAATTGGTAAAAACAAAATTACTTTTACTATTTACCTTGGTAGAAAGCAACAGTGGTCCATTTGGAGCAGAAACTTTCGTCAACGATTGCGACCAATCCAGGCAACCATTCAGCTTCTCGTCTGTCACAGGTAAAAGGCACTCCCATGCTCTACATTTTCATTCATTTTTTAATGATTTTCCTTTAAAAATTAGTTATGTGAGGCCACTCTTAAAAATTTAGGGCCGGGCCCATTGGCGCGGGTATCGGGCACGGACCCGTGCCAATGAGCTCTTTTTTGTAAAGGGCTCGCGCCACGTGGCGCGACTGTTCGCAAAACAGCCGCGCCAGCGGCCGAACCTTAAATTACGCCCAAAATTTCGGTATTTGAACCAAATTGCTTGAAAATTGAAGCTCACCAAAGATCTAACCAGGGGTTTTTGACCATGTGAATGCAGATAATCACTCAAAATGGCAATCGAATGGAAGGAACGAGAGCACGGAGATGAGGATGAACAAGCCATGCAAAGCCAAGCTTGCATGAATGCACTTAGAGACTGTGGATTGAAAAATTTCTTCCTCACGCCATGTTTACGAGCTCAGCCTGAGCTCCTCCAATATCTAATCAGCATCTAGGATGAAAATGAACAGGTGTTCAAGTTACGAGACCAGGTGTTAGAACTGGAGGTCACTGACGTTTATTTCATCACTGGATTGTCCCGCAGAGGTCCAATCCCTGTACTGACTGGAAGCAGACCATCCGGGGAAAAGATGGAACAGGTAATGGCACGGGTGTGCCGAGGGGCACAAACAGGATCAGGAAGCAAGAAAGTGGATATCCACACCATTCCTGATCTAGCACTGAGAGTAGTTCTCCATACCATTACGCGGGCTGCTGGGTCGCAAGCTCCGCACGAGGCCTCGAAGACCCAACTCTTGCTGGCCTCAGAATGCATGGGTCCCTTACTGTTCAACTGGGCAGAAGCAGTAACTATCAACATGAAAAGGCAACTCACAAAGTGCAAACAGGGGAAACTGAAACAGTTCGGTTATGGTTCCATCTTGGTATCGTTCATTCTGGAACGCATACCAATCTTCCAGGGCCAAGGGGCTGCAGTGGCGAGTCCGATACCACGAGAGCCACGAATGGCTCGCTGGGCAGCACTGATGCCCAGATCTGGAGGTGGCCAACAGATGTCCTGGAGGCCAGAGTTCTTTAGGTGGCTACGACGCCAACTGATCGTCGTGGAAGATTGGCCCTATTCGGGAACTGACTTTACCGGGGACCCAGATCTCCCACTACCAGAAGGAGATGACTGGGACGAGGAGCTGGGTAAGACCTCATATTTTTTATTTTATGCTTATATGTTTTTTTTGTAAATACACATTCGTCTTAACACAATTATATATGCATGCAGATGTAGGACCTGAGAGACCAGCCAGGATGTCTCCAATCTCCCGGAGGACCCAACTCGCCCCTGAGATTCAGGGGGAAGGCACCGGAGGAGATGAACTGATCCAGAACCTCGAGGGGATTGCCCACGGGATCCCAGACTATGCCCGGCTGGCAGACGTACCGATGGCATACCAGCGCCACACGGTGGGAGTTCCGAATCGGGTCCACCGAATCCTGAGGCGCCTAGTGCGTGCAGTCACGTGCTATCATGAGCACCATGCGGATTAGTCCTGAGGATTTATACCACACCTATTTTTGAGAGACATAGCGTCTCCGGATGTACTAAGACGACTATGTATATTTTTTGAGTTTTATGTGACACACTCTATGTAAACATTTCGATATCTATATATATACATATCTATTTCTGGATGAGTCTTTCTTTATATGTGATGATGATTTATAAATTGCGCAAATGTATGTCTAATACCAAATTTGCTACTGCATCTGTTAATGTATTCAAATGTCTGGGTATATGATGATATGTAATATATTCAAAATTCCTTTCCAGTAATCGAATACGCAAATACAGACGTAAGATGGACGGGTTTCTTACCGAATAGTGTTTGTTCAGCTGTAACACTACAAGTTGTGAATCTAGGTACACGAGCAATTCACGGATTCCAAGGTTTACTGCCTCGGTTAATAATTCCAACACGGCGCTATATTCCGCGATATTGTTCGTGGTACGTCCTAAACACACACCTTGCAGGTCAATCAACTCACCAGCAGGATCGTAAATTACCCAGGCTGCGGAAGACAGATTCCTGGTACTGTGGGAGGCACCATCCGCGAAACCAACAAATGGATGAATAGACATCTGCACAACCAGGAAGACCCGATCAGCAGAAAGATGTTTACAAAGCACACCACACTATGCACACAAATGACAATCACACACCTATGTACACACACCACACCAAGAAATCATTTCAGGCGTAGTACTTTTTAAGGTACAGCCCATTCCTGGGTTGTGCCAGCGGAACTCCTTTGTAATCTATAAGCTCGTAGGCCCCATTTTTCAAAACACGCTTTACTATATAGGGCCCGTGCCACATAGGCTAGAGTTTACCGGCTCCAAGCTTATCATGTGCCTGATCGTACAAGAGGACGAGGTCTCCTTCAATGAAAGAACGGGGAGAAACAGATTGATCAAAATGGGATTTGACCCTCTTCTTTTGTGCTTCGATGATCAAAGCAGCTAGACGACGGGTTTCATCCAACCGTTCGAGATACAGAAGACGTTCCTCTTCAGGAGAAGTATCCGGTAAGAGCTCCACACCTAATTTAAGCGAAGTAATTTCACATTCAACCGGCAGAGTAGCTTCCAGACCATACACCAATTGAAATGGTGTGAACCCGGTTGCACTCTTAGCAGATGTTCGGTATGCCCAGAGAGCTGAGAACAGTTGGAGATGCCAATTGGATTTATGAATCCCAACTGTTCGCTGAAGCATAGTGACCAAAACCTTGTTCACCGCTTCAACCTGACCATTCGCTTGAGGGTAGTATGGTGTTGAGTTGTCGTGACGCAGGCCCAACGCTGAAGTCAGCTCCGTCATCATGTAATCACGGAAATGAGTACCGTGATTAGTGACGATGGCTTGAGGAACCCCGAATCGTGCAATAACATGGTTGAATATAAATGAAGCAGCCGTTTTCCCGTCAGCAGCTAGTGTAGGCATCGCCTCGGCCCACTTAGTGAAGTAGTCGACGGCGACAATGATATACGCATGCCCCCCGGCCGAGTGAGGGTTACACGTCATAAAATCCACGCCCCACTTCGCAAAAGGGTCGACGGTAATAACGGGATGCAATGGCAACGGCGGCGCGCGCATCTTGCGCTGAAAAATCTGGCATGGATGAAATTTTCGGACTGCAGTGATACAATCCTTGAATATGGAAGGCCAGAAATATCCTGCCCGCAGAATCTTCTGGGCAGTAGCATATCCGGACATGTGTCCGCCACAGGCGCCACTGTGGCAGTCGTTCAAGACTTTCTCAGCCTCTTCCAAGGTAAGGCATCGTCGGAGCACCGAATCTACTCCAATGCGATATAAGGTATCTCCTACGATACGGTAGGGTTGGGACTGGTGCCGAATCCGATGGCGGGCAGTTTTATCCAACTCAGACCGAAATGTCGCGGTCTGAAGATACACTATAATGTCACCATACCAAGGATCGCGAGTATCGATAAGAAACAGCGTTTCGTCCGGTATATGATCTTCTGAGTGTGAAGGAACAGAGTCTGTAGGGAGAGAGCATATCAAATCCGCAAAGACCAGTGATTTAGTTGACTTGGCAGTAGTGAACTCCAAGTCAAACTCCTGCAGGATCACGATCCATTTGGAGTACTTGCCCCCTAGTAATTGTCTAGAAAGAATATACGTCATAGGGTTGCAGTCTGAAACCACTGTTATCGTACGCAAAAGGATGTAATGGCGGAAGCGTTGTACGGCATGTACGGCTGCTAAGGCCAACTTCTCGACATGTGCATAACGCGTTTCCAGGTCGAGAAGGTTCCGAGACAGGTAATAAACAACATGTTCATCACCGTTCTCGTCATCCTGCACCAAGACCATAGCAATGGTGCTAAATGCGGCGGCTAGATATAAAGTAAAGTCGCGGTGGTAGTCCGGAGGACGAAGCAACGGAGCATTGACTAGCAATGTCTTCAGCTTCTCAAAGGATTCCTGAGCAATTTCGTCCCAGTGAAAGGGAACATTCTGCTTTAACAAACGAGTGAATCCTTTGGCCACCTCGGCATAATTCGGGATAAAGCGCCTAAGAAAATTTGCCTTCCCTTGCAGACTCTGTAGCTGATACAGGGAGGAGGGTGATGGGAGATTTATGATGGCCTCAACCTTCAGAGGGTCAAGGCGAATTCCGTCTTTCGAGACTATGAAGCCTAAGAGACGGCCAGAATCAACGCAGAAGACGCACTTATGAGGATTGAGCCTGATGTTGTAGCGTCTGCAACGAAGAAATATCTAGCGAAGATGCTCAGGATGGTCCTCTCGCTTACCCGAATGGGCTGGCAAGTCGTCCAGATAAGGCTGGACGATATGGCGAATATCATGAAAAGCGTAGGACATCGCACGCTGAAACGTGGCGCCAGCGTTTTTTAAGCCGAACGGGAGTTTTTTGTACGCGAAAGTGCCCCATGGATAGATGAATGTGGTCTTATGTTGATCCTCAGGTGCAATATTGATTTGGTTATAGCCTGAGAAACCGTCCATTAAGGAATAGATCTCACTCCCGGCACAATCGTCGATGATCTGGTCGATAAACGGAGTGGGATAATTATCCTTAGGACAGGCACGATTGATATCGCGATAATCCACACAGACTCGAATGGTACCCTGCTTTTTATCGACAGGGACGATATTGGACACCCATTCTGTAAGGGGAATAGGATAAATAAACCCCGCGTTCAGAAGTTTTTCAACCTCTTCCTTGATAGCGGCGGCTTTCCGAGGATGCATGGGACGCAAGCGTTGGCGCACGGGTTTCGCACCTGGATAGGTTGGAATCTCGTGCACGACAATACTAGGATCAATTCCCGGCATTTCCTCGTAGGACCATGCAAAAACATCTCTGAATTCTTTGAAAAGTTTCGTATAGACCTGAATCTCCTCGGGAGAACAAGTCACACCCACATGAATGTTCTCAACAATCCCTGGTTTAACAGAGATGTTGATAGGAACAGTTTGAGTAATGTTACTCAGATTACCCTCCGAAAAGACCTCGTGCATCAAGATCGGTGTTTGAAGAGGAGGGGAAGGAACCTGAGTAGCATAGCGCTCCAGACAATCAGTCATTGCCCCCAAGCTGGGCATAAACGAGGAGCGATGATGTCCATCGCCCCAGGGCAGCTCCTCAAGAGACATGGTTTCAATGATAGCCTCATCTGAAAGAAAAGTCTCTCTGAGAGGATCAGGTGAATCAGCCTGACCAAGCCAGAGGGATTGCGAGTAGACGTTGAGAGCCATGCTCATCGGAGCATGCTGAGGAGGTGGAGGGTCCGATGCGGCAACAATCTCACAGTAGCTGATCTCTACTGGCGTTAAAGGCATGGATTCTCCAAACTCATATACCTGCTCAGGTGTAGGAATAAGCCAGGGATCATCAGTCCTGGACAACATGTTGACTTGAGCGGTATTCGGTGGCGGTGCAGGGAAAATACCCATGAGGACTGGGTCTTTGAAAAGACCAGGTCCTATGCTGTTTGGGGGATTCGGAATTTGATCCACGTATGGCACGTTGTTCTCAGAGCTAGAGGTGAAAAATGACAACTGATCTACCATGACAATCTTGCCCTCGTGAGGGAACTTAATGAATCGAAAGACGGTAGACGGCACGCAGAGCATGGCATGGGTCCAGCTGCGGCCAAGAAGTATATTTTAGTTGAGTTTAGCGTCAACCACTTCCACTTCTACGTTGACAGTTTTTCCCTGTAATGTGATCGCTAGACTCTCGAGAACGCCCAGGGGTTTAGATTCTCGACCATCAAATGCCTCAAGGGCATTGGGAGATGACGACAGGGCTGGAGAGCCGATGGCCTTCCAGCAAGCGGAGGACATAACGCAGGTAGATGCACCCTCATCTACGACGGCCCTATGAATGTTCAGACCGTTAATCCCGACTTGAATGACCAAAGCGATTTGATGCGGAAGCCGGGGAGTAAAATTCTCCAGATCGAAAGTGAGAAGACTCGAGTCGGCGGGATCGATACCACCGATTGCAGACAGTAAAGCCTTCCGTTGTGAAGGACAGCTTTGAAGAACCTCCAGTGCAGACATAGCACATGGCGCCTGTGCCAGATCCTCAACGATGCTGTAATGTTGAGCGACACGAGCATTTGGATTATAAGAGGACCTTCGAAGAACACCCTTGGGAGGTGGCTTCACAACGGGTTCGAGAGTCGGCTTCTCGATTTCCAACGGACCAGAAACAGGTGGGGGAGGCGGTCCATCCGCAACTGCCTTCCCGGGTGCCTGCTGCTGACCGCTGTAATCCTTCGACCGCGTAGCGATAGTGATAGGTGCATTAGTCTTCATCATGAAAACCTGAGACCCAAACGGTGCAGATGGTGACGCCTGTTCGACCATCTGGGTCTATTGAGATGGAAATGGCTCTTTTAAAACAGCCGGAGTCCCTTTTGAGCCTTTAAGCAGTTGACTAACTTCGGACCGTCGTGGACAATCCTTAGTGTAATGGTCACCTTCACAGATGAGGCAAGGGAATTTCGGCTTACGTTGGGAGCCATCCTCAGTTCGAGATTTAGATTCCGGTTTCGGGGCATCAGATTTTGATTAGCCTTTGCCCTTCTTCTTCCCCTTGGAGGATTTGTCCGCAGGATTGGCCTGGACGGCATTCACCTCGGCAGTTTTACCAGAATCGGATGAGGCGGGATTAGCAGAGGTATTGTTGGAAGAATTAGCCTTCTGCTTCCCATTCGAAGACTTCTTCGAATTTTGAGAAACGGAACCAATGACACCATCCACCGTAGGGGTAGGTAGAGCCTTAGTGGTTCCGGGCCGTGGAGCATCAGTCAAGATGTCATAAAGCGTGCCAGACTGCGAATAGACAAGATCCAGGTATTGGGCACGCGCGATAGCTTGTTCCTCCGTCACACACGCTCCCATCGCGATATCCTGAGCGATTTTATTCACAAAGGAGGTGGTGAACCAGTGAGTCAAAATCTGATCAGGTATGTGAAACTTGATCAGTCGACGACGGCGCCGCCACTCATGGATGTGATCCGAGATGTGAGTGGTCGTGTCCTGCTTCAAAGAAGACAGGAGGTGTGTCCCGGCCTCATACCGGACCGGTAACTGGAAATGTGTGAGGAAAGCCATGGCTAACGAGTTGAAATCTTGAAAAACACCACGGGATAGCTCTATGTACCATTTAGCAGCAGCTCCTGTTAAAGTACGCTGGAAAAGATGCAGACGAATCGAATCGTCGGTCCAAGAGTTAGACGAACACCAGAGGTGATACGTCATCACATGCGCCTGGGGGTCTTCGCCAGCTTTGCCCTCAAACTTGGGACAATCTCCTGGTATCTTGGTGGGAACCGGAGGCCAATATGGATTATGTGAAATCGGATCATTGGTCAACTTTGAAACGTCCGACAGTTCCAAGGTAGCCAGGAACGACAATGGAGGGTTAACTGCCATGCCAGTCCCAGGATAAGGTTCGGTACCCGTGCTCCACGATGGTTGTGAATATCCCTGCCCCCACGGGTTCTGTCCCGCAGGATTCTGACCGTAGGGGGCATAGTTCGTATAACCAGACTGATTTGGCTGCTGGTAACCATAGTTCGGGGCTTGATAAATAGGGTTCGGGCCCTGATTAGGCATCTGCCCCGTATAAGCAGCGTTTGGATTTGGCTGCTGAGCGTAGGTAGAACCGGGTGGAGGAGGATAATACTGAGAGCCTCCAGGGTGGCTATAGTTCGGTTGAGACCGACCATGAGGATAATAACCACTCTAAGGATGAGTAGGCTGCTGATAAGTGGAACCCTGTGGAGCCTGGTACATAGGGCGCAGCTGTTGATTTGGCTGCGGCATTGAATGAACAGGCTGTTGAGCAGAGTGAACGGAATGAGAGGGCTGCCCCGAATGAACAGGTTGACCCGAGTGAGGGGGCTGGCCTGAATGACCAGGTTGGCCCGGATAAACAGGCGGCGCTGGTTGCGCAGGTTGACCTGGTTGTAAGTGGGCCCTAGGTTGTACCGGATGGGCCGGCTGGCCTGGAGGTGGGACACCAGGTTGTACCGGATGAGCCGGTTGGCCTGGTGGTGGAACAGGACCAGGTGCTTGCTGGAAACCAGTTTGACCTGAAGCAGAACCATAGGGTGGTCCTGGCTGATATGCAACGTTAGAAACAACAGGATAATGCGGTTGCATGGGTAAAGAAGGCTGGATTTTCCCCCCAGGACCATAGGCCGGTCCCGGTTGATACCCCGGCTGAGGCTGAGCAGGTTGACCAGCAGGGCTATAATATGGTCCTTGCGGATTGTACAATGGCCCTTGCTGGCCCGCAGAGTAGCCTTGGATGGGCTGTCCCTGTGGGTCGTACTGATAGCCAGGTTGGCCTGCAGGTTGGCCTTGGAAAGGCTGTCCCTGCGCGTTATAAGCCTGGTTGTATGGTAAACCTTGAACGTAAAGATAAGCCTCAGGAGCAGGAAGGCGCAAAATGTCCCTATGCTCGTCAAGCTGACCTGGGAAACCATACACAGGAGTGTCGTCCTGTGCGTAGTGCGAAAAGAAAGATCGGTAAGGATCTTGGGGAATCTGTCCAGCACCGGCGTTCGGCTGTTGCAAAAACAACCGATACTCCTCCGGAGAGATATTCTCCGGTATAGCAGTAGCTAGATAAACATCTTCAGGAGTTGGCCCAGCCCTGGTAGCCGAGACAACAGAAGAAGAAGCAGCCACACAAACAGTGGGCCGAACGGGAACAGAAGTGATGGGCGTCGAAGGAGACACCCCGAGCGTAGTGGCAGCTGGCCTCGAAGCAGAAGATGATATTCCCATAGAGGCAGAAGCTGAAATAATCTGACCCAGAGATCTGTATCCCTGCGGTAAAGAAGGACTGGCTGACGACATGGTAGCCAGCTCAGAGTCGTCTCCCTCAAACAATCTACGAGGGATGCGCTGATAGTCATCAGACCCCGGAATTTCCTCACCAGAATCACTCATGGTTGATCCTGCCGTTAAATCACGCAAAAGACGGCGAGGACTAGGAGGAAAAACAGCAGCGACAAATGGTGAACCCGATGTAAGAGAAAGGAAATCAGCTCCTAATCTCAATTCAGACACAGGGTCCGAAAAGGGCCAATTGAACTCAACTGGTCCTCCAAAGGGTTGCTCGGCGAGAACCGGTCCCCCGTCAGGAAACTCGGAAAAAACAGGCTGCTGTGGTTCAACAGAAGGCTGAGAAGCTTCTGAAGAATCGTCCATGTAAGGACTACCAGTAGACGAAACCGAAGGTTCCGCCACCGTGGCAAAAGACTAGAAGAAAAGAGCAAACACACACACGGGCTGAAAACGAGTTAAGACACACGATCAAACAGTCAACAAGCAATGTCTAAACAGGTGTGTAATCGTGGGCGATTAATTTTACCACATTGGAAAGTAAGAAGTTCTACCGTTTCATATTTCAAGAGTCGAGAAACGATAAAAAGATGACTCTATCTCTTTCAGAGTTGATACAAGCGTGAAAGGACAAGCGCTTGACGGTCTTTTCAAGTTTAGGGAGTCAGAAAAGACCAAATGACTGCTCAGGAAAAACTAGGCACAAAGGGTGTACCAAATATCCGTGAACCGCAATATACACCTTGGTTTCAATAATGAAACAGAAATCGACCAAGGACTTTCCGTACGTGCAGGTAGTCTCCCCGAATGCTGTGTTCGGTGTATCACGGGTATAGGGCGGCAGACTCGGCTTCCTGTGGATAAAGGATTGAAAACCTAGAGGGGTCTCCCTTTATATACGCGACGGTACGGGGAGCGCAAGTCCGTACTAGCGATGTCTAAAGCCAACAGGCGAACGACAGCTGCTAGGTTTAACGACGCCGGAACACGTCTCTAGCCTAGACCTTCTAAATGTGTTTCGTTAAGTTCCAATGTTGCCTTAGGTTAATTGAATAAATTTTACAGTTGATCTTCAATTAAATTTCAATTTCCAGGCCCTATCGTATGTAGTGTCTCGAAAGACTCCTAGATGCAAGCTATATGCCACAGTGCAACATTTCGTTCGATGAAAACTAGTTAAAGGAGAGTTGAGAGCTTTTATGCAAACGAAATGAACGGAATACAAACAAAAATGTCTCTAATGCAACTAATGCAATTGAAAACTTTTCATTCAAAACACTAATCACTAGCGATATGGAAAAGATCACAATTTGCACTAATTAACAAAAGCAAAAGAGATTTTTTTTTTTTTTTTCAATGTTTAAGAGCTAATATGCACTAAACAATCTTGAAAAAAAACGGAACAATTTGGGAAATGATATCCAAGAGAGCGAAACAAACAAAATTCACTCAACAATGCAAGCAATCAGATCCCCAAATCGACCAAAGTCTCTCAAAGCAAAGAAAAGACTCAAAAGCTTCCAATGGACCGTGTGATCTAGGTCCAAAGCAAGGCCAAACGAATTTCGAATGAAGGAATGAAAAATCACCCAAAAAACGCAATAAAACAATCAACGACCACTAAGAGGATGTGGAGAATCAATCAGCAAGTTGACAGGACAATCAAGACACCAAAACTCCCAAGGAGGGCTCGATACACTAAGCCACTAGATGCCCTAGGGCTTAAAACGTGAAATCGGTAGATAGAAGCAAACAACCAAAGGACAGAGGTGAATTCCAGCCAAACAAGACTCCAACACACTCAGGCAGTCGGAAAATCAAGAATAAAAACACTGATCAAATCCAGAGAGCTCAAAAATAAAGAAACTCAAAAAACACACAGGGGTGGCGCGACTGTAAGTGTGAAACTGGCGCCAGAAGCCAATTGGCGCGGGCCAGACAAAGGCAACGTGCGCCAAGTGGCGCGATTGTCGGGTTAAAAACCGCGCCAGTCGAGTTTCTCAGCAAAAATTGAAAACAAGCTACTCCAGAAGCAGACCAATGCAAGCTAAGCAAACCAAGAAGCTAAAACAATGAAAGAATCCAACCCAGAAGGTTCATCAAGCAAGGAAAACAATCAAAGCGAAACAACATAAACGAGACAATGAAAACCGGACGCTCCCCAGCGGAGTCGTCAATTTTTTGAGGAGGTAAATCCCCTCTCCGGACAGAGGCGATCCCTACTAGCCCAGCAGGGGTCTAGCAACAAACAAACAATGCTATGACGCAAGTTCCTAGTTACGAATGGAAAGACTAGGAATAGAAGCCTACCTGGATTCCAACGTTATAATCTGAAGAAGAAGTGTCCCCGTCCTTCAGCCCTGGCAGATCACAATCCTTCCACGATCTCTGCGGATGAACACCTGCACATAGAAGAAACGAACAGATACAAACATAGAAACCAGCATACGTAACTAAACATCGGTCAGAAAAGACATTACTTGCATTAACATGATGGAAAACGGAGTGGAACCATAATCATAGTCATCTATTAAATAATAAACAAATAGAGGTTACAACCAAGTTCTGACGTCGCAGCCTCCTTCGAACGGGTCTCCGGTCGTCCACGTCTCGCAAAGCTCGCCAAGGAAAGGGAAAACCTCTCCAGAGTCTCGTGACAATGGTCTCCTTACTTGAATGGGCCTTAAGGGAAAGAGAGGATTCTTTACAACACAAAGGCACTTGGGAATATGGAGATGCAAAGCTTCAGCACTTCAAGACTAGCTTGCCATGGATCTGAGCAGGCTTATATAGATGGGGAAGGAGGGAGTTGGGATCCCTATTATTATGGGATTGGCCCTATCAACAAGGAAGGTTCCATGGGAGGTGGCAAAACCACTTCCCTTCCATAGAACTCCCGCAGCCAAACCTCCCAACTCAAGATAGGCAATGGTTTGTGAGTTTTTTGGAACTCAACTTCCGCCATCCATATTTAAAAAACAGTCCCTAAAATGGGTGGTGCGACTGCTGCTCTATGACAGAGCGCCAGGTGGCGCGACCTCTTTGCAGGATTTTCCCTATTGGCGCGAGTTCTGAACTTCCTGCCCGCGCCAATGCTAAAAGGGATGTTTTTCATGATTTTTGCAAGGAGATGTCTCAAGGGAAAATAAAGCTCATGCTTAGAGGAATGCATTGATGATGTTTTCAAGGCATGACAATGTTCACAGGTCACGAAATGGGTCCTCCATTGTGCGGGATGGGGAATGGTAAGGACGGTGGCAAATTACTGTGTAACAGTGGGGTAGACTATGTGGTCTACCATGTGCAGATTATCAACCCACCTTCTTTTCCAGAGCCAAAGGTGGATGATAGTTTTCCTGAGTTTCCTAGTTGGGAAGTGACTCAATTTTCATGGCACATAGCTTGGGGATGGATGGACCATATGGGGGAGACATTTCCCATTATATTTCAGACTCCATTTCTCAAGGAGGGACCTCTAGACACCACTTGCTATCCTCTTGAGCATTATACCTTGCATGATGATGGCTTGACAGTTACTTGCATGCTAAGGAGGAGCATTGTGGAGGATTGGATTGATGAGATAACATCACTACACTTGGAGGAGATCATCATACAAGGATGCTACAGGCAGAGGAGAAGAAGACACAGTCTATCCTTTCACTTGCTTGAGGGCAAGCAATCTTTGGGAGGGGAGGACTGTAATGTTCCAAAAATTTTGTAAATAAATTGGAACATTAATTTTTGCTCATATTATCTAGGAAATAAATAAAATGGGTAAGGAGACCCATTTGCATAAATAAAATTCCACATGAGGTGAGAATGGATCCATGGAGTAGCCATTTTTGCACCTCCTAGTGTGAAAAGGGGGCAAACACATGAGGATGAGGCCATGTTGACCAAGTCAACAGCACAGCCTAAGAGGGTGTAGCTTGCTTGGGAAGACAGCGCAGTTAGAGAGGGAGGAAGATTCCTTGAGGGATAAACCCTAATTGGGTGGGGTCCATGGCATAAAGACATCATTTTGCATATAAGGAGGATGAGGCAGCCATAGAGAGCATTATTGAAGATTTGGACTTCGAGTCTATTTGCAGTCTCAAGTTGTTCAGCTGAGTTGCAGTGCCTTTGGCATGAGAGATTCCTGTTGAGGAGTTCCTCTCCTCCCTTGAGTAGCTCAAGGAGGATTGCTCTTCATTTCTCCATATTGAGGCATTTTTCCATAGCCACTACTTCATCTATAGTGTAGTCACTGGGTTGTGTTGCAGGTGTTGCTGTGGAGGAGATTTTACAACACCATTCCTTGTATCATTTCTCATAGGGAGGAGTTCCTACTCTTTGGGAGGATCATCAAGGAGGGTTTCTAGAGCTGATTTGCATATTTCGAAAGAAGGCCAAGCTTCTCCCACCTTCATCAGCACAGTCACTTCCATAGACTGCGTTATCTCAAAGTTTGTCTACAGTGGGGGTTTACTCCATCATTTTGGAGGAAGAGATTTCTTGTGCCGAGATCAGCCTTGCACTTAAGAAATCCATTAGAGGAGGTTGTTTCAGTTTGTAGGCCATATTCATTCTCCTCCTTCTATTTTATATTTTGAGTTGCTGCTGCTACCCAGCAACCCCGGCATTCTTGTATCTTTATATTTTGTACATCTATTATATCCAATCCTTTAGAGGATTGTTGTAGTGTTGTTTTCAGGGGTTGAGAGCTTTCTCCCCCTCATTTATTGAGCTATTATTGTAATATCATTTCATTACCATTTTACATGTTGCAGTGTCTCCATTTGACTGCGCAGTCATAGCTAGGGTTCATATGTGTAGCATTTTTTATCTCATGATTCTTGTACTTATGTCTTGAGGATTGGCATTGTTCATCTTGAGCATCATTTCCCTCAGGATTTTGTATACATTTGTAGCTGCTATTATTATAATAAGATGGCTATGAGTTCTCCGGCATTTTCTGAAGTTTAAGAAAGTTACTCTTCATGCTTATGTTTTGCATATTGTTGTAGCTCATCCCTTTGAGCAAGCTCTTCTGAGGGAGAAGTATTTACATAGCTATAGGCAAAGTCTGAGAAAAGGTCAGATAGCCTCCGGTTCTCATCCTCTCTTTAGAGGTGACATAACTAGTAAAAGCCCTATCAGTCCATCTCTGACATAGCCTTGTTCGTATTTCTGACAAAGGAGTTATTCAGCAGTGAAAAAGCTGTTGATTTCCTTTTCGGAACATTACACATTGTTCCTAAGAAAATGTTGAAAGTTCATGTTTGGCCCCGCCTTTCTGTCTGAACTTCTCTGAAAATGAGAATGATATCGCCCCACCGCCTCTTGCAACCACTCTCCCCCCTGTAAGACGCTCGTCTTGTTAATTTTATTTGATGATGTCAAGCTCGACTCATCAGTAGGTGTCATGAACAAATCTCGTGATGATCTCCACAGCCCCTGAATTTGTGATTCATACATCATTTCTCATTGAGATGGGAAGATTAATCGAGGAGGGCGATATATTTCAAAATTTCGTTGTCCTGTGCTTAATTTGAATTTTAAAACATGGTGTCGAAAGAAGCATCATGCATGGTATCATATGCATACCATCAGTTTATACCATAACGAAAATGGACACCAAATGTCCCGATGAAATGGGGGAGATGGACATTTTCGGAGGTTGGACAATTCCCCATATCAAGGTGGCCAAAATGCACTATCACAGCTATTGTAGTAAATATGTAATAGCCTTGTAAATATTTCTCATTGGGTACTATAGTAAATATGCAATGGCCTTGTAAGTATTGCTCGTTGTTGCTCGCCGAGAATCTTAGGCTTTTGTGCTTGGCCATCATGTGCTCACCTCTCTGAACCAACCACTTCATGAAAGAAACAGAACACGTTAAAGAAGAAAATATATGGATTTTACTCTTTTTTGTTTTAATTTTTAAAATATTATTTTTACTTATTTTAAATTTATTATTTACATTGCAACATTATTGTTTGCAATTTTTTTTTTAAATATTTTAATTTTTTATATTTGAATTAAAATTATGCTATAAAATTAAAGTTAAGAGTTAATAGCACATTAATCTTATAGGTACATAAAATTATAAAATAATAAATTTTATTAACTTTCAAAAGAGAAAATAAAATTTATTATTAATATAAATCACATTTACTAATATAATTATAATTATAATATATTATAATCATATATTAAAATTGGATAACATAATTAATAATATTATTTAAATTTTTAACTATCTGAATTTTTATATTATTAAAATAAATTGTTAAATATTTCTAAAAAGTTGTAATAATATGCAAATGACATCCCATTCAAATGAAAATAAGAATATTCATTATTATTATTGTTTTAATGATAGCCCG
Organism: Pinus albicaulis; assembly: GCA_034641835.2. Lineage (NCBI taxonomy): Eukaryota > Viridiplantae > Streptophyta > Pinopsida > Pinales > Pinaceae > Pinus > Pinus albicaulis. Next base: position 908,692,025 of record CM076578.1, on the reverse strand, counting down.
ATCACTTATCGGGGTGAGAGCCAGTCGAGAGGCATCGATGGGATTTGTGCCACTGTAAGGACATTAATGATAAGGATTGTTGGGTGTTTATGTGATCGTCCTCACACATATATTGCCATGTGTAAGGTAGCGAGGTTGTTTAATTCTCCCAATTGTTGGAATTTGGAAAGGTTGGAAGGCACGAATTTTGGTTTCACTATAGGTGGCTCTTAATGGTATTTTGGAACCGGCATTGGAGTTACGTGCTCTCTCAAGCAAGGCTTCATCATTTGGGTGGAAGTTAAGGGTATAGACCAAGCTTGGAACCTAGATACTATTGGAATACTTAACCCTCATGATCATTGTATACATGGGTATGTCTATATTGCAAAAATTTTGTATACCATGCTCCCCATGTCCTGCTTGTATCTCAAAAGTTTGTTGACGGCCGCTCTCAGTGCATATTTTTGGTTTAGAGTAGAATCATATCTAGAAATTAGGGGTGTATGGTCCTTCTCTTTAGCTGCCTTGTCTGGGGTTTTTCTTCTCTTCACCAGAAAGCATTATATTTGTCTTAGTGACTTGCCACTTTCGATGCTCATGCATTCTTAGAATTTATACTATTCAAGTTGCCAGTTAATTGTCTTAGTGTAATTCTTACTTCCTCTGATTCTCAGAAGAACCCTTCAACTAGTATGTCTCAGGGAGGATTTGGGGGCGTAATCATGTGCTTTCATATTGTGTCCTATATATGGGCTTATAGTGTTTTCTATAGGTCCACTGAAGTCATAATTTTTGAGCAAATCCATGCCAATAGGGTGGGTAAAAATCATTTGGCTCAGTCTAATGATTATTGTTTTACCACATATTTTTTTCTAACTCATGCAGGATTTCACCATAGTCTAGTATGTTGGAAGCTCCCTTTAGGTCATATTCTAGTTCTTTGGTCTGTAGCCTAGATGAGGCTTTCATTTGTGGAGGTTATGGTGTTAGTGATTATTTGAAAATCCCATATTTGCTGCTCTCAACAACAAAAAATGGTTTGTTCTGCCTCTCTTCGTGGGAGAAATGCAAGGGGTAGCTGAGGTTAGGGGATGGGTCGCAGACATGGAAGGAATCAACATTAACTCTCTAGGAACTAGAGTCGCAGTCACTAATGATCAAGTTTTGGAATCAGTCAAGGCCTATCAGATGAGAACACACTCTCAAGCCCGCCAAACCATCTCGGGGTGGGAAAATGAAATTGGGTAGCAGATAGAGGATACTGAGCTGGAGTTATGTGAATGGAAGGATCTTATCCCAGACTCGAGCCATACCAGAGGTTGTCGCAATGAGTATCAACAAACCCTATATCTTTTTTGGATGATGAAGACCTTATAGGAAAAATATTTGACAACCACCTCTGCCAAAATTTCAAAGCCAACAACAACAATTCAGGATATCCACAGGGAATTCCATCTCATTCAGCGCTAGATTCAGCAACAAAATGCTCCTCTAGCCCGCATAGAGAGGCATATTCAATTCCTCACACAAACTAAGATGTCAGGATCTAGTGCCAAGGACCCAATTCCAATAAACTCTTTTGATGATTAGTATTTTCTTAGCGTAGTTTTGGATAATCAATTTTGTTGTGTATAAATGAATACTAAGAAGGTTTTTATTTTATTTTATAGGCATACAACCACTAGGAGACTCAAATACATTCAATTTTATATAGCTTTGTTGAACATTCTGAGAGTATTTAGATTTTGGATGGCTTATAATGTTGTCGGATGGCTAACAAACCTAGTTTCCCAAAGGGTAGGTTGAGGCCATTTGACTATGGACGTTGTTTCTATAATATCTGCCTATTTTTGAAAATATAATAGAAAGGAAATGGCAAGCTTACAAAAAAAAAATGATAGTCCATCATCTTATAATTGAAATATATTGGGAATTTGATAATTCAATTCAATAAAAATAATGAGTTTCCATCATTAATTCATACTCATATTTATCTTTTGAAGTATATATATATATATAATTTAAAATATTATTTTTTATTTTATTTATTTTATTAATAAAATAATTAATTTATAAAAGTAATTATATAAAAATATATAATTTTAAGTTTTATAAAAATAGTAATAATCAAATAAGTTTTTTTTTTTCATAAAAAATAATATATAAGAACAAAAACTTATTTTATTTTTCATCTTTAAAACAACTCAAATTACATATAATTATTTGTTAAATCACTTCCAATAAATAAAATTATAATATGAAATTTTAAAATATATAAATATTAATCTTTTAAGTAAACCTTATTTTACACAAATAAATTGTAAAAGATGTGACTAAGTAAACTATTTATATGTGTGTGTGTGAAGTAAATTTTATTTATCCTCAATTGTTAGTTGAGTTAATGTAAGGCTATAGGAAGAAATGATGGTGATTTTCAACATGATATGAGACATGAAACCACAGGCCTCGATTCTATTGGGATTTAGCCCTCCTTCTTCATTCTCCATGGTTTGTTGTCCCTTCAACCATGAATTTATTTCTCTCTAGATTGACATTATAGACTATATGCCTGATCCATATGGGGGTTGTCGTATATGGATGGGTCCTGATTTTCATACTCTCACCACTAAAGTATTGTACTGAATACATCAATCCTATCCTTTCAAATCACTTATCAAGGACTGAGATGGCACAGGTTGGAGCTCATCCTAAGGTGGGATCGGTTTTTGTTGTGTATACTTCATTCAATAGGTGGGAAGGAAGAATTCAAAAATCTTAGTGTTCAAAAATTGGTAATGTGATAGTCTCACCTACTTACCTTTTGGTTTATTCTCCCTCTAGACTATTCTCTCCCCTTAATCCATGCTTTCACTTCCCTTTTCTCTCCATTGCTGACTTTGGCTACTTGCCAAATTCCTATCATAGATTTTCCTCTCCTTCGAGAATGGGAGGAATTATTGGCAATCGGTTTTCTTTGGAAATGATTAGTGGAAGAATATATCCCTCTTAGGCATTAACATTATTGGTCCCACAAATAATAGATGACCCTAAACACAAGAAAAAATGCATCAAATAGAAATTTGAAGATCCTTGTTTTGTGTTATGGAAATATGTTCAATTCAATGTCATATACACAAAGATTCAATGTCATATACACAAAGGAGGAGGTTATCATTGTTGGTTTTTTTGACAATAGAAGGATGAAAATGAGCATCCTTTGCCTATGGACATAGGATCATTATGTGCATCTTTTAGGCTACTCACCTCATTGTGTGTTGATAAGGGGTGGATGGAATGGATGACTAGATCTAGTGTAATTCGGGATCAAAGGCTCTATTTATTAAGCAATGGTCCATATATTTTGATGCTATGATAGATAAATTCGTCGTAATTCCTATTTGGGTTCACCTTCTTGAACCCCCCTCATTTTTTAAAGTGTTCAAATAGATAGGGAACAAGTTCAGTTTCTTCTATGTGGTGGACCTGTATTTTAAGTAGACTATGTATATTGGTATGGATAGGGTCTTGGTTGGGCTAAATGCATGCAAAGTTTTGGTAAACGCCATAATTATGTCAGTTAAGGAATCGAGCAAATTAAAAATCTTTAGATTATGAAGATATTTCGATATAGACACTACCACACTTACATCTAGTTGGGTTAGGATTGTATTCTAGATTGCAAATGTCAAAATTGGTTTGGGAAGTCCCCCTTATCAAAAGGGGCATCCCTTGTTTTGGTAGATCTATCTCCAATGGTCCTTCCAAGGATAGACTCACCCCCTAAATTCGTAATAGCTCCATTTGGTTTAGGAAAAGATGTAAAGGGGACAATTTGACTCTATAGGAAGGCCAAGCCTTGATCAAACAATGTTCTTTGGTGGTTTCTTCAATTCTCTGGAAACTACTTTATAAGGAATTTCCTCTAAATTTATGCATAATTTGGTATTCCTCCTACTTTTATTTTGAATTCTCGTTCCTCTTATGGCTTTATTGTATGTACGATTGGCACTATTATGTTGATGAAAAGCATTGCTCATTCTCACCCTATTCACTCATTCATTTCCTTTCGCCCCTCCATTCCTACAATGGCTCCAACATTATCCATTCCCCTCCACTCTTCTTCCCTTAAGGATTCCATCTTGGTTTCCACTCTCCCTGGCCTAGTATTTTCAAATTACAATATTTGATCTAAATTGAAATCCCCCCCTTCTCTAATCTATTATGAGATGGAATCTCTTCTCAAAAACTCTTTTCTTAAAAGTGGGTTTGGTGTTTTTGGGTTACCTAATTGAAAAGCTTCTGCCAAGGGAATAAATTATTACATCTCCATAATGAAAATCCAAGACAATAGATAAATAAATTTAGTGAATCTTTGTTTAGGCCCCCTAAAACATGAACCCAAGTAAGGGTTTCACCATGAAAATTTTGTATCTATATTTCAAGAACCAACCCTACAAAAAAGTTATCCCTCGGGAGGCTTGTGGAGTCCTTCTCCCACGATTTCTATTTATTCAGGAAAGAATGTTGGAAGGTGATAAATATACCAAAATTTTTAAAGACACCTTCCCTAATTGGAATTTCTTGTCTTGTGATGCCACTAGAAAATTGGGAGGTTTTATTTCTATATGGAAACCAAAAGTTTTAAAACTCTATTTTTCCTAGTCGATTAGGTACGACCTTCCCCTATACCTATTTTCAAAGGATCTATATATTCCATTACTATGCCTCAATATGTATGGGCCTTATTTGGATAAAAAATGTATTCGGTTAAACACTCTTAGTAACCCCTTAATACATTTTGAAAGGATAATATTGGAGGGATATTTAAAAGTCACTCTAGGATCCTACAAATTTTGGGGCACTAATGCCCACATAGATCCTTTAGCTAATTTCTTCCTCAACTACCAAGAGGAGGTGGGTTGAATTAACACTCAACCTCAAAAATTCATCATGCGTTGAGGAATAACATGATATGGGAAGCCATAATAGCTAAGAGATTGGATTGTCTCCTTATTTCATGCTCCTTTCTAAAAATCCCTTTGAGATGTAGACAATGGATCTTGGTTGGAGAAGAATTAGACCATTGTATTTTTATTCTGGAATTCAAGCATTATCTCCCTAAGTTTCCCAACCCTTTCAAATTGATCCCTATTGATTTGAGGACCCTTTTTTCAAGAGTTCAATCAATCCAAATGATAGGGCCTCTCCAAATATTCAATTTCAAAAAAATATGAAGAGATCTAAGACGTCCATTGTCTCTTGGGCTAAACAAAAAAAGATAAAAACATACAAACTCTCTAGCTAAAATGGAAGCAAAAAATATATATATTATGGACCTTGAAATTTAAAGTCCTCTATTACACTCACTAAGACAAGTGAAGGAAGGTTCTTCTTGATTGGGTAAAAGAGTGGAAGATGAAAATTCAGGCTATTTGGTTATAGGTAAGGGATGACAATTTAAAATTATTTCATGACTTTTACAAAAATGAGAAGGCTATAAACACCATCTAATATATAAATAGGGAGGATAGCTCCCATACCACTTCATTTAAGATATGGTAGAGGAAATTTCATGTCATTTTAAATCCATTTTTAAAGATAATAGGAGATCCAATATAGATCATATCATAAATATTTCAAGTTTCTCTCCCAAATTCATTGATCACGAAGGAAAAAATCAACTGATGACAGAGCTCTCAAAGGATGAGTTGGTAAACATCCTTCATAATTTTCAAAATGGAAAATTCTTAGTCCATATGGACTTAATATTAAATTTAGAATGCTTTAATTTTCTTTTTTAGTATGTTTTAAAGGTTATTGAGTTCTCTAGGACTTCAAGACATATTCTTGCTCCCTTCAATTCTACCTTCATAGCTCTCATTCCCAAATTTGACTCTCCTTCATTCTTTGACCACTTCAAGCCTATATCTCTTTTCAAATTGATCTAAAAAATCATTTCCAAATTCATTGTTGTTTGACTAAAGGAAACTCTTGCTGGAAATATTTCCTTTGAATAGTTTGGATTCTTAAAGGGGTGACAAATGTATATATGAGGCCATTAGCTCGACACAAGAAGGCCTCCACTCTATTTAGTTTGGAAATCATAAAGCAATGGTATACCAAGTAGACCTTTCTAAATATTTTACTAGAGAAATATAGTTATATCTTAGGATCCTTCTCATCCACCTAGGATTTCGTCTCTCCTTCATATCTCGAGTTATGAATTACATCAAATATACATCATTCACTTTGCTTATCAATGGTGCAACCTTCACCTTATTCAATGTAGAAATAGGTCTATACCAATCGTGTCCCCTTTCTCCTCTACATTTTATTGGGATACATACCCAACATTATTGCCATCTTCCTAAAAAATTTAGTGTACTCCTATACACTTTTCGCCTATCTCTACCTGAAGTAATTCCATTGGATCCGCCGGTCCTCTACATACCTAATAGGGTAGAATTAGGAATTTACGAGAGTTATAAAACCCTCCCCCTTAGTGACTTGAGGATCACCCTCCAACCTAAATTTTTTTACGTGTCTTTCCCACTAATTCAGGGCATGGCTCTCTAGTTTCAAATGAGAATATGAAATTTTGTGTTCCTCCTCTATGTGGGGAAAACTAAAATAAACCTATAACTACTACAACCAAGGATTTAATTTCAAAGTGTCAATATTAACTTGATATGACTTGATTTTGACCTTTTATTTCATATTGAATAGGAATTGTGAATAGTTCATGGCATTCAAACCAATTTTTTATTTTTCAAGTTATTTCTTAGAGTCCTTATTTAGTTCTTCCCAATCCCTTGAGTTTCCCTTTGGTTTGACCTATAATTTTTCACCTCCATCTCCTCCCATTCCAAGTTTGCTAGTTAGACCCACCATGAGGAGGTTCATATTACATCTAGCATATGTGACCTACTCTTCTAGCATTGAGAATATCTCCTCTACTTAAATTTGGAGGATTATTAAACATATATTTGTCAACCATGACTAGGGTTTTATGACTTTCTCTCTAAATTAATTTGTATCCCCTGCAACTTCCACAAAATACTCAAATACACTTGCTCTAATACCAATATTATTTGTATTTCCATGGATATTCCATTGGAAATTTTATCACCATAAATCCAATAAAAATATTATTGAAATCTGAAATCTATACTATGAGGTTCATTTTTTCTTAGATTTATGGATGTATTAATTATTATTTCTCTTATTTTCCATGCAATAAATAAAATGCAAAAAATATAGAACAATGAAATACAAACACACACCAATCACACTAAAAACCAAGATATGGCCTGGAGAAACCCTTTGAGGAAGAAACCCAAATAGAAGGTGAGGTTACCTTGATATCTCTCTCTTTGGAATGAAAATAATACAAGTACAAAGAAGAAGGCACTCTTTGTGGATACACCTAAGACTTGTGGCCTAGTAATCTACTACATTCACTAAAACTGCTCTATTATTTTTTCTCACTCCCACTCCCAAGTTGTTGTGATAAAACATGTAACCAAATACAATAGAATGAATGGAACCCATATTCCTCACAATGACATGATTATGAGGAATTAGATAGCCAACTAGGGGTTAAATTTGACTTATTCAGCACTCAATATGAGTTACAATTTGACCCTTCTAGATTCTTCTTCATAGTTCCCACAAGATTGCCCCCTTTTCAAATGGGGATGATGTAGCATCCTCTCTAATTATGGTGGTTAATCACAATAGGTCAACTTCTAGGCTTGGGGGCTTCATTCAATGAACCTCTGACATATAATGTGTGTTCGTGTCATACTAAATAACATCCCTAATTTAACTACATAATGGAAAATACATCTAAAAATCACATTATTTAATTCCCTACCAATACACCTTCCCAATTTAAAAAACCCCTACTATGACTAGATATTTTAGGTATCCATTTTTCATTAACATTTTTTATACCCCTTTATATTTTCTCATTAACTTTGATCTCCATTTTTTATACCTTCCAATATAAAAACACTTTCCCCCTATTATATGCTTAATATATTATGTCATTTTTTCCTCAAGATATATCCCCCATCATGAACGAAAGTGGTATGGTATTGCTCCCCTGGTGCTTCTAAGGAGCATAAATTTCTCATATAAGCTCCAATTGAGGTGATTCTTGCACCATTGGAAATTTATGTTACATAATATAGATCCATACTAAGTTCGGGACAACAAAAAATGCTTCTATAATGCCTCAAAATGGCTACTGAATTTTTTCACCCCAAATTTTCTAAATTGGGACCACTAGTGAAAATGATCCTGTAAGGTGATTCCTCCAATTTTCTCATACTGAAAGCATTGAGATGGATGAAAAACAATTTAATTATCCAATTCATATCATAATTCATAACTATTGGCTAATAAAAGTAAAAAACATTTTTTTATTAATTACATAATTTTCATGAAAAAAGAGTGGTGAGAATCTTACTTACATAGCTGAAATAATCAATGGAGTAAACCAAATCATCAGAAAATTTACAATTTAAATAAAAAATTATAATATTAAATATATTCATTGAGTTTTTTTATCACTCGCATATTTTTACATAATATGAACTTGCAAAATAAATTACCTGAGAACATTGTTGTTGCCAATATAAATATAACATCAATAAAGAAAAAAATTTAAATAGTAAGGACAAAGTTAAAGACATTGCCAAACTTCACAAATGTTATATACATTGAAATATAAAAAAATAAACATTGTTTATTTTATATTTATATATATATATATATATATATATATATATATATATATATAGATATAAAGCCGTAACGGTTAGCTTAGTTGATCGAGTTTTTGTCATTAAAGCACCTTTATTATTGAGAGGTCATGAGTTCAATTCTCTTCACACTCTTGGGGTTAAGCTCTCTTGTTGAGTCAACTGGAAGTGATCCTTTTGGGTGGATATACCTTGTACAAATATTCCATGGATGAGTGATCCTTTTGAGTGGATATACCTTGTACAAATATTCCATGGACGCTACAGTCATTCTACAAGAACCGTGAACCCCACACACACATTATATGCATTGAAATAAAAGATAAATATTGTTTATTATTTTTTATATTTCAATGATAATTAATAATAACCTCTGTTCCTGTAACCTTTGTTCTTGTCCGACCCACTGTATGTGTGGCTTCATCTGCACCAGTTGTTAGTATGACTCTGTCATCATCGGGGCCTTCGATTGTCCGTAGGTCTATCTTTATCAATCCCACGATACTTTTTAGGCCCACTGTGAGTGGACCACAACCTCATGTTGTGGAAATCACACCTACTTGCACTGCACCTATGATTTCTACTTCCATTCCTAGTGGTTATACATTCGATGAGTATCTGTTTACCATTCAACAATAGTATTCTACCTCTCAGGGTCCTCAGCAGCAGAATTCTACCCCTCAGGGTTCTCAGCAGTTAGCAACTTCTGGCAATCCTCCACATCATTATGAAATATACGGTAATCTGGTTTATTTACCTATGAATGATCCTAGTTAGTTAACATACCAATAGGGACAACCCTCTAGTTCACAAGGACAACCCTTCCAGGGACAACCTTTTGTACAACAACATCAACCTTAAGTTCAACAAGGCCAAACTTTTGCAAAACAAGGAAAACCCTATGGTCCTACGCCGGGTCAACCTAGTCTTCAGGGGCAACCTGGCCCGTCCAAACCATCAGGCCAACCTTTTCCACAAGGGCAGCCTAGTGGCCTTCAGTATCCAAGTCAACCTGCTCCTCAGGGACAACCTGCCCAACCTCAGTATCCAAGTCAACCTGCACCCCAGGGACAGCCCATTCATCTGCAAGGTGCCATTTATCTTCCTCCATTTCAATCTCAGGTCATATATAATGCGCCCCAAGGAATTTCTTATATCCCTTAAGGTCAATCTCATATGGTATACAACGCTCCTCAAAGCCCTCTGTATCTTCCACTAGGTCAAACTCAGGTGTTGTATAATGCACCTCAAGCAACTACTTTCATTCTGCAACAAAATCCATATGTTTCTTAGCAAGGACCTCGGTGGTATGATCAGAATCAATATCCTGGTCCTCAAACCACATATGGGAAGAGCTTTCAGGCTTATAACCCCTATGGACAGAATCCTCCAGGACAAAACATATGGGGGCAGAATGTCTCTCAACCTGGGTTGAATCCGAATATTGGTCTTTATCAACGACCTGTAATGCCTTTCAATACTAAATTACCTTTTCTTGCTACGCTGGAACTGCCTGATGTGTCGAATTTGATGAATGATCCAATCCTTCATAATCCATATTGGCATCTAGTTTCAACTAAAATTCTTGGTGATTTTCCCAAATTTTAGAGTAAGTCTAGAGAAGACCCCCAAGCGCATGTTATGACATATAATCTTTGGTGTTCCTCTAACTCTTGGGTTGATGATTCTATCTGACTCTGACTTTTCCAACGGACTCTTACTGGTGTCGCTGCTTAGTATTACATCGAATTATCTCATGGTGTATTCCAAGGTTTCAACTCTTTAAACATGGTGTTTCTCACACACTTTTAGTTACCGGTTCGGTATGAAACTCAGAGACACCTCCTCACATCCTTGAAGCAAGATCAAACTACCCATATCTATAATCATATTCATGAAAGGAGGCATTGTCGTCACTTGATCAAGTTTGAAATTATTGATCAGCTTCTAATTGATTGGTTCACTACCTCCTTCGTTACTCCGATTGCTAAGGAAATTGCTATGGGGGCATGTGTTACTAAAGAACAAGCCATTTCTCATGCCCAGTACCTTGATATTGTATACTCTCAGTCTGGCACATTGTATGAAATCTTGCTTTATGCTCCTAGACCTGGAACTTCCAAAGAACCGGCGATGCCATCCGTCGACGGTACCATCGGTTTTGTGTCTCAGACTTCTCAAAAGTATTCTCCTCCAAATCCTGGGAAGCAAAAATATACTCCTTCCAATGATACTACTTCTCAGCCGATCCCGAATTATAGTAAAACTGCGGAAGTGAATGTCGTTGAGGCCAATCTGATGGATAAAACTTCCAAGGGTAAACATAAGGGTAAAGGTAAGGCTAAAGTTGATACCCCGAAACAGGATTCTAAGAAATATTGTGCTGATGATGGTTCTCAATTTAAACCGAAGTATCCTTGCTTGATTTGTGATGAAGAGCACTACACCAAGGACTTTCCCTGACGGGCTGAAGTGAGTCGATTGTTCAAAGGCACACAAGGCACTCCTGGTGTTCTCAAAGAAATGTCACAGCAGACTCATTTGGTAGAGAAACCTCACTCCTCTGCCCCATTTGGCTCTCAAGTTTTCATGATGAACGGTCCTACATCCGTTTCTATTGCTACTTGGTCGAAAGATTATACAGAATTGCGTTAGGAAGCGGGGAAAGAGATCGCTGATGGTCCTCCTCCTCCACCTGCTTCTAGCCCTCTTCAGATTGAAAGGCCCAGTATTGAGCTCGTTGTCCAGCCACCTTACAAAGGTGTACTCTGTAAGTATTCTTACAATCCTAACGCCTGTGTTGCTCAACATTACAATATTGCTGAGGATTTGGCTCAAGCACCATTGGTTATGTCTACATTAGAAGTACTTCAGATTTGTCCGTCTCAACAGAAGGCTTTGCTATCTTCCATCGGTGGGGTTTATCCCACCAATTCGAGCCTTATCACTTTAAACTTGGAGAATTTTGTTCCACATCTCCCTCACCAGCTTGCAATGATCATCCAAGTTGGGATTAATGGACTGAATATCCATTCAACGATCTTGGAAGAGAGTGCATCTATGTGCGTCTTGTTATCTGCCTGTTAGAAAGCCATTAGTTCTCCAGCTCTTAATTCATATCCAAATTCTCTAGAAGCGTTTGATGGAAGGGAATATAAACCTCTTGGTTTTCTCGCTAGTTTACCGATGAATTTAGAAGGGAAAACATTTAATGTCGAGGTTGAAGTAGTTGACACCAAGCTCAATTAAAATCTTCTCCTCAGTTCCAGTTGGACTCATGCCATGTTGTGCGTTATGTCCACTCTCTTTCGTGTTTTGCGATTTCCACACAAATAAAAGATCATCATTGTTGATCAGTTGTCTTTTTTCACTTCTTCATATTCTGAGAGAAACGTTCTATACGTAGATAAAATTCCTATGCCTTATGAGAGTGTAGGGCCAGGTATTTTCAAAGATCCTGCTCTCATGGGTATTTTTCCTCTTCCTCCACCCAACATTGTTCAGGTTAATATGATCTCCAGGTCTTCTGATTCGTGAATCATCCCTTCACTCGAGAATATTGATTCATTTGGAGATTCGATGTCGTTATGTCCGATAGATATTGATTATTGTGACCTTATTTCGGCTTTGGATCCTCTTCCTCCTTATCATGCTCCTTTGGGCATGTCTCTTGACACTTATTCTCAATCCCCTTGGCTCAAAAATTTGGATTTTCTCGATCCCTTAGGTGAGATATTTCCATCTGATGAGGCCATCATGGAAAATATGTCTCTTGAGCATCCTCCTTGGGATGATAGTTATCATCATTCCTCGTTCATGCCTGGCCTTGGGGCCATGTCTACTTATCTCGAGAGGTTTGATTCTCAAGTTCCTTCTCCTCCGCTTCAAATGCCCATCCTGACACATGAATTATTTACAGAAGTTAACTTGGGCGAAATTAGACATATGATGCCTATCGACATCTCCGTTAAACCAGGGGTTGTTGAGAACATCCATATTGGGGTGACATGTTTTCCTGATGAGATCCAGGTCTATACTAGTCTATTCTGCTAGTTTCGCGACGTTTTCGCATGTTCCTACATAGAGATGCCTAGCATCAATCCGAGTATAGTGGTGCATAATATTCCTACCTATCCAGTGTGAAGCTTGTTCGCTAGCATCTTCATCTTTTGCACCCTAGAAAGGTAGCCTCTATTAAGGGAGAATTTGAAAAACTTCTTAAAGTTGGTTTTATCCATCTGATCCCCTTAATAGAATGGGTTTCCAATATTTCTCTTGTAGATAAGAAACAGGGTACCATTCGTGTCTGTGTTGATTACCGTGACATTAATTGTGCTTGCCCTAAGGATAATTATCCCACTCCTTTTATTAATCAATCATTGATGAATGTGTTGGGAGTGAAATATTTTCCCTTATGGACTAGTTTTCTGGGTATAAACAGATTAATATACTTATGATTGATCAACATAAGACCGCCTTTATCTATCCTTGGGGTACTTTCATCTATAAAAATCTCCCTTTCGATCTTAAAAATGATGAGGCTACATTTCAGCGAGCAATGTCATATGCTTTTCATGATATCAAGTGCATTGTTTAGCCTTATCTGGATCACCTTCCGGCTCATTCAGCTAAGCGTAAAGACCATCCTGATCATCTCCGTCATATTTTTCTTCGTTGTCGACGCTATAACATTCAGCTCAATCCGCATAAGTGCGTATTCTGCATTGACTCTGGTAGACTCTTAGGGTTTATCATTTCCAAAGACGAGGTTCATCTCGATCCACTCAAATTTGAAGCTATCGTTAATCTCCCCTCGCCTTCCTCATTACATCAAATGTAGAGTTTGCACGAGAAAGTTAACTTCCTGCGTCGTTTTATACCTAACTATGCTGAAGTGGCCAAAGGATTTACGCGATTACTGAAGCAAGGCATTTTGTTCCTCTCGGATGAGATCTCCCAAAAGTCCTCTGATGCACTGAAGACGTTGCTAGTCAATGCTCCTCTGTTGTGTCCTCCAAATTATCATCGCGATTACTCCCTCTATTTGGCTGTCGCATTTAACATGATTTCCATGGTTTTGGTACAAGACGATGATGATGGTGATGAACATGTCATTTACTATCTAAGTCACAATCTTCTCGATACTAAAACGCGTTATGCACATGTCTAGAAGTTGGCATTAGCTGTTTTTCAAGAATTTCAACGTTTTCGTCACTATATTTTGTTGCGCACAGTGACCGTGATTTCTGATTAAAACCCTATCACTTACATATTGACTCGTCAATTGCTGGGGGGAAAGTAATCGAAGTGGATTTTCATCCTCCAAGGATTCTATTTGGAGTTTAATACCACCAAGTCGAAGAATTCACTGGTCTTCACTGATTTTATCTGCTCACTCCCTTCCGATTCTGCTCCGTCTGGTTCCAAGGAACGCATTCCAGACAACACGCTTTTTCTTATTAGCACCCTCGATCCTTGGTACGGTGATATCTTCGTATATATTCATACTTCCACCTTTTGATATAATTTGAAGAAGGATGCTCACCGATGCATCCGCCATCAATCGCAACCCTATCACATAGTTGGAGATACACTCTACCGCATCGGAGTTGATTCCATTCTCCGCCAGTGTTTGACTCTCGAGGAGGCTAAAAAGGCCCTGAATGATTGTCACAGTGGCACTTATGGTGGTCACATGTGTGGATATGCTACTTCACAGAAGATGCTTCGTGCAGGTTATTTCTAGCCCACCATCTTTAAAGACTGCATTGTTTCCATCCGTAAGTGCCATGATTGCCAAATCTATCAGCTCAAGATGCACGCGCTGCCTTCCCATCTTCACCCTGTCATTACCATTGGTCCCTTTGCAAAGTGGGGCATCGATTTTATGACATGTAACCCTCACTCAGCGGGGGGGCATGCTTATATTATCTTAGTTGTGGACTACTTCACCAAATGGGCCGAAGCAATGCCTACACTTACAACTGACGGTAAGACAGTAGCACAGTTTCAATTCAATCATGCCATTACTAGGTTTGGTGTCCCTCAAGCCATTTTTATCGATCATGGTTCCCATTTTTTTCATTACATGGTGGCTGAGTTGACTTCCAAGTTGGGTCTGCGTCACGACAGCTCAACATCATACTACCCTCAAGCCAATGGCCAGGTTGAGGTCGTGAACAAAGTTCTCGTCACTATGCTTCAACGTATGATTGGGATGCACAAATAAAATTGAAATCTCATGTTATTTTCAGCTCTCTAGGCTTACCTAACCTTAGTGAAGGATGAGACCAGATTCACTCCATTCCAACTTGTCTATGGTCTAGAAGCTACCCTCCTGTTTGAATGTGAAATTCCTTCTCTCAAACTAGCTATGGAATTGATGTCTAATACCTTGCCAGAAGAAGAATGTCTTCTATATTTAGAGATGCTTGATGAAACTCGCAACATTTCTGCTCTAGTCATAGAAGCACAGAAAAAACAGGTCAAAGCTCATTTTGACCAGTTAGTTTTCCCTCGTTCCTTTATATAAGGAGATCTCGTCCTCCTATACGACCAATCTCACGATAAGCTGGGGACAGGAAAATTTCAACCCATGTGGCATGGGCCCTACATTGTTAAGCGTGTTTTACAGAATGGGGATTATGAGCTAATTGATTATGAAGGTCATCCTCTGGATCAACCCAGAAATGGGTTGTATCTTAAAAAGTACTATGCATGAGTCTTTCGTGCATGTTTCTTTGTACATAGTTATTTTTTCATTTTTGCACATTTTTGGCTTGGTGTGCTTTGCAAGTATTTTCTTTCTTATTGGGTCATTTCTTATTGTGAAGATGTCTATTACCCCTTATGTCAGTTTTGCGGACGGTGTTTCTCGCAGTACCCAGAACCTGTCTTCAGCAGCCTGGGTGATTTATGATCCTGTTGGTGAATTGATAGACCTTCAAGGTATCTGTCTAGGATGAACCGAAAACAATGTCGTTGAATATAGTGTTGCTATTGAACTATTAACCGAGGCCATTTCCCTTGAAATTCGTGCATTGATTGTTAACCTAGACTCACAGCTTGTTGTTCTTCAGCTTAATGGGCATTATTCTGTTATTCTAAATCCTCACATCTTAAGGTTGTATTTGTGTGTTCGTTTACTGGAAAGAAATTTTTGTTACATTACATACCAACATATTCCTAGAAGAATGAATGCATTAGTTGATCATCACATGACAAGATCCACACAAGAAAATAGATGTATATATATATATATATTGTGTGTTTGCATCCATGTGCATCACAAGTTCAGAAAATATGTATTTTTCGGTTACATCCTGAGGCATCATGTCTCTCAAAAAATATGTGGAAATAAAAACCTAGGTGTCTAGTTGGTGTGATGCTCATGATAGCACGTCACTACCCGTACAAGCTGCCTCAACAAGTAGTGAACACGGTTCGACACCCCTGTAGTGTGTCTCTGGTACGCGTGAGGGACATCATCAAATCACGCATGGTCAGGGATCCCACGGGATATTCCCTCCAAGTTGTGTATGATTTCCTCCTCCTCACCTCCCTCACCATGAGGGGCAACATCAAAGTCACAGGGAATCCTCCGTGCTATTAGTGACATGCATGTAGGTATTTTTGGGCCAACATCTACAATTACATGGATTAATGTTAGAACATGCATAACAAAAAAAAAATCATAATACTCATCAAAATAAAAAATGAGTCTTATCAATTTCTTCATCCCAATCCTCTCCTTCTGGGAGTGGGAGATCCGCATCACCGATGAAATCCATGCTAGAATAGGGCCAGTCCTCCACGACAATCAGCTGTCAGCGGAGCTACTCAAAGAACTTCAGTCTCTATGACATCTGTTGACTACCCCCTGATCTTGGCATTAAAGCCGCCCAACGGACCATCCATGGCTCCTGGGCTGGTGGTGTTGGAACTATCACTTCTTGGCATTATAAAATTGGTAATCGTTCCAAGATGAAAGGTACCAAGATGGACCCATAGCTGAATTGCTTCAGCTTACCATTCTTTCATTTTGTCAACTGGTGTTTTATGTTGCCTCTTCCTAGTTGTAGAGTGTTGCTGCCATGTAATCCACTACAAGAAGTAACTGTGTTTTTTTGGCCTCATGTGGAGCCTGAACTCCAGCAGCTCGTGTGATGGTTTGTAGCACTACTCTGAGTGCCATATTGGGAATGGTTTGGATATCCACCTTCCCACTTTTGGATCCTTTCCTTGCTCCTCGGCACACTCTGTTAATAACCATACTCATTTTTTCCATTATGGGTTGAGTACCTGCTAGGATTGGTATTGCTCCCCTCCGCGACAATCTGGTTATGAAGTAAATATCTGAGACCTCAATCTCAAGTTCCTGATCTTGAATGATGAATATTTCCTGATCAATGTCCCAGACACTGATCAAGTACTCCAATAGCTCTGGTTGAGCTCTGAGACATGGTTCCATGAAGAATTTCTTGAGCTCGCAGTCCCTAATAACTTCCATGCATCTCACATTTACCATGGCTTCTTCATCTTCTTCACTATGTTCTCGTTCTTTCCATTCGATCACCATTTTTCTCTTTCACACCTACAAAAACATCCATATGGTTGTCATTAGCCAAATAAAATTATTTTGAAGTGGTTAAATTCAGCTCATTTTTTGAATTTACAAGTTTCAAATGGTTTCCATGGTTGGCGCAACTGTTTTAAAAACAGTCGCGCCAATGGGCGCACCCCCGTTTGGATTTAAGGCTGGTTGGCGCGAGTCCGTTCCCGATACCTATGTTGACCGCTGCACCATATTTTTTACAAAACTCCCCCCATATATCTACAAAATGGGTTGCAGGTAATGAAAATGATATCAAAATGCAGGGAATGATATGAGTTCTTACCTAGAACAAACAAATTCGTGATTAGCCTTTTGGATTGCTTGCTGTCAGCTCTGCAAAATCACAATGAAAAAGGGTAACAAATTTCTCACGAGAGGTAAAAGTGAAAAGTAATTTATTTTTTACCATTTTTGGCATTTTATAAAATTTTCAGAAATCTAATTAGGTTTTAAAGCGTATTTTAAGATTATTTTTCTATTTTATTTTTGAAAAATGGGTTTTACGTGCATCTCTTATGTAGTGACAGGTCCTCGACGTGACAACGATGAAGTAACGTGTTGTGTAACCAGCTCCAAAAATAGAAGAAAAAAGATATCAACGCCTTAGAAATAAGCCACTTCAAGGGGGCAATCTCCAATACATTACATAAATGAACAATTCTTGGATGATACAAATGACCAAAACCTCCTTCTATATATAGGAGTCTATGGGGCCACAATATAATCCTAGTGGGGCCACAATGTAATCCTAGCCGACCTAACAATAATAATGTAAGGGCACAATAATAACAATATGGGGGTTACAGGGGTACAACAATAACAATAAGTGGGGCTACACTAACATAATAAGTGACTACACTATTAATATAGGGACTTAACATGCCCCTCTCCTTCAAACAAGTGTTGTCCTCAACGCTTGATTATTTCTTGATGCTTTTGTATAAAATTCTCATCCTCCCATGTGGAATATTCTACAGGAAATTTCTTCCACTTGCTGATATACTCTGAAATTGATTGTACTTGTCGAGTTCTTGTTTCTATGATTTCTTTAGAACTTCTTTCAATATGATGTTGATCTTCTTGTTGTTTTATTTGATTCTGCACCAAAGTTAGGTTATCCTTTGAGAGTTGGAGAACTTGTTGTTGATGCTCGATGTGATCTTCCACTACTTTACCATCCATATTATATTTTATTTGATCCTTCAAACCATCCAACTTAGCCTTCATTTCTGGTTTTAAACCATCTATGTCATCTTCGGTTGCTCTTTGTAAGATCGAAATGTTTTGCACTTGGTACCGTAATTTTGATATCTCATACTGCAATTCTTCCTCTTCATGCATCATTGTATAGATTTCTGAGGGCTTAATGGGTATGGAATTATTTTTTGGAGGAATTATATAACCCAATGCTGATAAATATTCTTCAATATGCCCTTGGAATCACTTCAAACTGCTTTTTCAAACAAACGTTATGCAATTTTAAAAAACAAATACACACCTTTTTCTTGCTTTGAGGAGCTTGATATTGAAATTGAATTATATCTGTAATTGAAAATCTTCGATATCTGAAATTCAGCCCTGTAGTAACCCTTTGAATATTCTTTCAAATGCCACAGGTCTGACCTGATTTGGATTCTCCAAGACAAAGTTGTGTCCAATCTCCCACAATGACCTAATTCTGGACTGGTTCAGTAGAGCAAACTTGTAGGACTTGCCACGTGTCACTTTTTCGTCCTTTGTCTCTGAAATTTATAGCCAAGAAACTAAAGTCTGTGTACTTGAAAACCACTTTTTATGGCACTCAAATCCACTTCCCAGAGAGAGAGTTATTGAACTTTTCCCACGATCGCCTCTTTGAGATGAAATTCAGGAGCCTGAAAAAGCACTACCTTCCACAGATCATATCTCCAAAAATGTTGTGAACCAAGCTCTGAAATGTTTTGATGAATTTCCTCAGGATTTCAGCTTCGTACCATATGAATTTCAGATTCTGAACCTTCGTAGAAAAAAATTTATAGCGAAAATGCCACGATGACCTGTTTAGGAGCTTGAAAAAAGACCTAACTTCCACAGATGATATCTCCGAAAATATTGCGAACCAAGCTCTGAAATTTTTAGAAAATCTTCCTCAGGATTTCAGCTTCGTACCCTAAAAATTTCAGCTTCTGAAACTTCGTATAAAAAACGTTATAGCGAAAATGCCACGATGACCTGTTTGGAGCAGCGAAACCCTAGAATCCAAAGCTCTGATACCAGATGTTGTGTAACCAGCTCCAAAAAGAGAAGAAAAGAGATATCAACGCCTTAGAAATAAGCCATTTCGAGGGGCAACCTCCAATACATTACATAAATGAACAATTCTTGGATGATACAAATGACCAAAACCTCCTTCTATATATAGGAGTCCATGGGGCCACAATATAATCCTAGTGGGGCCACAATGTAATCCTAGCCGACCTAACAATAATAATGTAAGCGCGCAATAATAACAATATGGGGGTTACAAGGGTACAACAATAACAATAAGGGGGGATACACTAACATAATAAGGGACTACACTATTAATATAGGGACTTAACATAATGGGTTGCATTTTATACTTTTTTGACCTTGGTAAAAACACGAAAAATTCACCTCTGGAGTCATCTTTCAGCTCTTTTCTGACTCTCGAAAATTGAAAATATTTCCGAGACTCTTGTCATTTTGAACTCGTTAAATGGCTGTGAAACGATATCTACCCAGTATACGTTTACCCCCTTTTCGGGCTGAGATAGATTATTTACAAAAAAGGAATACCTTAGCCTATCGCGACTAAGAGGTTCTCTCAGACATAGTTTCTACCTTTTCGGATCTCTGAGACTACCTACGAAAAGGTACATATTAGAGTTTTCTTTTCCGCTTCTTTTCAAACTCTCTAAACATGAAAATATGTCTATTTATTCCTTTTTCAGACTCATTAAAATCTAAATGACATCGGAAACTGTCACCATGACATAACCAAGTTCCTCCTTCCTAGGGCTCGTAAAATGGACTAGGATGGATTTTTCCGAAGGAAAAACTTACATGACAAGCATATTCTATCCCCTTCAAGCTTGTTTCCAAAAATAATTTGGGTACTCGCTAGCAATGGTGGGGGAAAATGGAACTAGTTCTCAGTTGTGTCGGCAGTATGTCGCTCTTGAACATGACACTCATCTACATTCGTGTCGGGTTTGGGACATATCATTTCGTCATTTTTGCCTCCATGGGTTTGGGTAACCTGTTTTGACCTCTCCTCTGCTCTTTGCCATGTCTCCATGACCTTAGATCTCTTGATGTCAAATACTGCCAAATTCCGGAGTCATGTTTCCGATGTGTTCAAGAAAAGTTTCCATTTGCAGTTTTCAACCTATGATCCTCTTTTCTGGTCCTGATTCATTATCATATTATTACTTTGTCTTGTGTCAATGATGTGGGAAACACTATGGCTCACCTTCGAACAGGTCACTTCCTGTCGAATTCAGCTCATTATCCAGGAAATTGATCTAGATACTCCCTTCTAATACCTTGGAGCTTGCATGCCTCAATGGTAATTTCTTCGCATTCGACTCCAGGTCCTCATCATTGGCCTTCGATCGAGTGATTTTGCGGACGTTCGATGCCACATCACTGTTCACATTCCGTGGATTGTAATAGTTGTACCTTGAGAGCCATTGCCATTATTGGTGGTTTCTCTCGTGCCTGTTAACAGCTTTAATCGTTGGTTGTTAATCAAGTGACTTTCTTGCATGTTGGACTTCAGCTCACATATTCGCATGCTTGAATTTGTACTTGTTTGGGTTGAGATGGAGCGCAAGACCTTGGGTTTTTTCTGATAAAATCCAAGCTACGAGATATTTTGGTTTATCATGACTATATGCATGACTCTTTTGATTGGATGGTTGTGACCATACCTGAGTCTATTTATTGATCCTTATTGCTGGATGGTTGTGTCCATACCTCAGATCTCATTTTTATATGTACTCTATTATGGATGGTTGCACTCATGTCACATGTTTATGTATCAGAGATATCATTTGTATTTGTACTTGCAAGTCTTTCGACGACGGTGTTTGTTTTGAACGCGTTCTCGTAGAGCATTTCACTCCTCCCTCTAGACTCTCGGACCTCATGATTTAGGGGGCATCTATTACACAAAATTTTTTCACCGTCCCTACAATCCCCATCGCACACATTGTAGGACCATTTCTGTGACTTATATGTAGTTTCATGCCTTGCAAACAATGTCATTTCATCCTTTTCCATGAGAAGGACATTTCCTCTGTTGACTATTCCTGGAACATACTATCAAAAACATATGATTTTGGGTCGGCGCTAGTAGGAAGTTATGGTCTCGTGCCCATATATAAATTATCACTATGCCCCGCACCCATTGGCGCGCTGTCTCAGTGTACTTCCCATGCCGAGATATTTTTGGAAAGTTTTTTAAAATAGAAGTGAAGTTTCCATTGCCAACCAGTTCGTGAGCAGAGTCAGCATGGGTTGTTTAACTAAATAATGTCGAACATCTTCCTTTGGCTTCTTGTTTCCAACATTTGAGAAATATTTCAAAGGATAAGGCCTCCCTTCCACCATTTGAGGGATCCCAACCTCCTCCTCCTCTCCTGTAAATACATCTCTCTCACACAGATGCAGCTAGATGAAATGGTTGAATAGCTGAACATTTTGTACAATAGCTGAGTAGTCTGATATAGCTGGTGTAAGATAGAGCAGAGAGAGACCTATTGTCGAGAGAGATTCTAGGCTTATCGCCTCACCAAGTCCAATTCCTTGACGAATGCTCTAGATGCGTTTTGACTGAACCCGCTGAAGGATGGTTGCAACGTCAAGGCTCTTTTGTTTGTAAACTCTTTCTCTCTTCTTATTAATACATGACTGATGTTTTGGTTCCCGTTTTGCGTTTGATATGAGTAACCTTGTGCAATACGTTTAATTCTCCTTGACCAATCAGATAGTTATGAATGCAAGTATTGTTTCGCATGCTTCTATCGTTCTTTGATCCTTGTGCAAGCACCTGAGTACCACCGCTGAATGACCACGACGTGTCAGGACAAAGATAAGGATACTACTGCCACAGCTATGACAACTATGTCGAAACAAAGGTAGGACATCTATCACGAATCAGTTTCATTCATTAACTAGGAATCGATGCATTAGCATGTCCTCTTGCTGCTAGACCCACCCTAGGGCTAGAGGGATCACCTCTGTCTGCAGAGGAGTTAACCTTAGGATCAACATGGGTTTGACATGGTTCAAGCGGAGGAGAACTTGGTTGATAAACATTTGGTATATTCAACACCACAGGGGTTGAAAACAACCAAACTGGCAGACCAATGGTTAATCCCAGAAGGG
This sequence comes from Pinus albicaulis, assembly GCA_034641835.2. NCBI lineage: Eukaryota > Viridiplantae > Streptophyta > Pinopsida > Pinales > Pinaceae > Pinus > Pinus albicaulis. Next base: position 908,669,270 of record CM076578.1, on the reverse strand, counting down.
ACAACGGTTTCCATATACGAGGCACCAACATTCCCGAACAAAGGAAAAGGACCAAGATTCCCATCTGAGGGGATTCCTTGGTTAGTGAACTCTGGAAACGTTTCCATTGAAATCAACCCTAAAGAATCACTAAGGAATATAAATTTGACCAAGAATATTTCGTGGGTAATCAATTTTAAGACACTAAAACAAAACTTTGTCTTTTCATGTTTTAAGAGTCGAGAAAAGGAAAAAAGGTGACTCTAGTCACTTTTAGTTTGAACGAGCTCGAAAGGACAAGTGCTTGATGATATTTTCAAATTTTGAAAGAGTCGTGGAAAGATCAAAATGACTACTCAGGAACTCTAGGCAAGAGGGTGTACCAAGCTCCCGTGAACTACAATATACACCTTAGTGATCAAATGAAAGAGAAATGACCAAGGATTTAATGTACATGCAAGCAATCTCCCTGAATACTATGTTCGGTGTATCATAGTTATAAGGTGGAAAACTCAGCTTCCTATGGATAAAGGATTGCAACTAATGAGGTTTTCCCTTTATATACGCGAAGGTATAGGGAGCACAAGTTCGTGCTAGTGCTGTCTGATGCAGGATCGTGAGCAACAACGGCTAGGTTTAATGACGTTGGAACACATCACTAGCCTAGACCTCTAAGTGTGAGCGTTAAGTTTCAATGCTTCCTTAGATTGATTGAATACATTTTATGGTTTGTCTTGAATTAGGTTTCAATTCCAAGGCCCTACCGCTGTCATCTGAGAACTTTTATATGCAACTATATGAGAAAAGAAATATTTCAATTTGATGAATACTATCTAGTTAAGGGAAGAGTCTGAAACAATGATGCAACAAACAGTAATACTGCAAACAAAAAAATTTCCTAACTAGATGACTTTCACTATCCAAAAGTAATCTAAAACATTCAAAGAGGAAAATTATGCAATGTAATCTAGATGGAAAATTCTCTTTTTGAAAACTATGCAATTGTAATCTATGCACAATTTCCTTTTTTTTGAATGAATAAGAATGCAGTCAATGAATTTTTCTAAAAAGAGAATCTACTTAATGCATGCTTTAATTAAAGAGAATGCACTCAAAGCGACTTTTAGTTTTCAATCATTAAACAATGTAATCTAATTTCAATGATAAATTTCAAACATGACTTTTCAATGCAACTTGATCTAATGCATTCTAACAAAAAACAAACTTTGAAACGAAAACTAAATGAACGCAAATTTTCATAATGCAAAAAGGATGCAACAAACATTAAGAATACAATCTTGTTTTTAACACTTTGTAACGAAATTCCTCAAAAAACTACAACACATATGAGTTCAAGCACAAAGAGGACTTCCAAAATGTGGGCTCAAAACAAGGCATTCATTCCCTTTTACATTAAGCAATCATACAAAGAAGACTTTTCAGCTGAACGATGAGCAATGTAAACTATGCTCACAAGCGAACAAGCAAACCAAATGAACTCAGACATACACTTGAGACTTGATCACTCAATCAACCAAAAAGCAGAAGGCACTCAACTAGAGATAGCTCACCAAGCAAAGAGACTGACTCGATCAGCAGGGTGATGTCCCACGAAGCATGCAACCAGGAAATTGATGCACAATCCTAAAAAACCTACGATGTTAGGATGCATGTCCTAACATAAAGAACAAAAAAAAAAACCAAAAACCAAGCCAACGAGCCAATCAAACCAACTTCAGTGAAGGGGAGAAAACTTAAATCATATAGAGAAAAGGACCAGAAGGGCAAGACATACTGGTGAAATACTTAGGGAAAAAACCTTAATTTTTCAAACACACAGGAATGGGCGCGACTTTTGGGGCTGAAACTAGCACCAAAATCCCGATTGGCGCGACTTTATAACTGAAAAATAGCACTAATCGGCCTGATTGGCGCGACAGTGAGACAAATAAAAGCACCAATTCTTGAAAAAGAAAAAAAACAAAGAATTTCTCCTAACCAAGACCACACCACTTCAAGAAAAAACTAAAATATTGTAATAAATGAAAAACATAGGAACAAATAGGGAAATGGTTGTTCGACTAAACTCGTCGAATGACTAAGACCTCAAAGAGTGACAAACTTAAAGGAAACTCCCCAGCGAAGTCGCCAATTTGTTGTGAAGACAAATCCCCTCTACGGACAAAGGTGATCTCTCTGGCCCTAGGGTGGGTCTAGCAACTACAAGAACATACTATAAACATCTACCTTCCTATATTTTACATGAAATTCAGAGCAAGGAATATAACCTACCTTGTTCTGATGCTATTTTTTCATCTTCTGTCGAAGCTTCTTGATGCGTCGCTCTTCTAAACTCGATACATGTTGCTACCAACGTTCAATTATCTGTACGGACAGTCAAGACACCACGACAAGCATAAAATCACAACAAACATAAAACAATTAAAACCTATATTACTGATCAATGAATGCTATAAATCCCATTATGAATGTAAACAAGAGTGGAAGATAAACATCAGTTGCATTTTATTATGATAAAGACAAGGGGAGTTTACAACCAAGCCTTGATGTTCAGGCTCTCCTTCGTCAGGTCCGTATCCAAGCAAGTTTGCGACACCCTCATGTACAAAGGTCTAAGATCTCACTATGTTCCTAACAAACAAAAACAATCACACTCTTCTCTATTCTCCCAAAGCTATAATTTCTTCTTCTCTCTATGATTGTTGCTCCTAACCAGCTAACTCCCTATATAACAATGGAGGAGGAGGATATGGGCCCTCAAATAATGGGAAAGAAGCTTATCCTTTGGAGTAGTTCTTATTTTATGGGAACAAGAAGCCCAAAGGGGAATTCATCGGCCATATCCTCAAAACAAACTTCCATCTCCCTGCTTCGCGAAGCTTCTAGTAGTGGAAAATTCGTTTCTATTTTAAAAAACTTTCCAAAGGAAGATTGACAAGGGTCATACATTAAGACAGAGCGTCGATTGTTGTGGGTCTCAGTGCAAATATCTACTCTCGGCGTGACTCAGACACTGAGACAAAGCACCGACCTTAAAAACTAGGTTTTTATAGGGATCTTCCAGAAAATTTGTAAAGGGAGATGAATTGGCAGACAAAGTGTGGTTCAAGAGTATGTATTCCATGCTTGGAAAGTACACAAGGGTCACTGTATGGGTTCTCTAGGATCAAGGAATGGGGAATACAAGGACAGTGACAAATTTCTATGTAACATGCTTTATGTGTATTCACCAGTCTTGTATGGGTTGAAGGCGTAATTTCAGGACTCGTCTGGGAAGAGATACATAGACATGAATTGTATCAAAACTACATTATTGGAGGTGATTTCAATATAATTCTAAATTCCTCAGAAAAAAGAGGGGGATCAATTGTTTGAGACCCCTTTAGGGATTAAATGGTAGATCTGATTGTAGATTGGGATCTGATTGATGTGATCACGAAATCAAGTAAGCACATTTGGAAAAATAGAAGGGCCAGAGATAGTCATATTGCACCTGGCATGGTTCATTTCTTGATCCACAATAGGTGGCTTTTGAAATGGCTTGACTACTCATTCACCATAAAATCCCATGGCGCATCATACCATCACTCAATCATTTTTGAAATAGATAAAGTGAAAAATTATGGGCCGATTATGTTCTGATGTAATGCTACATGGATCGAGGAGGAAGAGGTGAAGGAGCTAATCTCCCAGACATGGAAAATTTCGATACAAGTCTCCCTGGCATATGTTTTGGAATCCAAGCACCACAATGTTAAATTGGATCTCAAGAAATGGTTGAAGGAATCCTTCCAACCTTTGGGTCTAAAGAAGAAATAATTAATTATGCAGCTTGATAACCACTATAAATTAATTGAGGAATCACTAGTAGAAGAATGACACTTGCGAAAGGAGTGGTATTTGACCGGGATATTTCCTTTACTAGTCGAAAGGAAGAGGCTCTCTAGCAGTTGAAATCTAGGATTCTATGGCTAAAGGAAGGGTATTTGAATACTTCCTTATTCCATAAACAAGAATCTTGGGAGATGCGGAATCGAGTCAAAGAAATCATGTTGGAAGGCAAGCTAAAATTTCAGACTTTGAGTTAATTAAGAGAAAATTGTTCCTTCACTTTAGGGATTTATACTCTAAGGAGAGGATATCTCTTGACTAGGAAAGCAAGTGTCTTAGTTTCATGCCACGGGTAATTTCCCCCTCTTCAAATTTAAATTTGATTAAAACAATAGTTGAGGAAGAAGTTCTTAATATTATAAGATAATTAAATGCTGATAAGACTCCAGGCTCAATTCGATTTCCTAAAAGTTTTTATAGTGCCTTCTGGCCCTTAGTTAGAATCAATCTCCTAATAATGTTAAACCACTCCTAAGTGAAGAAAAAATTGGGATGTGGCACCAACTCCTCTTTCCTGTATTTAATCTCAAAGGAATCGAACCCTGTGAATTTCTCTAGATTCTGCCCAATCTCCATATGCAATACATCCTACAAAATCCTGACTAAAATCATATCCATCAGACTGAAGCCCTTTCTCCCCTCTTTTATCTCGTATAATCAAGGTGGGTTCAAGCAACAAAGGAATATTATGGATAATATTATCCTGGTTTAGAAAGCAATTCACTCCAGCAAGGAGGCGGGAAATGAAGGAATGGTCATAAAATTGGATATGAAAAAAAAAATTGATTGGGTAAATCATTCTTTTCTCATTTCAGTTCTAGTCCAATTTGGTTTCTGCCAATATTTTATTTAGTGGAAAATATCTTGTATCAACACTCCTTGGATTTACCTTTTGATAAATGGGCGCCCGACTCCTTTCTTCTCGGCCTCGCGGGGTCTGAGACAGTGATTTCACTTTTCTCCCCTTATTTATATTATTATGGTGTAAATCCTTAGTATAATATTGCAAGAGACAAGGGTGGTTGCCGGGTATATTCTTGAACTCAATATAGCAAGAATTTGAAAGAGATCAATCATTCATATTTTGTTGATTATAATCTCCTTCTTGGAGGGGCCTCTAAAATAATTGCGACTCATTCCAAAGAGGTCTTGGAAAATTATTTAGGGTTCTTGGTATTCCCTATTGCCAAAAGTTAGAGATTGTTCCCTTACCTCGAAATCCCAATTTCCTTGGGTCCATCCTCTAGTGAGGATTAGGATGTGGTTCTTCAAAAAATTCAAAAAAGAATTCATTCTTGGGGAGCTAGATGGTTGAATTTGTTTGGGAAAGTACTTCTTATAAAATCATTTCCCTCTGCTCTTCCCATTTATATTGGATTAAGACTATTGGATACTAAAAGTATTATCCATAGTCTGAGAAGTGTGATTAGGAATTTCTTTTGGTAGGGTGGGAAAAATAATGAGAAAATATTTTATTTGGTTAATTGGAACACATTCAGGCTCCCAAAACATTGGCGGGATTAGGAATAAAGGACCTAGAGTATATGAACTTAGATTTAGGTGCCAAGATGGTATGGAGATTGTTGACAGACTCCAAAGAGTGGTGGAAGCAGACCTTCTTGAGTAATTAATTTCACAAAAATTGCCTGCTCAGGCTGAAGAATGAAGAATAGGAAGGTCATGGGAACTAAAATCTATAAAATCTTTAAATCCTTTGCCTCGGTAATGTTGGAAAATTTGGGGTGGAAAATAGAGAATAATTAGAATTTGGAAGGATCAAATTCTTCCTAATGATTTGTTGAGGGATAATCAAGAGATCCAGGAATTGGAAAGATGTATGGAGGAACAAAGAATGGGAAGCTTAACTGACATCTCTATTTTGGATGAAAATGGATTTTGGGTGGATTGGATTTGTCCCAATTTCCCCTTCAATATGCACTAGTCTTGGGTATTATTGATAAAAATATCTTAAAGATTGTGCATCGATAGGCTCCAATTGCTTGGATCGGAGAATATGGGTGGGAGGCATGTAGGTTTTAACCCTGAACAGAAATTATCTACACACGAATCTTATAACAGAAAATAAACAATAGCGAGAGCATAAAACATAAAACAGACAAACACAGAGATTTTCCCCTGGATTCCAAATCGGGACGACCAGCTTGATTTTTCATTATATTCCTTTTAATGTTACAACACACATATATATACATGCTAAAGCATACATAAACCCCAATCCATAAACCCTGGATTAGAACATAACCGTAGTTCCCTTGACCGGATCTACAAAAATACCAGGGGCCGAAAACCATCGTACCCCAATACCATGTGCAAAACCATGCACAAAACCATGGACGCGGACTACCCACCGGAAATTAAGGACCAAAAATTTTCGCCGGGGTGCTGCCCCAGACCCCGACAGGGGGGGCTACCACCCCCCCTGGAAAGAATATAACACATACCCAACATTCTCCCACTTGTTGTTTTCTTTCCACGGGGGGCCATAGGAGGGCTTAGTCATTAGCCCAATTCTTCAACACCCATTGTTTCTCTACACCAAGAGAACTTCTGAGTGCTCACAGACTTTGTCAATGCATCTGCAACATTCTTCAAAGTGTCCACCTTTACCAGCAACACCCTTTTAGCCTCAACCATATCTCTAACAAAATGATATTGAACATCAATGTGCTTTGTCTTTGAATGATAAGCAGGGTTCTTAGCCAAGAAAATTGCACTTTGGCTATCACAGTCTATCCTTATAGCTTGATGTACCAACCCCATACTTGAACACAATCTATGCAACCAAACTGCTTCCTTGCTTGCATGAGTGGCTGCTATGTATTCTGCCTCTGTAGTTGAAAGAGCCACTACAGACTGTCTTTTACTCATCCAACTGACTGCGCCTCCAAATAGGCTAAACACATACCCACTTGTAGATCTTCTTTGGTCGAGATCTCCAGCCCAGTCTGCATCAACAAAACCACGAATGTCCAACATTCTTTCCAATCCTGGTCTTCCCTGGTAGCACAAGCCATAATCACTAGTGCCACGTAAATATCTGAAAACCCGCTTCACTACTGTCCAATGCTCCTTTCCTGGGTTTGACATAAACCTGCTCAATACTCCCACTGCATGTGCAATGTCTGGTCTAGTACAGACCATTGCATACATCAGGCTACCCACTGCACTTGCATATGAAACACGGGACATATACTCCTCTTCTTCTTGTGTCTTGGGACACTATTCAACAGACAACTTTACACCTACAGGAATAGGAACATTCACCGGTTTACTATCCTGCATATTGAACCTCTGCAATATAGTCTCGACATACTTCCTCTGGTTTAACCAGAGCTTCCTCTTTGCCCGATCTCTCTTACTTTCCATGCCCAAAATATAGTTTGCAGCACCAAGATCCTTCATGTCGAATTTGGAGAACAGTTGGGTCTTCAAATCTTGGATAATTTCTTTGTCATTTCCAATCAACAACATATCATCCACATACAAGACCAGATATATAACACGATCACCAGTTAATTTAAAATAAACACAATGATCTTCCTTGCTTCTGGTGAAGCCAAGTCCCCGTATATAGGTATCAAATTTCTGATACCACATCCTTGGTGACTGTTTTAACCCATACAGAAACTTCTTCAACCTGCATACCAGTTCTTTCTTACCCTTCACCATAAAGCCTTCAGGTTGCTTCATGTAGATCTCCTCTTCTAGATCCGCGTGAAGAAATGTTGTCTTCACATCCATCTGTTCTATCTCAAAATCAAATGCAGCAGCAACAGATAAAAGTAATCTAATAGAAGTGACTTTGGCAACAGGAGAAAAAATATCACCAAAATCAATTCCCGGCACCTGGGAATAACCTTTCACTACCAACCGAGCTTTGTATTTCTCCACCTTGCCTTCTACATTCATCTTCTTCTTAAACACCCATTTGCTCCCAATGGGCTTCCTTCTAGCTGGCAACTCCACCAAATCCCATGCATCATTTTTGTGCAAGGATGCCATTTCATCAACCATGGCCTCCTTCCAGAGTTTTCCATCCTCTGAATCTACTGCCTCCTTAACGGTTCTGGGTTCATCATCAGTTATAGTTAAGGAAAAACCTGAACAGAAAGCAGATGGACTATACCTTTCTGGTTGCCTTCTTTCCCGAACTGATCTTCTCAAAGCTGGAGTTTGTGGCTCTTCATCTTCTGAGTCTTCTTCTATTGTAGAGTCTGAATCATCCTCCTTTAGCTCAAACTCTATCTTCTCAGGTTCCTTTGGTAGGACTTCATGTTTAACAACATCTTTCACTTCTCTAAACACCACATCTCGGCTGTACACAACCTTCCTTGTTTCTGGGTTTCAAAGCTTGTAACCCTTTAAACCATCCTTATACCCAATAAAGATGCACCTTTCAGATTTATTATCCAACTTGGTCCTTTTCTCCTTTGGAACATGTACATATGCATCACATCCAAATACCCTTAGATGTGAAAGAGAGGGTTTCTTACCAGTCCATACCTCATGTGGGGTCTTATCCTCCAACGTTGATGAAGGTGATCTATTAACTAAGTAACATGCAGTCTCCACTGCCTCTGCCCAGAATTCTTGTCCTAACTCGGTACCACTGAGCATGCTTCTTGCCTTTTCCATCAGTGTTCTGTTCATTCTTTCTGCAACTCCATTTTGCTGAGGTGTGTATGGAGTAGTCTTCTGTCGTGCTATACCACACTTCTTACAGAACTCTTCAAATTCCTTCTTGCAGAACTCCCCACCATTATCTGTCCTCGGCACCTTTATCTTCTTCTCTGTCTGGTTTTCCACCAGAGCCTTAAATTCTTTAAATTTGTCAAAGACTTCAGATTTCTTCCTCAAGAAATATATCCATGTATTCCTTGAGAAGTCATCGATGAATGAAACATAGTACACAGACTTTCCCAGTGATGGAACTGACACAGGCCCAAACACATCACTGTGCACAAGTTCTAATATCTTGTTTGCCCTCTTAGCACCAGAAGGAAAACTCACCCGATTCTGCTTCCCATATACAAAATGTTCACAGAAATCGAAATCCAGAGAACAATTAGACATACCTTCTACCATACCATCTCTATGCAGTATCCGAAGGCCCTTCTCTCCAATATGTCCAAGCCTTTGATGCCATAGCATGGTCTTTTCTCCAGAGACAGCTAGACTTTCCGTCCCACTTTCAAGAACCACAGAACTGTTACACCCATCAATAACAGTGCTACCTTGTAGCTTGTACATAGTTCCAGTCCGAACTCCCCGCATTAATACTAGTGCTCCCCGAACCATCTTGCAGGCATCTTTCTCGAACACTGTTTTTACACCTGCATCATCCATCTTACTTACAGAAATCAGATTTATGGCCAATGCAGGAATATGCAGAACACCAGGAAGTGTTCTAATCCTCCCACCTTGCAGCTTCAGCTTGACCTTTCCACGTCCGACGATTCTGGCCTTCCTATCATCCCTTAGGAAGACATCACCACCATCATATTTCTCATACTCGCAGAACCACTCCCTATGGGGAGTGAAGTGAAAGGATGCACCCGAGTCAATCAACCATGACTCATGATCTACATGTGTATTTGAAGAAGAAGCCAAATACACATCCCCACCTTCATCCGAGGTGGTTTTTGCCTCTGCAGAAGGAGCATCATCGGATCCCTTTCCTTTCTCAAGAGCTTTAGATCTGCAGTCCTTTTTGTAGTGCCCTTCCTTTCCGCATTTCCAGCACACCTTTACAAACTTTCCAGGAGATTTAGATCTCCCTCTAGATTTAGATCTCCCACTCGAAACCTTATTCTTGTTTCTGTTCTGGGACCTTCCTCGTACAAATAAGGCATCTCCATTCCGACCCTCCATATTTCTCCGTCTCATTTCCTCCGACAGCAAGGCTGAGACAATGTCATCAAAATTCAAGGTAGTTGTATTGCTACCTATTGCAATAACCAGACTATCCCACGAGTCTGGTAGAGAACACAACAAACTGATGCACTTATCTTCATCTGAGATTTTAATATCAACAGATGACAGCTGACTTACCACGGTATTGAAGGCATTCAGATGCTCTGTCACCGAGTCTCCATCCTTCATCCTCAGGTTATACAGCTTTTTTCGCAGGAACAATGTATTCACCAGAGACTTAGATTGGTACAAAGTCTCTAGCTTTTCCCACAAGGTCTTCGCCATAGCTTCCCCAGATACATTCAACAATACTGAATCTGAGACACACAACCGTATTTTTCTTTTAGCCTTCCGATCCAGTTTCTTCCAGTATTCTTCTGACATTCCTGTTGGCTTAGTACCTGGATCTACCGCGATCCACTGATCTTTATCCACCAGCAAATCCTCCATCTTGAGCTTCCACAACTCAAAACTCTGACCATTAAATTTCTCGATCTCTATCTTTCCGCCGCTCGCCATCTTCTCTCACCGCAAGAATCGATCCGCGGATCTCCCCTTTGAACGGGGTCTACCTCGGAGCCCGACTAAAAACCCTCGGCGACAAGCGTCCCCTTGAAGCCGAAACAGCTCCGATACCAAATGTAGGTTTTAACCCTAAACAGAAATTATCTACACACGAATCTTATAACAGAAAATAAACAATAGTGAGAGCATAAAACATAAAACAGATAAACACAGAGATTTTCCCCTGGATCCCAAATAGGGACGACTAGCTTGATTTTTCATTATATTCCTTTTAGTGTTACAACACACATATATATACATGCCGAAGCATACATAAACCCCAATCCATAAACCCTGGATTAGAACATAACCGTAGTTCCCTTGACCAAATCTACAAAAATACCAGGGGCCGAAAACCATCGTACCCCAATACCATGTGCAAAACCATGCACAAAACCATAGACGCGGACTACCCGCCAGAAATTAAGGACCAAAAATTTTCGCGGCTACCACCCCCCCGTTACGCCCAGCGCAAAGGGGGGGCTATCGCGATAGCCCCCCCTCTTACCCCCCCGCGCGTGCTTAGTCGTGGAAAGAATATAACACATACCCAACAAGGCAAGCATAACCATTATTTGGTAAAAGAGGGCTACAAAAAATTAATCAAGTATATTATGCATCCTCGACATCCCTCCAAACTATGGAGTAATGTTTGGAACAAGAATGGTATTATGAAGGTTAACACATTCTGCTAGGAGTTGGTACATGAAAAATTTTAACTATAGATAACTTACATAAAAGGCAGATTTAGGGACCCTCAAGGTGTGTGCTATGCGGAGATGTTGAAGAAGATATTCCTCGTGTATTTTTTCAATGCCCCTTTTCTTTAGAAGTGTAGAGATCAATGTTGCACCCAATAATTCAACTTCATTCTATCCCTACAACTTCGATGGAAATGTTCAAGAATTGGAGCTCCCATCCTCCTTGGAATCATGTTCCCACTTCGATTATATCCAGTTGTTGGGAAGCCATCCCAAAATATATTTTTAGGGTAATTTGGCTCTCTAGGAATAATTTATCTTCAAGGAAACCAACAATGTTATTTCATTAACTACTTGGAAAGCATCGCAACTTCTATTTGAATCAATTTCTTTAAAATGATTTGATTTGAATGAAATGGATAATCTATCGGAAGCTGAGAGAGAATGGTTTAATGCAAAAAAAGTTTTCAAAACAGAGTAATAGACTTATCCATAGTCAAGGGACGATGCCCTTCCTCATTCGTATTCCAAGTGACCAGTTTTTGGATTAGAGGAAATCACTGAGAATATTTCAGCTCTTCTTTGATGGCGACTCGAAAGGAAATCTAGGGGAGGCAGGAGCAGGAGGGGTTATCCTTCACCCCAATGGAGAAATTGACAAAAAATTTCCATGGGGGTTCGGTTTTTCCTCAAACAACCAGGTGGAAGAACTTGGTCTATGGCAAGGGATAAATATTGTAGTAATCGAAGAAATCCATCAATTAAGTATATTTGGAGATTCTCTCATCACTATTCAAAAATGCTATAAAATGAAGAACCTCAAGGAAAATCACTCAAGTCTAACCTTACAAAGAATTCAATTACTTATGGAAAATTAGTATGAAACAAGAATATAATATATTGGCAGAATAATTTGACCCAAGGAGATTTGTTGGAGGCGTATGGCAGAATAATCAAATGTCATATTCCATGACAATAGTTAATTCAAGGATCTCGATTTGGATGAAGGCCATTAAGGAGGAATTAACATCTCGCAGGAAACATAATTACGGCAATAAATATTTTCTTCGATGAACGTTCCTGTAGGTTGTTGGATCCTTTATCAAACATATACAAAAGTGCGAGGAGCAAGGATAAGAACACAAACATGTGGAATGGCATCGACAAGGTTTTAAATTTGGCCAACAAAGCAGGATTTTCTAGTACCATCATTGAGGAGGATCGAACCTGCTCGATCATATGTGTTTATAGTCGAGCCCAAGCAAAAATGAAAATTCAGTTATTTGCAGAGTAGCAGAAGGAGGGTGGCAATAAATATGAATGGACTCTTCCCGCCGCCAATTTGGAGCCAAGTTTGGTTATAAAAGAATGGCTGTGCATTGGCTCTCCATTCGACTCCTCCATATTGATGGTATGACCTCTTCTTCAGGAAATGGCACTTGTGGCCCTCTAGATGAGAAAGATTGGGCATTAAAGCAGGAATTCGAGGAGATTAATTCCAATATTGTTGAGCAGATTATCTCTGAGGCTTATTCCCATTTCACTCTGGTCACAAGCCAACTTGGAAGCTTAAAAAAGGATGTTCAAAATGTTCAGGCAGTAGTGCAGTTCATTACAACCAAGATAAAAAACTTGGACTTCAAAGTGGACAACTCAAAGGTTCAGGTGGAGTCTACAGTCATCAATGTTTTTGAAGGAGACCTTTGGCCTCAGTGATCGCGCTGACCAGGAAATGGAGATTGGCGGTGGTGGGGCTCTCCCTCCCTTGTTCCTCGACCAACAACATCCACAGCAAGCGCATGACTAGCAAGTGTCAGTCAAATCACCACATCAGGAAGAAGCAGATAAGGCGAGCATGGAAGAATATGACAAGAACAATGAGGAGGACTCTGGGTAGTTAACTTCATAGGTATAGTTATAATATGGTATATCGATTTGTTAGGGTTAATAGGATGTTTTGGAGAAATTATAAGAAGAATGCGTAGTCAATTTGGAAAATATATCTCAGAATATCAAAATATAACAATGGTCAGAAAAGTTTTGAAAGAATATGAAAATTTTGATGCTTTTGAATGTAATGACACTAGCCATATTTCAATTTTATTAATAGAAAGTTATTTGCTCTTTTTTTAAAGAAATAAATAGTTAAAAAAATAATTGCATCCACCAGATATTTTCAACAGCGAAATAGATTGTTGAAATAATTCAGAGCATATTCAAATAGTAAATATTGCTCACCAATAATTTTAGGGTTTTGTGCTTGGCCCATCACGCACTTATCTCTATTTCATGAAAGAAAAAGAAATCAAATATGAATGAATGAATGAATGAAATTTTAATGTCCACCAGACTAAATAGTCTATGGGACTATGAGTTCCTTGTTTCTGGATTTTTACAATTCAGTTTTTTTCTTATTCAAATTGATGATGAGCTGGCCCAACCTTCCAACAATCTCACCACTGAAAAGACAATACCAAGAAACCGATGCTAACATATTCTCATAACTTTCTCTGATGTCTTTGAACGCATCACATTCCAAAATGAAATGTTTCTTTAGGCCTTTTCCACAACCCTGTTTCACACCGAAGATGACACGAGTTAGTTCTTAATTGAGCAATAAGAACCTTTGCCCTCCACGGAATGTTAGTTCCAATGTACTCTTTTTGTTGGAGATCATATGTAGGGTTGAATTCTTCAATGTAGTACTTCTTCTTTCTACCCAACTCTTTTTCCCATACCTGTTTACGAAATTTCTCCATAACAAAATTCTTTAGCTCCTTGCTATTTGTGGGACAAGCATTGAGGTAGATATTCCATTTTTGCATCCATGTGTAGTTTTGTCTCATCCATGTTTTCTTTCTTTCATTCATGTCTTCTTTGAAGATAACATTAGGCCATCTACCTACTCCCATTTTGTGTTAAGGAAGAAAATATATGGTTATTGTTTTGTGTTTTGTTTTAATTTTTTAAATTTAATTTTTACTTTTTTTTTTTAATATTTGAATTAAAATCAAATTTAAATTAAGTTCAAGTATGAGGGGTTTTCGCAGTTTATTATATTAAATTTCATTTTTGGGATTCAACTGCTTTAAGTCATTCATTTATGACCATTTTCATGAGAGGTAGTTGTAAGTGACTAATTTCACATATTTTTTTAATAGCCTTTTTAGCACTTATTACATTGGGTGATGCTCACAGGGGTGAAGAAGTGGGATTGAAACTAGTGAAATGAATCACATAGCGTCAATCATCTTGCACCTCGTAACCAGGACTTCTCGAAAGTCACCCATCCCAAAACTCTCAGGCTCAATCACCCTTAACTGTTAAATTTTTCCCCACAATCAAGCCCACTTAACACATTAATCTTATAAATATATAAAATTATAAAATGATAATTTTTTGAATTTTTTTAAAAACAATCATTATTAGTATCAAGCACATTTACTAATATAATTATAATAATAAAATATTATAATTATATAATAAAATTGGATAACATAATTAATAATATTATTTAAATTTTTATATTATTAAAATAAATTTTAAATTTTTTTAATGATAACCCATCATCGTATTATTAATTGGGAGTTTGATAATTCAATTTTAAAAAAAAAATATTGAGTTTCAACAATTAATTCTCTCATTCATTCATTCATATATATATATATATATATATATATATATAAAATAAATCCATTTATTAATATTTTTAGAAAAATATATAAATTTTTAATATATAATTTTAAGTTTTATAAAAATAACAATAATTAAATATTATTATTATTTTTTTAATTTAAAATAATATATTAAAAAAATCATTTTTCATTTTAAAACACCCAAAATTACATATAATTATTTATTAAACCACTTCCAATAACATAAAATTACAATATAAAATTTTGAAATATATATATATATATATATATATATATATATATATTTTACACAAATAAATTGTAAAAGATGTGACTATATATGTGTGTGTGTGTGTGTGTGTGTGTGAAGTAAATTGTGGTTATCCTTAATTGTTAGTTGAGATAATGTAAGGCTATAGGGAGAAATGATTGTGATTTGAAAAAAGATATGAGACATGAAACCCTAAGCCTCGATTCTATTGGGCTTTAGCTCTCTTTTCTCAATATCCATGGTTTTTCTAACTTCACCCATGAATTTCCTTTTCTCTAGATTGCAACAGCCTTCTTGATGGAGATTAAAATTATAGACTATATGTCTGGTCCATATGGGGGTTGTCGTATATAGACGAATCCTGATGTTTCATACTCTTGCCACTAAAGGATTGATGTGGATTGTACTGAATACATCAATCCTCTTTTGTCAAAGAAATTATCAAGGGTTGAGCAAGCATAGGTTGTGGCTCATCCTAAGGTGAGATCGGTTTTCAATGTGTAGACTTCATTCAATAGGTGGGAAGGAAGCATTGAAAACCCTCAGTGTTCACAAATTGGTAATTTGACCATCTCACCTACTCACCTTTTGGGCTATTCTCCCTCTATACCATTTTCTCCCCTTAATTCATGTTTTAACTTCCCTTTGCTCTCGCCAATAATAGACGACCCTAAGCAGAAGAAAAATGCATCAAATAGAAAGTTGAAGAGCATTTGTTTGTGTTAAGGAAAGATGTTCAAGTCAATGTCATACATGCAATGAGGGAGGCTATCATTGTTGGTTGTTTTGACAGTAGAAGGATGAAAATGAGCATCCTTTGCATATGGACATATGATTATTACACACTTCTTTTAGGCTACTCACCTCATTTCATGTTGCTAGCTAAGGGGTGGATGGGATGGATAACTAGATCTAGGGAGGATGCTTAAAAATTATTAGTGAATCAATGGAATTGGGGATCAAAGGCTCTATTTATTAAGTGATGGTCCATATAGTTTGATGTTAGGACAGAGAAATTGGTTGTGATTTCTATTTGGGTTCATCTCCTTGAACTCCCGTCATTTTCAAAAGTGTTCAAAGAGATAGGGAACAAGTTTAGATTCTTCTATGTGGTGAACCTATCTTTTAAGTAGACTAGGTATATGGGTATGGTTAGGATCTTGGTTGGGCTAAATGTATATAAAGGTTTGGTAGATTACATAACTATACCAATTGAGAATCGAGCACATTAACAATATTTACATTATGAAGGTATTACATTTCGATATGGTCACTACCACACTTAAAGCTAGTTGGGTTAGGATTGTCTTCTAACTCACAAATGTCAAAAGTGGGTTTGTAATTCCCCCTTATTAAAATGGGTATCCCTTGTTTCTGTCAAGATATATTTGATGGTCCTTCCTAGGATGGACTCACCCCCTAATTTCTTAATAGCTCCATTTGGTTTAGGCAAAGATGTAAAAGGGGACAATTCGACTCTATAGGAAGGCCAAGTCTTGATTAAACAATGTTCTTTGGTGGTTTCTACAATTCTCTTGACACTACTTTAGAAGGAATTTCCTCTAAAGGTATGCATAATCTTTTATTCCTCCTACTTTTATTTTGAATTCTCGATCCTCTTATGGATCTATTGTATGTACTATAAAACTATTATGTTGATGCAAAGTACTGCTCATTCTCACCCTATTTACTCATTAATTTCCTTTGGCCCATCCCTTCCTAAAATGGCTATAGTGATATCCAATCCCCTCCGTTCTTCTTCCCTTAAGGACTCCATATTGGTTTCCACTCTCCCTGACCCATTATTTTCAAATTATAATCTTTGATCTAAATTGAATCCCCCCTTCTCTAGTCTTTGATGAGATGGAAGTTCTTCGCAAAAACTATTTTCTTAGAAGTAGGTTGGGTTATTTTGGGGTACCCAATTGAAAGCCTTCTGCCAAGGGAAGAAAGTATTACCTCTCCATAGTGCAAATCCAAGGCAATGCAAAAATTCATTTAGTGAATCTCTATTTGGACCCCTTAAATCATCAAACCAAGTAAGGGGTTCACCATGAAAATTTTGTCTCTAGATTGCAAGAACCAACCCTATAAAAAATTTATCCCTCTGGTGGCCTGTGGAGTCCTTCTCCCACAATTTCTCTTTCTTCAAGAAAGAATATTAGAAGATCAGAGGATCCATATATTTTCACTTCAAGGGTGCATATAAAATTTCATTTTAAAAGAGCATGTAACCATAGGATGCATACACATAAAAGAAGAATAAATAAAAGGAAACCATGGTAAACAAAGGCACACACAAGTTGATAACAAAGTTCATCCAGTGTGGGTTATGTCTTCGGACCTTGCTCAATGTGTGGAGGCATCTTTCATTAATCTTCAGTGAAATCAAAATGCATACAATTACAAAATGATATCTTATACCTCCATTTCCGGTGATGGAATTTATGTTATTGGTACATCCGATTTTTTTTTTCAATTGGAGTTGGAAGGAGTTATGAAGAGAGGTATGTTGAAGCAATCGACAAGAGAGATATCATATAAGTCCAGATATAGAGTTGCAGGGACACTTTTGTAGCCTTGACAACTGAGCAACCCGCCGCAGTCACCAATGGTGCAACTAACCTGTCCCCTAGCGTCGAAGGAGAAACTTGTATGCCCCTAGATTCTTACTTGCATTGATCCTAAGACAATGTTGAAAGTTCATGTTTGGCCCCACCTTTTTGTCTGAACTTCTTTGAAAATGAGAATGATATCGCCCCACCGCCTCTTGCAGCCACTCTCCCCCCTGTAAGACGCTCGTCTTGTTAAGTTGATTCGATGATGTCAAGCTCGACTCATCAGTAGGTGTCATGAATGAATCTCGTGATGATCTCCACACCCCATGAATTTGTGATTCATACATCATTTCTAATTGAGATGGGAAGATTAATCGATGGGGGCACTATATTTCAAAATTTCGTTGTCCTGCGCTTAATTTGAATTTTAAAACATGGTGTCGATAGAAGCATCATGCATGGTAGCATATGCATACCATCATTGTATACCATAACGAAAATGGACACCAAATGTCCCGATGACATGGGGGAGATGGAAATTTTCGGAGGTTGGACAAGTCCCCATATCGAGGTGGCCAAAATGCACTATTACAGGTATTGTAGTAAATATGTAATAGCCTTGTAAATATTACTCGTTGGGTACTATAGTCAATATGCAATAGCCTTGTAAGTATTGCTCGTCGTTGCTCGCCGAGAATCTCAGGCTTTTGTGCTTGGCCATCATGTGCTCACCTCTTTGAACCGACCACTTCATGAAAGAAACAGAACACATTAAAGAAGAAAATATATGGATTTTACTCTTTTGTGTTTTAATTTTTAAAATATTATTTTTGCTTATTTTAAATTTATTATTTACACTGCAACATTATTGTTTGCAATTTTTTTTTAAATATTTTATTTTTTTTATATTTGAATTAAGATTATGCTATAAAATTAAAGTTAAGAGTTAATAGCACATTAATCTTGTAGATACAAAAAATTATAAAATAATAAATTTTATTAACTTTCAAAAGAGAAAATAAAATTTATTATTAATATCAATCACATTTACTAATATAATTATAATTATAATATATTATAATCATATATTAAAATTGGATAACATTATTAATAATATTATTTAAATTTTTAACTATTTGAATTTTTATATTATTAAAATAAATTGTTAAATATTTAAAAAAAGTTATAATAATATGCAAATCACAGCCCATTCAAATGAATAATAAGAATATTCATTATTATTGTTGTTTTAATGATAGCCCATTCAGTTATCGAGGTGACAGCTAGTCGAGAGGCATCGATGGGATTCATGCCACTGTAAGGACATTAATGATAAGGATTGGCGGGTGTTTATGTGATCGTCCTCACACATATATTTCCATGTGAAAGGTAGCGAGGTTGTTTAATTCTCCCAATTGTTTAAATTTGGAAAGGTTGGAAGGCACAAATTCTGGTTTCACTATAGGTGGCTCTTAATGGTATTTTGGAACCGACATTGGAGTTACATGTTCTTTCAAGCAAGGCTTCATCATTTTGGGTGGCGGTGAAGGGTATAGACCAGGCTTGGAACCTAGATACTATTGGAATACTTAACCCTCATGATCATTGTATACATGGGTATGTCTATATTGCAAAAGTTTTGTATACCATGCTCCCCGTGTCCTGCTTGTATCTCAAAAGTTTGTTGACGTCCGCTCTCGTTGCATATTTTTGTTTTAGAGTAGAAATTAGGGGTGTATGGTCCTTCTCTTTAGCTGGCTTGTCTGGGGTTTTTCTTCTCTTCACCAGAAAGCATTATATTTGTCTTAATGACTTTCCACTTTCGATGCTCATGCATCCTTAGAATTTCTACTATTTAGGTTGCCAGTTAATTGTCTTAGTGTAATTCTTACTTCCTCTGTATCTTAGAAGAACCCTTCGACTGGTATGTCTCGAGGAGGATTTGGGGGGGTAATCATGTGCTTTCATATTGTCGTCTATGTATGGGCTTATAGTGTTTTCTGTGCCACTGAAGTCATAATCATTAGGGGAATTTTGAGGTCTAAAATGGGTCTCCTAAGGAAATAATAAAATAATAGCTAAACTAATAAAATAATATTTATGAATTTGCAATTCACTTTTTGCACCAAAATCCATGTAACCATGGTTAAATTCAATTTAGAAGTTGTACCAAAATAAAAATAATAAAACAATTGTATTGATGTGACTATAAATAAGAATGATATTTTCAAGAAAAAGTCATTATCATTGCACAACTAATGCATTTGTCCTTTGTACTTAAATAACTTAAAATAAAATATAAATATAAATTCATAAATTCTTAATTATAGAATATACTATTAATTAAAATTTATATTATTTAGATTATATAATAAAATTCAATTAATATACTATATAAAGATAATATAATATAATATATTGTTTTATGTAGGGATTTTATATTATATATTGAATTGATTTGATTTATAAATAAATATTTGAAAATATACAAATATAATATTTATTGAAAAGTGTGTAAGTACATGAAGATTGTGTAGGGATATGCATTGTTTCTTTCCAAAAATCTGAAATAACAATAATAATATTTTATTCAAAAAGTGTGAAATGACATTTATTATGAGTAATTTACTTTATGAATTTAAAAGTACTTAGAGCACTACCATGGTTAACCATGATTTTTTATCCACCATTGAGAATGTGACAAGTAAGTACCTTTAACTCAAGCAATGCCACCTCAACCATTAGGGATGATGTAATCCCCTAAAAAGTGATTAGTTTTTATAAAGTGAATTTTGATTGTACATTTTCCTTAGGAGGCCCATTTTAGACCTCAAAATCCCCCTAATGTTCCTAGCGAACCCATGTCAATAGGGTGGGTAAAATCATTTGGCTTGGTCTAATGATTATTGTTTTACTACATATTTTTTTCTAACTCATGCAAGATTGCACCATAGTCTAGTATGTTGGAACCTCCCTTTGGGTCATATTCTAGTTCTTTGGTCTATAGCCTGGATGAGGCTTTTGGTTGTGGAGGTTATCGTGTTAGTGATTATTTGAAAATCCCATCTTTACTGCTCTCAACAACAGAAAATGGTTTGGTCTGCCCCTCTTCATGGGAGAAATGCATGGGGTAGCCGAGGTTACAGGAGGGGTTGCGGACATGGAAGGAATAAACATTGACTCTCCACAAACTAGAGTCACAATCACTAATGATCAAGTTTTGGAAGCAATCAAGGCCTATCAGATGAGAACACACTCTCAAGCCTCCCAAACCATCTCAGGGTGGGGAAATGAAATTGGGTAGCGGATAGAGAATAATGAGTTGGAGTTATATGAATGGAAGGATCTTATCCCAGACCCGGGCCATACCAGAGGTAGTCGCACTCAGTATCAACAGACCCTATATCTTTTTTGGATGATGAAGACCTTATTGGAAAAATATTTGACAACCACCTTTGCAGGAATTTCGAAGCCAACAACAACAATTCAGGATATCCACAGGGAATTCCATCTCATTTAGCACCAGATTCAGCAACAAAATGCTCCTCTAGCCTGCATAGAGAGGCATATTCCATTCCTCACACAAACTAAGATGTCAAGATCTAGTGCCAAGGAGCCAATTCCAATAGACTCTTTTGATGATTAGTATTTTCTTAGCGTATTTTTAGATAATCAATTTTGTTGTGTATAAATGAATAGTAAGAAGGTTTTTATTTTATGTTATAGGCATACAACCACTAGGAGACTCAAATACATTCAAATTTATATAGCTTTGTTGAACATTCTGAGAGTATTTATATTTTGGATGGCTTATAATGTTGTCAGATGGCTAACATACATGGTTTCCCAAAGGGTAGGTTGAGGCCTTTTGACTATGGACAATGTTTCAATAATATCTGCCTGTTTTTTAAAATGGAATAGAAAGGAAATTCCAAGCTTACAAAAAAAATGATAGTCCATCATCTTATAATTGAAATATATTGGGAATTCAATAATTCAATTCAATAAAAATATTGAGTTTCAATCATTTATTCATAATCATATTTATCTTTTGAAGTATATATATATATATATATATATATATATATATATATATATATATATATATATATATATATAATTTAAAGTATAATTTTTAAAAAATTTGTTTATTTCATTAATAAAATAAATTAATTTATAAAAGTAATTTTATAAAAATATATAATTTTCAAATAAGTTTTTTTTTCATAAAAAATAATATATCAAAACAAAAACTTATTTTATTTTTCATCTTTAAAACAACTGAAATTACATATTATTATTTGCTAAATCACTTCCAATAAATAAAATTATAATATGAAATTTTAAAATATATAAATATTAATATTTTAAGTAATCTTTATTTTACACAAATAAATTGTAAAAGATGTGACTAAGTAAATATATATATATATATATATATATATATATATATATGAAGAAAATTGTATTTATCCTCAATTGTTAGTTGAGTTAATGTAAGGCTATAGGAAGAAATGATGGTGATTTACAACATGATATGAGACATGAAACCCTAGGCCTCAATTCTATTGGGATTTAGCCCTCCTTCTTCATTCTCCATGGATTGCTGTCCCTTTAGCCATGAATTTCCTTCTCTCTAGATTAACATTATAGACTAAATGCCTGATCCATATGGGGGTTGTCGTATATGGAAAGATCCTGATTTTCATACTCTCACCACTAAAGTATTGTACTGAATACATCAGTCCTATCCTTTCAAATCAATTATCAAGGACTAAGCTGGCACAGGTTGGAACTCATCCTAAGGTGGAATCGGTTTTTGATGTGTAGATTTCATTCAATAGGTGGGAAGGAAGAATTCAAAACTCTTAGTGTTCAAAAATTGGTAATGTGACGGTCTCACCTACTCACCTTTTGGTTTATTCTCCCTCTAGACTATTCTCTCCCCTTAATCCATGCTTTCACTTCCCTTTTCTCTCCATTGCTGACTTTGGCTACCTGCCAAAGTCCTATCACAGATTTTCCTCTCCTTCTAGAATGGGAGGAATTATTGGTAATTGGTTGTCTTTGGAAATGATTAGTGGAAGAAGATATCCCTCTTAGGAATTAGCATTATTGGTCCACCAATAATAGATGACCCTGAACACAAGAAAAAATGCATCAAATAGAAATTTGAAGATCCTTGTTTTGTGTTATGGAAATGTGTTCAATTCAATGTCATACACACAATGGAGGAGTTTATCATTGTTGGTTGTTTTGACAACAAAATGATGAAAATGAGCATCCTTTGCATATGGACATAGGATCATTATGTGCATATTTTAGGCTACTCACCTCATTGTGTGTTGCTAGCTAAGGGGTGGATGGAATGGATAACTAGATCTAGTGGAATTCGGGATCAAAGGCTCTATTTATTAAGCGATGGTCCATATATTTTGATGCTATGGTAGAGAAATTGGTCGTAATTCCTATTTGGGTTCATCTCCTTGAACCCCCCTCATTTTTGAAAGTGTTCAAATAGATAGGGAGAAAGTTCAATTTTTTCTATGTGGTGCACCTGTATTTTAAGTAGACTATGTATATTGGTATGGATAGGGTCTTGGTTGGGCTAAATTCATACAAAGTTTTGGTAAATGCCATAATTATATCAGTTAAGGAATCAAGAACATTGACAATCTTTATATTATGAAGGTATTTCGATATGGATGCTACCACACTTACATCTAGTTGGGTTAGGATTGTATTCTAGATCACAAATGTCAAAAGTGGGTTGGGAAGTCCCCCTTTTCAAAATGGGCATCCCTTATTTCGGTAGATATATCTCCAATGGTCCTTCCAAGGATAGAATCACCCCCTAAATTTGTAATAGCTCCATTTGGTTTAGGAAAAGATGTACAAGGGGATAATTTGAATCTATAGGAAGGCCAAGCCTTGATCAAACAATGTGCTTTGGTGGTTTCTTAAATTCTCTGGAAACTACTTTAGAAGGAATTTCCTCTAAATTTATGCACAATTTGGTATTCCTCCTACTTTTATTTTAAATTCTTGTTCCTCTTATGGCTCTATTGTATGTACTATTGGCACTATTATGTTGATGAAAAGCACTGCTCATTCTCACCCTATTCACTGATTCATTTCCTTTGGCCCCTCCATTCCTACAATGGCTCCAACACTATCCATTCCCCTCCACTCTTCTTCCCTTAAGGATTGCATCTTGGTTTCCACTCTCCCTGGCCTAGTATTTTCAAATTACAATATTTGATCTAAATTGAAATCCCCCCCTTCTCTAATCTATGATTAGATGGAAGATCTTCTCAAAAACTCTTTTCTTAGAAGTGGGTTCGGTGTTTTTGGGTTACCTAATTGAAAACCTTTTGCCAAGGGAATAAATTATTACGTCTCCATAATGAAAATCCAAGAAAATAGATAAATAAATTTAGTGAATCTCTGTTTAGGCCCCTTAAAAAATGAATCCAAGTAAGGGTTTCACCATGAAAAATTTGTATCTATATTGCAAGAACCAACCCTACAAAAAAGTTATCCCTCGGGAGGCTTGTGGAGTCCTTCTCCCACGATTTCTCTTTCTTTAGGAAAGAATGTTGGAAGGTGATAAATATACTAAAGTTTTGAAAGAGACCTTCCCTGATTGGAATTTCTTGTCTTGTGATGCCACTAGAAAATTGGGAGGTTTTATTTCTATCTGGAAACCAAAAGTTTTAAAACTCTATTTTTCCTAGTCGATTAGGTATGACCTTCCCCTATACCTATTTTCAAAGGATCTAGATATTCCATTACTATGCCTCAATATGTATGGGCCTTATTTGGATAAAAAAAATATTCGGTTCAACACTCTTAGGAAACCCTTGATACATTTTGAAAGGATAATATTGGAGGGAGATTGAAAAATCACTCTAGGATCCTACAAAGTTTGGGGCACTAATGCCCACATAGATCCTTTAGCTAATTTCTTTCTCAACTTCCAGGAGGAGGTGGGTCTAATTAACACTCAACCTCCAAAATTCATCATGCGTTGAGGAATAACATGATGTGGGAAGCTATAATAGCTAAGAGATTGTATTGCATCCTTATTTCATGCTCCTTTCTAAAAATCCCTTTGAGATGTAGACAATGGATCTTGGTTGGAGAAGAATTAGACCATTGTATTTTTATTCTAGAATTCAAGCATTATCTCCCTAATTTTCCCAACCCTTTCAAATTGACCCCCATTGATTTGAGGACCCTTTTTTCGAGAGTGAAATAAAGGAGGCCTAGAGTTAAATTAATCCAAATGATAGGGCCTCTCCAGATATTCAATTTCAAAAAAATATGAAGAGATCTAAGACGTTCATTATCTCTTAGGCTAAAGAAAAAAAGCGAAAAACATACAAACTCTCTAGCTAAAATGGAAGCAAAGAATAAATATATTATGGACCTTGACATTTAAA
This sequence comes from Pinus albicaulis, assembly GCA_034641835.2. Taxonomy (NCBI): domain Eukaryota; kingdom Viridiplantae; phylum Streptophyta; class Pinopsida; order Pinales; family Pinaceae; genus Pinus; species Pinus albicaulis. The sequence goes on along the minus strand of CM076578.1, from coordinate 908,644,271 downwards.
GTCCCCTATTACACTCACTAAGACAAGTGAAGGAAGGTTCTTCTTGATTGGGTAAAAGAGTGGAAGATGACAATTCTAGCTATTTGGTTATAGGTAAGGGATGACAATTTAAAATTATTTCATGACTTTTCCAAAAATGAGAAGGCTATAAACACCATCTAATATATAAACAGGGAGGATAGCTCCCATACCACTTCATTTAAGATATGGTAGAGGAAATTTCATATCATTATAAATCCATTTTTAAAGATAATAGGAGATCCAATATAGATCATACCATAAATATTTCAAGTTTCTCTCCCAAATTCATTGATCACGAAGGAAACAATCAACTGATGACAAAGCTCTCAAAGGATGAGTTGGTAAACATCCTTCATAATTTTCAAAATGGAAAATTCTTAGTCCAGATGTACTTAATATTAAATTTAGAATTCTTTAATTTTCTTTTTTAGTATGTTTTAAAGGTTATTGAATTCTATAGGACTTCAAGACATATTCTTGCTCACTTCAATTCTACCTTCATAGCTCTCATTCCCAAATTTGACTCTCCTTCATTCTTTGACCGCTTCAAGCCTATATCTCTTTGCAAATTGATCTCCAAAATCATTTCCAAATTCATTGTTGTTTGACTAAAGGAAACTCTTGCTAGAAATATTTCCTTTGAATAGTTTGGATTCTTAAAGGGGTGACAAATGTATGAGGCCATTAGCTTGGCACAAGAAGGCCTCCACTCTATTTAGTTTTGAAATTAGAAAGCAATGGTATACCAAGTAGACCTTTCTAAATATTTTACTAGAGAAATATAGTTATATCTTAGGATCCTTCTCATCCACCTAGGATTTCGTCTCTCCTTCATATCTCGAGTTATGAATTACATCAAATATACATCATTCACTTTGCTTATCAATGGTGAAACCTTCACCTTATTCAATGTAGAAAGAGGTCTATACCAATCATGTCCCCTTTCTCCTCTACATTTTATTGGGATACATACCCAACATTATTGCCATCTTCCTAAAAAAATTAGTGTACTCCTATACATTGTGCCCTTATCTCTACCTGAAGTAATGCCATTAGATATGCCAGTCCTCTACATACCTAATAGGGGAGAATTGGGAATTTATCAAAGTTATAAAATCCTCCCCCTTAGTCACTTGAGGATCACCCTCCAACCTAAAGGTTTTTGTGTGTCTTTCCCACTAATTCAGGGCATGGCTCTCTAGTTTCAAATGAGAATATGAAATTTTTTGTTCCTCCTCTATGTGGGGAAAACTAAAATAAACCTATAACTACTACAACCAATGATTTAATTTCAAAGTGTCAATCTTAGCTTAATATGACTTGATTTTGACCTTTTCTTTCATCTTGAATAGGGATTGTGAATAGTTCATTGCATTCAAACCAATTTTTTCTTTTTCAAGTTCTTTCTTAGATTCCTTATTTGGTTCTTCCCAATCCCTTGAGTTCCCTTTGGTTTGACCTCTAATTTTTCACCTCCATCTCCTCCCATTCCAAGTTTGCTAGTTAGACCCACCATGAGGAGGTTCATATTACATCCATATGTGACCTGCTCTTCTAGCATTGATAATCTCTCCTCTACTTAAATCTGGAGGGTTGTTAAACACGTATTCGTTAACCATGACTAGGGTTTTATGAATTTATCTCTAAATTAATTTGTATACCCTGTAACTTTGTAATGTTCCAAATTTTGCAATAAGGTAATTGGAACATTAATTTTGCTTTTATGATAATAAAAGGAATAAAATGGGTAAGGGAGCCCATGCAGTAGCATAATGAAACTCTCCTAAGGTGCATGAGTCACTTAAGTGGCTAAATTTGGCAGTCCCTAGTGTGAAAAGAGCCAAAAGCAAGTAAACTAGGCCATGGTTGACCAAGTCAACAATGTGGTTAAGAGAGGAAGCTTGCTCAAGAAGACTGTGCAGTTTTGATGGAGGGAAATTTGAAATGAGAGAAACCCTAATGTGAGTGGGGTCCATGGCAAGGAAGCATTCCTTGCATAAAAAGGTGAAGGAGAGCCATTGTTCATTTTATGTTGGAGAATTCGATTTTGCAGCTCTCTTCAGTTGTTCAACTGAGATAGCTTGTGTTGCTTAGCACAAGGGAGATTTATGTTTAGAAGTCTTCTTTCCTTCATTGGGAAGCCTTGGAGGAGCTGTTCTTCATCTTCCTCACATCCAGGCTAGAGGCCAAAGCCATCTCTTTCAGCTACAACGTTTATGTTGGGCAGATTCATTGGAGTTGCTAGAGGTAGCAGTGAGGGATCATCATCCCACCATTTCCTAAGCTAGTTTTGAAGAGGAGGAGTTCTTCTTTCTCTAAGAAATCAGAAAAGGACATTTCTGGAGCTTATATGCAGATTTTGGCATAGGGCCATGTGTTTCATCTCAGCCCCAGTGTAGTCACTCCCTCTTATAGCGTTATTTTCAGAAGGCAATTGTAGGAGGATTCACCGGGGGAATTGGAGAGTGTAATCTTCAGTGAAGGGGGCAGCCTTTCACTTAGAAGATCATTGGAGGAGGTTGCTATATTGATTGAAGTATCTTTCCCCTTCTCCATTCATGTATTATTATTGAGCTACAGTAGCTGCCCAGCTACTCCGGCATTTTTTGTATTTTATCATTTTGTACATGTATTGCAGCCAATCCTTCCAAGGATTGTTAGTTATCTATTTTCATGGGTTTAGATCTTGCTCCCCCTCATTTCTTCAGCTGATGTAGATATATCATTATATTTCCATTTTACATAATGCAGTCTCCTCATATAACTGCGCAGACATAGCTGGGGCATTATTGTATATCAGTGTAATCTTGATTTTCCATGTACAATCTTGATTGAGCTGATCTAGTCTATCTTGAGAGGTATTTTCCTCAAGATTTGTATCTATATTTACTGCTGCACTTTATAAATCAGATATGCACTCTTCTTGTGTCATATGATGTATTATTTCACTGTTGTTCATTATTGAAGTTTCAGATGTTGCTGTAGCTCATCTCTTTTGAGCAAGATCTTCCTGAAGGAAGAAATATTTTCATAGCTATAGGCAGAGTTTGAGTAAGGGCCAGGAAGCCTCCGGTTCTCATCCTCTCTTTAGAGGTGAAATAACTGGTAAAAGCCCTCTCAGTCCATCTCTGACATAGCCTTGTTCATATTTCCGACAAAAGGATTTCTTCAGTGGTGTAAAAGCTGTTGATTTCCATTTCGGAATATTACAAACTTCCACAAAATACTCAAAGACACTTTCTCTAATACCAATATGTTTTGTATTTCCATGGATATTCCATTGGAAAGTTTATCACCATAGATCCAATTAAAAAAATTATTGAAATCTGAAATCTATACTATGAGGTTCATTTTTTCTTAGATTTATGGATGTATTAATTATTATTTCTCCTATTATTATTATTTATTTTCCATGAAATAAATAAAATGCAGAAAATATAGAACAATGAAATGGATTTAATCATTTTATTTCTTTTGTCACTTTACTGGTTAACACAAGTTTTTTTTTTTTTTTTAAAGCTAGAAACCGTGAATTCATGATTTTGAATTGCAATAAAGCTATGTATACTAATACGTGTGTTTTTATGTTCCTTGGATCAAATTCAAAGTTATTTAAAGTAAATCCCTGTGCTATGTGTATCATTTTAGTGCACACTAACATTATTAGGAATTGTTTCTCGGTTGTAGTTTGATTTTTTACTTTGTAGTGGTAAAGGCTTTGCAATTCGAAATAATGTTGTCCAATTCGGTGAAATATTTTTGTCATATAATTTATGAAATTTTATTCTTTGTAATTTTCCTATAATTGGATTCACATATTCTATCCAAATGAGATCCATTTCTCTCCTTTTTCATGTGAATAATTATTTAATGCTTTATTAACACTATTGAAAAGGTTGTCTTCTATGTTATACTTCTAGCTTGTAGCTCAACTAGAAGATTTCTTTTGACTAGTATTTTTTATGGCAAAGTATTCTTGATTTTTTTTATCTCAAACAAATGCCTAAAGAGTTATCGAAGCTTAATCTACTTGTATAAGAATTTTTTCATTATGTCTTTGTACATCTTGTTTTTTGTAAAATAAGTATGGAAACAGTGGATTTATTAGTGGTGATCTATAATAATGGTGATTTATGTATTTAATGCCATCATTATATTACTCATCCAATCTCATTTTCTTTAGAACTCTGATAAAATTTTTGTCTCTTTGATGGATCGACATGTGAAACTCATAACATATTAATTTTTCTTGCAAAAAAGTATATGATAATGTCTCCTTCTTCAACATGGTTTTCAAACATGAGAGAATCTTTGATATGTTGTACTTGATACAAGTTTTTAGCAACCTATAAATATAGGATTCATAATTTTGACTTGACTGATGATAGTCATGTAAATATGTACAAACTTTGCTTTCTACTAGGTGTTTTCCCATATTTTGTAAAAAATAAAAAAATAAAATCAAAAAGAGGGTAAAGTCCTAAAAGAAAAATCAAAGGACTTAGAAAAAATAAGATACCCCAAAGAAAAATGATGAATAAAACATGAAAGTGTGCAAGTCTAAATGCCACTACTTTTTACTTTTTGCAGTTGATTATGGCAGAGTGTCAATAAATGCCATAATCCATGATGAGTTGAATTTCTTAATCTTGACTTGTCATGTTTCAACTTACTTGATTTAGATAGAGAATAAAGAGTTGTCAGACAGTTTAATCCTGACAATTCAGTAGATAGGTATAGAGTAAAAAGGAACCCAACAGTTTAATCTGGGTCCTTGGATGAAATAAGGTAGAATTAGATAGTTTTACTGCTTTCAAAAGAATAAAATGTTGTAAGGTTGCTAGCTCAAATGTACCTAATCAAAACAGAAGAAAAGATATTAGATTAAAGATTGGGTAGGTAGAAGAAGGTGGGAAAATCATTGTAAATATCTTTCACCAGGCTACAATAACTAATTTCCCTCTCCTATAGTTATTCTATATTCTAGAATTTCAGTCAAAGAGGCTCAGAGCATTTCTCTGACTTCTGTTGGGACTGGACCCAAGGCTCAATGACTGTTAAGTTAAAAATGTTTGAATTTCTATAATAATCCCTAATTTTCATCATTTACCATTCATGCATTCATCACCATGCAAAATCATAAGTAAAGACTCCATTTTTACTTAATGATACATAAAACCCCCATTTGATTAACTACCTATATCTCATAAAGCATAAAAAGCCTCAAAAGTACATTATATCCTAAGTAAAAGTGATTAAGTTATGATAATGAAGCTTTGCTTTAATTTTCACTTTTATTAGTTATATTTATATGTATTTTGAGTATTCACTTTTCCCTTTTTCATATTAACTCTAACTTATTTATTAGTTCCCTATAAAAATCCTTGTCATATTAATATAATTCCCTTTTAATAAATATCCTTGAAAAACCCACTATTAGAAAATTTAGCCAAAGTCTATTATCCCACATTTTTCAATAAAGCGCCCATAATAAACTCCCTTTGGCTAGACTAACACTATGTAAATATCCCGCCCCCTTATAGTTAATAAACCTATTTGGTTTAAATTAACTATATAATAAAATAAGAAGGAAAGTGTTCGAAATATAGATATATCATTGAATAAACAAACTTTCCTGATGCCTTAGATATTGTTTTTAAACCAAGGTTTAAAAAAAGTTGAGCCTTTGATTTATTTTTTTACCCCTTCATTTTCATGGTGCTTTTTTGCATTTATCCCTAGCCGCCCGATCAACCAGATCCCTTTGGATCCAACGGTCCTAAATTAATGCGATACCCAGTTGACATACCCCACCACTATATTCCTTTCCCGATGTTGCGTTAAACCTAGACCATAGATCTATCCTCTCAGATCAACGGCTTATATTACATCCTGGTCCCACTCACCTTTTCCCGTAACTTGAAAAAACAATCCCGACCATTCACATCATCTGACCAAATCCAACGGTGCACTTTCCATATCGCGTTAAAAAAATGATCGGGTGAAGTTTCTCCAAAATCGCATGATAGAAGTTGTTTTCCAATACAACCCAATGCTACGTGTCCCATCCTTATTCGATCGCGTTCCAAATGCTTCAAACCACTTACCATCCCAAACGAACGCAAAACCCACTGGTGGTTTTCATAAACCCACTCCCGCCATTGATTGAGACTTGCAATAAACGATACACATAATGATAAATAATGAAGGTTTAAACCTTGGTTTTTCACCATTTTATGTGTTATTTGCTCCTCGCCTTTTAAGAAAGTGTGCCCAGACTCTGTGAATGAAACTTAAACCTTTGCTAGCCAATTTTGCGCCCAGAAACATAATTTTACCACTACAAACTACATATAAAGATCCTTGAAGTTTTCTGTTGATCCAGTGGATACAAATTCAAGCCAAAGCAACCAGAAACTCTTCTTGACCGCCAAAATACCTACAGAGGTATTTTTCGGTATTGTAATCTGTAAATTCACAAATTCAAAGGCAAATTTCACCAATTGATTATTAAAACAGATCAATTAAGCTACAGAGACCTGAATTTCCAGTTTAGTATGCCCAAACCTTGAAAAAAGAGGGAAAACCCGCGCAATTATTCCCCAAAAATTTCCATGTACAGAAAGCCTCTTTAAAAACCAAATTTCTCAGTTTAAGACCTCTGAAAGTCAATTTACAGAGCAGGGAGTAATTTAAAGCTCACAGATATCTCAAAGACTCATTTCACAGTCCAGATTATTCAGAAAACCCTTGTTCTCTATCTTAGCCCAGTTTTCATCTCTCAGAAGCCTAATTTGAGCAAAGAAAACTCAAAAGAGATTATCCTTAGCTAGATTTTCTCAATTATCCCTCTGTTAAAATAAATTACTCCTGCAAACAATCTAATCTTGCGGAAGTAAGCCTAAGAATTCCTAAAAAGCAGAGTTAAAACCTCCATAGACAAATCCCATTCCATGGGACTTTCCAAAAAACCTTCAATCACCTCCCTGCAAACCTGGATTTCATTAACAAATTGTTTGGTTTTTGTAGGTTATTATCAGACTAAGAAATTGGGCCATCAGTTTCAATACTAGTTGACAAAATTGTTTGCTCCAAATTCTCAGATTTTAACTCAATATCTTCATTAAATAAACAGTTTTTATACAAAGAAAGAACAAAATCAAGTCAGAGAGAGATCATAATGATGAATTTTTCACATTGAATAGTAAAAGTGAAATCAGAATTCACAATGACAGTAAAAACATAACAGTCAAAGAGTATCGGTGGTTAAAGTGTATCGGTAAAAGTCAGAGTGAAAGTTAAAACAAAATTACAGAGCAGTCAAAGGTAAACAATAAAAGTAAATACAGAGACAGTAAATGGTAAAAAGAGATTAAAATACTTTCACCAACAATGAATTTTATCCAAAGTGAAAATAAAATAGTTAAAAGAACAAAAAGGTGAAAAGATGAAAAAGAGAGCAATAAGGACCATTGTTTTTGCACAAATTTCTTGTTTAAGTCATTGTTTTTCAGAACATATTGTGACCAATCCAAGATGAATTTTTCAAAACTGAAGGAGGTTTATGTTCTTAAGAGGTCCATATACAAAAACCTCTCTCACTTTTCTAACAGCCATTATGGATTGGGAAATATTAAACAATATTGGAGAGAATTTTTTGCAGAAAATTATTGTTAAGTCATCATGTTGCAGAGAATATTTTAGCCAATATAAAATACATCTTACAAAACGGAAGGAGGTTTTTGTTCCTAAGGGATCCATATACAAAAACCTATCTCACTTTTTTCCCAGGTGTTATAGAACAAGAGATACATGCGCATCTTTACAGCCTATTGTTCAGACTCTGTAAAACTCTGTTTTACACTTCTTTTTGCAGAACCTATTGTGCACATCTGGAGAGGAACTTTAGGAAACTGAAAGAGGTTTATCTCACCCACATATTCATCTACAATAAAATATTTCAATTTTCACATATATATTTCGGATTGAGAAATAAAAAGGTATCATTGGACCCCAAGTTTGCAGAATTGTTGGAGCAAAATGCACAAAGAAAGGAAACAGTTAGTGACTTGGATGCCTCATCATCAACTAATAGTTGGATAAAATTCGAATTCTCCTCTTTGTCATCACCTATCCATAAAAAAATAGTGCCAAATATATGCATTAGTTTTTAGTGTCCTTTACTTAAGCTCTATTTATGTAAAACAGTTTGAGATATTTTGTAAACCAATCTTGATATTTTTCAAGATATTTTAGTTTAGAATTTGTATAAATAATTCACTCTTGGAAGCATTTTGGGTGAAATAAAATTTGTCCAGACTACTATAGAAATTTTTCTGAATACATTGGGAGTCCGTGTGAGTTTATTTGTAAAGCAGCAGACTGGAACTAAGTCAAACAGACATCATAACTCAGGATTCTTGTGCTGATCAGATAAGTCAAGTATTTTCCTGTTTTCACTGTTTATCTTTCTAAGTTCCATACATAAATTTATGTTTTTTGTCTTAAATGATTGACTAGGAAGGTTTGTACAGGATTAGTGTCAAAAGCTCCCTGTTTTTTACTAGTTATTCATTGATATGTTTTCTGCTCATATCTGGACTTAAGAATCCTTAACTTCTCTTAGTCCCTCTTGACCACTTTCTTTCATCTTATTTTCTGTAACTTAAGGATCCTTCATTGCCCTTTTGTTTAGATCTTAACATTTCATCAAAAAACCTATTTCCAAACCCTTTGAAGGTCATCTACCCTGCCCTTAGTACATTTTCTCTTTTGACCTTATTTCCTAGCTCTTCTTGCCAAGAAATTGACTCCATAGCCCAATGGTCTGGTAGATCCCTCTGTGGTTTACCTTGAAGTACATTTTATTCCTACCAAACTTTCAAACAAAAACCAATTACCCAATCATACCTAGCCTAAAATATTAAACAAAAACAAAGCTAAATCATAAAGAGAGATCCCTCTCTGAAATTTAGGAGGGTTAGATCCTAGATTTCAAAAGTAGGTTTGTGGTTACCTCTAGTAAGTTACAAAGTTTAAATATTTCTGATAGAAAATTTACTAGAGTGATAACAGAAGTCATCACATTATATTATATCAACAATTCTGAAATATTTTATTGGGCTATGTTTTATTTCTCACAAGTGTTTATCAATTTGGTACAAGAATGTAGAGCCAATAAGGGATACCTCATCAATTAGCACAACACAAAGGTGTTTGTAATCTTTTGTTATGTATCCAACTTTTCATTACATGGGGTAGGTATTCAAAATTGTGAAAGGGAGTACACAATATAATGCAATGTGACACCCCTACATTAAATATTGACTTCATATGTGATATGTTATGATTCCTTTTAAGTGAATCATATTCCATTGTATTATTTTACATGTACACAAGTGATTGGAAAATCACCTTCATAGAAAATATTTTCTCATCCCTCGGGCTTCCTGACAAAAATAAATGGATTGGTTCATTTGGGGCCTTTTTATTTTTATTCAATATATCTTTCACTATAGTTGCTTCTTCTTTGCTCAACTATCTTGCCATGTTATGCAACGTTGTGTTATATACTACGCGCAATTGCTTTACAACATGGTCAACTCTCTCATGAGATGTTTTAACATTTTTATGTTTTCAAAGTATGGAGGTTATTATTAATATGATAATGTTCATAGTTCTTACTATCATTAAATAATATGTCATGAGCACTTGATTGGTTCTCTTCAATTACATTTGTATAAAACACTTCATAATCTTTAGTTTCTAACATGCTTGATGCATCATCAAGGAAACCCCATGCTTTAGTTGTTGTAAGTGTGAATTTTTTTTCATTTTTTTTATGGCTTCTTTCAAACTCCTATACACATTCCTCCAAGTTAAATATTGTTTCTTAAACATGTTTTCAATAAGTCTCTATATAACATATAGCATCAATTTTTCTTTATAGAAATTGGCATGGTCTTTATGTTCATTGTATCTCACATATATAATGACATATGGCACATCGCTATTTTTTGTTTCTTTCACTTTTTTAAATATCTTGATGCAAATTTTGCTAAGCATATATGTTTAATGTTTGCAAGATGTTGTAAATAGAAATTAATGATTGATGCACATACCTTGTTCTAAATTGACTAGTTCTTGTTGTATATCTTTTTCTTTTTCTTTTTTATTTTTTTCCTGAGAATAAATGCTCATTGATCTTTTGGAGATGTATTAATAAATACATTTCCTTGAACTTATATTCAACGGTAAAGGCAAAAAAATATACAAATCTTGTATACACATGTATTGCAAGTTTAACAAATCTTTTCCAAGTCTGCATATTGTTTGTACAACATAGAGATTTTTTTTTGGTATTCTTCTTATATGTGCTTAACTATCATTGTTATTGTTTTATCAAGTTTTCTCATGTCAAAGCTACATATGTAGTTGCCACGTATGTAGCTAACACATATGAATCAAATATGAATTGAGATTTTGTATTTACATACCGAATGCCTAAAATGTGATGAAAAAAATTATTAGTCCATATTTCTACTAATCTGCTCTCTAGTAAAAAATTTGTTTATTTTAAACTACATTTAACTACATCAATGTTTTCATATTCTATCATGAAACCAAAACTCTCTAATAAGATATCAAATGTGGATGTATCGATGTATTAAGTGATCTCTATATTATTAAAAAAAAAAAAGAGCTTTGTATTTTTTTGTATCATTGTTAAATTATGTTGGTTCAAGTACCCTTATTTTCCCCATTAAAGTAATGGGGAAATTGAACATATAGTGAACATTTTTATTTTTCCTACAACCTCTTGTGTGATATTGATGTTGAAACATTTTAAGATCATTTGCAACTAGTCTTGAATCAAAAGACAAATATTTGTCTCTGAAGTCCTTTATTTTAACATTTGTATTTCTTCCATAGATTGGTGCATTCTTTATCCAATAATAATGCATGATCATGTTGACTTCCTATGTTTTGGAACTCTAATACAAATAAATGGTCTTCTAAACCACCATAGTATTTGCAATAATGAGATTATGTATGCCACTTATGTAGTATCACACATAAGTTATTAAATCATTTCTTATCATTCTTTCAAGTTCATTTTCTTCTATGTCATTTTTAATCGGTGTTTTTTTTTTTGCTTTTACATGTTTTAATACATTGATTAATGGTTTCCAACAATGTTTTTCATTGATAAAGGATACAAATAATTTTTATGGTCCTAGTTGTCATATCATTGCATAAAGATTCTAATGTAAACCTAGATGATAATTTGGTGATGTGTGACTTGTTTTTTTATCCATATAACCAATGTACGAATTTAGTATGTGATCCAAATTTGATTTTGAATTGATAACTTTTGTTAATAGTTTTATTGCCTTCAATTGTCCTTTTATTACTCTAATCCAAAGCATGTGTGTCATAATAATGTGAATTACCTTGTAAAACAAATTTGTGATGTGGTATGCTATGTCAACATCTTTGTGTAATAGCTCCCATTGACAATTGTTTTGATATGTGAACTTCTTTCTAATGTTTCCAAGTTTTTTTCTCCATAAAAAAGTATAGGGAGGCTCATTTCCTCTAAATATCTATTTTGAAAAATTCCTAATGGCATGTAGCCTTCATAACAAGCAATTTGTATTTGATTGTTTGAAGATCATATATATTAATTTAAATCCATAAATCCATGTAGTAGAGTATTTGTTATTTATTATTTGATGTTTTCATTGGTGTCATTGTCTATTTAAATTTCATTATCATTTGCATATGCATTTTTGACATATTTAAGTGTTTGTTTCTCATTTTCATTTATGACAACTTTCTCAATTTTATAGAGAATGATTTTGCATAGTCACTTTAATATAAAAATTTCAAGTACAAGCTTACCCATTGGACATACACCTCTAACATAATAGGTTCAAGTGCAATCTTACCCGACTATGCATTGCGCAGTTCCAGGGCTCAAGCTCGATCCCTTTTCCACTAAGACTGCGTAATGCATAGTCTCTCCCTCAATCTTTCCAGGTTGAATTGCACTTTGAGAAATCTTAGGCCTCAGGTTGCATCACTAGCTACTGAGACTGTACAATGCACAGTTCCTATAGCCATCCCCTCTCCCTTGACCTCAAGAAATGCATAATTTTCCCCTTCATATCATTGGTTGATGCTATGATCTTGCTTTGTAATTTGATTTGTTGAAACTAATTTATTCTTTCCATGAGTGTCTTTTCCTCCTACAGGTATAACAGTTGTTGAGACATTATCTTCATCAATCAATGATATCAAGGCACCCAAGAGGGATTCTTCAAAGGATACCATAGAAAGAAATATCGGGGAGGAAGTTGAGAGTACGCTAGTAAACTTGCTTGTTTATTTAGATACTCGATTGCTCATAGAAAATAAATCAAATAGCACATGGCAGAAAGTGAATGAATAATTTTAAGCAAGAAGCTTCAAAGAAAATCTCGAAGACCGACAGGTATATATCAATGTTCAACGGTCAGTACTACATAATATATCATGCAGATATTTGAATTTCCCATTCGTAGACGTTGTCATCTAGATAGTTTTGTGTATCAATCTCAAGACTATGATTTTGAACAATGCTAATGGACAAAGGCTTGATTCTTTTCTGACATCAAATTACCATCTCATGTATCATTTTCTGGAGTCATAATCGCTCATGGATTCTTACTTTTATGCTACCACTAGCTACTTGATTACAAAGGACATTGCTAAGGTCTGGGTGAAAGAGCCATCAAAGTTTCTTCAAACACCCACCAACACCTACAAAACAAGATATCTTAGGAGGGCCTATCAGCTCTTGATATTTTTATATTGAAAAATCTATGGAAAATAGAGCACTAAGACTTTCATCGAAGGGTGGGAATTCGTACTGAACTAAGTTGTAAACGAAGGGAAACAGTTCAACTGGTCATACTTATTGGCTCGATAGTTGAGTATCCATGTAGCCAACGCCCTGAATCCTCCCAAGGGAGGGAAATATATATTTTACATGTAGACATATCTATTGTATTCAATTTGTGCTCACAATTCATTCCTTGGCATGAATTGGATTTGGACACCACGAGACTCTGTCGTGCACATCTACTGCAGACTGCTCTCGGAGTGCAGCCACAAAGGAGTAATGGAAATATTGACTAGCCAATTCCTTATTTTTTTATACAAGTTGATTTTTGAGGAAGAGACACCTTGCATGTCATGTGGGGCAATGGAAGCAGTGTTGTAGATAGCATATTGGTTTGCCTCACTAGATGGCGCTTTCCTCAGAGTGTTCGACGGACAAAATTCGTCGCACCTTTTTCTGAGGTATGCCACCGATAATTTATTCATGCAAGAAGTTGCATATCATCTCTCCACGGGGTTTTCAACAACTTTGCATAGGAATAATAAATCACCTTGGCCAACTCTTCATATGCAAATCGAATTGTACGAGATCAAGAACCTGAAAGTCGCGGACACTGAGGAAAGGAAATAGAAAAATTTGCATTCGATACTCTGGAATTCAATACATATGATCCTCAGAATGTTTGTAGAGGCCATTGTGTGAGAATTAATTTCCAGTGGCTAAGTGGTATATTCTACTTGCTGGAGGAGGAACCATGTAAGAATTGTTATAATGCCTCCAAGTCCCACGAGCCGATCATTTTTGCGGGAACTTCATAGGTTACTTCACAGAAAGTGATCACTCCAGAAGAAATACCAACTAACAAGAGAAACCCATTGTGTGGAAAAGGTAAGAGGAAGGTTTCATATAGCCCAGCGGGAGATTGAAGCTGCAAGATGAAAACGGATCCAGTCATCATGAAAACGGTCTTAATAACAGATAAGAGGAGGAAACATAGGATGCAGAAAGAAGAAAAAAATAAGAGGGAAGAATAAGAGTAAATGAGATTGGAGGAATAAAATTAGAAGCAAGAAGAACAATAAAAGAAGAAGTAGTAAGAAGAAGAGAGGCGAAGAGTAGAAGAAGAATAAGACACACAGAAACAAGTTAGGGAGCAAGGGCATAACTGAAAAATTAGAAGAGCAGAGCGAACAGTTGTAGGACAAGGAGCTCGCTCAAGAGATTGAGGATTTAATTATGATTCAATACATGGAGGTAGATCCAAAGCCATAGAACCAATATGTTGACCTGATTCCAATCACACGACAGGTTACCATTCAGTTTCCCCCTCCTATAGCAGAGAAGGCTCTAAGCGAGGCAGAGAAATTGTTCCTCTCGATGAAGGTTCGATTATGGACACGTACAATCTGACTTATGATGAGCTTCAGAAAAAGATTATATAAGCACAAAAGAAAATTTTTCTGGATGACCTCACATCTCCTACATTTATTAGAGAAAGGGTGATTGTGGTGGATGCCAGGAGTAATCCCAATTCCATTGTTGTAGCCAACTTGGCCTTCACAAGTGCAGTAAAGTCGAAAATTGAGTATCTGATGGACAAGAACAAACAATTGGAAAAGAAATTGCAGGTTTTTGGCAAGAAGTTGAATAGCTCCATGTAGAAGCTCAGAAAACAACCCCCACACAAGTTTATCTGGAAGAACTGAAGGCAAAGATACTCGACGAAGTATCAACACTGGGAGATACCATGTGGAATATTTATGAGGAGCTTGTTATTATGCATAAGGAAGTTTTCCACTTGAAAATATTGCATCAGAAGTGTAAATATCATGTTAAAACTCTCAAGGTTGTACAAACAACCATTGTTGTCGTTCATGATTGGTCAATGTGATACAAAGGGGCACTTCTTGAATTGGGAAAGAAAACAAAGCAAGAGGCAAAGATGGAGAAAGAAAAGGTTTGGATGCTCATCCAGAATAACAAACAGCTCGCCTCATTCATTGCCATAATTTAGGCCTTGATGACATGGATTTCTTGGTGAAATCGCATAATATCCCATTAGTTGGTTCACTCACTAAGGCCAAATGCAGGAATCAGGTCAGGCATGAGATATAAGAATACTTGGAGCAATGCAAATAGATTGCCACGAGGGAAGATCTAAAGTGAACAAGAAAAATATGCAGAAGTACATTGGTGGCCCTGTCCAAATCAACACAATGTTGCTCCTGCTAAAGACATAAGTATAGATAGGTTCCAAGTCACTGTACCTATATTCCATGGAGGCTAGAGTCTGCTTCCATCCTGACACTATCACATAGTTTTAGGGACTCATTACGCATTACAAAGCTTGGTACTATTACATGGATGAGAAACAAAAAGTGGAGGTTGTTGAGATATAGTTTCCCCAAAATCAAGCATGACATGTTTTTTCCTATTAGGTTGTTTGAGTGTCTCTACCCAATTTTGTCCTATATAGGTATGATTATATTTTAATATTATTTTTTAAATAATTTGTAAGTGAAATTCCAAGTGTCAATTGTGGAATGTGAAGAGTCATGATGTAATGAAGTTGAAGATTCATTATAAAGAAGATGAAGATTCATAAGGGAAGTCTAAGAGTCACAAAGAGAAGGTGAAGAGTCACCCCTTTTGTTATAAATACATCCTCATAACTCATGTAAAGGGATTTTGGGAACCAATATTTTTGGCTGGGCTTAGGATTAGAATCAGGATCTTGGGAGTTTGTAAGGTCCTTGGATTCTTCGTAGCATAGAGGGAGTACCTTTATTTGGAGGAGTAGGTGTTGATTTCATGTTCCACTATTTGGGCTAGTGGTCCGTTAATGGTATATGTAAGATTGGAACTTTCACTTTAATAAAATCTCAGAGCCGGCACATTTTCATGCATATTTTGTGAATACAGTAGGACTATTCTTGTTGTATTTGAAATGTATGTTATTTCACTTACGCTTATGCTTATGAACTATTTTGTTTGAATTGGTATGAATATTATTTAATGTGCGTTGTTGTATATTTCTATCACTATTAACTTGTGAACTATTTCGCAGATTAGATTGTGATGTCTTTATGAACGTGTGTTCCTTTCACGTTGTGTACTATCATAGGATTCTAAGGGTCTCACTCACTTTCCCTTCATGTGTTAGAACCTTCATGCATTACACTTGACTTTTCGTAGAGTCACACACTTGCTCCCACCAAAGTTACCATACACCACTCTATGTGTTATTGCAGCCAAGGCACATCCTTAAAACCCACTGCATCGGCAACCAAGCCGTATTCCAAATGGGACTCCTACACCAAATGGTGTGAGGTCTAATTGGGGCTTCGTATCAGGGAGATCCCATGATTGGTTGGCGGGCCCAGCACCGTTAACACCAACCTTAGGGATGACATCTATGTGATCCCAGTCTGAGATCATATCTTCCATGTGATCCCTAAATGGATCCCACACCAAGGATCCACCTCTTTTTTCCAAGGCACTTAGCACCATATTAAATCTGCCCCCTATAATGAAATTTTGACAACTCCCTCTCATCCTTAGATCATCTATTAAATCCCAAAACTTAGCCTCTTGTACCTATAATACAGGAGCGTACATATTTATCACTGGTATATGTTCTCCATTTACTTTATCTTCTAGTACTTCCATAATCCAGAACTGGTTCTTCACACTTTCCACTAGAGAGAAGTGCGAAGGTGACCAAAATATGCAGAGTCCTTTGGAAGCTCCCTGTGCTTGCTGAGTAATCCCCACACTATCCCTCTAGAAATTTGTAGCTGACTTACTGATCTCTTTTTCCTCCATTTTTGTCTCTTGCATAGATAGAATCCATGGGGATTCTTGTTTTACCAAATATTTTATTGCCAGGGATTTAGTGGGGTGCCCTAGACCCCTAATATTCCATGAAAATTTTATCATTTTAAGGTGGGGATTTGCAGGGACCCACCATCCTCTCCAGCTTTGTTTTTTACCCCTTTATTTTTTAATATTTCTTCTATTATGGGCTAACCTCCCAGTTTTTTATTTTTCTATGCTTCCTTCTCCCTTAGGGTTTAGTTTTTTGGTCTCCCCTTCTTTAGAGAACTCTCAGTTTCCTGGTTTCTTCCTTCATCGACCCAAACAAGGTTATGGGTCATGTGTCTTGTAAGGACCATTGATATATCTTTTTCCATACTCAATGGACTATGATGTTGAAGTGGGGTCTTCGAGTTGGGCGGTAGTTCCTTCCTAGACATCGAAACCACTGGGTCATTCCTTGGGGAGTGTTTTCCTTCATCTCCCCTTCCTCCACTTCTTCATCTTCATCCACGTTGTGCTCTTTCTCTGGGGATTCTCCCTGAACTTCTTTATTTTCCTTCAGGTATTTCTCCTTTTCCAACACATTAAATGGATTTGACGATGTTGTGGACATGTTCTTGTCATTGTTCACTGGAGCTTTTTCTCCCTCTATTGAACCTTTATTCCCTTTATTTTTCCAAGTTTTCCATTGCTCTTCAGCATGCAAAGGATGTTCAAAACCAGATATTGAAGGATTATTCGAGCAGTCCCAAGCAAAGTGGGTGTATTCATGACAATGTCTGCACTTGAACGAGAATTTTTCATAGTCCATAGTTTTCCTATGTTTCCATTCTCCCAACATTAAGTTGAGTTTAGCTAGAATCCCTTTCTCTAATTCTACTTCTATACATATATTGGTGCAGGAAAACAGTGACCCCCTCAGTTCAGCTTTTTCAATGTATTTACCAACTCCATTTCATGACAAAGGGAGGAAAGGGAGTTTAACCCAGACTGGGATGGTTGTAGGAACATCTTCATCTAGATTAAAGTTAGGTGTCCACTTGTTTACATACATTCCTTGTGACCCAACAAAATAGGGTCCATTGCGGAATACAACATCTTTGTCTTCACAGAGTTCGAATAAAAATGCAAAAAAAATCGTTTCCAACTGCAAAGATCGGGATGCTACCTTTCATCTTTTCTTTCCAGGAGTTTTTGACGTAGTCTTCAATCGTTCTTGGCGAGGGCCACATGCCCGTGAACTTCCGGATTAGGTCATATTCTAAATAAGCTAGCGTGGGTCACCTGGCTCTAATCGACAAAGCAATGTCCCTGATTTCATCATTTCTCTTCACAAACTTTGACT
Source organism: Pinus albicaulis (assembly GCA_034641835.2). Classification (NCBI taxonomy): domain Eukaryota; kingdom Viridiplantae; phylum Streptophyta; class Pinopsida; order Pinales; family Pinaceae; genus Pinus; species Pinus albicaulis. The sequence continues at coordinate 908,626,200 of CM076578.1, read as the reverse complement.
AGTTCCTGAGATTTTTCTGGCGTTTTGGTAGAGAAGAAATCAATGCTTGGAAAGTTGCAACCTTGTCTTCCGAAGAAGGAGGGGGTAGGGGAGGGGGAAGGACCCCTTCGTTGGCACCATTCGCTAGAGTTTTTTCAAAGGTTGCAATTTAGTTCATGAATATTTAAATAAAGGAGTGTATAGACATTTTAACCGAGCATGAGAGGATTTTTTTTCTATGGTCATGATCTTTAAGGTTGTAACACTTTTAAAGAATAATACAAATATTTAAAAATAGGTTTTAGAAGTAATATATTTATTTTATTTGTTTGAATATTTTTTATTCAGAACGTAATCATGATTACCTATTAAATTTGTAAGAGTAAAATAAATAATATGAAAGGCTATAGGTTTTTAAAAATACTTTAAATATTAATTAAAACAATTTATGAGTTGGTATAAAAATGTTGGGTTTTTTATTAAACCAGTGAGAAATAAAAGAAAAAGTGTACTAAAAATTTTAGAAAAAATTGTGTGAATTAAGAAATAAAGAAAAATTTTACTTTGTAAATAATAGTTCTCAAAATTTTAGGAAATTTTGAAAAGATTAGAAAAATAAAGTTATTATAAAAATAAAAATCAATTTGCTAAAATAAGAAAAATTCATTATTTCCAAAATAACAACAAATTTCCATGAGCTACATTGTGAAACACTCAAATAGTTGATCCAAAATCAAGTTAAGTTGATTACAATCTTAAAAGAACAAATAACCTTGTAATGCATTATAAATAGCCTTATTTTAAAAACCAACATTATTTGTTACGTTAAGTAAATTAAAAATTACTCCATAAAAAAAATTAAAATAATAAAATGAGGGAACCAATATATACCTTACTAAATTCATAAATTAAAATAAAAAAAGTTAGATTTAACAATATATATTTATGTCTTGCCAACTATTTTTTTATAAATTTAAAGTTTGAATAAACCAAAATAATGTTATATATCAAAACCTAAATTATTTCTTAAAAAATAATATTTTTTAATAATTAAACAAGTGTGAGCTATTTTCAAACTAGTGTACAATAAAATCATATAAAACTCATCTTCCTAAAAGCTTTACTTAATAGCTAATGTCATGTAGCAAGGAATATCAAGGCCAACTTTTCCCATATTTGAATTTATGAACCAAGAAAATGCTGAGCATCTAAGCTAAGAATTCATTATAGATTATTTGCTTACCTATGACACATACTAGTACAAGGCCTAAAAGGCATGATTACCAATGTCATTCTCAGTCCTAGCTATATTAATTTAGTGTACATTGGATATCAATGTAAAGGTAGTGTACATTGCATATCCATATCCAATGTTAATTGGAAGTAACTAACAGTTTTTTTTTCTAGAAGAAGAAACAAATTGTTTCATTAAAGTGTAAAAAATAGTTTACATAAGTTTTGCATGTTCCGTTATATTTTATGCCATATACATGAATTTAAAGTAAAGAAAAATAAAGAAAAATAAACAAGGGATAGAAAAATAGTACCCCTTCCTTTTCCTTGACCAATATAATGGAAAGGCCTGAGCTTTATTACCACTTACTTTGATGAAAAAGGAAGAAAGAGCAGCCTTAATACTTGTGATATTACAACGAATTAAATAAAAAATAAAATAAAAAAATAAACAATGATATTGGATTCAAATCCCACATAAGTTAAGACTATTCATACCGTGAGTGGCCCTCCCATAATTCTTAATATTTATTATAATTTTAAATTAGGTCATAATTATGATATAATTTTATTTGTAAGTTATGTAATTATTATTATTATATAATTTTTAATATTATATCATAATTTTAAATATTTTCAATAGGATTGATTGTAGTGTCAAATATTTATAAAATCTTTAGGAACATGCTCCTTAACCGACATTCCAGTTCATGTAATGCGTGGATTTATCGGTCCAAGCCCTTCAGTTTCGAACCGACCCACCGACATCCAAGAAGGTCCAATTCTTTCGTTGGCCCAATCATGATTTCAAGATCACCTTGCTTCAAGAATCAATTTAATTTTAAATTTAAAAATTTGTCAACTTAGCTTTATACAGTGCTGGTAATTATGTTTGGTCAGAATTCTTTTTCTTAAACTTTTAATTATCTATTTATTTATGGTTTAATTTAAAGAGAATAATTATTAATATTTTTTTCCAACTTATAAATTAAATTTGTAATTATTTAAAAAAAATTATTATTATTATTGTTAGATCTAAGACTTTTGTAATTTATAATATAGATAAATATTTTTCGGATTAATCACATCATTAAAATTAAGTCAATCCTAATGATGTGATTAATCCGAAAGATATTTATTTATATTATTATTATTCTTTTATTTTATAATTAAATAAATGTAAGCTATTAGTTTATATAAATTATTAATATTTTTTACAACTTATAAATTAAGTTTGTAATTATTTTAAAAAAATCATCATTATTATTATTCTTTTATTTTATAATTAAATAAATCTAAGGAATTAATTTAAAGCAGCTGGAAGTGTGTCTTACCACCTTCAACCTTCTTAATGTAGGCTGGTTGGAGGCATTGTATATAGATTGACCGAGTGATTTAACTGACAAAGACAGAGGATAGTACCCGTAAGATCGAAAACTTGATCCAGCATCCTCACCCATTCGAAAGCTAGCAGCCTGGGTTGAATCAACAGTTTACCTTGTTTAAGAAGCAGCACATCCAACACATCATTTATCTAGTATAGACAACATAGATGACCTCTATCATAATTTTACTACAACCCTCTCATATTCTATTAACAAGTTCTCAATTGAAGTCTCAAGTAATAAAAGAAATAGCAAAACCAACCCATGGTATGAAAAAGATTGTAAAAGTGCAAGGAGAGCAATTAAGGAAGCTGTTGATGAATCTCTCAAAATTGACAAGATAAAAATCTACAAAGCCCTAACTAAAAGGAAAAAAATGTAGTATATTCGTAAAAGACAAGAGAATCTCTTACACCTCTCTAAAGTGGCTCCTAAGAATTTTTGGAGGCAGATTCTAACTAGGAAAACTAAAGATAATAATAAAATTGTTTTACCCGACTGGAATTCCTATCTTAAAAAGCTTTATGAATCTCTAAATGCCAGGAATTTTTTTGAAACCCTGCTCACAACGAAAGAAGTTTTCTCAATAGAAGACATTGATTTTGGGGTTAAACGCCTGGAAAATGGGAAAGCTAAAGACATTGAAGGTTACCAGGCGGAAATCTTAAAAATTGGAGGTCCTGTCCTCATCCCCCACATCCACAAGCTTTTCAACCAAGCGGTCAAGCAAGGGTTCCCTAAACCTTGGACTCAGAGCCTCATTATCCCTATTTTTAAAAGTGGGGATACAAATAACCCCTCTAATTATTGGACAATTATGATCAGCCCTCTCTTAGCCAAGTTATATTGTATTATTTTGGAAAATAAGTTGAGCATTTGGCTTGAAAGTGAAGGTAAGCGAGCTAAAGGCCAAGCGGGTTTTAGAAGGCAGCACTCAACAACGGACCACCTCATTACGCTTAAGATCATTGTGGAGGAATGCCACAATGATAAATCCAATCTCTTTTATTGCTTTGTGGACTTTAGAAAGGCTTTCGATACGGTTCCTAGAAACAACCTTTGGAATAGATTAGAAGAGCTAAATTCTCTTTTCGAACTAAGAGCAGCCGCTATAAGGTTATACGATAATGTAATTTCCAAGTTAAAGAGCAATGAGGGGTGGTCAAAAGATATTAAGTGTAATATTGGAGTTAAACAAGGTTGCCCCCTCTCCCCTACCCTATTTGGAATTTACATCGGCAAGCTAGAAGGTTGTTTAGAGGAAGCAGGATGTGATGGCATGATCTTAGCTGGGATAGTCATCATCCTTCTTCTCTATGCTGACGATATTGTTCTTCTCTCTAGGTGCCCATCTGATCTTGATAAGCAACTTAGACTTCTTAAGGATTTCTGCACTACCATGGGTATGTCTGTTAACACTGACAAAAAAAAAGTTATGATTATCAAATCCAAGAAGGACACTTACGCTAATTTTATGTATGACAATAGTAACTTGGAGGAAGTGTCTTCTTACAAGTACCTAGGAATTGATATTCATCACAAGCTCAACTGGAACTATAACATTCAAAAAAGGATTAATGGGGGGTGGAAAGCTTATTTTGGTCTTGAAAATAATTGTAAAACGAAAAACCTCGTAATGTGGGATAGAAAGAAGTTCCTCTTTAAAACTTTAGTCACTCTGTAATATCCCGTTTCGGGGATATCTCTAAAACACAACAAAATCTAACCAGAGATGGACTGGGAGGGAATTTACCAGATATTTCACCTCTGAGAAGAGGGTGAGATCTGGAGGCTACCTGGCCCTTTCCAGACTCTGTCTAAGAGTATGAGATAAACACACCAAGTGGTATAGAACTAGAATGCCCGAAAATATATAAAGATAACAGTACAACAGACATACAATAGCATAGAAAGAATGTACGACAAATCATCCAGAAATATAGAGAGAGAATGCTAAGCCATTTTATTAGACTAAGAAATATAATGAAGTACAATAGGTGATCAGAGTGATGGCACCTAGACTTGCTCAAGGCAAGTGAAGAAATACTCTCAGATTATCCAAGGAATGGCTGCTCTCTGAACTGCGTCCCAGCTGCTGGAAAACTGCCATGTAGCTGCTACTACTGAAATGAACTGATGACTTGGGGCTTATCCCCTCGCCGGAATAAGTTGAAAATCTAGAATCCGCCTCTACTCACCAATCTCGACAAAACCCTGAAATCATATCAGAAATGGCTAACCCCCGAAAAACACCCCCTTGCGGAATTACGCTGGCCTCCAAGGCTCTGCGCAGAGGCTAAATAGGAATGAATGAAATACGGCCTCAAACTCCACCAAAATCCTCCCAAAGGCAAAGGCTGATCCTCTGCTCAATCTCTCGGCTCAAAACCCCTGCAAGAATCCTAATCCGGAGCTCCTCCTGGATGGACTGCGTCCTCCCTCTCAATGACTACGTAGACTCTCTGAATGCATGGCTCCGCAACAAAAACCAAACACCAAACCTCCTGCAAAATATTGAAGAAAATACCTTGCCCGAGCAGGCACTCGAAGTCCCCGGGGGCTAAGGGCAAGATCTCCGATTGGAGACACTCAACGCACTAAACAGTGCTGCAGATAGGCTAAATAGCCAGCATGCTCAAGAATTCAAACGACCAGCTCAATATCATCAACAACGAATGATCAAAATGAGGGGGCTCTCCTCTCTATATAGCGTTGGCCCCTCTCAACCCTAATGCTCATCTCCTCCAACGTTGCCACGTGCGCCATCATGGCCTGCGCAATCCCTCCATGTGTCTGCGTGGGCTCCCCCTCTGCGTGGTCTCTTGGCCCCCCTTGGCTCACTTAAGTTACAACGTTGTGCTACTAGGGAGCAAGCTTTTATTTCTAAAGTGAGTTATGTCCTCTCTACTCACTTTTTTATTTATAAATAAACTATAGAAGGAAAAATTGAGAAAAATTTAATATTCCAATTAGCCATTGCTAATTAGGAATATTACAATCTCCCCCGGGAAAATGTTGCTTGTCCTCAAGCAACTAAAGTGATGGATGCTGCAAAATCCTCTCACTCTCCCAAGTGGCATCCTCATCCGGCAAATTCTTCCATCTCACCAAGAATTCCTAGACCGTCCTGCTACATAGCTACCTCTCCCTGGTATCAATAATGGCCTCTGGCTGCAACACCAAATGCCCCTCATCATCTGTGGGTGGTAGCTCATCTGTTGCTATCACCTGCTGCCCCAATGCCTTCTTCAGGCATGATACGTGGAAAATGTTATGAATCTTGCTGCCTTGGGGTAGCTCCAACTCATATGCAACCTGTCCAACCCTGCGTATCACCCTGTATGGCCGATAAAAGTGGGGCTTGAGCTTCTCAGCTCCCTTTTGCTTCAGTGACGACTATTAGTATGGCTGTAATTGTAGGTAGACCAAGTACCCTACCTCAAACTATCTCTCCACCCAACCCCGATCAACATACATGTTCTGTTGGTTCTGCATTGTGGCCATATTATCCTTGAGAGCTCGGAGAATATCCTGACTCTCTTGGATCCAAATCTTGGCTCTCGGAGCCTTGCTAGCACCAAACATCACGTCAGCAAAAGACAAAGAGTGATATCCATATAAAGCGTAGAATGGAGACATACCAATGGACATGTGATGTGTAGTGTTGTAGTAGTACTCCCCCAAATGCAGCCACTTCAGCCATGCTCACTGCTGCCCACTGACATAGTTACGCAAGTAGCCCTCCAGCCACTTGTTAACTATCTCCGTCTGCCCATCCATCTATGGGTGATAACTGGTACTCGATGTCAACTCTGTCCCCACCAATCGGAAAATCTCCTGCCAAAATCCGCCCATGAAGCGACTATCCATGTCACTGATGATGGTCTTAGGAAGACCATGTAGCCTGAAAACCTCTCTGAAGAATAGCTTAGCCACCTATGCTGCTATGTAGTGCACGGATATGGCGAAAAAATGTGCATACTTTGTCAGTCGATCAACGACAACAAAGATACAATCCTTGCCCAGCACCATGGGCAACCCTGTGATGAAGTCCATCGAAATGCTCTCCCATTTCCCCTCCGAAATGGGTAGAGGCTGCAATAATCCTGCGGGATGGCTCATATACCCTTTTTTCCTCTGGAAAACATCGCACTCCCTGATGTGCTGGAGTACGTCCTCCTTGAGGCCCTTCCATGAAAACCTCTCTCTAATGGCCCTGTAGGTTTTGGTAAACCCCTGATGGCCGGCCAATGGTGAATCATGTGACGCCTGAAGTATCTTCTTCTAGAGCTGAGATCCCTCAGTCAAGAAGATTCGGTCCTTGTAGTAGATGATCTCATTGACCACCCTATACCTGTCATCCGCCACCTATCCATCCAGAACCTCACATGCAAATTTGTCCTTGGAGTACTCCACTAAGAGTCGAGCCCTCCAATATGTATCCAAGCTCATAAGAGACAACGTGGCTGGTCTATGTGAAAGGGCATCTGCTACCACGTTGTTCTTACCCTTGACATACTCAATGTCAAAGTCATATGCTTGGATCTTACTGATCCACTTCTGTTTCCTCTCCTGTAGCTGCTTCTGCTCCAAAAAGAACCTGAGGCTGTTGTGATCAGTCCTCACCCTGAACCTGTTCCCCACCAAATACTGCAGAAATTTGGCCAATGCATGCATAATGGCCAACATCTCCTTTTCATATATAGAATACAACCTCTCGTGTGGAAGGAGCTTCCGGCTCTCAAAGGCTATAGGGTGTCCTCCCTGCATTAATACTGCGTTGATCCCCTCTCTCGACGTATCACACTCTAAAACAAATGGCTGCATAAAATCCAGCAACGCAAGCACTGGGCAGCTACTCATCACCTCCTTGAGCCTGTCAAAGGCTCGCTGCGTTGTATCCGACCAACTGAATGCCCCCTTCTTCATCAAATCTGTAAGGGGTGTAGCAAGCTGTGAGAAACTCTTGATGAACTTCCTGTAATAAGTACATATGCCAATGAATCCTCGAAGTTCCGTCACGTTCCTCGGTTCCGGCCAATCTCTGATGGCCCTAATCTTCTCCTCGTGGACTCTCACTCCATCCACTCCAATAATGTGACCCAAATACAACATCTCTGTCATCCCAAACTCACACTTGGAGAGCTTAGCATAGAACTATTGCTCTTCCAAGATATGTAGTACTGCCTCTATATGCTGGAGATGCTCCTCCCAAGTCCTGCTGTATATAAGGATGTCATCGAAAAATACCAATACAAACTTCCTCAGATGACTGCAGAAGATATGGTTCATGCAAGACTGAAAAGTAGCTAGGGCATTGGTTAGCCCGAAAGGCATAACCAAAAACTCAAAGTGCCCATAATGACACCTGAAGGCGGTCTTGGGAATGTCCTGTTCCCTCACGCGAATCTGATGGTACCCTGATCTCAAATCAATATTTGAGAAGAACTTGGCTCCTCTCAGCTCATCCATCAACTCATCGATCCTGGGTATAGGATACCTGTTCTTCAAGGTATTCTTGTTCAGGGCCCTGTAGTCAATACACATCCTCAAGGTGTCGTCCTTCTTCTTCACCAACACCACGGAAGAAGAAAACGGACTCGTGCTCAGTCTGATGTGCCCAAGAGCCAGCAACTCCTGGATGGCCTGCTCAATCTCATCCCGATAGGTTTTGGGATGGATATAGGGGGTAGTAATCACTGCCTATATGCCCTGCTCAAGCTCAATGGTGTGCTTAAACCCTCGATCCAGTGGTCGACCTGGTGGTATATCCCCAAACACTGTATCATACCTGTCAAGGATGGCCTGTATATCAGGATGAACTGCCTGACCGGTGGTCCCTGCCTCTGATGCCCGCAACTCAACCGCCCACTGTATGTCTCCTTTCCAGAAATCTCCCTCCATTCGGTGAGCCAAAACAGTCTGAGGTGGGTAAGTGTGCATCCCGCGGATCTTCTCATGCTTCCCGGTCTTCTTATCATCCCACTCCATCTCTAAGGCCTCCCAATCTGTGGTGACCTTCCCCAGAGTAATCAACCACTGAACACTCAGTACCACATTGGTATCTGGTATGTTGACCACGAAAAAGTGGTCGGTCACGGTGTAGGTACCCATCGTCACTACTAACTTTGGAACATACCGGACACACTGCATCGTTTGGGCTCCTGGGACCAAAACTGAAAATCCATCGAAGCTCTCGGTCGGTATACCTCTCCGCTCGACCATCTGTGCATCGATGAAGTTTTGGGTTGCCCCACTGTCAACCAAAACTGATACACGCTGGCCACGTACTATCCCTCGTACGCGCAGCGTCAAATACTTGGGAACTCCTCGCAATGCTGCAAGGGTCCCTCCTGTGGGTGCAAAGATCCTAGGATGTCTGACTGTCTCCTGCCTCCTCGTCATCCTCCTCATCCTCTTCCCCACTATCCTCGGAGAAGACCTCAATGAAGTGTGCTTTTCCAGTAGCACACCTATGTCCTGGTGCCCACGGCTCTTGACAAGTAAAGCACAACCGCTTCTTCTTTAGCTCCCTCCTGGCATCATCATCTGTCTGTGCCCGTCCTGGATTCCCCTTTGGAGGTGGAATCCTCACATCCTTCCCCTTGGGCTGGAAGCCCTGTCTCTGGGGTAAGGTGTCCGAGTCCTGGGAAATGCATCTTATAAATCTCGGGTCCTGCTAATGGCATCTTGGAGTGTAGCTGGTCTAGTAGATCTGACTAGACCCCGAATTGGCTCTGCTAACCCCTCCATAAACATATAGATTATCCGTGTTGCGGATAGATTTGGACCATCATTGAAACCCTCAAGAAGTCTTCAATGTATGTCTTTGGGCTCTCGGTCTGTTTGAGCCTAGTCAGCTCAAAAAAGTGTTGTTCCGGATCCCTCCGGTCAAATATCTCTATCAACCTCCTGGTAAACTTGGCATATGTCGTCACTGCAGAATGTCCGAGTGTAACCATCCCATGAAACCACCAATCCTGGGCCTCACCATCCAAGTGTAATGTTGCCACCGTGATGACCTCTGTCTCCAACATCTGGTTAAGCTGGAAATAGATATCCAGCTTCTCCACCCAAGACTTTGCCGAACTGTTTGATGAACCATCAAACATAGGCAAATGGAATCTGCTAGATGTGCGGTGGGTATCTCCATCATGATAATGCAGGTGCCCTCTATGATGGTCGCGGGGTCTACTATCCCGCTGGAGCTGAAAAAATCTCTGAACGAGAGAGATTCCCTGAACTCTTTCCCATAGGCTTGATACTCTGCAAAATAATCACCCATATGTCTGAGCTCTGCCTCCTGTTGGGCTCTTGCCCCTATGTCTGCTCCCAATAAAATGGGCATGGTAGAGCATGTAGGTGCATGTGAAGCCATCGACTGAGTAGTATCATGCTGAGCAACACCATGCTCTGGCAAATGGTGGGATGTACCTGATCCCTCACCTACCTGGAATACCCATGGGGTCTCACCCTGTCTAGCCTCTACAACGGTGAATCTATGACCCAACACCTCAATCTGTCTCGCTAGATCTTGCACCGATTTTAGGAGTGCCTCCCCAAATTGTTTGGCCTCAGTATCATCTACCATCGGCTCTCTCTGCTCTGAATCTAACACAGGCTCCTCCTGCTCTGCGTCTATCACAGGCTCCTCCTATTCTGTGTCCACCACCCGAACACAGTCTCCCTCTCCGTAGGTGTTCTCCAACCTATGCTCAAGATCTATGTACTTCCTGCCTATGTAACAAATGTAGGGCTTCTTCCTCGATGTCATAGACGACTAGCTCCACAGGCTGAGCCAGAACTATGCTCTGATACCATTGTAATATCTTGTTTCAGGGATATCTCTAAAACACAACAAACTCTAACCAGAGATGGACTGGGAAGGCGTTTACCAGATATTTCACCTCTGAGAAGAGGGTGAGATCTGGAGGCTACCTGGCCCTTTCCAGACTCTGTCTAAGAGTATGAGATAAACACACCAAATGGTATAGAACTAGAATGCCTGAAAATATATAAAGATAACAATACAGTAGACATACAATAACATAGAAATAATGTACGACAAATCATCCAGAAATATAGAGAGAGAATGCTAAGCCATTTTATTAGACTAAGACTAAGAAATATAATGAAGTACAATAGGTGATCAGAGTGATGGCACCTAGACTTGCTTAAGGCAAGTGAAGAAATACTCTCAGAATATCCAAGGAATGGCTGCTCTCTGAACTGCGTCCCAGCTGCTGGAAAACTGCCATGTAGCTACTACTGCTGAAATGAACTGATGACTTGGGGCTTATCCCCTCACTGGAATGAGTTGAAAATATAGAATCCGCCTCTACTCACCAATCTCAGCAAAACCCAAAAATCATATCAGAAATGGCTAACCCTCGAAAAACACCCCCTTGGGGAATTACGCTGGCCTCCAAGGCTCTACGCAGAGGCTGAATAGGAATGAATGAAATACAGCCTCAAACTCCACCAAAATCCTCCCAAAGGCAAAGACTGATCCTCTGCTCAATCTCCCGGCTCAAAACCCCTGCAAGAATCCAAATCCGTAGCTCCTCCTGGATGGATTGCGTCCTCCCTCTCAATCACTGCGCAATCTCTCTGAATGCACAACTCCACAACAAAAACCAAAAACCAAACCTCCCGCAAAATTCTGAAGAAACTACCTTGCCCGAGCAGGCACTCGAAGTCCCCCGGGGCTAAGGGCGAGATCTCCGACTGGAGATACTCAACGCACTAAACAGTGCTGTAGACAGGCTAAACAACCAACGTGCTCAAGAAGTCAAATGACCAGCTCAATATCATCAACAACAAATGATCAAAATGAGGGGGCTCTCCTCTCTATATAGCGTTGGCCCCTCTCAACCCTAATTCTCATCTCCTCCAATGTTGCCACGTGCCCCATCATGGCATGTGCAGTCCCTCCATGTGTCTGTGTGGGCTCCCCCTCTGCGTGGTCTCTTGGCCCCCCTTGGCTCACTTAAGTTACAACGTTGTGCTACTAGGGAGCGAGCTTTTATTTCTAAAGTGAGTTATGTCCTCTCTACTCACTTTTTTATTTACAAATAAACTATAGAAGGCAAAATTGAGAAAAATTTAATATTCCAATTAGCCATTGCTAATTAGGAATATTACACACTCATGTTATCTTCTATGGATGTGAGGTTTGGGGTTGCAGCATCTCTAGAGAATCCTGGAGAAATATTGAGAAAATCCAGAAGTGTTTTATAACTTATAACCTTAAAATTAAAAGCAATACACCCTATCCTATTCTCCTTATAGAAGTGGGTCTTTCCCTTATCGAGAGCCTAGCTATGACTATGCTTCTATTGTACAAGCACAAGCTCAATAGCATAGGAGACAATAGACTTCCTAAGCTAGCTTTAAATTCCAGGCAAAACCACCTAAGGCTTAAACGAGGTTGGTATAAAGACACCAAGGCCTGGTTAAACCATTGGGAGATCGACGAGAATGTTGCATTGCAAAACATTAATAACATTAATTTTTTTTTTACTTCTAAGTTCAAAGGAAAAATGTGGTGTGAGAAAGATCTAGCAGCTAAAAGAAAATTAAGATATTATAAGGAAGTCATCAACCCCACCCTAGAAGATCGAAAGTATCTATCAATTTTAACTAGCTCAAAGAAGAAAATTAATATAGCCAAGATTACAACGAACTCTCATGAGCTCCATAGTGAAATAGGTTGTTGGACAGTTCCTAAAACACCATGGATGGAAAGGATCTGCCATCTCTATGAGAATATGAACATCGAGGATGAAAATCACTTCCTCTTAAAGTGCCCCACGTACAACCACATTAGAGCTCAATTTCATAATCTTTGTTGCAATAATGACCTTCCTAGCCTTTTCAGATGTCAAAATTATAGTGAGCTTTGGAGACTTCTCTCCAAGCTTTTTGAGCTTAGGAATAAAATCTTAAATCAAACTAAATAACTCTTTTCTTTAGGTCCGATAGACCAAATATTGGTCTTAGTTGACATTAACCACCATCATCATCATAAATAAATCTAATTTATTAATGTATATATATTGGAAAGTTAAAAATGAATTTTATAAATATTATTATTTTTATTTTTATAAAGTATATTATTTATATTTATATAAATTTTTATGATATATTACAAAATATGTGAAATTAATTTTAGTATGGTTGGAATTTTAAACTGGTGAATTTGACTTTGTCAAAAAAAAATTATTACTATCAAAATCTATTTACATTTTGTTAAAAAAACAATAATAATGATTCTAATTAAATTTTAAAAAATAACCATTTAAATTATATGTTATAATAATAAAATTTTCATTAAAATTATTTTCAATCAATATTTATTAAATAATTGTAAAAATTTAGTATAAATAGATCTCATGTAAATATTTAGCATTTTTTATTTAATGTTGGTTTTATTTAAAAATTAATCTAATTATTATTATTATGATAAAAAAATATATAAATTTAAAATATAAAACCTCTTTTAATACTTACTCAAGAGGTATGGTAAATAAATAAAAATATAAATAAACTAAAGGTATGGTCAATAAATAAAACCTCTTTTTATATTTACTCCTTAAACCTCTTTATATTTAAGGAAACTCAAAAAAGAGGTTTTATTTAGGTGAACATGAAAAATACCATTTTAATACCATAGGCTAAATACCATGGGCCAAATACCATATCTATAAAAGAGGTATGGTAAAAAATAAATATAAATGAGTTATAAAAAGGTATGGTAAATAAATAAAAATATATCAAATAGGATTAGAAATCAACATCTAATTATATACTAAGCCTATGGCCCAAATACCATGGTAAATAAAAGAGGTATGGTAAATAAATAAAATATAAATAAACTAGAGGTATGGAAAATAAATAAAACCTCTTTTTATATTTACTCATAATCCTCCTTATATTTAAGGACACCCAAAAAAAAAATTTATTTAGCTAAATCCTATTAGCCAAATACCATGGGCCAGATTATTATTAATATCATGCACAAAAAATAATTATTAACCCTAATACTCATATTAAATTATTATTAATATTATTATTATTAATTCTAATATTCATATTAATATATTATAATATTAATATTATTCAATTTAATAAATTTGGATTAATACAATATTAAATTTGTTATATTATAATATATATTAATATATCATGATATATATTAACTCTAGATATATATGTGTGAAGGAAGAACAAAGACATAGAGTGATAGAGGTGGATAGATAAGGGGAGTCACAAGGGAGAGATGGAATAAAATGAAGGAGAGGGTAGAGAAGGAATGAAGAGAGAGCGAGAGAGTGAGAGGAGTGAGAGGTAGAGAAGGGTAAGAGAAAGAGAGGTAGACACAAAGATGGAAGGGGGAGAGAAAGAAGGAGAGAGCGAGGGAGATAGTGAGAGCATTGGAGGGTAGAGAGAGAAAGAGAGAGATATGGGTGAAGAGAGAGGGAGGTAGGAGAGAATGGGGGAGAGAGGAAGGACGAGGGAGAGGACTTGAGAGGGAGAGGACTTGAGAGAGAGGAGGAGAGAGGGAAGGATAGAGAGATGGATTTGGAGGGGGGAAGAGGGAGGGAAGAAGAAATACATAGACAGAGAGAGGGAATTATAAGGGAGAGATTGAGAGAGAGTGTGCAAGTTTAAGGGTGAGATAAAGAGACAAATAAGGAGAGACGGAGGGAAATAGTAACATTGTTGGAGAGAGAGAGAGAGAAAAATGGTGAGAGAGAGAACTTGAGAGAAAGGAGGAGAGTGATGGGGGGAGAGAGAGGGAGAGAGAGAGAGAGAGAGTGAGTGAGTGAGTGAGTGATGGGGTAAGAGAGATGGAGGTAGGAGAGAAAGGGAGAGAGAGGAGGAGAGAGGGAGGGATAAAGAGATGGAGTTGGAGGGGGGGAGGGAGGGAATAAGAAAGACATAGAGAGTGAGAAGTGGAGAGAGAGAGTGAGTGAAAAGGGAGAGATGAAGAGAGAGTGTGTATGTTTGGGGTGAGACAAGGAGACAAAAGATAGATGGAGAGAAGGGGGAGATAAGAAGAGAGAAGATATGTGTATATACACATATCTTCCATTTATGCGTGCAACTTTTATATATTTTCATATATTTAGTATATGCGCAACTTTTGTATATGTGAAGATTTTGTATATGCACATATCTTACATATATGAACATATATGGAAATTGTGAATGTACAAAAGAAATGTGCAACTTCAGTAATATGCATATACGACAACCTCCGTATATGCACAAATTTTGTATATGCGCAAATTTCGAATATGAACATATTTTCCATATATGCACAACTTATGTATATGTGCATATTCTATATCTTAATCTTTTATCGACCTTCATCAGCCATGAGTAAGTTATTGGGGAAGTAATTATGTCAAAACTGACTTGTTTTATGAGATCAAAATAAATTTTCCATTTTCCATTAATTTTTTTTCCAATGTTATAAGTGAAGTTAAATCTATGATCAATATCAGCTCCAAAATATTTATATGAATTAAAAATATAATCATGTACATGATAAAGATCATATACATTAATTAAATAATAGTTTTAAAAACAAATTTATATTAAATCTTCCAAAAACAATATAACTTTAAAAAAAGTTAAGCTAAACCAAATTTTTGGTCCTAAAATTCTCATGTGATTTCCCGGAAGATTTATAATCTAATATGTTATGGATCACAGAAGCTTGCACTCTCAAATATTTAAAGGGTTCCGGGGCAAATTTCTGAGGACATTACCGTTGCTGATTAAGATATTATTGTGTGGAAAGAGCATTATGTGTAGTCATACCGACTGAATGACCTCGGATCTAGACGAGGGCGCGACGCGCAGTGGTAAATACTATCGGACCAAACTTGACAGGGGGAGATCTGCCTATAATCTATTGCAAGTACCAGCTGTGCAAGATCCCCCAGCTACACTATCGTCCAGACTGCACAAAGGTAAGAACTCGCCCATACCACCAACCCCGCTGAACAGCGATATGGCTACGCACCTGAAACTACCTACCTTCAGGGGAGTAGGGGATGAGGATACGCACCGATTTTGGTTTATTGCAGACTCTGTCTGGACTGCGCAGAATGTGGCAACGATACGGTGAAGAGGGCACAATTGTCCCTAGCATTCGAGGACAGAGCACTAGACTGGTATATGAGATACATTGCCCAGAATGGGAGTGCATATATTCAAGATATCAAAGACGCTCTGAAGAAACAGTTCTGAAAGCCAAAATATTACTCTCAGCTGGTGGCGGAAGTAAAGGACTTTAAACAAGGTGTGTCTGAGTCGGTGTGGGAGGCTGATCAGCGATTGAAGAGAGCAATTAGGGAAGGAGGATTCGAGTATGACAATAGACAACATACGGAATGGTTCATCGCTATGTTGTTACCTCACATGCGAACGGCAATGAGTCACCAAACCTTTGAATTGCAAGAAAAAGTTGTGGAATTTGCTATGAAACTAGAAGCTACACCCAAAGAAGATACATCGGTAGGGGTACAGCAAATTCAGGAACATCTTGGGGCTATGCATATGGAAATTCAGAACCTGCGAAAGGAGAGAGGAAAGGACGGCCGCGCAGATCTATGGTGCATACGATGTCAGGTATCTGGCCATACAAAGGATCAGTGCCCTCTATTGGTATATTACATGCATGTGGGAGGACCTAGTCTGGTATGCCCAGGAGCAAGTGGGGAACCCATCCTATCACGACCAGGCTCGAGTGGACCTATGTTGTGGTGCGATGACTGCCGTGTAGCAGGATTTCATGATACAAACCTTTACCCTCGGCTAGGGGTGTATGTCCCAGAACTGAAGCAACAATGGTGCAGATTCTGCTGGCCGGTGGCACACGATGAACAGAACTGTCATACTTATGACTTGATGATAGATCATGGGAAATTGTATAGGGTACAATCAGACCCTGCGTCGCCAAGAACTTCTGCGCACTTTGGAGGATCCCCAGCTAGAGGCAGAGGAGGTCGGGGAGGAAGTGTAGGAAGGGGGCGGGGGCAGCTGATCTGCTATAACTGCGGAGGGGTAGGGCACTTCGCTAGGGACTGCCCCAATCCCACCAGGCAATCCTGCAAATATTGCTGGCAGCTGGACCATGATATTGAAGACTGCCCGATCCTAATAGAAAAAATGCAGGAAAAACAACCCACCCCTACGCAGAATGTGCAAAGATTTAAAACCGAGCTAAGGAATGTAGACCCAAGTGTAAAAATCATGACACACAGTGGGATGGTCACCCAAGGAGCCAAGGAAGTGCTTGCCAAGGATCTTATGACCCCTTCGGAAGGATTGAACATCAGAGGGCAAGGAACACTAGCAGCTTCTGTGTAGCCACCGACGCACCTCAAGATAGAGGAAGGGGTTGAGCCCTTTCTGCAGGAAAGTCTGAAGCTGCTACGTAACCTGTAGGCTGTAGAAGACCTTCAAGTCTTACTGCATAGTTTTGCATCCTGGCCCAACACAATTCCTGAGACTAGGGATGTACACAAGCTATACAGCTATAAGAAACGCACCGGAAGAGACATGCGGTTGACTGCACAGATTGGCGACTACGAGATGGATCAAGTTATTCTCGATCTTGGGTCGGATGTGAGAATATTACCAAAACAAACATGGTAACGAATGGGAAATTCTAAATTGGAATGGTCCACCATCCAGCTGTGCATGGCGAATCAACAGAAGATCATCCCTCTGGGAAGGTTGCCAAAAGTCATGGCAGATATCTCAGGAGTAAAATTCCTAGCTGACTTTGAAGTCATAGAAATTGTAGAGGATGTGGATCCTTACCCTGCGCTCCTAGGACTGGACTATGCTATAGATGTGGGGAGTGTCATCAATCTCAAAAAGTGCAGCATGGTGTTTGAAAATAACAGTACATGCGTAATAGTTCCGCTAGATCCCGCAGAAGGTGCGCGGTATACAGAGCTAGCACGCAATGAGGAAGAAATAGATCACATTTATAAATTGACTACGCAGGATGAAGACTGGATTAACCCTACAGCGGAAGGAGTACTCTGGTGGGAAAAGGACAGTCAATGCTTTTCCGAATCGGATGAGGAACTGGAGAATTGGTAAGGCCGGCTGCACGAGGTTTTGGCGCTCCAATGTCCTCGAGTCACCAGGAACTTCCGCTGCATCTCCTCTGAGGTAAGAGACCTGCCCTACCTTACGGACAGGGTTGACATTAAGAAGTTTTTACACGCATTCAAAGCTGAAGTTCCCTTGGAATGCAGGCTAGGGGCACTACCGCTAGCCCTGCGCGTTGGTGGGATACGCATGCGCTGGTATTCCACACTTGGGAGGAGTGTCGGAGTGGGATGATCCTGCGCTTGGGGACCCCAGCTGACAGACGAGCCCCGAGGTCAGTGGACCCACACAGATACTTGATGACGTGAAAAACTCAATGGTGCGATAGGACCCCGCCCGAACAGGCTCACCTCATTACCGATGACCTAGGCTTACATTCGACTACGAAGCTGCACCAACCCACGCGCAATTGGGAGAATTTGTGAACATTTTAGGTGATAGATGGCATGAGGACGCTTGACGTAGCCCTGCCGTACATGGACGTCCCGACCAAGGGAAAAGTGCAACTATCGATAAGTATGGTGGCCAAATTGTTGGACTGGTACCTGAACCATGTTACGAAACACCTAGCGTCAGCCTTAATTCAGGGTACGCGAACAGCACACAGGCATCATCCGGGGTCTGACGATCCATGGGAGAGTCCTCAGGTACGAATAACAACCATCAAACCACCCCACTTTGATAGAAAAGGAACCTTACAGCTACGCAAAATGGGTGGCAGGCCATCGATGCGGAAATTTATGGTAAGTTTGTTTCGGACGATCGATGGTAAGTTTCACATACGGGTTACTCTGCCATTAGATAGCTCCGGACAATGTGTAGTTAACAGGATAACTTCGCCACAGGCTACATATTGTCTCTACACCATGCCCCTGTTATCTACCTACTGGATTATTGGGAGCATTGACGTTTTTTGGGACACCTGTCCTTTTGTTTGCTATGGCGGTCCCTAACCCGCCGAATGCTTCGGTCCCTATCCATTCAGCACCCGTAGACATTATTTTGAGAGGGTCTGGTGATGCCGAGATTGATCAAATGATTGGTCGATGGCCCCCTACAGAGGGAATTGACTGTGAACCCCACACGGAGAGGCACCATAGCTATGCGACAGGAGTTCCTGACCTTCACAACCCGGGGACGACCGCGGGACCTAGCCGGATGGCCTTGGATGGCACAGCATAGGAGGGTATGCTATTATCACGGTCCTCCACCAATAGTGTCACAGTCAGGTCACAACTAGTCCTGTGCAAGGAAGGAATGATGAGATATAGGGATATGTTGCGACTTCTCTGCAGTCCTAGATTACTGACCAGCGGAAGCCATATTTGTTCGCTCCCTCGCATTATCCTCATTAACAATCATGCTCCAAAAGCTACGGACATATAAATAGATTTGGTGCAGCTATCCCACGAGGCACTACAAGGATTATACACCATTTTGTTGCAGGAGGTCCGTCACCGTGACCAGACAGCATGACGACAATGTGAAATACCTCCAGAATTTCAGGCACAGCGGGCTGCGTTGGTCATAGAAGCAACAAATATTATTCAAGAGTAGCTTACTCAGGGCACGCAGTTGGTCAAAATATCTACGCAGCTCTGGACAGTGGTCTGGTGCCATTCTATGCTTCAGCGTATCTAGGAAGACTTACGGCAGGCAGAAGCTGCTTTCGATCAGGTCAGAGCTCCCTTGCCCTCCAGTGTCTTCGCGCAGCATCTAGCCGTCATGGACACAATTGCGAATCTCCGCCATGCCAAGCATGTCATCAGGAAACGATTGAAACCATGGGGTGATACCGCCCTCCAGATCTCCCAGGATGCTCATACCGCCATCACGCGCCTCCACCAGATGTTAGAACAGGTTACCACAGCTCCGGACGGCCCTGCCTCCCTAACGCTTTTCAACATTGCAAAGCGCGTTGCTGCCCAAAGTCAAAAAGTGCTCCCTCCGCTCTTCCACGCGCTAGATAACTTGCGTACGCAAATCCAGGACGCACCACCACAGTGACTCGGGATGAGTCACAAGATTATGTTGGGGGACTATTGGAACAAGGTCTCCTACAAGATGCAAAACTAGTCCATTTTGAATAATTTTGATTAGATTTAGTCTAGCGCAGGGGTTTTGGGGTGGGTCAAACCCCCGAAAGCATTGTAATGGGTAAAAGGGTAAACCAGGGGTCCGAAAACCACAGTTTTCATACCATAGGAAAGTCTAGGCTAGATTATTATAAATAGAGGAACATTTTGTATTGTAAGGGAGAGAAATAAGGAGCGATTGATGCGAATTGTGGTTTAAGTTATCTATTTGGGTTTTTGGGGAAAGGACCCCTGTTGGATGTGTGCGCGGAGATCCAAGTCCAGCTGTGTGCGGACCCTGTTGTTGTGCGCGCAGGCTAGGAAGGGAATTGTAAGAAAGGTTGATTAAGAACCAAATTTGTGAGTACTCTTTGTGTGAATCATTGATAATTACTGCATTGTGCGTTTTCTGTATTTAAGCTGTGAAGATCTGTGTAAGCGTGTTTTTTGTATCTAGGTCTGTTATGTTCTGTTCATGCAATGTTATGCTACTATCATAAAAACATATAATTATAGATCTAGCGCACATGGATGCGAATAGAGACCTACTTGGCCCTGTGCAGAACAAGGTGATTCGGGTATCACGGGGTCAAACGTAGCTCTGCTTGCCCTACCTATCCTTTCTAAGGGTGTGGAAACCTGGTTCCGACACCCACCCATACTACTTCAGGTGAGACTTTGACCTACGCAAGATGGTCATTTCCGAAAGGGCCAGTAGTATAGGGGTTTGTTGGCAAACCTTGCACTTTGAACTTGGGTCAGGACCCCTCGAGTTGGTGAATGCAGGTACAGCACTGGACGATAAATTTGTTGCTATAAAAGCAATCAAATACTATGGGTGTAATCAAGAAGGATTTCTTGCTTATCTTTCATTGCAGAAAGTTGAGTGTTTAGCTCAGTTGGAGACGAAAGAATTTTACAAAGAGGAATTACTCTGGGGAATTGGCGAAAGGAAGTGTTGGAGAAGTCGATGGAATCCAATCGACAGAGTGAGCAATGAGTTACCAAATCGAGTTGATACTTTGAAGGACCAGCGGCAAAACAGAGTTTGGAATCCTGGAGGGAGAAAGTCATCAAGACTTGTGGCTGTCACATTATTACAGAAAAGAGACGGACCTCATAAGCAGGAGTCTATGGAAACTTATATACATGGGGAGTCTGATGCAAGAGCATCAAAGCTAAATTTTCATTATTCAAATATGTAATTAGGGGGGTGATGATTTTTAATTATTTTATTCATTAATTTGCTCATTTTTAATAAATTAGGAGAGAAAATGTAAATGTGAGAATTATTGTAAATATTCTTTAAATAATTAAGGATATGAGTGGAGTTGAATTAGGTAGATAATCTAGGGATTAGGAATTCCATAAATGGGACTTAGTTGAGTCCAAAAAAAGATAAATCTAAATTAGATTTTAAGTTGAGATTTGTGTGGAGGAAATTATGGAATGGAATAAATTATATTTATGTATAAATATGTAGCTTGTGAGGGTGAGGAAGTGAGAAATACAGAGAGAGTAAGGAATGGATTGAGAGCTTTTTGTAAAGGGCCGAGAGCCGAAAGGCCAATTATTGTAATATCCAGCCAGATGTTTGAGTTTGTAAATTTTATTATATATCAGCATTTTTTTTGCATGGCTCTCTTTTCCTTTAGCATATATGTTGAGCTACATCACGTGTGTTTTTTATAAAGAATTAGATGAGATTTTTACTGAAGAAGGATCCACACGAGTTTATATATGCTAGGATTTGTTTAGCCCAGTATCCTTGCATCACCGGCTCTGGCGCTCTTGGTCGTATGAATACTATGTGGCCATGAGTTCGGGTGTGGGAAGAGTGCCACGTGCCCCGCCCCTTTTTTATGTCCATCAGTCGTTATATCAATTGAATGGGACCGGGCTCAAGGCTTACTCCCTACCCCTCTCGCCTTTAAACATTGTCACATGTATTATCATATGGCTCGGGGTTGGGCCATGTACCCATCCCCTCCAACTATCCTTTGTGTTGTAGTCACATGTTACGTGATATGACTTGGGGTTGGGTTGGTCAGGCTAGCCCGCCCACCTGCCCCCCCACCCCCCAAATACATCGACCACTTCACATCAAATATAAATGGCACTCATAATATAACAAGAACCAATGCAGTGGTATGGAGGTAATATGATTCGTTGTTCAATTCAAGGTCATCGGGTCAACCCGCAATAGGGTCAGTCATACCCTTAACTAATTTTGCACCAGTCCCGAGGGCCACATGACGCCCTCCCATTGGGCAACATGGTGCCTCTTGATTGGTCCACCCAAAAATCAAAAATCAATAAAATGTCGCCACCCAGACCTGTACGACCTGATACGTGTCAGCATGAGATTGTCTCGTCTAACCATTGTATTTGCCCAAACATCCTACTGATATCACTGCCACATCATTGTGTGTCATGCCTAGTCAACAACCCAGTGAACCCTGCAAGTTGATTTTTTTTTTTCCAAAAATTTCAGAACATGATAACTTTCACATACAGTGTCGGATTGAGGCAATTCAAGTTTCATTGGAATCAAAATGATGAGAACTACAATTTGACAAGTCTAGTTTCGAGAAATTTTAAGCACTTTGATTTTTTATCATATTTTTTATCCCCTGGATCATCCATTCCATATTTTATCAGAAATCTAACATATATAGCTAAGTTGCATCCGAGCAACAACCTTTTGAACGGAGAGATTATAGAGTCATTGCCCCTCCTATGCTCCATTTCTATGTTAGACCTGGGTTGGAATAGCTTTATTGGCTCCATCCCCTCTAAAATGTGCGTCGTGTTGCATTCTTTGAAAATTTTATGTTTAGCGTCTAATAAACTCGAGGGGCAAATTCCTCTTTGCATTTATGAGAAAAATGAGAGACTAGACTTTCTATAACTTTTAGGCAATAAACTCCATGGGAATTTTCCTTCACATTTGGGTAATTTCCATTCTCTGGATATGTTGAATCTGATAAATAATAATTTCGATGGATAGATACCAACTAATAAGGAACAGTTGAACAAACTTCGGGCATTATACATCAACGACAACATTTTAACTAGACACATATATTTGGCCTTGCTAAACTACAAAATATTTAGAACATTATATTTGAGTAGAAATATTCTATCAGGAAAATAGCCTGATCTTTCCAAGCTCTGCATACGCATTCTCAAAAAAAAAAAATAATAATAAATAAAATTTTGAAGGTGAGATACCGATCCAGGTTGTGTACCTTCAAAATCTCCAAATACTTGACCTAGAAATGAACCATCTGTCTTTTCAATTCCGCTACACCTTTCAAACTTATCAATAATGATAGAGGAAATTTTCGAAAGGTTTGTGCCCACAAACTTATATGGGCTCTCCTATTATAGTGATGCAGTTTATTTAGTGGAAAAGGGTCAAGAAATGGCATATCAATACATCAACCTCTCAATTGACACCCACATGGATCTCTCGAAAAATAGTTTCACTGCTCACAGCATAGAGATCTCCCCACCTTCACAGACAGACGAATAAAAAACGTCAGCTTGGTACCACTTTCAAATTTAAAATTTTAATTTGCGAGTTTTCAAATTCAAATTTGGAAATTTAAACACCCATGTATGCATTGTATTGTAGCATATATCATATATGTATATGCAGTGGAAACTAGGCGGAGGCGAAGCCAAAGGATGCGTATCTGTCGTCAAAATCCATGTATGCTCATGTATGTATGAATATCTACATGAATCCTCCACTAGAGATGGTATTGTAACGAGCACTATCATTGTCGCATACTCTTAGGGTAGTAAATAATCTATAGACTTGGAAATATTTCTTGCCCTAATTTTTTACCCAGAAACACACACATATTGGACATTCCAATGATATATGTCTTTAATGCTCCTTTCCTCAAGGCATCAAATCTTGTACTTTGAAAGGTTAAAGTATGTGCCCCATCATCACCACCCCTATTGGAAAAATGAGGTTTTACATCAGACAACATCCACATCCACGTTGGCTTTGTTGGGTGGATTCTAGAAATAAAAAATGGGACTTTGCAAATAAAAATCATCTCCCTACATCCCGAGGGATATATATGTGTGTGTGTGTGGATACAATTTATTGTTAAAATCGCTTAAACTTTTGGAGGTGTTATAAAATTTAGAGATTTCGATTTACAAAGTTCTTTTAGATGGACAAACACACAATGCCACATATAGAAGAAGATATTATTTCCATTAAAAGACTAGGTAGTTCAATTTATAATGGCCTTTAAAATTGATGACAACAATTAAATGCACACCAAAAAGTAATGAATTTGATTGGAAACTTAAGGACCATTGTCCATACTACATTCTTAATTCTTGTAACCATCCCATCATTTTCCTTTACATGATCTCCAATTCTATATAATCATAGTAAATGTATCATTAATATTTATATAACTTTTAGTTGCATACCCAATTTGCATTACCTTTATTTGATACCATCTCTATGTAATAGAGTTGTATTATTTTCCATGACTCTTAACTCCACCCGCAACGAATGTGTGTCCTTCTACTACAACATTGTATGGTTAGACACAACGTATGTGTGTCCATTCCATATATAGGAATTGTGGAAGTGCACATGATATTTATATAGAATAAGCACAAAACGTATCACTCCACGATGGCACACAAAGTCTCATATGGCACTTTCACCTATTTAAAGCATTTCACAAATTATATTATATAACATTTGTTAAAAATTTGAAAAAACGATAAAAATATTTCAATATAATAACAGAGAATTGATTAAGAACTTAAACAAACAAATATGAAAAACAATAAATTTAAAGGAGATAAAATTAGTGTGCTTTTAATACAGTGCTCAGTTTCCATAGAACAAAATTTATTGTTGTTATATAAAATTATGGGTATTTTTAGTTTGAAATAAATATATTTTAGTGATGGAGACATATATGTATATGAATAAATTTAAAATTAAGAAAACACGCATGATATATTTTTACTTTTAGGTCCAAATTCAAAGGAGTAGAGTTTGTAGATCGAGCACAAAAACTCCCTTCGTAAAATCCAAAATACTTTTAATAATCATAAATTTCAAATATGTTTTACCCTGAAAACAAAATCAAATGCCATGGAAAGAATATACAAATATTGGCAATCTCTTAAGCATCAATAAAACGACGCATGAGAAAAAATGATGTGTGTGTTAACCAGTTCTTGGTTCTACACTTTCCCAAACATAAACTATTATAAATTCACGTACTAGATAATATTTGTTAAAAGTGGCAGTCCTGCAGTGGGATGTTGTGGAATTTGGACATCAACCCATTTAACCATCAAAGGGATTTTGTTAGTACCTCTAGCGTTGCAAGAGATTGGTCTTGCTTAACCAATTCTTGCAATTAAAGCCAGAGCAGTAGTTCTATGAGTGAGTCAGAAGCAGAAGAATATTTTCAGCTACAAGAGATAGGAACTGCCAATAACTCTGTCTGACACATTAAAATTATAGAAATTATAATTTTAAAATTTTAACGGTGGGTCATCGTTATAGAAATTAAATTTTGAGAGCGGGTTTTCAAATTCAAACTCAAAATTCCCATTAAATGTGTACGCTGTATATCTTGTATCGTATATCTTAACATTCTGACAGTATAGTGGTGGTGGTGGCGATCAAGGCGGAGGCGGAGGCGGAGGCGGAGGAGGAGGCGGCACCACGAAATTCCTAGTGTTGTTGCATCGTCAGGATGTCATGTGTGTCCAGGTATGTTTGCAGGGGTGTATTAAAGGGCGAGAGGGTATCCGGCATCTGGGACTATGACAAGGGTTGTCCCGTCAGGCTCTTAGGGTGCATCAAATATCGTATAGCATTGGAAATATTGTTTAGCATTGGAAATATTGTTTACCGTGGATAATGATTGATCCTGGGACCTCCCTTAGATTAGTCTAAAGAGTTACCGATTCACCATGGCTAAAAAAAAATGACAGTGTCAGGTAATGGTGCTATGGCACCTTCGATTCTTTCAAAACTTCCACTCGCACAATAGAACAAGGAAGAATAACTTTGGACTGAAAAACATTTTTCTCCTCTTCTAGGGGGTGGAATTATTGTGAAGCTCATTGTAATTTTGATGATTACTTAAGAAAAGAGGGGGATAAGGCACGCATATAGGTTGCATGCTCTATTAATTATCAAATGATATAGATCAATGAAATAATCATCACTATGTAGAAATATTTGAGCCCTAAGATCCTAGGTTCAAATTCCATTGCAGTTAATTATCCCTTAAAGGTTCCAAGATGATATTTTTGTTTCTAGGTCCTAAGATTTGTTTAGTGTGATTCATTTATCACGAGAAGCCTTAAGACACTGGTGGTGATGGCCATAGATTTATTATTGTCATTCTTTAACTCTTTCTTATTATTCTTCCTTTTTTCAGCGGATTTGGGATTTTTTTCTTCTTGAATGGAGGACAGTGATGGGGTCTCTGTAAGGGTTGGTGCCCGCTAATAATTCTAGGGCTAATAAAAACAGTTCAAGGGCACATGCAAGGTTTCTGAATACGTGAGGAATTATTATAATAATAAATCGTAGGGCGGGTGAGGTCCAGATCGAATTGCAATAACACGTTATTTTTCCCAACTTCGTTTAAGGTGATATCGAAATATATCAAGAGAATCACCAGTGTGGCCTCCACTCTCTGCTCTGTGTAATTATTTGTTGCCTTTTCCATATCCCATGTTGAAGAAGACAATCATTGTGACCAAATTCAATGGGTAGTATTCAACAAGCTAGACCTTGGGGAAAATATTTCCCTTTGTGTTCTCCTGCTTGAATATGTGAATGGCTTCCAAGTTAATCTAATGATATGAGGGAGCTGATATCAAAGAAAGATGGCCCTATTTCATTCCTGCAAATGCAACCAAGGCCAATTGTAATGTTCTCGGAAAACTAATTGCCTAAGGGGATGAATTAGCCTATCAATCCCCATAGGCTATAGTTCTCCACAAAGGGAAAAAAAAACTCCAAATTCCCAATCTTGGGAAGGTTTTAGGGCAGCTGAGAGAAGAAACCAAAATTTTGGGTTTGGAGTAAAAATTACTTAAGAATTTATGGAGATTAAACCCCTCAAGGAAGCCTATAAATAGAGAAGGATTACATTCATTTTGGCTCATCAAGTGTGGATCATTTATATGTCTTCTTCCCCTTTTCCCTATCAATTTCAGTGGTGAAATATTCCACCCTAGTTGACAAAAGTCCTTTTTATATTTTATTTTTCTTGTCTTTGTTCTAGCACGAGGGTTATTAGGTCCCCATATTACTAATGTAGTCCCTTATTGTTATTAATGTAGCCCCCTTCTTGTTATTGTTGTACCCCTGTAACCCCCATATTGTTATTATTTTTCCCTTACATTATTATTGTTAGGTCAGTTAGGATTATATTGTGATCCCATGGACCCCTATATATAGAAGGAGGTTTTGTCATTTGTATCATCCAAGAATTGTTCATTTATGTAATTTATTGGAGGTTTCCCCTTCGAATTGGTTGATTTATAAGGTGTTGATCTCTCTTTTGTTCTTTTTTTGGAGTTGGTTTCATAACATTTGGTATTAGAGCTTTGGATTTTAGGGTTTCGCTCCTCCAAACAGATCTTCGTGGCATTTTCGCTATAATATTTTTTCTACGAAGGTTCAGAAGCTAAAATGTTTACAGAGCGAAGCCAAAATCCTGAAGAACTACATGTAAAAATTTCAGATCTTGGTTCGTAGTATTTTCGGAGATATGATCTGTGGAAGTTAGGTTTTTTTCAGGCTCCCGAATTTCACCTAAACAGGTCATCGTGGAACTTTCTCTATAAATTTATTTCTACAAAGGCTCAGAAGCTAAAAATTTTATAGAGCGAAGACAAAATTCTGAGGAACGGCCTGTAAAAATTTTAGATCCTAGTTCACAATATTTTCGAGATATGATCTATGGAAGTTAGGGTTTGTTCAGGTTCTCGAATTTCATCTCAAAGAGGTGACCTTGGGAAAATCAGTATAACTCTCTCTGAGCATGGAAGTGGAGTGTAAAAGTGGCCACAAGTACACAAACTGAATTTTTCCGTGTATCAATTTCAGAACCGAAGAAGGAAACAATGAGACGTGGCATGCTATACAAGTGCATTCTACTGAACCAGTCCATAATTAGGTCATTGTGGAAGATTCAGCATAACTTTGACTTGAAGTATCCAAATCAGGTCAGACATGTGGCATTTGAAAGAATATTCAGAGGGATACTACAAGACCAATTTGAGATATTGAAGATCCTTAATTACAGAGATAATTTAGTTTCAATAGCGAGCTCCTCAAAAGCAAGAAAAAGGTGTGTATTTGTTTTCCAAATTGCATAAGTATTGTTTGAAAAATCAGTTTTAAGTGATTCCAAGGGTATATTGAGCATAGTATTGGGTTATAAAATTCCCCCTAAAAATAATTCAACACCCATTAAGCCCACATAATACTCTACTATGACCCATGAAGATGAAGAATTGCAACATGATCTATCAAAATTACAAGAGCAAGTGCACCAAATTTCGCTCTCACAAATAGCAAAAAAAAAAAGAAATGGAAGTTTTGAAGAAAGTTATGGAAGTGAAGATGGATGGTTTGAAGAATAATATGGATGTTTTGAAGAAAGGCGTGGAAGCTAAGATGGATTACATGGAAGAAAAAATGAAAGACAACATAAGAAAACATGAAGAATGATCTAAATGCACACATGGAGGGTTTGAAAAAGTTGATACAAGAAGTGTTTCCTAATGTCGAAAAGATAGTAGAGGAAAATCATGATGAGAACAAAATGAATGTTAATCATGATTTCATAAACTCTAATGTTGGATTGAAGACCCATCATATTCCAAATATGGATATGAGGAAGTTTGATGGCAAGGATCTCGTAACATGGATACTACGGATGGACAAATATTTTGATCTCTAGAATATGAAAAACACACAAAAGGTACACATTGCAACTTTACATTTAGAAAAAAATACATTTTTATGGTATCGATGGATTTTCTCTGGTAAAAAATTGTCACTTAGTTAATTTTTACGGAGGAAATGATAACACATTATGAAGATAAAAAGAGCAACACCTTCTTTAGCAAATTGATAAATCTCAAACAGAAGGGTTTAGTGGGGGAGCACATTGAGGACTTCCAAAAATTGAATATAAGGGTAACTGATATTCCAAAGGAAAAGATGATTGATCTCTTCATAGGTACTTTAAAAGATAACATCAAACATGAAGTTCACGTTTTGGAACCTAATTCATTGGAGAAGGCATTCAGGTTGGAAAGAAAAATTGAATGTAAATTATGGCGACAAGGAAGCCTACCACTCACTTCTATAAAGAAGTGTTTCTACGCCTAGATTTCCACAACCTACAAGGTTGACACCACAACAATTGGAAGAAAAAAGAGCAAAGGGCTTTGCTATAGTTGTGATAGAAAATACACTAAAGGTCATAAGTGTGTTGAGAAGAAATTATTTTACATAGATTGTGAAGAGGAGGAAAAAAATGAATAAGAAACTTCAAAAGAAGAGGATATACACCAGCAACCAACCCTAGAGAAAGAATAAATGCGTCTGACCATATCATGTAATGTATTGGAAAGAATTACCACTCCTCAAACCCTCAATATAGAAGGACATATCAAGAAGAAAAATGTAATAGTGTTGATTGATTCATGTAGTACCCATAATTTTATTCATTGTAAAGTAACCAAGGAATTGAATTGTTTCCTATACCCAACACCAGAATGTAAAGTGATGGTTGCAAATGGAGGAACTATAAATAGCTCTGGAAAATGTTATAATATCAAGCTAACCATGGGGGAATATGTATTGAATAGTCCAATGCTTTCCATTCCAATGGGAGGTTCTGATGTTGTACTAGGAGTACAATGGTTACAATCTTTGGGGACGGTAGCTTTTAATTTTCAACAACTTTTCTTGAAATTTTTATCTGAAGGAAAGGAAATCGAATTACGGGGTATCTCAGGGAAGCCAGGAAAGATAATAAGCTCTAATGTCATGACAAAGCTTCTGAAGAAATAACAACAAGGCATAATTGCACAATTATGCTCACCAGAAGTTCCAACGTCAAAATCATCTATTTCTCCATATCTCCAAAAAGTCTTGGACAATCATTCCAAGGTGTTTGAAACTCCCAAAGGACTCCCACCTATTCGTGATCATGATCATTCTATTCATTTGATTCTAGGAAGTGTTCCTCCAAACATCAGGCCTTATAGATATCCTTACTTCCAAAAGAGTGAAATTGAACGTATGATTGCAGAAATGTTAGAGGCGGGTATAATTTAACCTAGTCAAAGTTCTTTCTCTGCTCCTGTAGTATTGGTACACAAGAAGGATGGATCATGGCGAATGTGTCCGGATTATAGGGAGCTCAATAAGCTCACCATTAAAGACAAATTTCCCATTCCTGTGATTGATGAATTATTGGATGAATTACATGGAGCAATTTATTTACCAAGTTGGATCTTCGTTCAGGATATCATCAAATTAGAATGAAGACTGAAGATATTCCAAAAACAGCATTTCGAACTCATGAGGGTCATTATGAATTTTTGGTCATGCCTTTTGTCCTTACCAATGCACCTTCTATATTTCAAGGGTTGATGAATTCCATTTTCAAACCCTTCCTTAGAAAATTTGTGCTAGTATTTTTTGATGATATACTAATCTACAGCGGGTCTTGGAAGGATCATGTTGAACATGTTGACAGGGTGCTCAAACTATTGCAGGAGAAACAATTATATGCAAAAAAATCCAAATGTTTCTTTGGAGTACAAGAGGTGGAATATCTGGGTCATATTGTATCTCACGAGGGTGTTAAAGTAGACCCTAACAAAATTAAAGCCATTAAGGAATGGAAAGTCCCCACAACCATAAAGAAGCTATGAGGATTTCTCGGGTTAACAGGGTATTATCGCAAGTTTGTTAAGAATTATGGGAGAATAGCAGCACCTCTAACAACATTATTGAAGAAAGATGCATTTTCATGGACTCCTGAAGCAACTAAGGCCTTTAAACATCTTAAAGAGGCAATGTGCCTAGCACCGGTATTAGCTATGCCAGACTTCACAAAAACCTTTATTGTGGAATGTGGTGCCTCAGGAAATGGAATTGGTGTTGTTTTAATGCAAGAAGGAAGACCCATTACTTTTGAAAGTCATCCAATCAAAGGAAAGTATTTACATAAATCTATTTATGAGAAGGAAATGTTGGGAATACTACATGCAGTAAAGAAATGGCGACCTTACCTAATGGGAAGGCACTTCAAGGTAAAACTGATCATGATAGTCTTAAACACTTTTTGGAACAAATACTATCTTCAGAAGAGCAGCAAAAATGGGTTACAAAGATGTTGGGTTGTGACTTTGAAATCATCTACAAAAAAGGATGGGCTAAATGTTGTTGCAGATGCACTCTCAAGAAAGGATGAAGAGGTGGAAGCATTTCTTTGTGAAATTTCTATTATCCAACCAAATTAGATAACCGAAGCAAGGGATAAATGGAAGAAAGATGAAGAATTGTGGACACTCATTCAAAAGTTGAAGCAAGATCCTAGTACATCTGATACATTTAGCTGGAAAAATGATTCCTTATGGTACAAATATCGCTTATATCTTTGTAAGAATTCCCAAATAAAACAAAAGGTTCTTTTGGAATTACACACTTCTCCTTTAGGAGGACACTCGGGATTTTTAAAAAGTTACCACATGGTGAAGAAATAATTTTTTTTGGATGGCCTTAAATATGATATTAAAAATTTTGTGGCGGAATGTTTGGTTTGCCAGCAAAATAAAGTTGAGACAACTAAGACCTTGGGTCTTCTACAACCTTTATCCATTCCAAGTCAACGTTGGGAGGAGATTTAAATGGATTTTATCATAGGTTTACCTATGTCCGAAGGAAAGAGTGTCGCCATGGTGGTAGTTGATAGACTTACCAAGTATGCCTTTTGTGCATTATCTCATGCATTTAAAGCAAGTACGGTCGCTACGCATTTATGGAAACAATTCCAAAAGCACATGGAAACCCAAAATATTATGATGGCCGACGAATCCCATTTTTTTGCGGAATTTTTGGACAGGAATTATTTTTTTTCTTGTTTGAGTATCAACAGAACGCTCATCTGATCATCCTCAATCTGATGGTCAAACTGAGATAGTGAACAAATTTTTGGAAGGATATATTCGTTGTTTTGTATCTTATAAACAAACACAATGGGTCAAGTGGTTACCTCTGGTTGAATGGTGGTATAACACTTCTTCCATACTGCAGCAAAAATGACCCCATTTATGGAACTTTATGGATATCATCCACCGTCCATCACATCATCTTTAAGAGAAAATTCTAAGGTGCAAGTAGTGGAAGATCACATTGAGCATCAACAGCAAGTTCTCCAACTCTTAAAGGATAACCTCAATTTGGCACAAAATCGAATGAAACAACAGGCAGATCAACATCACAATGGGAGAAGTTTCGAAATAGGAGACTGGGTATTTTTACGGCTACAACCATACAAAAAAATGTCCCTCAAGCAAGCTAAGAAGGATAATCAATTATCGCCAAAATATTATGGTCCTTACAAGGTGTTGCAAAACATTGGTATTATGGCATACAAATTGGAGCTTCCTGATTCTTCGCAAGTGCATCCAGTTTTCCATGTTTCATGCTTAAAGAAGGTTATAGGTGACAAACTTCCAGTTCAAACAATATTTCCAGAACTTGATGAGGAAGGAAAAATCATATTGGAACTTGAAACAGTCACGGAAACAAGAACTCGAAAACTATGAAATCGATCTATTTTTGAGTATCTCATCAAGTGGAAGGACCTACCCACTGAAGATTCGACATGGGAGGATGAGAATTTTATACAAAAGCATCCAGAGCTACTCAAGCATTGAGGACAACACTTTTTTGAAGGAGAGGAGCATGTTAGGTCCCCATATTACTAGTGTAGTTCCTTATTGTTATTAGTGTAGCCCCCTTATTGTTATTGTTGTACCCCTGTAACCCCCATATTTTTATTATTGTTCCCTTACATTATTATTGTTAGGTCGGCTAGGATTATATTGTGACCCCATGGACCCCTATATATAGAAGGAGGTTTTGTCATTTGTATCATCCAAGAATTGTTCATTTATGTAATGAATTGGAGGTTGGCCCCTCGAAGTGGTTGATTTCTAAGGCGTTGATCTCACTTTTGTTCTTTTTTTGGAGTTGGTTTCATAATAGGGGTCTCTTTCTATTCAAGGATCAACAAAATTAATTGTTGGTCTGGGTTCTTGGTTGGGCACAGGAATATAATTCTGGAGGGACAAAGAAACTCTATCTGATCACTTTCTCTGGCACATAATGACCTTATGGAGGCAGCAAATCTTGTTCCTGTTCTTTTTGTTCTTACCACAAGAAACCCTTCAATTAGGGCAATGAAATTTGTGTAGGATCTGATATTGTTTTGAGGCAGAATAAGGAGTCTTGGTAGGGTGATTTCTAGGAAGACCAAAGTCAAGGGGATATAATATATTGTATGGGTGGGATACGTCATCCCTGTAGTGGAGATTAGATACATTTCTTAGGTTTAGGAGATCAAGAAAAACCTTGCAATCTGTAACAAAATTCTAGCATACTTTGTTGAGGATCTCTATAAGAGTCGAGACTGATCTAGAGCCATCAAGAACCCAAAGTGGGACGTGGGACCTTAACAATCCCGTTGTAAGTGGAAACAGACCATGAAGTTGAACAGAATGTATGGAAGAGCTCGTTGTGGATTGAGACAAGTAGGGGAGGCTAGATCCAGGTGGTCAAACCCTCCCTAAATGTAGGGGCATGATCTGAAGAGTTCCAACCAGTAGAAACTCCTAGCCTGGTCATATTAGTAGTAGTGCAGAAAAATATTTGATTTATAGTTAGAGTTTAATATTCTAGTCAGATTGGTTCACATAGTGTAGTTGAACGTGCTAAAATATCAAATTCTTGTGAAACTACATACTGCAAGTTTGATTAGATTATCTGGATATTAAACTCAGTTTAGGTTGTAATTGTTTGGACTAAGATGTGTTAATCATTATATTGTTGGTTGTGGAGATATATTCTTACTAAAGTATTATCTTGTGAATTTTTATATTGTTGGCTATTAGTACAAAATATATTCTGTGTACTGAATTTGTTACTTTGTGAATTCTTAATAAAAATTGATGATTAATACCTAGTTGTGCAAGAAGCCCTAGGGAAAAATTACCTTAGCACTTTACAGTGGTATTAGAGCCACAGTTATTTTAATCGTAGAAACCAAGTAGGGCATCCAATTCTGTTACTTAGTAATATATACATGAATATTTGGATCATTTATGTCTTGCAGAGCTGAAGGATATCCTAAATTGAGCTACTTATGTATTTTTTTGGTTTGACATCTTGATACAACATATTTGGATTATTGAATAATGCTTGTCCTGCCAAAATTTTATATTATTGATTGCACAATGTTCATTATATCATTGGAAGCCAATTTTAATATTCAAATAATATATTGAATTTGATCATCGTACTGAAAAAAATTAAAAATTAAAAAATTAAAAATTAAAAATAAAATAAAAATAAATTAATTAATTAATTAATTAATTAAATTAAATTAAAATTAAAATTAAAAAAAAAATTGTAAACTCGAGACTGAATTACCCTAGATTACTACACCAATATCCTCAGGGAGTAGAGATGTAGGCTTCAATGTTGTTCGACTACTATTGTTGGTTGTTACATGAGATGGAAATCTCAATGGAGGTATGTTCAAGGTGGATCTGGATTTTGATACGGGGGGATCGTTGGCACTGCTCCTCGGTCACGAAGTTGTGGTTTTTTTCCCATGGTTGTTTGATTTTACTCCTTAAGATCACACAATTGTGTACATGTATTAATGCTCAGGTCAGTCATTTATACAATTTGATGTAGTTCTCAAATTATAATTGTTACATTTTAGCCTAAAAATATTGTTTAGATGTAGGTACTTTCCAAAACACTTTCAGTGTCCTCGCTTATCCTATGCCTCAAGGGGAACAAGCTACATGAAGCATAAATATAGGCTATTGTCCTTCGGTGTTGGGTTTAAGATGGTTGGCCTATGTTGCAAATCATTCTTTGGATTACAATAGATTTCATGTCAGTCCTCAACATTTGACTCCATCCCCAAGTGTTAGTCCATATACCTCACCTCCAAGTGACATTTTAGTCGCACATTATGAAAAATAATATAGCAGGAAAATTGTAGTTGGGCCTGTAACCCTTGGAGACAAGGGATACAATACATTGACAAAGTATTATTCAGAGCTTCTTCATGATGGAACTAATTCTCCAAAATCAAGATGCCTGAGCTAGAAAAATAATTGTAATGGTTCATTTAGACATATTTGTGAGCTTAAGTATGTTGAAACAATGATTGTGATGGATTTTGTTGAAAAAACAATTGTTGCACAATTTAAAGCACATAGCAGCCCCCTCTCAATATCATGATTTGGTATTCTTCTTGTGACCACATTTGTACATGGGAATAACCTCAATGTATATGGATTTATACCAGGGAGAAATGGTTCCAGTTCCAAAGGATTGGATCCAAATGAATCATATGTTAATCTGTACAAGGTCATTCAGGGGTTTACAAATACGGTGATAGTAAATATAAGTTTTAGCGATGATAGTAATTGGATCACCATTAGTTCATCCAAAGGAACTAGAAATTTTTTTGATACATCGCCTTTTGGTGGGTTGTTGGCTTGCATACCCTTGAGGGAACACATATGGATGGAAGTAGGGTATCCTCCTATGTATGGATTCTTACAAAACATTAGTAGTCATTCTCCGAGCTATAGAGGACTAATCAACAACCTCTTCCACCACCTTCTCCCACCATCGCTTTGTCAGTTATGACTAGGATAAAGAATGGTAATTTTGGTTGGGAGGATACTGTGAGTGGTGCTGAAATTATTGCAATAGGCAGGGAAAATCATTTTTCTAGTTCAATTGTTGTTGTTTTCCATGAGAGCGGTGGCCAGACCATGCAATCTGATCTTGGAAATTTTAGTTAAAAAAAAATAGTTACGGGTTTTCTTATCTTCTAAACATTTGATACAATATTATTTCCATGTATATATAGGAGAAAACACTATGTACTCCAGTAGTATTGATTCCGGAATGGGTGCTATCCCTTATGACCTGAGCCAAGAACAATATTTGAGAGTTGTAGTTAGGAAATTTCAAAAGTGCAAATTTTATCAAATTCCAAACAAGACAAAGGGAGAAGATGAACGTAATAGGATTGTGGGTAGCTTCTATATGTATTTGAAAATTAAAAACATCTTCCCCAATAATTATGGGGGGCACCTCTTTTCTCATTCAAACTGATAATGAATATTGCAATATAGGTCTATGCCCAAAATTTGGACAAGGTATCACTTCTCACCCCAAGAATAAGGTTGCTACTAAAAGGATTTTCCATATCAGGTTATGGTTGCAGATGATTGTATTTAAGAGATGTCTTGAATGGGGATTAGTTCGGGATATTACAAAAAATATATATTATTCTTCAGTTTGGAATAACCTAGCAATATAAATTAAGCCCATGTTACATAATATGGACTACCCTAGAGGTGACCACGAGACTAAGGAGGTACACAGTCATCAAAGACACAAGAGAAGAACTAGAGGACCGGCGGAAATTCCTTTGATTTCCTAAGAGAGCCATTTCATAAGGATTTTATTAGCCTGAATTGAAAAGTGTTCCATGCTTTCAATAATTCATAAAACGAGGCATGTGTTAGTGTCTGTCTATCACCAATGATCAAATGTACTCTTTCAAGGTTATTTGATAAGGCCCTAGGTCAAAATTTATAGTTTCAAATAAGTTTTCAAGTAAAATTTGATCATTGGTTGTTGTTTAGGTTAGTGCTACTCCCTACACTTGTTCATTTAATCATCACTCATCATGGTCATGTTTTATTTCAAGTGTCTTAGGCCATGAAAAATTTAACATATCATCATAGAGGTTATGGTTTAGGTTTTCACTTAATTGGTCATCATAATGTCAATCATGTAAGAAAGGAAAATAAGAGTCATTTTCATTATTCAAGTCACCTTCATTGGGACTTATCAAAGTTAGGAAATAAAACAAATGGCAACTTTTCCTTTTTGCAAAGAAGTATGCTACATTGTCAAAGTCTCTCAAAATATATTTTTCTCAAAGTGCATATGATGTCACTAAATCCAAAAGCAAAGTTTGTGATTTTTTAAAGGGAAATGAAGCTTCTCTTGAGTTCATTTCATCCTTTGGTTTTCAATATCTCCTCTCTTATGCTCCGCGACTCTCTATAGCCATCTAGAGATCTAAGTCCACCATCAAAACTGATCTAGACTGATGCACGCTACTTTTCTGCTCCTCGCTACGTTTTTGGGGCAGTGACGCAACGTTTATGGTAATCTGCTACGTTTTTGGTATTCAAGGTTAAATAAGCCATCAAAAGGGTCAACTCAGATTTTCACAAGTTTCAAATGCTTCCATGCCAGTAAGTAAACATTCCTCGCCTCTCTTTCAATCAAGTTTCTTCAGCAAAAGGTGGATTCCCTCTTCTAGGGTCTTCACTGTGTTTTTTGATTTCATTGATGTTTGGATTGTTTCAACAAGAAAACCCTCAATTTCATCACCTAAACACCTTCACATATAACTCATACACCTTACCAAATCATTCCTTATCATTCATATCTCTCATTTCTCCCATTTTCACTCAAACCCTAACCCTCACTATGTTTTTGCAGAGATACTAGGTCAACTCTGTGTTTAGGCCCTTTTGCCCTCTTTCCCTTACCCATTTCAAAAAATTACACCTACACTGTGTTGCTAACCTACCACCCTATCTCCTCAATTTTTTATGGATTTTTCCCTAACTCCAATCCCTCAACTCACTGCACCATTCTCCCCTGTTTTCCTAAGTTTCACCCTTCCTTTCCTTCACATGAAGTTAGGGTTTCTTTTTTAAAACAAACATCATGGAATGTGGGAAGAGAAAGTACAAAAAGGGAGGTCATCATTCCATATTTGAGCCATCCAATCTGTAGAATATCAATGCTTCTTCCTATACCAATAAATCCTTTGAGGCACTGGTTGTTTAAGGTTGTGTGAAAGAATTCAAGCGGTATGTTTTCATGCTCAATTGACAAGCCTCTTTGCCACCAGTTCTAGGAGAGATAAGGCTAACATAGCAGGGGTTGAATTCAGTATATAAGTAGATTCCATAGCCTCATAAACAAGTATCCTAAACCATGAAGAAATCTGGTTCAATGGGATGGGTTTGGACATTGAGAACTATAAAGTTTTCTTAAAGCCACACTACAAAGATGCTCTTGAACACATATTTCACTTCAGACATTTACTTGACAGGTATGATCATTTAATGAAGTTGATCATGAAGCATTTTACCTGTGAAGGGAGGTTCTCAATATTATACCGGTACCACATAAGTACATTGATGCATTTCACTGCCACCAAGCCATTGAACTTGCCTCATTATCTATTCAGAATTCTAGTCAAAATGACTGAAAAACAAAAAAACAAAACAAAAAAACAAAAACACAAAACAAAAAAAACAAAAAAAACAAAAAAAAAACAAAACAAACAAACAAACAACAAAAAAAACAAAACAAAACAAACAAACAAACAAAAAAACAAAAAACAAAAAACAAAAAAAAACAAAAAAACAATGTAAAGGCAAGGATCACCAAGCTGGTTTGTTTCACCATGTTTTGGTCAAGGTTATAGTCTTACATCAACTCTCACAAATCAATATGTCTTGGGAAACATTCATGAAATCAGTTGCCTCTGTGCCCACCCCTAGTCAACCTATCATTCAAATCATATCATCAGCATCATCAAAGCCACTGAATATTGGCTCTTCAAGTAGACCAACAGAGGTTCCAAAGACGCCAAGGGCTAAAGTCACTCAAACTTATGAGAATGGAAAAAGGTTGGTATTTTCTCCTAAGATCACTAAAGGTGTGCTTTCACCTGAAGATACAACTGAGCAACTATTAGGAGAAACTATGGAGCATCCATCTATGCATGAGAGTGAGTCACCCTTGCAGCAACATGAGGAGGAGAAAGCACCTTTGGAGGTTGAAATGGAAAATCTAGCAGAGCAGGTGGAAAACAAGTCAGCTGAAGAGATAATTAGGGAAAAATAAGCACATATAAAAGACCTCAAGGACAATCTCTCAAGGGAAACTTTCATGATAACATTCCTACAACAAAAAAACATACAACTAA
The DNA here is from genome assembly GCA_034641835.2 of Pinus albicaulis. Taxonomy (NCBI): domain Eukaryota; kingdom Viridiplantae; phylum Streptophyta; class Pinopsida; order Pinales; family Pinaceae; genus Pinus; species Pinus albicaulis. Next base: position 908,586,993 of record CM076578.1, on the reverse strand, counting down.
AGGTGAAACAACTGCTCTTAAGAAAACCTAAGGCAGATATTGAGGTAGAGAATGATAAGGGAAAAGTAGTGATAAATTTTAATCATCTTGAAGACAAAGAGGCTCAGATAAAACCAAGGAGGCAAAAAACAAGAGGATTAACAAGGTAAAAAGAACAAGAAATTGAGTTATCGCCTCCCTTAGGTCAATAGGATTTTGATGATTTGATTACTGCTGAGATTGAACAGGACATAGAATTTTGGCTTGACAAGGTAAATGAGCATCTAGAAAAACTCTTGAAGAAGGCAAACAAAAACAACAACCTCCAGAGGCACATGGCAAGACACTATTTCACCAGGAATCAAATTTCCAAAATCAGGGTTAAGAATTTGAAGAAGAAGCTTAAAGAAACCCTAATCAAGCTAAATAAGAAGGAAAACTTGGATTTGCTGGTTGAAGCGTCTCTAGTTGTCTAGATCATCATTCAAGGATGCTAAGGATAAAATTTCAGCAAGTTTTGAGCATTTTTTATATTTTTTTGGATTTTCGGGAAAATTTTTGCAATTTCAGTGGTATAGAAGCGTAGCGTGGCCATGATACGCTTTTTATCAGAGGCTTGAAGGGAGGTAATCCTTGCATGGATGGATGAATTTTGATGTGTACATCCCAAATATGCCTTTGGTTTTGCATGAAAGTTCCTAATTTTGGAGGAAAACTAGAAAACACCCCAAATTTCATGTTTCTGCCATTGTTTTTCAACCCACGTTATGCTTCTAGAGTAACCTTGGGGAAAAGAATTTGTGAGTGTCTTACAAGTGGTATTTTGCAAGTTTCAAGGTTCATCTGGCTAGAGGACATCCAGGGTACCTTATATAACCTTCGGATTAGCAAAAATATGCATAAAATCCAACTCAAAAGCCCCTCCAAGTGCATGCTACACTTCTATCAAAGCACGCTACGTTTCTACCAGGCACGCTCTGTTTCTGTGTAGAAGGCTTTCTAGACAGGTGTCTATAAAAAAAGGTCAAAGATTAACAGTTATATCATGAGTTGTTTCATGGTTAATGAAGTCTATTTATGCTCCTCATTGTTGAGGGATATTGTAATTAATCAAGGAGAAAAATACTCCTACTTGTTAGCTAAAATAGGGGAGACTGTTTCTAACTTCTCTAAAAACTAGGCAATGACTCATTAGGTGAATTAATTAGTTGTTTTGGATCAGGTTTCAACCCATTGAGGTGGCATCTTGTCTAGTTTTTTACATGTACTCAAAATCAAGTCATTTTAGAGGTTGGATAGTTGATATAGCAATGTAGAGCTTATGTACATCTTTTTACAAGGAAATCAAAGACATGTTGCAATTATAATTTTGGGACTCCAATGGTATGCTTATTGGCATTGTTTTTTCTCATTGTTACCATCAAATTGAATGTTTATGCTTTCTTTGAATCACATTTATGCTTTCATATGATGATATTGTGAGTCTTTAAGCATAATTCTTACTTTTGTGCTTTGTTTAATGATATTTTCATAAATTAATTCTACTTCCTCTTATGAATGAACTCATATGTTATATGCTCATTCTGATTCTCCCTTTTTCAAACACTATACCACAATGAAAATATAAATGTGTTTTTAATTATACCTACGTGGCCTCATTTTCATCTCTGCAGCTGTTCATTTGAAATCTGACCTTCAAACCTAGACCTAGTTCCTAAACTGACACTTCCTATCCATTAAAATTCAAAACAAAACTCTAATCAGAATCACTGAGATTATATCTAGCCTAATATCTTTTCCTTTCCAATCACCTGATCGACTGTGAAATTGATACCAAGAGGCCCTCTCTGGTTTGGTAGGGCTAGCTACCAAGTCTAAATATTGGTTTAAGGTTACCTCCTTTAGTCTCCTTTCTCAGCCTTGGGAAACAGAGGGAGTGATAAAAATTTTGGCATTGTTTTCGGGGAGCGAAGGATAAATTTTCCCTGGGATAGAAAAACAAATATTAGCTCTGATTGTTGATGGTTAACAGTGGTCAGGCATAAGAAGTTTGTGCATATTTCACCTGGCGACTCCAGTGTCAAAGAATCCAAAATTTCAGATATTTCATGGCGACTCCACTGTTCAAAAACTAGTAGCTTGAAGAACTTCTTGGTGACTTCATTGTTTTCAAGATGGATTCAACTGCTAGAATTTATGCTCCTACGTATATATCTCATATCTCTGGTTTTCCAAATCCGATGCCTCGTGTTGATTGGTTAACCTATCTGCCTAAATTTAAAGATTAAGAAGGAGATGATGTTGCTTTGCATTTGATTAAGTTTCATATGCACATAAATAGGCAAGGGGTTGAAATTCATGAAGACTACTTAATGAAGATATTTATGGAAACCTTAGAAGAAAGATCAAGGCTTTGGTATGATAAGTTTCCATCTGCTAGTCTAGGTTCTCTTAAATATTTCTACACAGAATTTTGTAAAAATTATAAACAAACTTATCCTTCTATAGTGCTAATAGAAATTTTTTGGTGGAAAGTTTGATTATCTTTTTCAATGTATGGGAATTGAAATCTATGATCAGGATTTAATCTCTTCTGATATTGGAGAAGCCTGGTTTGATTTATTTTCTCATCAGGAGGAAATAGAAGAGGTTTGTTTCCATGACATTCAGGTGGATTCCCAACAGACAAAAATTTCTGCAATTGGAAATGAAACTGATCAGATTGTCAAGGAGCAAGAAGAGAACAGTGAAAGAGAAGAGTTTGTTCTAAAACATCTTGCAAAAGAAGATTGTATTCGAGAAAATTTCCAGCAAACAATGTCTTCTTTGACTGAAGATAATATTAATCAGCAATTAATTGATGAAGATCACGATCATTCCCTTGAAATATATGAAGATATTCAGCAGTGTTCAAGAGACCAAGACATTGATGAGGAGTGTCATTCAGATTCTTCTTCAAACATTTCATTTCTTGAAAAAAAATTCAAGAGGAAACTTGTTCATCTATATGTTCAGAATTTTTTGAAGACCAAGAGCACACTCTTGCTGAAATTCATCATGAAGAGCAGCCAGTTGCAATAGAAGGATGTTTCTTGATTCCTCCAAATCATCAAGAGCTAATTTTTCATGATTTTTAGGATCCTGTCAAAAATTTGTTACAACCAGTAATGAAGGTCGATGTTGTAGCATTCATTGATGAAGGCGATCAGATTCAATACATAGACAAGCCAACAGTTTGGAAGGAGGTTTGTTTTCCTATTTTAAATCATCTAGAAAAGCTTATGTTGCATATTCTCCATGATCCTTTGGTCATTTTGTTTCATCCATCTGGGAAGATGAACCTTATTGTATTTATGGATCATGAGCACATGTTCAATAGACACTTGGAGTTGCCTAGCTTTTGTTTTTTCTGCCTGCTCAAGGAAAGTGTAAGTAGGATTCAAATAAGTATCCATTTGTTGGATTGTTTAAATTGGAGAGATCATATAGCATGATTGTATATATATATTCAGTAGGTGGGTGGTTATCATCAAGATTTGAAGCCCGAGGTGAATTCCCTAAGATCCTGATGGTCTACTTCCATAAGTAAGTTCATTTAGTAGTCAAGTTTTTGAGTCAAAGTCAGTTTTTGTTTTAGTTATTCATTTGAGTGTTTGGTGTTTTATTTTTGACTCCATTGCCCAATGGATGAGGCTACCTACTCTACGGTGTTCTTTACACCTCCTAAAGGAACTGCCACCCCTAGCTAGAGAAAATGTCAGTGTCTGTTAGTCACCAGTGATCAAATGTACTCTTTCAAGGTTAGTTGATAGGGTCCTAGGTCAAATTTTATAGTTTCAAATATGTTTTCAAATAAAATTTGATCATTGGTTGTTGTCTAGGTCAGTGCTACTCCCTCCACCCGTTCATTTTATCATCACTCATCATGGTCATGTCTTAATTCAAGTGTCTTAGGCCATGAAAAATTTAACATGTCATCATATAGGTTATGGTTTAGGTTTTCACTTAATTGGTCATCATAATTACAATCATGTAAGAAAGGCAAATAACAGTCATTTTCATTATTCAAGTCACCTTCATTGGGAGTTAGAAAAGTTAGGAAATAAAACAAAAGGCAAGTTGTCCTTTTTTCAAAGAAGTATGCTACATTGTCAAAGCCTTTCAAAAGATATTTTTCTCAAAGTGCATATGATGTCACTAAAGCCAAAAGCAAAGTTTGTGAGTTTTTAAAGGGAAATGAATCTTATCTTGAGTTCATTTCATCCTTTGGTTTTCAAGAGCTCTTCTCTTATGCTCCACAACTCTCTATAGCCATACAGAGATTGAAGTCCACCATCAAAAATGATCCATACTATTGCACACTATGTTTCTGCTCCTTGCTATGTTTATGGGGCAGTCACACTACGTTTCTGGAAATATACTACGTTTTTTGTATTCAAGGTCAAAGAAGCCATCAGAAGGGTCAACTTAGTATTTCAAAAGTTTCAAATGCTTCCTATTAAGTAAACATTCCTCACTGCTCTTTCAATCAAGTTTCTTCAGCAAAAGGTATATTCCCTCTTCTAGGTTCTTCACTACGTTTTTCGATTTCATTGATGTTTGGCTTGTTTCAGGAAGAAAACCCTCAGTTTCATCACCTAAACACATTCACATATAACTCATAAACCTTACCAAATCACTCCTTATCATTCATATCTCTCTTTTATCCCATTTTTACTCAAACCCTAATCCTCACTACGTTTTTGCAGAGATACTAGGTCAATTCTATGTTTAGGCCCTTTTGCTCTATTTCCCTTACCCGTTTCCAAAAAATCCACCTACACTGTGTTGCTAACCTACCACCCTATCTCCCTAAATTTTTAGGGATTTTTCCATAACTCCAATCCCTCTCATCTCTGTCCCTAAAATCATTGCATCATTCTCCCCTATTTTCCTAAATTTCACCCTTCCTTTCCTTCACATCAAGCTAGGGTTTCTTTTTGAAAACAAACATCACGGAAGGTGAGAAGAGAAAGTACAACATGGGAGGTCATCATTCTAGATTTGAGCCATCAAATCTACAAGAGATTAATGCTTCTTGCTATACCAATAAATCCTTTAAAGACAATGGTTATTTAAGGTTGTGTGAATGAATTCAAGAGGTAGGTTTTCATGCTCAATTGAAAAGCCTCTTTGCCACTAGTTTTAGGAGAGATAAGGCTAACATAGAAGGGTTTTAATTCACTATATCAACAGATGCCATAGACTCAACAACAGGTATCCCAAACCATGGATAAATCTGGTTCAAAGAGATGGATTTGGACATTGAGAACTATAAATTTTTCTTAAATCCACACTACAAAGATGCTCCTGAACACATATTTCCCTTCAGATGTTTACTTGACAGGTATTCTCCTTTAATGAAGTTGATCATGAATTATTTTATATGTGAAGGAAGGTTCTCAAGATTACACCTGTACCACATAAGGCTATTGATGCATTTCACTGCCACGAAGCCACTGAACTTGCCTCATTATCTATTCAGGAGTCTAGTCAAAATGACTGAAAAAAGTACAAAGTAAAAGCAAGGATCACCAAGCTAGTTTGTTTCACCATGGTTTGGTCAAGGTTATAGTCTTACATCAACTCTCACAAATCAATATTTCCTGAGAAACATTCATGAAATCAGTTGCTTCTATGCCCACCACTAGTCCACCTATAATTTAAATCATACCATCAGCATCATCAAAGCCACAGGAGATTGGTTCTTCAAGTATACCAGCAGAGGTTACAAAGACGCCAATGGATGAAGTCACTCAAACTTATGAGAAGGGTAAAATGTTCGTATTTTCTCCTAAGATCACTAAAGGTGTGCTTTCACCTAAACCTACAGCTGAGCAAGTATTAGGAGAAACCATGGAGCAGCAACATATGCATGAGAGTGAGTCACCCTTGTAGAAACATGAGGAGGAGAAAGAACCTTTGAAGATTGACATGGAAAAGCTAGCAGAGAAGGTGGAAAACAAGTCAGTTGAAAATATAATCAGGGAAAAAGAAGCAGAGATAAGAGAGTTCAAGGACAATATCTCAAGGGAAAATTGCATGATAACATTCCTCTAATAAGAAAACATGAAACTAAAGGTGAAACAGCTGCTCCTAAGAAAACCTAAGGCATATCTTCAGGCAGAGAAAGATAAGGGAAAAGCAGTGATAGATGTTGAGAAAAAAGAACAAGAAATTGAGTTATCCCCTCTCTTAGCTCAACGGGATTTTGATGATTTGATTGCTGCTGAGATTGAACAAGACAAAGAGTTTTGGCTTGAAAAGGTAAATGAGCATCTAGAGAAACTCTTAAAGAACGTGTTAGCACTGCAATTTTTTCAAAAAAAATCAAAGTCTCGTCACCATTGTAAAGTTTGTCTTTGATCCTCTTCCATATCCTAACTCATGGTGAATAACCTTGTAGGATTAAATTGTATCAATATTTGTTACTTTGTAATAAAATTCCAAAGAAGTTCTGAGTCCAATACTATGTTTCTGTTATAATTTTGATAGGGTAAATTCTCTTCAAAATAGTTCTTTTAACTACTTTTAGTGGTTGAAGGCATGGGCTTCCATCTGAAAAAGAGTCTTATTCTTTCACCATCATTTCTTTTCCAAGGTCAAAGACAGAGTATTAAGATCATGAATTCTATTAAGAAAAATAAAATCATTAATTGTTCTTTCCATGAAAGACAACTATCATTTTCAAAAGCTATGGTTTTACAGAAAAGAAGTCTTTTTCAGAAGGGTAGTAATTTCCTGCAAATTTATACAAAGGAGTAGAGGAAATATTATTTAACTGAGGACAACATTTCTATTTGAAGATTAAGTAAAATGTTGAAGTATAAGGTGTTTCATATCCGACGAATATTCATTTTTCATTTGAGAGATGAATTATGAAGTGATTATTTTTACGCTAAGGTTATGCCACTATATTGCTACTTACTAAAAGGTACAGGTGTCACAAGCGCAGTACGAGTAGCAATGATGAAAATAAGTGATGGAGTTGGTGAAATAAGTGGCAGTGGTTTTAAATTATTACTGTGATTTTTTTCATCCTTGTTTACCGAGTCATATGGCATGTATAACTTGTTTCCATCCACTCTTGTGATAGTTGCATTGACAATTTTCATTCTCCATTTTAAAATCATTCGTTACGGGTGCCAGGAGGTAGGGTTTCTTGGTGAGTTAGTCCTTGTTTTATAGTTGTGTCGAAGGTTAAGGTTAACAGGTACCAGCAGGTAGGGTTTGGATGTTAATCCTCGTTTTACAGCTATGTTGGATGTTAGAGTTAACAAGTGAAATATGGGCAAAGGAGGCAAGGTAAATTGGTCTGAGCCAGCAAACACCCGCTTTGTGGATAGTCGAGCTAAGGCCAAGTTCAAGGCAGCTGGTTGGTACAAATTCTTAGATAAATTCTCTGGTGAGAATGTGGTCATTTCTCAAGCGTTTGTAGATACCTTTAATGGTGAGAAGCTTAATATTGGGTCTCAAAATTTCAACATTATAGAAACCATCATTGTCAGAGCAACTCAAACTTCTACAACAGGTGATTCTTGGCATAAAAACAATACAACTCTTCTTAAAGTTAACGCAAATGTTTATATGAAGCCAGAGTATGAGCACATCGGATGGACTCCTACCATACACATTTCTTACTTCAAACCTGAATGGAAACATGCTATCACTATTTTCCAACGCTACATAACTTGTGAAGGAAGATTTTCGACTGTTCACAAGTATCAAATGAGGTTTTTAGTCCACATTTAAGGTGCCAGACCCATGAACTTACCCTTTTTTCTCCATAGATAATTGCTATCAATGTATCGGAGGTTACAGAAGACCCCAGGTTCCTCATTACATAACCTATATCATCGAGGCATGATTAAGATATTGATATATTATCACTTGAGAAGGAGAAGGACTACCAGGGAGAAGTTTATAACTATTACACAGTAATTTGTCACTGTCCCTGCCATTCCCCATACCGCACATTGGAGGGCTTATTCCGTGACCTGTGAGAAGAGACGAGACTTGAAAATACTTTCATGACATCCCTCTGAACATGAGCTTTCATTGACCTGAAGACATCTCTTTGCAAAAAACACTAAAAACACCTCTTTTTGCATTGGCTCGGGCAGCCAGTTCAGTACCTGCGCCAATGGAGGAAATACTTCAAAGAGGTCGCGCCAGTTGGCGCTCTATCCCAGAGTCGCACTCGCGCCAACCAATTTAAGGAGTGTTTTTTTTAAATAAATGGCGGAAGTTTCGTCCTAACTGATCCAGAAACTGATATCTATCTTGAGTTGGGAAGTTTGGCTACAGGTTTCCATAGAGAGGAAGTGGTTTGCCACCTCTCATGGAAGCTTCCTTGATGATAGGGCTAATCCCATGATTATAGGGATCCCAACTCCCCTTCCTCCATCTATAAAAGCTTGCCCATCTCCATTGCAAGCTAGTCTTCAAGTTCCCAAATTTCCAAGAGCCTTATGCTGCAAGAGCCTCCATAATTCCCTTAAGGCCAATTTCAAGCAAGGAGACTATCTTCAAGATCTGAAGAGAGAGGTTTGTCCCATCTCTGACAGGCCTTTCGAGACGTGTTCTGTTGGCGACCCTCCGAAGGAGAATTCAGCGTCAGAACTATGGTTGTAATTTTCCTTTGATTGATTATTAATGAACGACTATTGGTTATGGTTCCACTCTTGTTGTTATCTATGATGATGAGTTATGTCCTTTCTGACTGACATATAGTTGCATCTACTGGATTTTACGCTTGCGTGTTTTTTGTTTCTCGCATGTGCAGGTGTCCTATCACGGAGATCGTGGGGATCGTGATCTGCCAGAGCTAAGGAACGGGAGTGCCACCTCTTCTACAAGCAATAGCGTTGGATTCCAGGTAAGCCTTCATCGCTAGTTGGTTTATTTTCAATTAGCAACCTACACTATAGCGTGAATGATTGTTTCTAGAACCGTTCTGGGCTAGTAGGGATCGCCTCTGTCCGCAGAGGAGATTTACCTACACAACAAATTGGCGACTCCACTGGGGATTCATCTAGCTTGTTGTTGTTCGTTTTATAAGCTACAGACGGAGCCTAAAGTTGGCCAGATAGCCTTCGAAACGCTTTTGCTCTGCATTAGCGAAGTATATCAACGCTGCTTCAGTCAATCTCTGGTTTATTTTATGAACATAACACTTGGAGTATTGTCTTTTATTTTCGGTTGTTTCTCGATTCTGCTTGCTTGATTGGCTCTTTTGGCTGGCTCTTTTTGTGTTTGGCTTTTGGTTCAGCCCCAGAGGATCAGATCTGACCTCTGCTTTTCCAAATTTTCACCTTTTCATAGTTGGCTTGATTGGCGCAAGTTTAGCCCTGACAGTCGCGCCAGTTGGCACAGTTTGCCAGTTCATCACTCGCGCCATTCCCTGTCTGGCGCGGATTACAGTCAGACAGTCGTGCCATCTCCTGTAGGTGCTAGGGTTTACCCTTGTTCGGAAGCTTCTTTTGGTCAGTACTTTGCTTCTGGGTTTGTTTTGGATTCTGCTTGAAGTGGTGAGTTTGGTCTTGGTTGGGAGAAATTATTTGTTTTTTCATTTTCAGGCGTTGGCGCTTGTTGTCAGTTAGCAACCCGCGCCAATTGGGCATTGGCGCTAGTTGTCAGTGAGAAAGTCGCGCCAGTTGGCGCTAGTTGTCAATGACAAAGTCGAGCCAATTTCAGGGTGTGTGAAAATTGAGACTTTTTCCCAGAATCCTTCACCAGTGTGTCTTTCCCTTCCGGTCTTTTCACTATATGAGCATAGATTACATTGCTAATTGTTTGAAATGTCTTCTTTCCATGATTGTTTGATGTAAAAGGGAATGAATGCCTTGTTTTGATCTTTTGCTTTGGAAGTCCTCTTTGTGTTTGACCTCATATGTCTTGTGGATTTCGTTACAAAGCATTTGAAACAACGATTGCATTCTTAGTGTTCGTTTACATCTCTTTTGCATTCATCCTTCATTAAGAGGATTTGTGTTTATTTAGTTTTCGTCTCAAAGTGTTATTTTTGTTAAAGTGCATTAGATCACATTGCATTGAAGAGTATTTTGAGATTTATCATTAAACTTAGATCACATTGTTTAATGATTGAAAGCTAAACATCGCTTTGAGTGCATTCTCTTTCATTGAAAGCATGCATTAAGTAGATTCTCATTTCATCGAAAAATGCATTGAGTGCATTCTTATTATTTGAAAAGGAAAAAGGAAATTGTGCATAGATTACAATTGCATAGTTTTCGAAAAAGAAGGTTTTGCATAGATTACATTGCATTATTCGCATCGTTGAATGTTTGAAATTACTTTTGGATAGTGAAAGTCATCTAGTTTGGAAAAGATTTCATTTGCAATGTTGTTTTATGTCGCATCATTGTTTGATGCTCTTCCCTTAACTAGATAGCATTCATCGAATTGAAAAGTTTTCTTTTCTCATATAGCTGCATATAGGAGATTGTCAGATGAAATTCGGTAGGGCCTGAAACCGAGACATAATTGAAGATCAACCTTAAAATTCATTGAATTAACCTAAGGCAGCATTGAAACATTAACACGACATTTAGTGGTCTAGGCTAGAGACGTGTTCCGGTGTCGTTAAACCTAGTAGTTGTCGTTCGCCTCTTGGCTTTAGACAGCACTAGTACGGACTTGTGCTCCCCGTACCGTCGCGTATATAAAAAGAGACCCCACTAGGTTACTATCCTTTTTCCATAGGAAGCCAAGTCTGCTGCCCTATACCCGTGATACACCGAACACAGCATTCGGGGAGATTGCCTGCACGTACGTTAAGTCCTTGGTTGATTTCTTTTTCATTTTGAAACCAAGGTGTATATTGCAGTTCACGGTTATTTGGTACACCCTTTGCCTAGTATTCCTGAGTAGTCATTTGATCTTTTCTAACTCTTTAAATTTGAAAGGATCATCAAGCGCTTGTCCTTTCACGCTTGTTTCCAATCTGAAAGTGATAGAGTCACCTTTTTCTTGTTTCTCGACTCTTAAAATATGAAACAGTAGAGTTTTGTTTCAATGTTTTAAAAAATTAACTGCCCATGAAATATTCCTGGTTAAAGTTAGTTTCCTTAGGGTGTTTTTTTGAGATCGTTTCTGATGGCAACTTTCCCGGAGTTCACCAACCAAGGAATCCCCTCGGATGGGAATCCTAGTCCTTTTCCTCCTTTTGGAAATGTTGGTGCTCCTTATATGGCAACGTTGTCCCTTCCTGGGTTAACTGTTGGGTTGCCTGTTTGGTTGTTTTCAACCTCTGTGGTCCCAAATGTCCCGACTACTGTTCAATCAGTTCCTCTGCCTGAGCAACATCGTGTTGATTCCAAGGTGGACCTCTCCCCTTCTTCGCCTATTTCTGCATCCTCCTCTTCTACTTCGCCTGGTGAAAGTCTGGATTCTAGTAACCAGGTGGCTAAGAAGAAGAAGAAGAAGTTCGATAAAGGAGAGGCTAGCTCTGTGGCTATTGCGCCTAAGAGGCTAAAGCTGCAGTTACTGCTTCTGAATCATCTCCTCTTGATAAACCTCCCAACTCTCCACGGAAAGTCAAGTTCCCTTGCATGTTGTGCACAAGAGACCATCTTCTTCGAGACTGCCCTGGCATTCCCAAGGTACTTGAAGTATGGTCCAACGGTCGCCCACCGTTGCCTTTGGCTTCCGAGAGTCAGGCTGGGGGCACGTCTTCGGCTGCTGCTGGTAAGGCTCCTAAGATGCAGGGTAAGATTTCCAATCCTTGTAAGTTGTGTGAAGGGCACCATGCCATTCACCTTTGTCTGTATATGGATGAAGCCAAAAGAGTTTTGGACAACGCAACCATTTCTGCACCATTCCTTCCGGCTAGTTACAAGAAGTTGTCTTTGATTCCTCCACCAGCTGATCCTACGATCGGTCAAGAGTCATCCTTGGTCGATCCCGCTCCCCGGGAAATTCATATTCAGGAATCCGTTCCTGACCAACCATTGGTCGTGGGATCAGTTGAGCTTGCCCCGTCTGCGATGCACCAGGTCTTTTCCGTGGAGAGTGGATCTCACACCCCTCAGGTTCTTCTTGTTTCTTCAGATTCCTCAGACTTGGAGAAAGATTCTCCTGTCTCTATATCTCAAGAAGCTTCTCCTCCGCCTCCCGTGATGGAGTTCCCGGGGGATACCCCTCCCACCTTCGAGATGGAGGTCGTGGAGGATGCTCCTTCTTCTGTAACACCAGAGGAAGACCTTCTTGGTTCGATGATAGCCCCTCCGAGTAGTTTGGTCGCTTCCTTTTATTGGAATCGATTTACAGGATACTGCCTTCCGTCTTATGTGCCTTTCGAGATCACAGTACAGGCTTTTGGTCTGGTCGTACCCAGCACCATTATAGATGAAGGTGCGTCTGTTAGTGTTCTATCCTCAACTACTTGGCAAGATTTTGGCTCGCCGCTGCTTGCGCCTGTTACGCAGAATCTGTTGGCATTTAACAGAAGAACGAGTCAACCCTTAGGGATCCTTCCAAGGTTACCTGTTACTTTGGGAGGTAAAACCGTCCATATAGACGTGATGGTTGTTCCAGGCCCCTTGGATTTCAATCTGCTCTTAGGGCGCGATTACACCTATGCCATGGGAGCGCTTGTCTCCTCCCTTTTTCGTGTGGTCTATTTTCCACATGAAGGACGGATCGTGACCATTGATCAGCTTTCGTTCTTTGGTCCTGATATGGCAGTTGGCCCACCATCATCCCTTCCTGGTTTTTATCCACCTATTGTATCTGCCCCACCGCAGGTCAAATATGTGGCTACCTACCCCGTGCCTGTACCCAGTGATAGTGCTATTGTGCATCAGGTGCTGGGGGCATTGGGTCCTAACTTCCAGGATGTTTTCCTTCCATCGGGAGTGGAACTCTTGGAAGCGATCACTTCTTTTTCATTATGATGAGGTCGAGACGGAGCACAGTTCCTTGTCTTGTGTCAAGCTCCTTAAAAAATGAAACAAGGTTGTCGGAGCATGGTTCTTTTCCTGTGTCAAGCTCCTTAAAAAAATGAAACAAGGTTGTCGGAGCATGGTTTTTTTCCTGTGTCAAGCTCCTTAAAAAATGAAACAAGGTCATCGGAGCATGGTTCTTTTCCTGTGTCAAGCTCCTTAAAAAATGAAACAAGGTCGTCGGAGCATGGTTCTTTTCCTGTGTCAAGCTCCTTAAAAAATGAAACAAGGTCGTCAAAGCATGGTTCTTTTCCTGTGTCAAGCTCCTTAAAAAAATGAAACAAGGTTGTCAGAGCAGAGTTCCTTGTCTTGTGCCAAGCTCCTTAAACCATGAACCAAGGTGTCCTGAGGATAGTTCTTTTAATGTGTCAACCTCGTTAAAATAATGAAACACGTTCTTGTTCAATTCGATTCTTTGATCAGATCTCGTAAAATCCCAGTCGAGTCTTTTTTAGATCTCGTAACTTGAACCTTCACTCCCTCCATCTGTTTACTCAGGTGCATGGACTGAAGCTTGGGGGGCATGTACCTCGAATTGAGTCACCATGTTGGGGGCATGCTTAATTTTTCAAGCATAGTTTGTTTCCGTTTCAAGCTTGTGTAAAAATGAAACCGGTTTCAAGCATAGTTTATTTTTGTTTCAAGCTTGTGTAAAAATGAAACCAACTTCAAGCACAGTTTCCTAATTTCAAGCTTGTGTAAAAATTAAACCTTTCCCATTTTACCTCTTGTGATTTTCATTTTATCAGCCTGTTTTTCCATATGAGCCTTGGTTTTCTCACTCCATCATCACTCTCTGCTTGGCCGATCATATGCCTTCACTTGGTTGTTTTACTTGTTCCTGAGGAACCGTTGCGATGAGTGGTCTTGTTAGCCAGCCTCTTAACCTTTACTTGTTCTAAGCAGTTCCACCATTACCGGAACCAGTTGCTACCCTTTATACCACTCGTTCCTCCAGGTGGAGTCATCTTTCAGCTCTTTTCTGACTCTCTAAACATGAAAAGATTTCCGAGTCCCTTGTCGTTTCGATCTCATTAAAGTGGCCCCGAAACGACATCTACCCAGTATACGTTTACCCCTTTTTCGGGCCGGGATAGATTATTTACGAAAAAGGAACACCCTAGCCTATTACGACTAGGAGGTTTTCTCAGACATAGTTTTCTACCTTTTCGGATCTGAGGAACTATTTACGAAAAGGGACCGTTGGAGTTTACTTTTCCGCTGTCTTTTCAAACTCTCTAAACATGAAAAGATGCCAAGTTCTTCCTTTTTCAGACTCGTTAAACCCTGATGACATTGGATTCAGTCGTAATGACAGTATTCAAGTTTCTCCTTCCTAGGGCTCGTTAAATGCACTAGGATGGATTCATCTGAAGGACGGAATTATATGACAAGCATATGGTATCCTCTTCAAGCTTGTGTAAAAATAAAGAGGTACTCACCAGAAATGGTGGGGAAAAATGGAACTATTATCATTGTCGTGTCGGCAGTATGTCGCTCTTGAACATGGCACTTGTCTGCATTCGTGTCAGGTTGGGGACATCTCATATCGTTTTTCACTTGCCTCCGTGGGTTTGGGTAATCCCTTTTGACCTCTCATCTGCTCTTTGCCTCGTCACTATGACCTCTGATCTTATGATGTCAAATACTGCCAAGTCCATTGTCGTGTCGTTCATATGTTCAAGAGAAGTTGACCTCTGCAAATATCAACCTCCCTCTGATTCTCATCTGATCGTGATTCACCAAAACATTATGTTCCTCTGTCTCGCGTCGATGATGTGGGAAACATTATGGCCCACCTTCGATCAAGGTCACTTCCTGTCGACTTCGGCTCATTATCCGGGAAGCTGATCTAGAGACTCCCTTTTGGTGCCCTGGAGCCTACATGCCTCAATGGCAGGTTCTTTGCATTCGGCGCGAGGTTTCATTATTGGCCTCCGATCGAGTGATTCTACGGGTGTTCGACGCCAGCTCATTGAATCACATGCCGTAGATTGTACCTGTGGTACCTTGAGGGCCATTGTCATTATTGGTGGTACCTCTTGCGTCTATTAACAGCTTTCATCATTGGCTGGTAATTAGACGATGTTCTTGCATGTTCGACTTCAGCTCCCTTATTCGCATGCTTGAACTTGTACTGTGTTCGGATTGAGATGGAGAGCAAGACCCTAGATTGTGTCTATTGTAATCCAGGCTACGAGTTCGTGGATTATTATGATTATTTACATGAATCACTTACTGGATGGCTGCGACCATACCTGAGTCTATTTATCGATCCTCACTAGATGGCTGCGTCCATGCCTTGGATCTGGTATTGTATACTCTGTTACGGATGGTTGCGCCCATACCACATATATATCATGTATTTGAGACATCAGTTGTACTTCTTCATGCAGGTTTTCCGACAGCAGAGTTTTCAGTTGGACACGTTCTCGTAAAGCATTTCACCCCTCTCTCTCGTTCGGGCCTCATACTTTAGGGGGCATCTGTTACACTGTAATTTGTCACCGTCCCTGCCATTCCCCATCCCGCACATTGGAGGGATTATTCCGTGACTTGTGAGAAGAGACGAGACTTGAAAATACTTTCATGACATTCCTCTGAACATGAGCTTTCATTGCCCTAAAGACATCTCTTTGCAAAAAACCCTAAAAACACCTCTTTTTGCATTGGCGCGGGAAGCCAGTTTAATACCTGCACCAATGGAGGAAATAATTCAAAGAGGTCGTGCCAGTTGGCGCTCTGTCCCAGAGGCGCACTCGCGCCAGCCAATTTAAGGAGTTTTTTTTAAAAATAAATGGCGGAAGTTTTGTCCTAACTGATCCAGGAACTGATATCTATCTTGAGTTGGGAGGTTTGGCTACGGGTTTCCATAGAGAGGAAGTGGTTTGCCACCTCTCATGGAAGCTTCCTTGAGGATAGGGCCAATCCCATGATTATAGGGATCCCAACTCCCCTTCCTCCATCTATAAAAGCTTGCCCATCTCCATTGCAAGCTAGTCTTCACGTTCCCAAATTTCCAAGAACCTTATGCTGCAAGAGCCTCCATAATTCCCTTAAGGCCAATTTCAAGCAAGAAGACTATCATCAAGATCCGAAGAGAGAGGTTTGTCCCATCCCTGACAGGCTTTTCGAGACGTGTTCTGTTGGCGACCCTCCGAAGGAGAATTCAGCGTCAGAACTATGGTTGTAATTTTCCTGTGATTGATTATTAATGAACGACTATTGGTTATGGTTCCACTCTTGTTGTTATCTATGATGATGAGTTATGTCCTTTCTGACTGACATATAGTTGCATCTACTGGATTTTACGCTTGCGTTTGTTTTGTTTCTCGCATGTGCAGGTGTCCCATCACGGAGATCGTGGGGATCGTGATCTGCCAGAGCTAAGGAACGGGAGCGCCACCTCTTCTACAAGCAACAGCGTTGGATTCCAGGTAAGCCTTCATCGCTAGTTGGTTTATTTGCAATTAGGAACCTGCACTATAGCGTGAATGATTGTTGCTAGACCCGGTTTGGGCTAGTAGGGATCGCCTCTGTCCGCAGAGGGGATTTACCTCCACAACAAAAACAGAGGAGGGATTTAATACTGCTTATTCTAGAAGAAGAGCAGGGAGACCTAGGAAAGTGAGGGATTCATAAAAATAGCAGACAATCCCTACTCATTCATCAATCACCCCGCAAGATGGCCCATCGTCCATATCATCTAGAAGACAGACCAGAAGCTTGACCAAGAAGGCTAGAAACCCTACATCTACGCCAACAACACAACCAGCTAATGAAGTCCATATCAGCATTTCACCCAAGGAACCTCAGACCTTAAGGTCATTCATGGAGCAATGTAAAATGAAATTGAAGCAAGGAGATACCATGTCTCATAAAAATACTATGTTCAAAAAAAAGGAGGAGACAGCTTCCTCTTCAAGAGGCAAACCTAGGAAAAGGCTCATCATGACAGAAGAAATTCCAGAGGAAGTCAACCCTGAAGTTCTAACTTCCAATCCTATTCTGCCTTCATAGGAATTCAAACCTAGAGCAACAAGATCAAGCCATGTTTTTAAAACTACTTAGGAGACTCAACCAAGCAATGATATTCATTCATAAAATCTACTCTCTCACAGTTTTTTACTTAAGAAAGGCAAAAATAACGTGTCAGAGGCTATTACAGAGGAAGAGCCTACCTTAGCTCAACTATTCTCATCCATTGGCTCTTCAGCCAATAAGAGGAATAATATTGTGATACATTCATACTCCTCTTATGAAGATAGCAGTGATACTAAATATATTGAATCAGAGTTTGAAGAGGGAGAATATAGCAGATTAATACATGGAGGAAAAAGGCCTAATTATATTCCAAATCCCTACATCCAGAGACCTCACACCAGGCCTAAAAAAAACTCAGATTAACCAACAAGTTGATTGCTAACCCTGCATTGAGAGATGAGATTATAAATTTTGATGATAGTTTAGAAGATAAAACCAAGAAGAAGAAGACTCGGCTAAAAGTTCAAACACAGAAAAGGAGGTCAGACAAAAGAGTGACCAAATCTAAGGATATCAGAATGTTTTCCTTCATATTGGACCTTTGAAGAATGAAGAGACAGGGCCTTTGAAGAAGCTTTTAATTTTGAGTTTATTTTCTATATTTTTGGATATAGCTACTTTGTTTATGTAGGGGTAGCTATTATTTTCGAATATTAGTATATGGTGAAAAGAAGCTACTTTTTGGTTGATTATCACAATGATGACACCAAAGTGGATGAAGTGGATGAGATTTCTGTTATGATGAATTTTTCCAGGTGTCAGATAAACCTCCAGTTGGTTAGTCACTCCTATGTTTTAGAAGGTATGTAGACAGGTGTTCACAAATACTCCTTTCAGTCGTTGGATTCCATCTTTTTTGGAGATAGTTTTGAAGAGCTGCAAGGGCACTTGGCTAAATTTATCCAGCCAAATTCAGCTCCATGATGCCACACCTTATCTTATTTATATTTTTAGTTTTTCCCTTAATGTTTTAGATGAACTCTACCCTACGTAGAGATTTGTAATAAATTCCTAAAACAAAGTTCTACCTTTATCGGAGACTTCTACACAGAGCTCCTAAGTTATGTATAAATATGGTGTAATACAAAGACAGAGAGGTTCGATGATTGTATATTGTTGAGCATATTGTGTTACACATTTTGAATATATAACATATCAATATCACTCTTGAGGACTTATGACAGTTTGTTATGTGTATTTTTTTTCTTATCTCATGTGTCTCCATACTTGAATTCTTCAGTTCCAAATTGTGATGTGATCTTTGTTACATGTTTTTATCAGTCTCATGCTATATCTGTACATGATTATCAAAAAATTTCAGTCTTGCTTGGCAAGCATTCTTGATGAAATATGTGTGGTAAATTAAATGTGAGTATTCCTTGTGATAGATGTTTTTAAAGTGTGCAATGAGATTCTTGTAAGACTTATAGAAGCTTTCTTTCATTGATACACTGTCAGTCTGAACTCTATGTTGTGTTTCTACCTAAACAGTGGATTTCTATGTTATAGACCCATTTTCCATCTGCATACCTTCCTAACCTTCAGATTACCAATTTACTCTTGCTACCATATCAAGTATTAGTACCCTCATATGTGTAAGAGATAGCTATATACTTGAAACTTTTTCAGCGGATTTAAGATTTAGTCACTTTCCACAATCCAATCCAAATCATAAATAGCCCTGAGCTTAAGATGTGTCTGGTCAGGCACTTGTCACAATCCAATTGATGATTCCAGCTCTAACATATTTTGGTGCGTCTGTCGGGAGACGAAGATTCTAAATTTTTTATTCTCTCGAAATTGTTGCATGAATGCTTAGTACTGGTTCTTAAAGGTGAATAAAAACTAGTCACTGTTCTGATTGTAATTAGTTCACCTGGTGTCTCCACAAAGATGAGGAGGGGTTTCAAGACCACCCACCAGAAAAATAAGTCAGAGATCATCTCCTGTGATTCCAGTTTCTGATCAAAAGAAGATAATAAAGGATGCTAGAGGGAAACAAAAATCAGTTGAAGCTACACTACATTCAGTGAAAAATATGTGTGCAAAATACATTCCAAAAGAAAAGGTACCATCATCTGCTTTACAACCTAAATAAATTTCAGTTTCAAAGCAATCTCTTGAAATATTTCAAGTTGAAATTGCTTCCATTGAAGGAAAAGTAGATGATGTTAGTTTAGGGTTAGCTGAAAATATCTCTCAATCATCACTTATTAAATCAGAAACAAATATCATTCCAGTGAAAGAAGAATTTTTAGGTATCAGTGAAGAAAATCATATATCATAAACTTTTGTACTGACTGAATGGGAATTAGAACAAGTGTTGGAAATTTCACCCTTTCTAGATAGAGTTATTTTAACCAAGGAAGACATAAAAACAATTTTGAGTTTTCTCAAAACTCACCCTGAATATTAGTCTTCTTTTAGTCCACAACAGGAGTATTTTCCTCTCTCTCAAAACCTCATTGTTGGCTGATCCTCTTCTTATAAAAAAGGAGATTATCCTCCTGAAAATTTGACTTTTAGTCTTTCTGACTTTTTAGCCCAGAAAAACAGATTTGAGGTTGCCCCAATCCTTCAAGAATCAACTTCTAAAATCGATTCTCTTGAAGAATCTTGTTATCATTCCGCCAGATTCCCAAGGTTGAAGAAGGAATCCCAACAGAGGTAACCACAGACCAAGCTTTTGACTTGATAGCTAGCCCTATCAAGTCAAAGAGGGCTCTCTCCAAAAGGGTCACAGCTAGAAGGGTTGGAGAAATTAGGGTTTTTAGGCTACATATAGAGTGTAGGGGATTTGATTTGGTTGGGGAATCACTCGATGAAGGAATTAGGTCAAGGAAAGCTAGGTCAAGGCAACTGAGTTAGGGTTGCAGGGATCAATGCGGAAAGGTAGGTACAATTATTATCACTTGAAGAGGATTGTTATGGAATGGTGTTGAAGCTAAAGAAAGCTAAGAAAAGCATAGGAGATGTATTTTTCTCAGACAGATGAAAGTGGACAAACTATGATCAATTACCCAAAACAGAGCATGTGTAAACATGTATTCTGATTATCTAACTTGTAAGCGATCATAACATATAAATGAAGTGAACATGAATAAAATACATAAAAACATATGATACTTAAGAAAATACAATGTTAGAGATCAATACCGCAATTATCCCAAAAAGTAGTTATAATTCCTCTTTATTAGCTGGCCAAACTGAGTACAAAGTTTCCTTGATCAACTAGCAAACATACAAACTGATTCCAACCCTTCAATAATATGAAGAAAGGGGCCAAACAGACATCAAAACAAGCTTCACTCATCCTCAGGGGTCGAATCCATGAGGTGAGGAAGAGATCCACAAAATACTGAACTGCAAACTGAAGTGTAGGATGGTCCAAGTGACTCACTCCTCATTACATTCAACTGATTCATCATGACTCATTAATGACTTTAACCCAATGAATCTACCCTAGGTAACTAATCTCAGACATAATTACATTTTACCATCATTAATTACATTATTAGAAAGATGATTTCTTGAGGCAAAGTGTAAATTTCAGAGAAAATGTGAAAAAATCAGCAAATTGAACATTTGCGCCCTCCACTGGTCATTTGTGCCCTCTATGTTAAGGGCCACTTTTCGAGGCCTTCCCGGTGTCAAAATCAGGTCCAATATGGCTTTTTACAAATCCCTTCCTCTCCTCTTTCTGAATATGCCTCAAGTTCTGAAAATGGAGGTCATTTTCCCCCTTAAAAATTCATTCTCCCAAGACTGGTATTTGCGCAATGACTAGGTCAAAAAAGTGGCAGAAAGGTGATTTTTTGATGGTTTTTTGACCTTTTAACCCATCAAAACTGCAAACCAAGGTTGGAAACATGGTTTTCTGAGATATATGGGTCATCAGGAATCCAATGGTGCCTTCCTTCTCGTCAAAAAGTGTGCCAATTATTTGCATAGCGCCTAAGGCATTGCGCAAATGCCTAATTTTCTGCTAAAAAATTGTCTCAAAAAACACATAGATTTCCAGAATTTGACAAAAATCTAGAAAATACCTCAAAATTGTTGGAATGGCTAATGATGATGTGTCCAAGCTTAGAGGGAGGCCTCAGCAAGAATGTCCAACTTTTTCTTCTCCTTCATGGTCAACTTTTCAATTTTGGCATTGGCTCTTTTGAGCTTGGCTAATGCAATTTTCTCTTTCCGGGCATGGAGTTTGACCTTTTTTCTTAACAATTCATTATCTTTATTTGCCTTTTCTAGCAGCTTCTCCAAGTTTTTATTGGCTCTATCAAGCCATGGTTCCCTGTTCTCATCGACCTCTATAGCAAGTTTCTCATTTAGGGTTAGTTGATCAGCTAGCTCAGCTTCCCTTTGTCTCTCTAGAGCTAGAGCTCTTTTCAGCCCTCTAGTTTTAGGTCTCTATCTTGGTACCTATTCTTCTTCATCATCAACTAAGCCATACTTATCCAATGTTTCATCTAACATGACTTTGGCCTTTTGAGCCTCTCTTTGAGCAGTGAAGTACTTAACCTCATTAATGACCTGCTTGGTCTTCAACTGCTCATTTTCTTGCTCAAGAAATTTTATGACATATATATCCCTGTCAAGATTAGTTTGAAGCTCACTAATACTTGCATTCTTACCTTTTATAGCATCATTTGTGATTTTATCATTGTCATCCTCATCTAGGTCAACCAGCTTAAATTCATGCGATGTTTCATGATTGTCCTCCTAATCATGAATGACTGACTCAATGACCTTCTCTTTTCCTTTATCCACCTATTTTTTTGATGTAGAAGGCATGGCCCCTTTCACTCCAATTGAATCAAATACATGCCTATAGCCTCTCTGGTAGGTTTTGAAAATGGCTCAACCTCAACCATACTAGCCCACTTAGGCTCAATGTCATCTATCCTGCTAGGTGACCCAAAATCATGATGAGATGGAGATGAAGGATCATGATGAGATGGAGATGAAGGAGGTGAAGGGGACTGATTTGATGATGATGATTGATTCATGGGCTGAGATGATGAAGGGACACTTTGTGCATGTTGAATGGATGGCTCAATGAAAATATCATTGGCTATGAAGGTGCTCCATGCAATATTCAGTTGATTGAGATGGTGAGGGACTATGATTTTTATGAGGGAATGATGGAATGGATTTTCATTTGTTATTCATAGTCCTTATTCTGGGAAATATATGCCATTTTCTCTATACTCTGGAAAAGATAATAGGGCTTGTTAAGCATCCTTACCCTAGTGAAATGCATCAAGAGCCGGATGTGATAGGAATAGAGCCTTGAAAATATGTGTTCACATGAAAAATATCTCATTATAATCTCCATCATTGGTGCATATATGTCCAAGAGGTGTGAAAAGGGGAAGAACCTCTTTGTTTGATTTTGGTGTCTTGGTTTTAGGAAGAAGTCAAAATCATGTTTCTTCAACCTGCCTTTCTTGAACCATTTCTCCCCAACATTTGGGAACCCAGTAGCATCTAAAATGAAAGTAGTAGATAAGTTAAAAGTGACCCCAGCTAATTTAACCTGGTTGTCATGGAGTCCTTATATGAACATACTAGTTAGCATGGGGTGGTGTTTAACCCTCTGAATTTCAAAAATCATAGCAGCCAACATGTTTGAAGCATGTGACAGTCAATGGAGAAGCTAAGAGTTCCTTAGTGTTTTCATGCTCAATTCTAAGCACTCTTCCTCCTCTATGTGGCATCCTTATCTCCGTTTCCTCTCCTTCAGTAAATGATGTGTTTTCCTCTTCTGTTGCCATGGTGTTTTTGTTAAAACCCTATGGATTAGGGAAGGGAAATGGGAAAGGAAAACTGAGGGAGATGCTTGATAAGGATATGTGATATGGGGAGGGGATAGGGAATGAAAGAGTGATGGGAATTGGGATTTAGGAGCCTAGGTTTAAAATAGCACCTAGGGCATAGGGTTTTAGGAATTAGTAGCTTAAGGATACGGATTATGATAACAGGGTTTAGGGAATAAATTTTAACAATGTAGGGACGATATTGAGTGTAAGGAAAAAAGGATTTTTGGAATTATGAGTGCAAGGGAGAAAAACTACGGTTTCACATTCAAGAATATACCAAATTACAACAATTGCAAAACTTAAACACATAAACTTAAGAAGGTGATTTGTGATGGCATGTGCCTCATACTAGTTTGCTGGAGGTAAATGACTGAGTGGAGGAGCTTTGAAGATAATTCTGATCACTTGGATGTTTTGCTAAGCTTGTTGGTCATTTGCGCCCTTGACAAGCTATTTGTGCCCTCCTCTACATATTTGTGCCATCAACGACTGATTTGCGCCCTGTTCAGCACATTTGCGCCATCTTAGCACATTTGCGCCCTCCTGAATTGATTTGCGCCCTCAGCAACTGATTTGCACCCTCGATTTTTCTCCTTTGCCAATTTCGCTCGAAATTTCAAAATTTTGATCTCTTAGAGTGTTGAATTGATACTTGGAGGAGGCAAATTAATTTGAATTGATGTCCTTTAGTCATAAATAGAAAAGTGAATTTGTATTTGAATTTAAAAATGCAGTTTTCTAATGTCTTTTTTTTCACTTTTTGAAGACCTTTGTTGATTATCCTTTCATCTGATTTTTCTCTCTTGCAGCATGTTGTTGCTGGAGTTTGACACTTATCTCTTTCAGTTTGGCACATGTGTTTTGATTTGGCAGCTAGGGATTGAATTTATTACGTATAGAAAGCATAAAATACATAAAAATTTAAAAATAAATTACATCTCTGTTTTCATATCAAAATGACATTTTGAAATGAAAATCATAAAAATTCAAAATTACAAATTTAAAAATATCATATTTACATGATGTTAATCTTCTGCGTATGAAAATAAAATGTTTATTGAATCACTCTCACACCTTTTGTTGACCTTATTGAGATGAAATGGTGCATTTTTGGACCTTGAACATTGAAACCTAATGACCTAATGGGACCTTGAATGACCTGACTTCCATGATTGACTTTGAATGATATAAGACATAGTGAAATGAGCATTTCAAAAGTGTTTTTTATGCTCAAAAAGACATGAAGGTGGGCCAGCAAATGATATTTTGTGAGGGAGAGTGAAATTTGATGACTAGGACTCCCATCAGTGAAAAAAAAAATTAGCATGACCTAATGGAATGATAGAAAATTTTCAGAGTGGAGCACCTAAAAATGAGAATGAAAAGAGTGATTTTGATCACCGATGGCAGAATGCATATTCTCACACTAACAAAGCTAAAATAAAACCCTTTTTTTTCATCTTGTTAGTCATCAATAATTTTTGCCTTCATAGATGACTAAATGTTTTCCCTAGATTTCTAGAAACAAATTTCTTGAACATTGTGAGTTCTAGAAATCTCACTGCCTTCATCATCCTTAAAGATAATTTTTCACTATTTCATCTTTCCATCATGTCTAGCATTGTTTACCAGTCCCAGAAAATCCATTTTTGGCTTATGTCACTCTTCCTGTTTATATGCTTTCACCTTTGGCCCAAATCCTCTGTCTTGTTTTGCCTAAAAAAAACCCCCACTGCTACCTAAGCCCACCTATCAAACAGCTTTGTTGTGTCTCCCAAAATACTCTCAAACACTGATAGTCTCAAACTATCTTTGTATACTCTTTAGATAAATAAAGTATATTGGATTTTGGATCTTCAATACATAAGTCTATCATAAACTCTACCTTGCACTTGATTATCCCAAATTCTAGGTCTCAATCCAAAAACCAAGTCCAAGAAGGCCTCCACTAGGTCACCTAGGGTTTTCACAAATTCATAGGGTGGATTTGGTGCCCTACAAACTCTGTTGTTCCTGTATGAATAAAATACATTCAAAGGAGAAAAGGACAGGTGATCTTGTCCAAACTGATCAAAAGGTCATTCAAGGAAGTTTTTTTGGCCTAGAGCATGAATCTTACAAAGGGATAGCTGCCCTTTGCTCACATTTCTGCAAGAAGATCAAATGGCCATTAGACTAGCAATGGATAAGGTAAAGAGAAATATCATCATAAGAAGACAATTCATAGCAAGAAGAAAGGAGCAAGAATATGTTTGATGAAAGTCAGGGTTTATGACTGCTTTTTACCAAGCAGTAAATCAATACTAGGGTTACAATGGCAAAGGTCACCTCAAGTATTTCAAGTGCACATTGAATGACTTTAGGAACAATTGATGAGTTTTGAGAAGTTTCAGAGAACTTAGAATACAACACTATATAATTTTTCCTAAGTAACCCTAAAACCTAACAGTTTGGGAAAGTTTACAAAACTGTTCTAAAGAGTGATAACAAAACCTACTTCATAACAGTAGAGGGTTTCAGAGGGTTTCAAGCTACCCTCTAAGATTTTTCCAAGAGGCACTAACTCCACCTTATCAAAAGGTAAAATCAAAGAACTAAAGGGATCAAAGGAAGCAGACCTCAAACACCAATACCCCACTTCACCAGAGGGACAAAAAGAGACAGAAATATCAGTTCAAGGCTTGTCTTCTCAAAAAAAAGGACACAAAAATATTCAAGAAGTCAAGGAGGCAAGCATCAGGGAAGAAATTTCCAAAAGAGGCAACTATGGAAAACATGGGTCATTACTGATAAAATGAGTTGTCCAAGTTCAAAAGAGATAGTGACTAAAGGAAGAAATTGTGTAGGCACCTGCAAGAAAAGAAGTGGCCAGCAAAGCACAAAATGGTTTAGAAAGCTCACCTCCCTCACTGACATACATTATTTGCAAACTAGGAACAAACAGGTCTGTTACAAGGGGTTACACACAGATTGGTGAGGATAAACAGACCAAGTGTTTTCCAAAATGTTTGCCCACATAAAGACCAAAGGGGCTATTGATGCTTAATATTAGGGTTTTTTATGTTGAGAGGTTGTTCACTGTTTTAGAGAGGAAATCTAACAGAATTGTCAATCACAGGAAAATATGTCTAAAATATCACAAATTTGTTGTTTGCAAGTGATGAGCATCATAAAGAGGTTCACTTTTCAAAATGGTTTGGAGGCACTTGTTTAAACTTGGTTGAATGGTTTTGTGAGCACAATGGAGACATCTAGAAGCTCCCAACAAAAGAAAAAACCATTTTTATATCAAACCGACACCTACAGGACCAAAAGGCCAAAAAATCACAGTGAGAAAGGGTAAGGGTAAATAAACCTTATAAAGAGGGCTCTGGCATCAAATCATTTTCAAGAAAGACTATAAAGCCTCCTTGGCCTCTTTTACATCTCATTGTCATATCAAAAAGGAGAAGAAGATGTTGAAAGTCAGTTTGGAGGGTTTTTCTGCAAAGTTGGGAGAAAATATCAGGCGCTGCGCACCTGGCCCTCGACGTTGTGCACAGACGAGGTGGTCGTAGTGTTATTTAACATTGCGCTACACACTGGGAGCCCAGCACTACGTACCTGGGCATGCGCTATGCACAGGCCCAGAACGGCCCGACTACCCACAAAATCAACCCGGCGCTGTGCTCCGACAGGCCCAACTGGCCCTTCTCCGACCCGGCGCTGCGGTCCAACAGGTCGACCCAACCTGAACGTGCAGTCGAGCAGGCGCTACACACAGACAAACTTTGCCCAGATTTGTTCCAAAAGGGTTCAAAATTTATATTTTTGCCTCCAAATCTCCCATAGTCAAAGGAACAAGGTGGGTGGCTCTTTCTCCTCACTTTCCAAGTGTTTTTCCCATAATCAAGAAAGGAATTTTTGGCCTAATATGATCAAACCCTAGTCTCCATAAAATCAATTTTTTGGCTTCTTAGGTTAGGGTTTGAAAAAAGAAGGGTTTTTATACATATAAAGACACTCAGTGACCAGCAGACCCACCTCTAAAAAACTGTAAACACTCCTTGCGTACTTCATTTGGCCCTCATTTGCAAACTTTTCCCTCACATCACTCATTGCCACCATTTGACCTAAAGGCTCTAAAAAAAAAATTAAAAATGCCTTTTGTGCTAAAAACAGTCACCATGTCTGAAGAAGAGATTCATACCAGCAGTGATGAAATTCAAAAGCCTACCAAGCCTAAGCACAAGGGAGAAAGGGTTAATAGGTTTGAACCCTTGGACACCATTCAAATCACCTCCTCTCTAATGATACTTACATGTTTTCAAGATGTTGGGTGTTATCAATTTTGTGAGAAGGTTAAGCAAGTCCAAATCAACCTAGGTTATTCATCCTCAGTTTGAAAAATCACCAAGTCAACCTAGCAGGAGTGAACTTTGAAATCTCATCTGAATCCATTGCTAAAGCCACAGGAATTCCAAATATTGGTGAGAGATGGTTTAAACAAAAGAAATTGGACTTGAGTTATTATGAGCCCTACCTCAAACCTAGCTGTCAGCAAGGCTGCAAGGCTGCCTTCCCCTTCTCCCACCTGCTAGAGAGGTATGCCCTACTAATGAAGCAGATTATCAAGTACTTCACCTGTGAGGGGAGGTACTGCAGGGTTTACTCTTATCACATAAGGATTCTGATGCACTTCACCAGGGTTAAGTTACTGAACCTACCATACTACCTATACCGGAGCATTGATAAAATGGCTTCAGTA
This sequence comes from Pinus albicaulis, assembly GCA_034641835.2. Lineage (NCBI taxonomy): Eukaryota > Viridiplantae > Streptophyta > Pinopsida > Pinales > Pinaceae > Pinus > Pinus albicaulis. The sequence goes on along the minus strand of CM076578.1, from coordinate 908,559,394 downwards.
GTCAAGAAGAGGAGTTATGCCCCCAAATTCAGAGCCTTTTTCACCACTCCTTGATCAAAATGATTGTCTTACACCAGCTGGAGCAGCAAGGGATCCCTTGGGAGGTTTTTATCTCTCATGATGTATTTTCCAATCCCCAAGCCTTCATTCTAAAAAATTTCCTTCCACTTCACATCCACCTACCTCCACTCCTCCTTCATCTCCACATATGCCTTCTCCACAAATAAATTCACCTCCTATCCTTCTCCTAATGCATCAAATGAAGGAATTGACAGTAGCCCTAATGAGGAGAAAATAGATGACAATGAAGAAGATGAGGTAGAAACTGAGGTAGATGAAGAAAATAAATAAGAGGACAGTTGTACTAAAGAAACAAACAACAGTGAGGAAGAGGCAAAATCCATTGACGAAGACCAAGAGGATGATGACAGCATGGAAAGGAGTGAAGAAGATGAGGCAAGGGCAGAAAACAGTGATACAAATAAAAATCTTAATCAAGAAGATGATGAGGAAAGTGAAGAAAGCAATGGGGCAGAAACAGAGCCTAATGATGAAGAAATTGATGATGACATAGAGGAAGAGGATGAACATAGCAGCCCTGAAGGGAAAGACAGTGATGGAGAGGAGAAAAACAGTGACAGTGATGACACTCATAAAGAAATGTCAAATGCAAAAGAGAGTGTTGATGATGAGCAAGATGACAGCCAAGGGGATTTTGAAAAGAACAATGAAGACCACAGTCAGCAGGAGAGTATACAAGACAGCTAAGAGGATGATGGTTTTGAGCATGACAGTGAGCCCAATCACAGTGACAAAAGTGTTGAAACAGAGTTTGAAAATCAAGGCATTGACCAAAACAGTGATACAAATGAGACAGTCAATGACAAGAAAGGAAATAGTCATGACAGTTGTCATGACTGTCATGACACTAATCAGCCTCCAAATGACCAACAAATCCAAAGTGACAGTGTAGAAAGTGGCAGAGAAGAAGACCTCAGTGAAGGAAAGAGCCAAAATGAGGCAAGTGAGGAGGATAGTGGTCAGTTTGAGAGCCAAGATGTCAGTTAGCAAAACAGTGAGGAAAGAAAGGATGTTGTTGAGGTTGAAGGCCAAGAAATCAGTGACCCAATGGAGCATGAATTCACTCATGAAATCCATGACAAATATGAAAAGGCTTGTGACTTCATCAAGGATCAAGGCACCCTCATCACTCCTCTCACATGCACCTACCACAGAGGAAAAAGAGATGTGTTTTCTGCCTCAAAAATGCAAAGGGCCATCTCTACTCCAGCTATTAGGAAAAAATACAAAGGCAAGGAAAATATGGACAAAGGTGAGCAACAGGACAAGGTAAGGAGAAGCAAAAGGATCAAGAGGACTTCTCAAGGGCCTCAATTCATTGATTTAGACAGTGACAATGAGGACAAAGAGATGAACACAAGATTGCTTCTCTTGGAGAAATATTCTCAGCTTCAGGAGTGGGAAAGAGACTTTGATATGGCACAACGTGTCATCCACTATTACAAAGAAGAGCATAATAATTTCAAGGAGGTGAAGAGAGGCCTTACCTTACAAAAGAAAATGACAAAGCATTATGCAAGGAAGAACATGCTTGCATGTGCCAAACTAAGGAAGGCCCTCATTGAGCTAGAAGACCTAAAGAGAGCCAAAGTGCAGGACAGCATTTTAATTTTGGCTGAGGCTTCTCAACAAGTGTCCAAGACCTCTTGAGGGACCTCTCCACAAATTTTGAGGTAAATTGGGCAACTTTTTGTGTTTTCCAAATTTTGACCCCTCGGAGCGCAACACCCTAGGCACTACGCACAAAATTGGTGCATCCTCAGCTCTCAAAGTTTGCATTTTTGGATTTCCCACATCACAAATAGTCCTCTTACCAGTTTTCAGATCATTTGGAGCATTTTTACCCCCTCAAAAGGTCAAAAAACATCAAAAATTTGACCTTTCGTCCTCATTTTCAAACCAGGCGCTGCGCACAGAGTGGTGTTGGGAGATTTTATTTTTGGACAGGAAAATGGAATCCACTCAGCACAACTCAAGAATTTCTAGAAATTAGACTCATCAGGTTTTCCAACTGGCCATCACGGAGCCAAATCCAGTGTTGGGAAGGGGTCCAAAACTCAGCTGCAAGAGACCCTATTTTCTGCTGAAGTGGTGCTACGCACAGAGGCTGCCTAGTGTGTTTTGGACCAAAAGTCAACAAAACACACTCATTTATTGCAAATAGATATTTTTGAGTTCTTTGAGGCAAATTAAGCTAGAGTTAGGTGCAAATAGTTATTTTAGCATTTATTTCTTGGGATATTATGTGCCTTGGGACTTGCATGGTCTCTTGGCCATAAATGATATTTATGACTATATTTGACATTTTCCTACCACATTTAGGGTTTCTGTCCTCATTTTCTCCATAAATAGAGAATGAGGCCCCTATGTATTTTGTTTCCATTTGATGAGCTTGAAGAGCAATATACATGGTTTCATGAGCTTGGAGAAGAAATTGGTTTTATGAAGTGAATGAATGGCTTGCTTGGTTTGATGATAGAGAAGCTTGTTTGCAAGATTCCATAGCTTGGTGAATGGTGATGTTTTCATATTTTTCTATTGTTTTCTTTGTTATGATTATGTTTCATGTTTCTTGGCTGCTATTAAACAGAAAAGTATAGGTTGATACATGTTCTTTGAGGCACCTCAGTCCTCCTGTTTGTTATAGCCTTTATGTTTTCTCTTTTGGCCATCTTAAGGAATTCTTTACTACTCCTTAGGTCCACCAAAAATTGTTTTTTGTTTCATGTATGGTTATTATGCTAGATTACAAGTAAGATTCATGGTATGCCCTGCTTATTTGAAGTTTTCAAAACCCTATCTTGAAGCCTTTCTGTGAAATATTGATTGTTAGGTTGAGTCAAAGAGGTCTCATTCGATCTTGCCCTTTGTCCATGCTTGAAAACTTGTTTCGAAGTTCCCAATAGCTTGATATATGTTGTTTAGGAGTTCCCTCTCCATAAATTGAGTTATTTTTATTATCTTATGTGTTTTCCCAAAATCTGAAGGTGATTTTCTAAAGTTAGAAGCTCTTATGCTCTTTATGTATCACTGGAATGTTTCTCTTGGATGTTTATTAGTTTAGATTATGGTTTATTGAGCTTAATGGTTTGCCCTACCTCATGAATTGTAACTTTTAAACTATATATGTTTAATACCTCTTATTCTTTCCCAAACTTAATGTTCACTACACATCATACATCACTTTAAGGATCCATTGACCTTGCTAAATCGGCCCAACAATACACTTTGTTTCATCATTTAGACACTCTTGACTTTCACTTCACTCCATAGCCCAATGGATTTTACATACTCTTACTCCACCTATTCCATTTGACCATCTTTCCCAACCAAAACAATCAACAAACCCTACACTTGACAACTAGCCTAAAATCAAAACACTAGAGCAAAAAGAACACATCCTTTGCACCCAATAGAGAGATCCCTCTCTGAGTCCAGGAAGGCTAGGTCCTTGGACTCCAAAGCTTGGTTCCATGTTACCTGGTCATATTTTCTTCCAATCTGCCAAATCACGGGACCCTAACACATCTCTTTGAAAATCCATTATTTTCAATTCCACAAACTAAAATCTCCAACAGTCAAAATTGTGTGTCAGCAATTTTACCATTTGTACCTCAGCAAGTCATGGCTCATCGTGTTCCTATTGTTGAAGTTTGCAACAAGAAACAGTGAAATTGGCATCCAGAAACAACATCCATGATCCTAGTGAAAATTAAGCACCTACACTAGGGCAGGGCCCACACAGGCGATTTTTAGGTGAATGTCTATTTTTATTATCCCTTAATATAGATGGACACTAAACTATAATCTATTCTCAATGTGGACTTGAAAATAGTTAATTGAAGTGGAAAATCAGTTAGCTAAGTGAATTTCGAGTTAAGAGGTTGGTTGGTGGGACATGCAGAGTGACTTGAGTTGTAACTTAGTGATTCTAGTTGTAACAGAGTTGGAAGTGCAGTGGTGCATGAGTTGTGAAAGTTGTAAATAAATTTAACTCAGTTAAGTGAGTTAAAGTCAGTTATGCTAGTTGTAACTGCAGATACACTAGTGAGAGATCAAGTGAATTAAATATTAATTAATTCACATGCAACTGATGTTTTTACTCTTATTAACTACATGCATGTCAGATCTAGTGGAGACCCAGTTGAGTTCTAGGTGAAAGGGAATATAACTATCAGTTGTGACATTATCTGCTTGCACACATGCAAGCACACACACATTGGATGAGCCCATAATATTTACATATTCAAGGCAGGCAAGGCATCCATTATTCAGGGTTCTTTACCATCAGGGATTACGCAGTGGAGGAAGATTGTCTAGAGATAGTAAATTGGATAAGGAACTTGCCAGTTTTTATATGATAGTCTGAGACAATTAGCTGATGTACTGAGAGCTCTTGTGAGAAGAGTTTTGTATGTAATTATTTCATGATCCATGATCTAATATACAATAGAAGATAGTGGGGTTTTTAGCTCTAAGCTTTCCCCGGGAAATTATTTGTGTTGTGTGTGATTGATCTTTCTTCATGTTCATGTGATTAGCGATTGTGTTTTTAATTCCGCAAATATTTGTAGAAGTGATTATGTATTTAACTTTATTATATTTTTAGATCGGGTGAATCCAAGATATACATGCATATTTTGTAATTTCTACACCCATATTGTATAATTTTTACACCTACAAGAATGCAGCAGATTTTTGCTACAAGATATGCTCCACTCATCCTTCCCCGACCTTTACATCCTCTTCCTTAAGGGGACTATCTGAAATATTTTCCAAAATAAACAGGAGAGGGAGAAGGAGTGTTTGCTGAAGAACACCCTGTTTCCTTCTACAGTTATGCTGATAACCAAAACATTGAACATGAAGATGTTTGGTCCAGAATTTTTGTGCAAAGCTTAGATGGTGAAGCTAGGAAGTGGTTCAGAAATTTACCACCCAATTCAATAACGGGAATAGATGACTTGGAACAAGTGTTTGTAAAAAAATGGGGTGACAGGAAATATTACTTGTATTATCTCACAAAATTTGGGGCTTTAAAGAAACAGGTTGATGTGCCATTGGCAGATTTCACAAAGAGATTCAATAAAGTCTATCAAAAAATTCCTGTAGAGGTTCAACCCCCTGAAACCATAGCCATGATTACCTTTTCCAATGCCTTATATTCCAAGTTTTAAATATGGTTGAGAGCTAAAAAGCCCAAAACGTTGTTATGGCCTCAAACAAGCTGAAAATTGAAGAAGGGAAGGGGGCAAAAGATAAAAAGAAAATAGAAGTGGAGAGACCATCTTCCTCCTCTAAAATTTTCACAGTTGAAGAGAAGCTAGATCATATGTCTAATTTGATTAAATATCTTGCTTCTAAAATGACAAAACTAGAGTTGGAAAACAGGCCTGCTGATAGGCCCACCCAAAATGAAGGAAACAGAAATCAGGCTCCTTTTAGGAGACCTTTTCAGCCCCAAAAAATTTTACAACGCCCAAGGATAAATCCTGATGATCAAAATGTTCAGCGTCCATTGAAAAATTTGCTAAAGAAAATCAGCAATAAGAAGAAGTGGGGGATGAAGAAATAAATCTTGTTGGAGAGACATCACAGTCAACTTGTTTGACTTTGCAGGAATATGAAGATCAGTCAAGAATAAATCTATTTTTAGATGATCAGGAAGCTCATATTCATGCTTAGAATGAGAAAAAACAGCCTGAAAATCAGACGATAAATTATCCTTTGAGGTCACAAGGGGTTTTCCAACAGCCTCAACAAAAACAAGATGTTGAAAAAAAAAATTCCAAACAAAAAGCAAAGGTGAATGATGTTCCTTCATCATATAACCTTGCTCCAATCATCAAAAAAGTTGTTGAAAACAAAGATTTAACCCCACTCAATTTCAGTTTTAAATATGAATTGAATAAGATCAAGATTCCAGACCCACTCTTAGAATTATTGAAAAATCCAGCTTACACATAATCATTCAAAAGTTTGCTTTAGCCATCCCTTTCTCCTGACTCTGTCAATCTTGAAGATGAACATCCCACTATCTTTTTAGGCAGCCATATCCAAGATCAAAATGATGATAACTCTCCACCTTTTTATCTTTCTCTCAACATTCATAACAAATTGTTGCATAATTTCCTATCAAATTCTGGGGCTTCTCATAATCTGATGCCTAAGAAAGTGATGGATAAATTGGGACTGGAAACTACTAAACAATATCATGATATTTATACTTTTGACTCTAAAAGGTTCAAATTTTTAGGGGTAATCAAAGACTTGGTAATTTCCCTTACCAGTCTTCCTATGAAGATTTTGGTGACGGACATAGTAGTTGTTGATATACCATCAATATTTGGAATGCTCCTTTCAAGATCTTGGTCCAAAAAGCTAGTAGGCACCCTTCAAATGGACATGACATACACCACTATCCCAGTTTTTGGAGGAGAATTTAAGAGGCTGTATAGAGAAACACAAGTGGATTATATCATAAGTGATCAGCAAAATCCATCAAATAATCATATATGCGTAGAAGAGGAGGAGTTGGGATCATTTATTTTTCATCTTGTTGCTAATGACAGTCATTTTCAGCCTGAAATTAATAAAAAACAGTAGCTACTCACTTCAAAACAGCAAAATTTAGAAGATGAACAAATCTGGAAATTGTGTTTTGATGGAGCTTCATCAAGAGAATGATCATGGGCTGGTATAGTTCTTATTTATCCCACTCGGTAGGTAGTGACTTTATCATATAAATTGCAGTTTTTCACTACTAATAATATTTTTGAATATGAAGCACTAGTCCTGGGAATGAAGGCAGGAAAATATTTGGGAGCAGAATAGTTGATTGTTTTTGGTGATTCAGAGTTGGTGGTACAACAAGTGAGAGATAAATATCAAGTTAAAAAATCAAAACTGAAGAATTATAGAAATGAATTTTGGGATTTGATTGAACATTTCTTTTCAACATTCAATTTGAATTTTGTTTCCAGAGAAGAAAATGTTATGGCAGATTCATTGGCCATTGCTGCTAGTAATTTTAAGGTCCCTCTTGATGTCAAAGTTGCTTATCATATATTCAAATTAAAAACAGACCTTCTATTCCCGACAATATCAAGCATTGGTAAGTGTTTGAAGATGATTAATAAATTCAGAAATTTATGGAATGTATGGAGGAGTTTTCAAAGATTCAAATGAAAATTAAAAAGACATAGTAAAGGTCGAGACAGCAAGCCATTCAAAAATACTTCAGCTAGAAAAGACATTATTGAGCTGAAAACAAACTTCATTCCTAAAGCCTTAGTCCCTTAAGAAAGGTTGTTTGATAATAATGATGTCTTTTTAAAGCCTGAGAGCAAGATGGATGGAGAAAATACAGTTGATTGCAACATTGGTACTGAAAACCAGCCTAAATATGTTAAATTTTCTAAATTTCTTCCTAAAGAAACTAGAACTAAATATGTCAAGTTGTTGAAGCAGTATGTAGATATTTGTGCTTGGTCATACAATGATTTGAAAACATATGATAAAAGCATAATGGAGCACAAAATCCCTCTCAAATCAAAATCTAAGCCTGTGGCACAGAAGATAAGGCACGTCAATCCTATGTTGCTCCCTATTATTGAGAGAGAATTCAGAAAAATATGGGAAGCTAACATAATTCTGCCTTTAAAATTTTCCAATTGGGTAGCTAATATAGTCCCGATTCGAAAGAAGAATGTCGAAATCAGAATTTGTGTTTATTTTCGCAATCTGAACCGGTGTTCACTAAAGGATGATTATCCTTTACCCAAAATGGATAATATTTTCCATAAAGTTGTAGGTTCAAAGAGAATGTCAATGATAGATGGATTTTCAAGATATAATCAAATTTAGTTGACAAGCAGGACAGGGAGAAAACAGCCTTTACTACACCCTGGGGAACTTTCATGTACAATAACATGCCTATCGGTTTGATGAATGTAAGTGAAACATTTTAGAGGGAAATGGATATTGCCTTTGCAGGAGAAAAATACAGATTTGTGTCATTTACTTAGATGATATAACAGTCTTTTCAAAATCTGATCATGATCATCTAAAACACTTGCAGCAAGTGTCAATAAATGTAGAAAATTTGGTTTATCTTTAAACCCAAATAATTCATGCTTTGTTGTCCAAGAAGGAAGACTGTTGGGGCATGTAGTAACAGAAAATGGTACTTGCATTGACCCAGGGAGAGTTGAAGCCATTTAGAAAATTGGTTTTCCCGGAAATAAGAAACAGCTACAATCATTCTTTGATAAGATTAATTTTTTGAGGCGATTTGCTCCAAATTTTGTTGAATTGATTAAGCATATAAATGTCTTGTTCAAGAAATATGCATAGTTTAGGTGGTGATATGAAGCAAAAAACTCTTTCTTGGCGTTCAAATATACTTTGACTGAAGCCCCAGTATTAATCAACCCTAATTTTGAAAAGGATTTTCTGACTTTTTCATATGCCTCTAAAGAAACTATTGCAACAATTTTACTTCAAAAGAACAAGGAAGGCTTGGAGCAACCAAATTCTTTTTTTATTCGTGCATTAAGGTATGTTGGATTGAAATATAGCTTGGTTGAAAAACAAGCATATGCACTAGTGAAAGCTCTTAAGTCTTTTCGAATTTATGTGCTGCATTCCAAGATTATTTCTTTTGTACCAGATATTACTGTCAAGGATGTGTTGTTATAACTCGACATAGATGGTAGAAGAGGAAGATGGTTGAAAAAAATTATGGAGTTTGATATTGAAATCAGACCTACTAAGTTGATAAAAGGACACGGTTTGGCCCACTTAATGGCAGAATCAACTTGCAAAGCTCTGAATCTGAATGTGGAGATAGCTGAAGAAACAGATAAGGAAGGTACTACTTATTATCCTGACAAATTTTATTCCAATTGGTACAATGATATAGTGTATTTCTTGTTAAATTTCAGTTGTCCTCCAGAAATGGAAAAGTCAAAGAGGAGAGCTTTTAAGTTGAAGGCTGTTAAATATTTCATTTTGGAAAATCAACTTTAATAGAAAGACCCTATAGGAGTTTTGTTGAGATGTCTAGATGAGGTTGAATCCCAGGAAGTTATAGCAAAAATACATGCAGGAGTATGTGGTGGGCATTTCTACTGGAAGGCCACTGCAATAAGATTTTAAGAGCTAGATATTATTTGTCAGCTCTTTTTTCTGATGTTTTTGCTAAAGTCAAAGCTTGCACTAAATGTCAAAAGTTCGCTAGTAAGCAAAAGCTACTCCCTCTACCTCTGATTCATATTTCAACAAATTCTCCTTTCCAACAGTGGGGGTTGGATTTCACTGGTGAAATCCATCTACCATCATCGGGACAACACAGGTGGATTCTTACAGCCACATATTATTTCACTAAGTGGATTGAGGCCATTCCAACTATAAATGATACCAACACAGTAATTATCAAATTTTTGTTGGAAAATATTGTCTAGATTTGGTTGTCCTCAGAAGTTAGTGACTAACAATGAAATGGCTTTCAAATCTGCCAAGATGAATAGTTTTTTTCAGAAGTATAATATTGATTTGACTCATTCTACACCTTATTACCCCCAGGGTAATGGGCTAGCTGAGTTATCAAATAAAATTCTGGTGAGAATTATAAAAAAGATGATGAATGAAAATAAAAGAAATTGGGATACTCAGTTGGTTCATGCTCTTTGGGCAGATAGGGTAAGTGTTAAAAGATCAATTGAAGCCTCTTCCTTTCATCTTGTTTATGGTTTTGATGCTATCATACCATTACATTTAGCTCTACATGTCATGAATTTTTTACAGGATGAACCTGATAATTCAAACCCCATACAAAGAAGGATGTTGCAATTGATAGAAGTTCAACAAAGTCGGGAATCTCTGATAGGAAAAACAGAAAAATACAAGGCCAAAGTAAAAGTTGTCTTTGATAAGAGGGAGAAACAACAAACATTTCAAGAAGATTGTCTAGTATTGCGCTGGGATGCAAGAAGAGAAGACCATGGCAAGCATGGTAAGTTTGATAATTTGTGGTTTGGGCCATTCAAGGTTGCTCAAGTTCTAGAAAATAATACATTTCTTCTCAAACATTTAGATGATGATCAATTAGCTAGAGGTCAAGTTAATGGTCATTATCTCAAAAAGTTCTTCGTCTGTTGAGTCAGTCAGTCCCTCCATTGTAAATACCCGGAGTGTTGTTTTTCATTAGACTCCATGCCAATGGTGTTTATGTTTGTAAATAGAGTCAGTTTCATTACAGTCAATAAAAGTCAGTTTCTTTCATTAGCTTCTAAAAATTGAAAAGTCCTGGAAGTTAAAGGCACTGAATCTATAGTCCTTCAAGCCTCACAAGGAGGACTCCATCCCCAATAGGATCCACTTTTATCACTGCATGTTTTTCAAAAAAAATTGAATTATGGTCATCATTGTAAAGTTTGTCTTTGATCCTCTTCTGTCTCCTAACTCATGGTGAAGAACCTTGGAGGATTAAATTGTATGAATCTTTGTTAATTTGTAATAAATTTCCAAATAAGTTTTGAGTCCAATACTATGTTTCTCTTATAAGGTTGATAAGGTAAAGTCTCTTCAAAATAGGTCTTTTAACTACTTTTAGTGGTTGAAATCATAGCCTTCCATCTAAAAAAAGAGTCTTATTCTTTCACTATCATTTCTTTTCCAAGGTCAGAGACAGAGTGTTAAGATCATGAATTCTGTTTTTAAAAAAAATCATTAGTTGTTCTTTCCATGAAAGACAACTATCATTTTCAAAAGCTATGGTTTTACAGAAAAAGCAGTCTTTTTCAGAAGGGTAGTGATTTCCTGAAAATTTATACAAAGGATCAGAGGAAATATTATTTAACTAAAGACAAAATTTCTATTTGAAGATTAAAGAAAATGTTGAAGTATAAGGTGTTTCATATCCGAAGAATATTCATTTTTCATTTGAGAGATGAATTATAAGGTGATTATTTTTATGCTAAGGTTATGCCACTATATTGCTACTTGCTTAAAGGTATAGGTGTTGTTAGCCACCTATAATATTGTTATAGCAAAAGGTGGCTAAGACTTTTTGAGCCTTCAAAGAACAAATTTTATTACTAAAAAGTGTTAGCTCTTGAAGACTCTTGAAGGCCTCATGCCTCTGTCCAAAATCTTCATTGCTATTCCCATTTTATACTCAGACATTTTGCTAATTTCATGAGAAAAGACTACTGAAAAACCATCATTTTCCCCCTTCTCCCACTCAAAATCTAACCTTCATTTGCTCCCCTTTTTCTCCATAAAACTCCTTTGTTTTCATGATTTCTTTTCTTCCTTTCATGAAAATCACTTTTACAAAGTTAAAGACTCTCTCTTTAACCTTACCGAAACCCCCAAATCCATTTGAAAACCTTGAAAAATTTCATAAAAAATACATGTTTTTGCATAAGGCTTAAGCCCCTTTGGGCTAAAGTCCTAACCTTTTCTCCCACATGCCCACACCCTGGAATCCAGTGCTAATCATGTTCGGCGCTTATCGCATCGGAGATTTTCAAATGCGCGAGTCTTTGCCCTATTCCGAAGTTCTGATGCGAATAAGCTTTGCATAATATAAACTCTGATGCGATTAGCCTTTATATAAATAAACCGTGGGCCCGCCTTCGCGCTTAAAACATTGAAAAAAAAATTACCGATCCGCTTTTTTCTTTGTAGAACCCGAAAACCCATTTATCCAAAGTTTGATTTAAAAATGCCAAAATCATGTGTTAAATATCAATGGGTAGATTAAAAATACCGATCGCACAATCGCATCGGGGAATTTCAATGGGTAGATTAAAAAGGCCGCATCAAAATTTTCCGATGTGATTAGGGCCTATATATATTAAATTCCCCCCCTGCCTTTTTGTTTCATATGACTTTCCCCGGGACCAAGTGTCGAAGTCCCGAAGCGCTCAATCGCATCGCAATTTTTCAAATGGGTTGATTGAAAAGCCCAGGCCCAAAGGCCCGACTCCAATTAGCCCCTATATACATAAGCCCGGGGCCTATCGGAGGTCTATATAAAACCAAGCCCCGCAACCGGGCGCCCAATGCATCGGAACTTTTCCTTTGGTGCGGTTTAAGTGTTTACCACCACCGATTGCGATGGCCCGATCGCGCAATCGCATCGGCCTTTTCTCCGATCGCGCAATCGCTTTGCTTCACTTCTGACTTCCGATTGCGATCCCCCGATACATGTCCCGCCGTCGATCTGATCCATAGATCGATGGTCTGCAATTAATCGCATCGCAAAATATGTCACCAAGAATTTTAACACTTCGCTTCACCCGCCGATTGCGATCCTCCGATTAGATCTGGACCATCCACGTGTCCAGATCAGACGGTCCAAAATCACCCCGCCTCATTCATTCCCCCGCTTTTTTTTTGACCTCTTCCAAAATAAATCTCCACCGTTGGATGCTTTCACCCAACGGCCATGCTCCTTCCCCGCCTTCTGAAGCAGTTAAACCTAAAAACGCAGAATTTATAATTTTTTGTGTGTTTTTTTTGCAAGACCTAATGGATTTCGAATGTTTTAAAGAGAAAATCAAAGCCAAAGGATAACGATCCTTCAAGTTTTGTTTATTAAAAAAGAATCCATTTAAAGGTTTCAACACCACGCTCAGGCGGCGCATCCTGAAGCACTGATACCATAAAGAGACCTTCGCGGATCTGCACATCAATAAGACACCGTGAAGAGTAATATGATTAAAGAGTATCAGACCGACAGCGCAGAATCAAAGTGGAAAATTATTTAAAGACTGTTAACATAGTTTGGAAGAATTAAGACATAAATTTGACTGAATCAAGCATCTGATTCACGATTAAAGAAAGTTGAAGACCAAAAGACAGAGAATAGGATTCATTAAGCCTAAAACACAAAATTCAAGTATATCAAAAGTGTTTTAGGCTGAAACAAAAATATCTATCAGTTCGAACAACCTATGCTGCCACATCAAGGGAAAATTGAATACCCCAGCTACCACAGAGCCACCTGTTGCCTCAAACCATTTAAACAGAGGCCGAAGTTATTGATTAAGAAAATATCTGCCTCACAGCGTAGCCGAGCAATTAATTCCGCTAAGTAAACTAATGCAAACAAATATCAGTGGAGTTATTTCGTCCTGGATAGAGCCTAAAAGTCAATAAAGCTCCCACCGAGCTTTGATATTAATTGTAAAACAATTAATACAGTGAAACACCTGTAAAACTTCGTCATCGAGCCCTTCAAAGGCTGAGAAGTCATCACTCTGTATTAATTGTTCTTAATATCTTTTGTTAGATCTCACCTCCTCATTCTTCTATAAATACTTCTGTAGAAGATGAGAATCGGTTGGTTGCAGAACTTTGAAATACATTGAGCTTGAGACTTCTATCTGTAAATAGTGTTCATTGGCCCTTGCAGCTCTGTTTGTGTGAGTTTTGTTAGGCTGGATAGTGAAGATGATTGTTGAACTGAAACATTGGACCTGAGTACTGTAACTAGTTTGACATCAATAAACAAGTTGTTTCTTGGGATCCTGGTCTATATCACTGGTGAAGTACCCCTTTCTTTTTTATTGTTTTCCTTCTATGTATGTCACATTTTTTCACTATTCTCTGATAAAGAACAGCATTTATAGAGTTAGGACCTGTTGTACATCAGTAACCTTCTCTGACTGAAAATATTTATCTCAATGTTTTCCTCCAATTGTTTATTTTAGAATGATTTAATACAGTTTAAGAAGTTAGGAATGTTGGAGTTCCCTCGTCCTACTGTTTGCTTTAAACATTGTTCTTGAAAGTTATTTTCCTTATTTTCTTATTAAATCTAGACTAGAAAAGTGATGGTTTGCCCTGTTTCTAGCTTCTATTCTCCAAAGGCAGATTCTGAAAGTTTCCCTTGGTGTTAACTGAAAGCAGACTAGGTTTAAAAGTACTTTATCTAATCTTAAGTTTATACTCTGTCTTCTCTTATATGTTTTCATACTTTCCGAAGGTAATTACACGGATTACTGGATTGTTTGTTAATTAAGCTGCTTTAATGCAAACTTGCCCAAGAAGTCAATGGTTAGCCCTGCACTTGGTTGGTTTTAAACAGTTACTTAAGAGGTTTTCTTGTTTGGACTGACTATAAATCCCTTGTGAAATTATTATTAGTTTCCACCTCTCCAACACTTTATTGTTCCCATTCCATAATTTAAATCTCAATAATCTTGTGATGTAGATGACTTGCCCCTTGGATCACTCTTGATGTTGTTGCTCAATTAAAGCCCTGTTATGACTCCATAGCCCAATGGACTAAAAACCAACATTTTATCTATCTTTTTATCCTAGCTGCTCTATTCACTTGCAACTTCTCACCTTTGAAACTCTTTTTACTTAGGACTTTCCACCTCAAACAGTATTCACGCTCAACCATCCAAAAAAAAAAACAAAAACCTTGGTCTTCATAACTAGCCTAATATTATTACCCCAAATTTCAAAGACAAATCCATCTTTGCACTTATTGGAGAGATCCCTCTATGGATTCAGGAGGGCTAGATCCTAGAATCCCAAAGTTGGTTGAAACGATGTTGTTTTTGTGATCGGACTTTTCCAATCTTGCTGATTACAGATTCCTAACAGGTGCCACAAGCGCAGTATGACTAGAAATAATGAAAATAGGTGATGGAGTTGGTGAAATAAGTGGCAGTGTTTTTGAATTATTAATGTGATTCATGTCATCCATTTTTACCGAGACATATGGCATGTATATCATGTTTCCATCCGTTCCTATGACAGCTGCATTCAAAATTTTCATTCTCCATTTTAAAATCATTCGTTACAGGTGCTAGCAGGTAGGGTTTCTTGGTGAGTTAGTCCTTGTTTTACAGTTGTGTTGAAGATTAAGGTTAATAGGTTCCAACAGGTAGGGTTTGGAG
The DNA here is from genome assembly GCA_034641835.2 of Pinus albicaulis. NCBI lineage: Eukaryota > Viridiplantae > Streptophyta > Pinopsida > Pinales > Pinaceae > Pinus > Pinus albicaulis. The sequence continues at coordinate 908,544,389 of CM076578.1, read as the reverse complement.
GTTAATCCTCATTTTACAGCTATGTTGGAGGTTAGAGTTAACAAGTGCAATATGGGCAAAGGAGGGAAGGTAAATAGGTATGAGCCAGCAAACACCCGCTTTGTGGATAGTCGAGCTAAGGTCGACTTCAAGGCAGCTAGTTGGTACAAATTCTTAAAGCAATTCTCTTGTGAGAATGTGGTTGTTTCTCAAGTGTTTGCAGAGACCTTTGATGGTGAGAAGGTTAAGATTGGGTCTCAAACCTTAAACATTACAGAAACCATCATTGCCAGAGCACCTCAAACTTCTGCAACATGTGAGTCTTGGCATAAAAACAATAAAACTCTTCTTAAAGTTGATGAAAATGTTTATTTGAAGCTTGAGTATGAGCACATCGGATGGACTCTTACCATACACATTTCTTACTTCAAACTTGAATGGAAACATGTTATCACTACTGTCCAATGCTACATAACTTGTGAAGGAAGATTTTCGACTGTTCATAAGTATCAAATGAGGTTTTTAGTCCACATTTTAGGTGCTAGGCCCATGAACTTACCCTTTTTTATCCATAGATCATTGCTATCAATGTCTCAGAGGTTACAGAAGACCCCAAGTTACTCATTACATAATCTATATCATAGAGGCCTGATTAATGTATTGATATCTTATCACTTGAGAAGGAGAAGGACTACCTGGGAGAAGTTTATAACAGAGGAGGGATTTAATACTGCTTATTCTAGAAGAAGACTAGGGAGACCTAGAAAATTGAGGGATTCAGAAAAATAGTAGCCAAACCCTACTCATTCATCAATCCCCCCGCAAGATGGCCCATCCTCAATATCATCTAGAAGATAGACCATAAGCTTGACCAAGAAGGCTAGAAACCCTACATCTACACCAACAACACAACCAAATAATGAATTCCATATCAGCATTTCACCAACAAGAAATTCGCCCAAGGAACCTCAGACCTTAAGTTCATTCATGGAGAAATGTAAAAGTAAATTGAACCAAGGAGATACCATGTCTCATAAAAATATTGTTATGAAAGCAACTCCAAAAATAGAAGAAAATAGAGATCAACACCTTAGAAATCAGCCACTTCGAGGGGACAACGTCCAATACATTACATAAATGAACAATTCTTGGATGATACAAATAAAAAACCTACTATATATATATATAGGAGTCCATGGGGCCACAATATAATCCTAGCCGACCTAACAATAATAATGTAAGGGAACAATAATAACAATATGGGGGTTACAAGGGTACAACAATAAGAATAAAGGGGCTACACTAACAACAATAAGGGGAGACACTAGTATTATAGGGACCTAACATGCCCCTCTACTTCAAACAAGTGTTGCCCTCAACTCTTGATTATTTCAGGATGCTTTTGTGTAAAATTTTCATCCTCCCATGTGAATTTTCAACGGGTAAGTTCTTCCACTTGTTGAGATACTCTAAATTGATCGATTTGGTAGTTCTCAAGTTCTTGTTTTTGTGACTGCTTCAGAACTTCTTGTTCATTTTCTTCTTCCTCTTCAAAATCTATGTAAAACAATTTCTTCTCATCACACTTATGACCTTCAGTGTATTTTCTATCACAACTATGGCAAAGCCCTTTTGCTATTTTTTCTTCCATTTTTTATTGTTTCAACCTTGTAGGTTGTGGAAGTCTAGGAGTAGCAACACTTCCATCTTTATATATGTGAGTGGTAGGATTCCTTGTCGCCATACTTTTACACTCAATTTTTCTTGCCAACCTGAATGTCTTTTCCAATGAATTAGGTTCCCAAACGCGAACTTCATATTGGATGTTATCCTTTAAAGTCCCTATGAAAACATCAATCATGTGTTCCTATGGAATATCGGTTACCCTTATATTCAATTTTTGGAAGTCCTCAATGTGCTCCACCATTGAACCCTTTTGTTTGAGATTTATAAATTGGCTAAAGAAGGTGTTTCTTTTTGTATCCTCATAATGTGCTATCATTTCCTCCATAAAAATTGACCAAGTGACAATTTTTTTACAAGATCAAAGCCATCGATACCATACAAATGTATTTTGTTCTAAATGTAAAGTTGCAATGTGTACCTTTTGTGTGTTTTGCAAATTATTGAGATCAAAATATTGCTCCATCTGTAGTATCCATGTTACGGGATCCTTGCCATCAAACTAACAATAATAATGTAAGGGCACAATAATAACAATATGGGTGTTACAAGGGTACAACAATAACAATAAGGGGGCTACACTAACAAAAATAAGGGGATACAGTAGTATTATAGGGACCTAACAAATACTGTGGAAAAAATAAGGAGGAGGCAGCTTCCTCTTCAAGAGGAAAACCTAGGAAAAGGCTCATCATGACAGAAGAACTTCCAGAGGAAGTCAGCCCTGAAGTTCTAACTTCCAATCCTATTATTCCTTTAGAGGAAGTCAACCATGGAGCAACGAGATCAAACCATGTTTTTAAAACTACTCAGGAGACTCAACCAAGCAGTGATATTTCATTCAGAAAATATTCTCTCTCACAAGTCCTGTTATCACTTAATAAAGGCAAAAAAAAAGTGTCAGAGGCTATTACAGAGGAAGTGGCTACCTTAGCTCAACTATTCTCATCCATTGGCTCTTTAGCCAAGAAGAGGAAGAATATTGTGATACATTCATACTCCTCTTATGAAGATAGGAGTGATACTAAATATATTGAATCAAAGTTTGAAGAGGGAGAATCTAGCATATTCATACATGGAGGAAAAAGGCCTAAGTATATTCCAAATCCCTACATCTAGAGACCTCACACCAGGCCTAAAACCAAACTTAGATTAACTAGCAAGTTGATTTCTAACCCTACATTGAGAGATGATAATATAAATGTTGATGATAGTCGAGAAGATAAAACCAAGAAGAAGAAGACTCAACTAAAAGGTCAAACACAGAAAAGGAGGTCAGACAAAAGAGTGTCCAAAGTTGACGATATCAGAATTTTTGCCTTCATATTGGACCTCTGAAGAATGAAGAGACAGGGCCTTTTAAAAAGCTTTTCATTTTGAGTTTATTTTCTATATTTTCGAATATAGCTACTTTGTTTCAGTAGGGGTAGCTATTATTTTAGAATATTAGTGTATGGTGAAAAGAAGCTACTTTTTGGTTTATTATCACAATGATGACACCAAAGTGGATGAAATGGATGAGATTTCTGTTATGATAAATTTTTCCATGTGTCAGATAAACCTCCAGTTGGTTAGTCACTCCTATGTTTTAGCATGTATGCAGACACGTGTTCACGGATACTCCTTTTAATTGTTGGATTCCACCTTTTTTGAAGATAGTTTTGATGAGCTGCGAGGGCACTCAGCTACATTTATCCAGCCAGATTCAGCTCCATGATGCCACACCTTATCTTGTTTCTATTTTCATATTTTCCTTTAATGTTTTAGATGATCTCTACCTTACGTAGAGAGTTGTATAAATTCCTAAAACAGAGTTCTACTTTTATGGGAGACTTCTACACAAAGCTCCTAATTTTTGTATAAACATGGTGTAATACAAAGACAGAGAGGTTCGATGATTGTATTTTTTTGAGCATATTGTGTTACACATTTTGAATATATAATATATCAATAATACTCTTGAGGACTTATGACAATTTTTTATGTGTATTGTTTTTCTTATCTCGTGTGTCTCCATACTTGAATTCTTCAGTTCCAGATTGTGATGTGATATTTGTTACATGTTTTTATCGATCTCATGTTATATCTGTACATGACTATAAAATTTTGTCAGTCTTGCTTGGCAAGAATTCTTGATGAAATATGTGCGGTAAATTAAATGTGAGCATTCCTTGTGACACATATTTTTAAAGTGTTCATTGAGATTCTTGTAAGACTTATAGAAGCTTTCTTTCATTGATACACTGTCAGTCTAAACTCTATGTTGTTTTTATGTCTAAACAGTGGATTTCTATGTTATAGACCCACTTTCCATCTACATACCTTCCTAACCTTCAGATTACCAATTTACTCTTACTACCATATCAAGCCTTAGTACCCTCATATGTGTAAGAGATAGTTATATATTTGAAACTTTTTCAGCAAATGTAATATTCAACCACTTTCCACAATCCAATCTAAACCATAAATAGCCCTGAGCTTAAGATGTATCTAGTTAGGCGCTTTTCACAATCAACATGTTCATTCCAGCGCTAATAGAAGGCAAACAGAAACAACAACCTCTAGAGGCACATGGCGAGACACTAATTCACGAGGAACCAAATTGCCAAAATCAGGGTTAAGAATTTGAAGAAGAAGCTTAAAGAAACCCTAATCAAGCTAAAGAAGAAGGATAACTTGGATTTGCTCGTTGAGGCATCTCTAGCTATGTATATCATCATTCAAGGATGCTAAGGATCAAATTGCAGCAAATTTTGAGCATTTTTTATATTTTTGGGAAATTTTTGGGAAATTTTGGCAATTTCAATGGTGAGGGAGTGTAGCGTGGCCATGCTACGCTTTTTCTCAGAGGCTTTAATGGAGGTCAACCTTGCATCGGTGGATGAATTTTGATGTGTACATCCCAGATATTCCTTTGGTTTTGCAAAACAGTTCCTAATTTTGGATGAAAACTTAGAAAATGCCCTAAATTTCATGTCTCTACCACTGTTTTTCAACCCAAGCTACACGTCTGGAGTAACCTTTGGGAAATGAAGTTTTGAGTGTCTTACAGGTGGTATGTTGCAATTTTAAAGGTTTAGTTGGCTAGAGGACATCCGAGGATACCTTATCCAACCTTCATATCGAAAAAAAAGATGCATAAAATCCACCTCAAAAGCCCCTCCAAGTGCACGCTACATTTCTGTGTAGAAGGCTTTCTGGAAAGGTGTGAGTCAAAAAAGGTCAAAAATTCGAGGTAGAAAATGTCTCAAGAGTTGTTTCATGATTATTGAAGTCTATTTATGCTCCTCATTATTGAGGGATCCTGTAATTAATCAAGGAGACAAAGACTCCTACTTGTTAGCTAAAATAGGGGAGATCGTTTCTAATTTCCCTAAAAACTAGGCAATGACTCATTACATGCATTAATTAGTTGTTTTGGATCAGGATTCTACTGGAATTGAGGTGCAATATTGTATATTTTTCTATATGTACTCAAATTCAAGTCGTTTTATAGGTTGGATAGTTGATATTGCAGTGTGGAGCTTATGTACATCTTTTTACAGTGAAATCAAATACATGTTCCAACTATAATTTTGGGACTCCACTGGTGTGATTATTGGCATTGTTTTTTCTCAGTGTTACCATCAAATTTAATGTTTATTATTTCTTGCAATCACATGTATGATTTTATATGATGATCTTATGAGTCTTTAAGTATAATTCTTACTTGTGTGCTCTGTTTAATGATATTTTCATAAATTTGTTCTACTTCCTCTAATGAATGAACTCATATGTTATTATATGCTCATTTTGATTCTCCATTTTTCAAACCCTATACCACAATCATAATCTAAATGTGTTTCTAAGTATACCTACCTGGCCTCATTTTTGTCTCTACAGATATTCATTTGAAATTTTACCTTGAAACCTAGACCTAGTTACTAGACTGACACTTCCTATCAAGCAAAATTCAAAACAAAACTCTAATCAAAATCACTGAGCTTATATCTAGCCTAAGACATTTTCCTTTCAAGTCACCTCATTGACTGTGAAATTGATACCGAGAGAGGCCTCTCTAGTTTGGTAGGGCTAGCTACCAAATCTAAATATTGGTTTGAGGTTACCTCCTTCAGTCTCCTTTCTCAGCCTTGGGAAACAGAGGGAGTGATAACAGCGTGTTCCACCCTTCTTGGAGCTTGAATTGAATAGAGCCTAAGATCTATTCCATCAGATCTAAAATCTACCCAAAAAATCGAATGAATACCTCAAGTAGTGCCTTCAGCTCAAGTTCCTTGGATTGTTGGTTTCCTTGGCAACCAATCCTTCTACAGCCGCATTACACTTCTTGATTTTCTAGATCTACTTCTCCGAATCACAAATTTGACTTTCTTATTGTAGATGTGATCCTTTAGTGCTTTGATTTGACTTTATTCTTGCAAATCTAACCTTCCATCACTCTGTTGAAGCCCTGAAAATCGGGTCTACAACAAGGGGGATACCCACCCGGTCCGGACCTTGGTTAGCAGCTCCTTTTCCGTTTGGTGTAGTGGGTCCGACTGGGGATAATGGGACCAGTTTCCCAATTTGTGTATGTGTGTGTGTTGAGAATAGATATTTCCTTTCTAAAAAGGTTCCTAAGTGAAGTTCTTTTATTCTATTTCTAATCTAATCATATGCAAATTGTATTCTAATTAAAACAGAAATATCTAATTCTAAAATAAACCCGGGATAAAATCTTGTTTATGCGATCTAAAATAATTTCAAATAACAACTGATAATAAATATTATTCAACTACTATAATAAAAGAATTCAATAAAGATGAACCACTTCATATAAAAAGTTAAATGAAACAGTTATGGAAAACATATCGCATAATAAGCTATTCATACATTAAGCATAAACAAATAGTCATCACTGTACAAAAGTGCCAAATGACAACTGAAGCATTCAAGCATTAATATATAAATAACTGAACATAAATATCACTTTTAACACATAAGCAGAAAAAGTTAAGAGATAAAAGTACCATTTATAGTTGGTTCTACTCATGAGTTAGAAGCAATAATGATTTATATCTTCTAAATCCAACATCTACTAAGAGTACAGAAATGCAACATCAGTAGCAGATACTAGACACAGATATCAATAAATCTTGTTACATTCATTCATCAAAACCTCCTCTGAGGGTGCAGAAGTGCATGTTCTGAGGATAAGTTTTTGACAAATTTCTGGACCCTTCTCTAAATGCATGAGAAGGGTTTAAATGCTACTAACTAAATCTTATTATAGTTTATTACAAAAATTTAGGATTCGGTTTAAATAGTAGTCCTTTCCCAGGCAAAATAAAGTAAAAACTAGCACTAAATCCTAAGCTAAAATTGACAACTAACACTACTTATGAATTTACGAGCATCAGCCATTGATTTGAAGAGGTGGCAGAGCTTCATATCTCAATTTGTCCGAGAAAGAAGACAGAATCGGCAAGTGTTGGCATGATATTCTCAGCAGAATTAATGATGCAATTAAGAACACTGCATTGACTGTGTGGTTTTACCAGACATGTCCAGTAAGAATCCCAATTTAACTTTGTCAAACCTTGAATTGATTTTTCCTTTTCTTCAGCTTTTTTTTTCTACTTTGTTTGCAATTGCTGTGCTTGTGGTAGGTATCCTGGAATAGTTTCTGAAATCAAATTAACCTTGTGCAAATTTTCATTTACACAATCAGTAATATTACTTGCTGATGTAGTTGCTTCCTCTGCTGCTTTTTCTGCCTCTCTGATCTGTGCATCCCAATTATTGAAGAGCATTTCTTTATGACTGTCATTGATGATTGGTGCTCCTGCTCTTTTTCCTTCCTCTGTCTTTTTCCATGCCAAATAATTAGTAACTCTTTCATTAGTTAAATCATAATCATGTCGTAATTCTACGACATGATTAGTGATTCTATCACTTTCTTGACAAAAAGAGTTCCACTGTGAAATATTTTGGCATAATATATCTTATTGTTGCAGCAGTTGATTATTCAAAGAAATAGATTCTGAAATAAACTTTGTAAGCTTGGGGTCTTCTTTATGTGTTTCTTGTATAATCTGTATTTGTTTTTCTTTTTCGGCCAAGCTTCTCTGATACCTGATCTTCATTTGCTAAAACTCTTGTTGTAACTTTTCAAATTTCATCTGTGCTTCACTGTTGGCATGTGCTTGTTGCAATTGTTGTTGCAGAACTTGTATCTGATCCTCTTTTTCATTTAATAACATCCTTACCTCAGATGCTTTGTCAATAGTTGCGGAGGCATAAGCTCCTACTATCTGAGATAATTTAGTAAGATTTTCAGTGGGATCTGTAGTAGGATCTTTCCATAAAACATACAACTGTTCTGCATCAGTAGAGAGCGCACTTTCTAATTTTCTCTTCTTTTTTTTGCTTCCTTACTACTGCTTTATGTTGCGGATTGTAGAAAATATCTAGAGGAGGAATTTCCTCTATTTTAATTACAAGCTCGGCAGAGGGAGTAATGGATATATGTTCTTTTTCTGTGACATTGCCACTTATTTATGTAACCAAAACTTTTGCTGTTTGTACAGGAGTTTGTATATTCTGTCCTTCAACATTAATCAAATCATTAAATGATTCCCATTCTTTATCTAAATAAGTGTTGATGGATGGTTGTTGTATATTAAGAGGTGGAAGAATCAACTATGGGGTAGTTGAAGTCTGTTGTTGTGAAAGCTCTTTTGATTGAGCTGTATCCTTGACTGAGCCTTCACTTTTATCCTGATCAGATTTTTTAGAATGTTCAGAAATTTCTTTGTCAGACTTTGACTTAGACCTTTCTGAATCTGAGCTGCCACTGAGACTGACACTAGGAGTTGGTTCCCTTGCGGGTTCCAAACGCAAATTATCCAAAGGAATAGTGGTCAATCTTCTTTCTCTGTATACTTTAAACTCTTGAAATTCTTCTGGGGAGAACCGTGTTTGTGCTAAATGCAAAATTTCTTTAAATGAACTTTTTTCTTGAAACATATCATCAAAAAGATCTTCTTCTCCAGAAAATACTCTCACTTTGACTACAGTGGTGAAATCCTTGACAATACCATATGGATCAAATATCCTTCTTGAAAACTTAAACAAATTTAAACATGTAACATTGCTTACTTCCTTAAACGCGTGACCAACATCAAATAATGAAAATGCTCCGCAGGACACAGGAAATTGTGGCCAAATGGCTTTCTTTTTATCCTTTAATTCTTTTGTCAAACCTCCATCTCCACAGGTTTGATATGCAATTTCCCGAGCTATGAGTTTATCCGGAACATATAAGGGAAAAACATGAGGAGAAGCAAAGCTTCCAAAAACCCTCACATAAGTAAACAATTCTTCTCCAAACCATCTTGCGACAGGGAGAATGTCTACCTCTGCTTCAGGAGACAACCTTGGAGCATCCTTATTATACAACACTCTGTACAAAGGCAACATTATGCCATGGCAAATTTTATAAAAATGAGGAATGAATTTTGATTCCCACAACTCTTTGTGATAGACATGAATGGGCAAGGGATCCTGAATTGTCCATTGCTAACCCATTAAAGGGAACTTAGAAACAAAGCAGATTGAATCCATAACATAGGCAGATAGATAAAAAGGAGGATAAATCCTCCGAGACACAGTTCGTTTAGACCGGTAATTGAAAATAGCCGTGGCTAAGTTATCAGACAATATTTTGGCCCAGTCTACAATGGTAGCGTTAACAGCAGCATTCAATAGGGGAAGCCATTCATGCAAAAACTTATTAATGTCAGGCTTTCCAAAAAGCCTACATAACATAGCAGCAGCAAAACAATATGGAGAGGTGAGTGAACCGGTACTGTACATACCATGTTTATCTTTCTTCAGTGGTTCATCTCTTATGGACCATTCTTTAGTGCATTCTGCCAAATTGGTATTTTCCTTGGCAAATTTCTCCATAAATTGTTTGTTGTAAGTTGCCCGAGGCTCCAGAAAATGATACATAAGCCTCAAATCTTCTGGCGTGAATGACCCGATAAGCTCTTGACCTGGAGTTTTGAACTGTCTGTCCGTAATATCGATGCTATCCAGCACCCATTTGACCATATCTGTATATGGAAGAATTCTAGGTCTTTCTGCTATCCGGTGCAAAAATGAACAAGCCAGCTCTGTAAGAGATGCTTCAGAGGAATTACTTGAACCTGCAGTAGCTGCAACGTCCATTACTCTTGGGTTTTCTTCTTCAAGCAAATTAAACATACCCTCCCAGGTGGTGATACCAGCGTCCTTGTTGCAAGCAGTGTCTGCGTATAAGGAAGCCATCTCTTTATTTTCAGAACTCAGAGCTTTCTCTTTCTTTCCCATAATGCTTTGAAAATTGCCTTGTATAGTCTCATGTTCTTCGCGCCTGCAGTTTTACAAATTAAGTGAGAATAATGACATGAGAAAGGCGACGGGATAGTTTTAAATGCTAAAGACGTATTAAATATATTAATCAATCATGAAATAACGCTTCGATCAAAACAAAATCCTTTTTCATTAATAATTGACAATCCATTTATTAACTTGACATTAAGGCGCATAATGGGTCTCGATTTGCGAAAAGATTTACTTCGTATAACGAGCTTTCAAGAATCTACGATAATGCGATCTGCGATTTGCTTCGCAATATCGCAATATCGCAGTATTGCAAATCGCAGCTTTTGTAAATTGAAATCATCGCAAATCGTGAATTTCGTATCATCGCAATATCGCAAATCGCAACTTTCACAAATCGCAATTAGCAACATCGCGACATCGCAATATCGCAAAACATAACATATGAAAAATATATGTTAATGCATTTTCTGCGATATGCGATTTGCGATAGATATTTTCTGCATAATTGTTTAGATCGCGTGCGATGGATGTGAAATTCAAAGAAAAGTTTTATTCTAATCTATCATAAACTTAAGTTTATTTAAAGCTTTTCCAAAGAAATTTCTTTAAGTTAATGATAGTGAGTTTTATTGAAAATGAAAACAAACACCAATAAATTTTTTGGATTTTTAAACTAAGAGTCCCCATTTATTTAGTATTATTACTAATACTAAATAAAAAAGGGGGTTGTTGCTGGCCACAACAATTGGCGATTCACTTGGAAGAACCAGTTATCTCTGCTTTTCTTTTGAATTTTCTAAACTTTTCAAAATAGAATATTTTCGAGAAAATCAAACTTTATTACAAAAAGACAAAGCACATTATGCTTTAATCTAAGAATGATATTTCATTTCTTCTATGATCAATTTTGACTTTTCACTTCCTCAAGCTAGTCCTTGTATCTACATCAGTCATTACTTGGTTTAAAAAAATAAAAACAAAAGGCTTCTCTGTAAATCAGTTTTTAAATATACTCATTTGTCGTAGGTAGAGCCACTGCTGCCAGCAAGCGTTTATAGCCTCGACAGGGTTACCTGTTACCCAGCAATGATCCTGTGTCCTACTTAGAAAAATATACAATTTTCAAAGAGAAATCCATATTCACACTTATTGATTTTATTTTCTCTTCTATCCTTAAAGAACAATGTCTTGGTTTGGTAGCCAATTTATGACAGTGCCATTCACTTGAGTTATAACTTTGCTGAACAAGTTGGCTCGTGATGAGACCACTTGTCTTTCGATTGCAATAATCTTAATTCATTGCCTTGTTGTGGTATGCAGTATTGGCAAATTCATCAAGCTATAATATCTATGATCATGATAATTCGGCTCGTGATGAGACCTCTTACTCTTTAAGTTAAAAGTGTATCATTAGATTATTCCCTGAACTTTGTAATTTTCTAGGTGGGGAGGAAGTCATTGTTTCCTTAAGATAGCTCTGGACGACAATAAAAGAGTTTTTTGAAGAGAACTTTTCTATAGAGAATCTTCGTTTTGTTATTGATACCTTTCATTGAACTGATATAAAACATCTTCCTGCTAGAAGTTGTTTTTCATCAAAATTTTCAAAATTGAAACTAATATCATTTCTAGATTTGGAACTTTTAACTGTATCTTTGAATAATAATGATCAATATTCTAAAAAGAATTCTATTTATATAAGTGAAGAAATAAGATCTAAAAAGAGAACTTGTATCTTTTTATGAATTCCAAATGTAACCATTAACAACTGGTTTTATTATGACAAACAAAGAAAACTAATTTACAAAATAGAAGAATGATCTCCTATGGAAAATATTTTTTAAGGATTTGTCCATTAACAGGTAAAGACTCTCTTTTCCCTGTTAAATCCTGTAACATGAAAGTAGATGGACCTATGATCTCTGCAATTTGAAAAGGACCAGGCCACATTTGTTGAAATTTTGTATGTTTTCCTTTTTCCTCATGAGCCTTGTCCCATTTTAGAACTAAATCTCCTTTCTGAAATTCCTTCCTAGTTATCATGTTTGAATCAAAAGAAGCTTTAACTAATGCTTGATGATGAGCATGAGTTACTTTGGCTTTTTCTCGTTTTTCTTCTAACTTAATTATTTACATCTGCCTTAGTTGTAAAGAAGAATTTGGTTCTTCATCAATATATTGGACTAAGGCTAAAGAAGGAATCGCTAGATGAGTTGGAAGAACCACTTCTCTCCCATAAACTAAATTAAAGGGAGAAGTGCCAATAGAAGCCTTCTGCGTTATTCGATCTGCCCATAAAGCATATATTAAAGATTTATGCCAATTTTTATGATTTTGATCAATGGTTCGCTTAATGATTCTGATTAAGTTTTTATTCGTGGATTCAGCTAACCCATTTCCCTGTGGATAATAATTGGCAGAATATTTAAGTTTGAAACCTCTCTTGAGTGCAAATTCAGTCATAGCATTACTAGAAAAATATGATGCATTATCAAACATTAAAGCATAAGGTAAACCAAAACTAGTGATTATGAACTGATCTATAAACTCGATGATATGCTCAGCATTAGCAGTCTTGAGAGGGACTGCTTCTACCCATTTCGTAAAATAATCAGTTGCTATAATGATATACCTATGTTGTTTAGAAGAGTGAGGAACGATCTCACCTATTATGTCCAATCCCCATTGATCAAAAGGTTGCTCAATGTTGACTGGTTGTAATGGTAATGAAGGTTTCTTTTGTCTTCCAACTGCAGTTTGGCAAATTTCACATTTCCTCGCATAGTTATGTGAATCTTTGAATAATGTGGGCCAGTAATAGCCTGCACGAAGGATCTTATGTGCAGTAGCATCTCCAGCATAATGTCCACCCGTTGGCCCATCATGAAGTTCTTGCAAGACTTTTTCAGCTTCAGATTTCTCCAGACATCTAAGAAGAACATAATCATAATTAATTCTAAAAAGAACATCATTTACAAGCTGATATTGTCTAGCTTTCAACCTTAGAGCTCTTTTCTTGGTGTGATCGATATTTGGAGGAGCATGTCCATTCTTCAGATAAAATATGATATCAGCATATAATGATTCAACATCGTTTAGGCTTACCTCATATGCTTGTATTTCTTCAGATGATTTTTCAGAGATAAGTGATGCTCCAGCTAGTATTTTGCAAAAACCTTGACCTCTTACAATATTTGCTGGTTTGATTTCTACATCATATTCTTGTAAAGCAGTAACCCAATTGGCTATTTTCTCACCCACATCTTTTTGGACTAAAAGGTTTCTTACCGCTGGAAACGGTACTATGATTTTTGTATGGGTTTTAAGTAGAAAGGGTCTGAAATATTTAATTGCTTTGAAAACAGCATAAGCTTGTTTCTCCACATCTGAATAATTCAATTCAGCTCCCTGTAAATTTGAACTAAAAAAGGCAATTGGAGCTTCTGCTTTGTCTTGATTTGCTTGAGTGAGTATTGCAGCATAAGATTTATCAGAGGCAAATGTATACAAAATAAAAGGATCGGAAAAATTTGGAGTTGCTAAAGATGGAGCATTAATAATTGCTTGTTTGATCAGATTAAATGCCTCATATTCATCTTTGCCCCATTTGAAGTTTGAATTCTTTTTAATCATTGCTTGCAAGGGTGATACAATTCTCGAAAAATCTGGCACAAATCTTTTTACAAAATTAATCTGGCCAAGAAAAGATTGCATAGCTTTTTTGTTGTGAGGTAAAGATATTTCAGAAATTTCCTTGATTCTATCAGGATCAATATGAATTCCAGATTTTGATACTATAAATCCAAGAAGTTTTCCTTCACTTAATGCAAAAAAGGATTTTTTTGGATTAAGTGAAATTCCATACCTTTGACAGCGTTGGAAGATCTGCTTCAGATCTCTAAGATGATCGCTTCGTTTTTTAGAATATACAGTTATATCATCCAAGTAAATTACCACTGATTTGTTAACTAATCCCTTGAAAGCAACGTCCATAGCTCTCTGAAATGTGGCACCAGCGTTGATCAGACCAAAAGGCATCTTTTGATATGTGTAAGTGCCCCATTTGGTTTTGAATGTAGTTTTCAATTGATCATCAGGATGGACCAACACTTGATTGTATCCAGAAAAACCATCTAAGAAGGACATTAATTCTGATCCTGCAACTGCCTGTAATATTTGCTCCATGGGAGGCAAAGGAAAATTATCTTTTTGGCAGGCTTTATTAAGATTTCGAAAGTCAATACAAATTCTAATGTCTTCGTTCTTCTTTCTAACAGAAACCATATTGGAAACCCATTTAGAATGTCAAACAGGAAAAATAATCTTGGCTTTCAATAACTTGTTAAGTTTAGATTTGATTTGGTTTTCTAGATTGGGGTGGATCTTTCTCAACTTCTATTGGACAGGTTTTTCATCATTGATCATTTGGATAGTATGTTGGATGATAGAAGTGTCATAAGTTTTGAGTTCATCGTAGTTCCAAGCAAAGACACTTTTATATTGTTTCAAAAGACGAACGTATGCTAACTTTTCTTCAGGAGCTAGGCCAAGGCCTAGGTTGATATTTTGTGGTTTGGCATCAGTTCCTAGATTTACTAATTCATAATTCAAAGTTGAACTTTGCAGTTTTGAATTGGTAGATCTTTTAAATCGATCTTTCAAATCATAAAGGTCTTCTAACTTGACTACTGATTTCGGCATAGCATTATTGGTGCTATCTTGGAGTAATTGTTTGTCATGTTGGTCTTCATCAATTATCTGATTGGTGTAAGATCCTTCAGATGTGAGAAAATTTACAATATCAGGATCATCATTGAAAATCCTCCAATTGGTAACGTTATCAGGAATCGAGGGTCTAAAGATTAATTCAATTGAAAATCGATCAGGACTAAAGTCTTCTGCAGGAATGAGCTTGGAAGCTACATTAGCTAGGAGGTCTGAACTAGCATTTTGAATTCTGGGAATTGATGAAATATTAAATGCTATAAAATGTTCAGTCAGATCTTGGACTAAAGATTGATAATGCTTTAAATGGCCTGATAAACAATGTATAGTATTGCGTACTTGTTTGATTACAATTTTCGAATCTCCGAAAACTTGTAGATATTTGATGTCTAATCCGATTGCTTTGTATAGTCCTTGGAGTAAAGCCTCATATTCTGCGGTGTTATTAGTGCAATCGAATTCGAGTCTGCAAGTTAACATAATTTTGTTTCCCTCTAGACTAACCAAAACGCATCCTGCTCCTACTCCTTCATTAGACTTAGAACCATCAAAAAATAATTTCCAAAATAAAGATTTATTTACAGGAGTATCTACAAAATTAATACATTTAGAACTATCTGTTTGAGAATAATTTTCTATTTGAGATAAAACAAAATGTTCTAAATAAGGTGAAGTATGAGCATTAAAATTTCCTAAGAAAGAATCAACTGAATAATTGCCAATGATATTACTGTTGTATGCAACTGGTTCATTCTCTCCTTCCAATTCTGTTACTATGAATTTCTGATGTTTTTCTCGCTCAACCTTTATCTGATTTGGTTTACCATTATAAGGAAGCCACATATGCGACCAATCAGTTGCAAAATATCCATGAAGTTTTTCTGACCAATCTCTGCTAAGAATTAAGCCATAAAATTCTGGAATATCTGCAACTAAAATATCAATAACTTGACATACCTTTGGATTAGATGACAGCCTTATGGTAACCTGATTTAATTCGCCAATCACTTCAACTTGCGATCGATCTAGCTGGACTATGCACACAGCAGATTTTTGTGGTTGAATGTTCAACTTTGCACATATTGATTTTGGTAGAATATTAGATGAAGCTCCAGAATCCACTAAACAACTATGCAAATTTTTATTGAAAACTTCATAAGTAAGAAGAAATGGAGGAGTATGAGATCTCGACCTTCCTCCAATTAAAGCGATATTTTCTAGATCAACTTTACTAATTGCATTAGCTGGAGGTCTTCCCATCTCATTGGAAGCTTGAGAAATCACAGGATCAGGCAAAGTTTTTTCTGGTACAACGTGTAATTCTTTCAAAATTACCTTTTGTTGGTGTTTTAACTTGCTCAATTCATAAAAAGTAATATTAGCCCTAGTCTTCTTCATGTCTTCTATGATATTATACTCCATTTCATCTGGGACAATCAATGTTCTTGACGGAGTTAATGAATCTTTCTGGACTGGGCTAGTTTGAATTGCTTTAGATGTCGTTTTCTTGGGTGCAACTTTATCTTTAGTCAATGAGCTTGTGCTTTTTGACTTAGGAGTAGTTTGAGGAGGATCAATTTGATTTCTACTTCGAGTGCTAACTGGGGATGCTTCTTGATCTTCCTCATTTGGAAGGATGAAATCCCACATACCTTGTACTTCTACGACTTCTTCTTCATCAGTAGTTTCTTCAGTAGCAGTTTCTTCTTCTTCTTCTTCTGATTCAGCATTAGTTATAGCATTTGGTGGCTTTGGATCAGTTGAAGGGTTTCTTCTAAAAGGTTTGAAAGAATTTTTAGAAGATGTTTCTGCCACT
Organism: Pinus albicaulis; assembly: GCA_034641835.2. Lineage (NCBI taxonomy): Eukaryota > Viridiplantae > Streptophyta > Pinopsida > Pinales > Pinaceae > Pinus > Pinus albicaulis. Next base: position 908,527,816 of record CM076578.1, on the reverse strand, counting down.
TGTTTCTTAATGTCGACCATTTCGTTAGACATGGTTTTCAAAACTTTTTGCAGTCCTTCTAAATCAAATGGATCTTTTGATTGCTTTTTCTTGGGATCTTCCTTAAAAGTGACTTTCTTGGATTTTCGTTCTTCTATCGCATTTTTCTTGTCTAAAGCAATGATACATTTTTCTACCACTATTGCCTCCTTCATGTTATCTGCTAAAGTTGTTTTGTTAGCCCTATCAACGAAGATTGCTATGTTTGATGGTAGAGCAGAAATGTACCATTCACTTCGCACTTCTTCACTAGGCTTGGAGGCAGTAGGAATTTTGTTTAACAATTTATTGAAACGTGAATTAAAATCCTTGACAAGTTCGTTTGAGTCAGCTCTAATATTAGACAGATCATTGATTAATGTAGCTGTAGACCTGTCATCACCAAATTTAGTCAAAAATTTATCTTGAAAGATATCCCAACTAGTGATGGATCCAGATGGTAACGAAAAATACCATGATCGAGCTGCTCCTTGTAGAGTATAAGGGAAAAGTCGGACAACAGCATCTTCATTAATAACTCCATTGAGATTTATAGACAGCATAAAATTGTTTATATGTTCCTCTGCTAACATGCCTGCTTTAGGATTAAACTTGGGCAGCCATTTTTCAGGATAGGCTGGTAATTCACTCAAGGGTGCAAGCATTAAGACTGCCCCTGGATTATTCCATGGCATTTGGGCCATCGTTGAACTACTAACATAGGAAAGTGTAGAAGATGATGTCTGTGATTGGGAAGATGAAGATATTATAATTATAGATGATTGAGAAGGTGATGTGGAAGTTCTAGTGGAATGAAGGACAATAGTCTGAAGTGGAGGGGTGGACGGTTGACTTCATGGTGAAGAGGTTGAGATGGATGATGATGAGGAAAGAGTCTCTCTGTCAGACCCTTTAGGTGATTTCCTAGCTCTCTTCCTTGTAGGTAGAGGTAACTCGATTGGCTGAATGCCAAGCTTTTCACTCTGTAATCTGGTAAGAGGATGAGCAGGATTATATTGTGAAGTTACACTGCCTTGAGATTTATCAGATCTTTGAGGTGATATTGAAAATCGCTGAAGTTTATGAATCAAATATTCAACTTCAGGAGGTTCAATAGCAGATTCTTCTGAAAAGTCAGGGTTTGTAGCAGTGTTTGTTACTCTTGCGACTTCTGGCTCTAGATTTACAATTTCTGAGTGCGATGGAGAAGTCGGGGGAGATGGTGAGGGTGTTTTACTCTCAGAATGGTATTTAGATTTAGATTTACTTGCCATTCATAGTTCATGGCCCTCCTTCTAGCGCCAAATATGTTGAAGCCCCGAAAATCGGGTCTACAACAAGGGGGATACCCACCCGGTCTGGACCTTGGTTAGCAGCTTATTTTCCGTTTGGTGTAGTGGGTCCGACTGGGGATAATGGGACCAGTTTCCCAATATGTGTGTGTGTGTGTGTTGAGAATAGATATTTCCTTTCTAAAAAGGTTCCTAAGTGAAGTGCTTTTATTCTATTTCTAATCTAATCATATGCAAATTGTATTCTAATTAAAACAGAAATATCTAATTCTAAACTAAACCCGGGATAAAATCTTGTTTATGCGATCTAAAATGATTTCGAATAACAATTGGTAATAAAGATCATTCAACTACTATAAGAAAAGAATTCAATAAAGATAAACCACTTCATATAAAAATTTAGATGAAATAGTTGTGAGAAACATATCGCATAATAAGCTATTCATACATTAAGCATAAACAAATAGTCATCACCGTACAAAAGTGCCAAATGATAACTGAAGCATTCAAGCATCAATATATAAATAACTGAACATAAATATCACTTTTAACACAGAAGAAGAAAAAGTTAAGAGATAAAAGTACCATTTATAACTGGTTCTACTCATGAGCTAGAAGCAATAATGACTTATATCTTCTAAATCCAACATCTACTAAGAGTATAGAAATGCAACATCAGTAGCAGATACTAGACACAGATATCAATAAATCTCATTCCATTCATTCATCAAAACCTCCTCTGAGGGTGCAGAAGTGCATGTTCTGAGGATAAGTTTTTGAAAAAAATTTGGACCCTTCTCTAAATGCATGAGAAGGGTTTAAATACTACTAACTAAATCTAATTATAGTTTATTACAAAAATTTAGGATTCGGTTTAAATGACCGTTCTTTTTCCAAGCAAAAATAAAGTAAAACTAACACTAAATCTAAAACTAAAATTGACAAATAACTACTTATGAATTTGGTCTTTGAATTTGCAAGCATCCAGCATTGATTTGAGAAGAGGGGGCTGGCCGACTTCAGATTTCAATTGTCCCGAAAAGGCGGAGTCAACAAGTGTTGGCGCGATCTTCTCAGCAGAGTTAATGATACAATTAAGAGTATTGCATTGACTGTGTGGTTTTACTAGACAGGTCCAGTAAGAATCCCAGTTTAATTTTTTCAATTCTTGAATTGATTTTGCCTTCTCTTCTGCTTTCTGTTTCCACTCTGTTTGCAATTGTTGTGCTTGTGGTAGGTATCCCAGAATGGTTTCTGAAATTAAATTAACCTTGTGCAAATTTTCATTTACATAATCAGTAATGTTGCTCGCTGTTGTAGTTGCTTCCTCTGCTGCTTTTTATGCCTCTCTGATCTGTGCATCCCAAATGCTAAAGAGAATTTCTTTATGACTATTTGTTGATAATTGGTGCTGCTGCTCTTTTTCCTTCCTCTGTCTTTTGCCATGCAAAATAATTAGTAACTCTTTCATTTGTTAAATCATAATCATATCGTAATTCTACGACATGATTAGTGATTCTATCACTTTCTTGACAAAAAGAGTTCCACTGTAAAATCTTTTGGCATAATATATCTTGTTGTTGCAGCAGTTGATTATTCAAAGAAATAGTTTCTGAAATAAACTATGTAAGCTTGGGGTCTTCTTTATGTGTTTCTTGTATAATCTGTATTTGTTTTTCTTTTTCGGCCAAGCTTTTCTGATACCCGATCTTCATTTGCTGAAACTCTTGCTGTAACTTTTCAAATTTCATCTGTGCTTCACTGTTGGCATGTGCTTGTTGCAATTGTTGTTGCAGAACTTGTATCTGATCCTCTTTTTCATTTAATAACAGTCTTACCTCATATGCTTTGTCAATAGTTGCGGAGGCATAAGCTCCTGTTATCTGAGATAATTTAGTAAGATTTTCAGTAGGATCTGTAGTAGGATCTTTCCATAAAACATCCAATTGTTCTGCATCAGTAGAGAGCGCACTTTCTAATTTTCTCTTCTTTCTTTGCTTCCTTACTACTGCTTTATGTTGCGGGCTGTAGAAAATATCCAGAGGAAGAATTTCCTCTATTTTAAGTACAAGCTCGGCAGAGGGAGTAATGGGTATATGTTTTTTTTCTGTGACATTGCCACTTATTTCTGTAACCAAAAATTTTGCTATTTGTACAGGAGTTTGTATGTTCTGTCCTTCAACATAATCAAATCATTAAATGATTCCCATTCTTTATCTAACTGAGTGCTGATAGATGGTTTTTGTACATTAAGAGGTGGAAGAATCAACTGTGGGGTAGTTGAAGTCTGTTGTTGTGAAAGCTCTTTTGATTGAGCTATATCCTTGACTGAGCCTTCACTTTTATCCTGATCAGATTTTTTAGAATGTTCAGAAATTTCTTTGTCAGACTTCGACTTAGACCTTTCTGAATCTGAGCTACCACTGAGACTGACACTAGGAGTTGGTTCCCTTGCGGGTTCCAAGTGCAAATTATCCAAAGGAATAGTGGTCAATCTTCTTTCTCTGTATACTTTAAACTCTTGAAATTCTTCTGGGGAGAACCGTGCTTGAGCTAAATTCAAAATTTCTTTAAATGAACATTTTTCTTGAAACATATCGTCAAAAAGATCTTCTTCTCCAGAAAACACTCTTACTTTGACAACAGTGGTGAAATCCTTGACAATACCATATGGATCAAATAGCCTTCTCGTAAACTTAAAAAAATTTAAACATGTAACATTGCTTACTTCCTTAAATGCGTGACCAACATCAAATAATGAAAATGCTCCGCAGGAGACAGGAAATTGTGGCTAGATGGCTTTCTTTTTATCCTTTAATTCTTTTTTCAAACCTCCGTCTCCACAGGTTTGATATGTAATTTCCCGAGCTATGAGTTTATCCGGAACATATAAGGGAAAAACATGAGGAGAAGAAAAGCTCCCAAAAACCCTCACATAAGTAAACAGTTCTTCTCCAAACCATCTTGCGATAGGGAGAATGTCTACCTCTGCTTCAGGAGACAACCTTGGAGCATCCTTATTATACAACACTCTGTACAAAGGCAACATTATGCCATGGCAAATTTTATAAAAATGAGGAATGAATTTTGATTCCCACAACTCTTCGTGATATACATGAATGGGCAAGGGATCCTGAATTGTCCATTGCTAACCCATTAAAAGGAACTTAGAAACAAAGAAGATTGAATCCATAACATAAGCAGATAGATAAAAAGGAGGATAAATCCTTTGAGACACAGTTCGTTTAGACCGGTAATTGAAAATAGCCGTGGCTAAGTTATCAGACAATATTTTGGCCCAGTCTACAATGGTAGCGTTAACAGCAGCATTCAATAGGGGAAGCCATTCATGCAAAAACTTATTAATGTCAGGCTTTCCAAAAAGCCTACATAACATAGCAGCAGCAAAACAATATGGAGAGGTGAGTGAACCAGTACTGTACATACCATGTTTATCTTTCTTCAGTGGTTCATCTCTTCTGGACCATTCTTTAGTGCATTCTGCCAAATTGGCATTTTCCTTGGCAAATTTCTCCATAAATTGTTTGTTGTAAGTTGCCTGAGGCTCTGGAAAATGATACATAAGCCTCAAATCTTCTGGAGTGAATGACCCGATGAGCTCTTGACCTGGAGTTTTGAACTGTCTGTCCGTAATATCAGTGTTATCCAACACCCATTTGACCATATCTGTATACGGAATAATTCTAGGTCTTGCTGCTATCTGGTGCAAAAATGAACAAGCCAGCTCTGTAAGAGATGCTTCAGAGGAATTACTTGAACCCGCAGTAGCCGCAACGTCCATTACTCTTGGGTTTTCTTCTTCAAGAAAATTAAACATACCCTCCCAGGTGGTGATACCAACGTCCTTGTTGCAAGTAGTGTCTGCGTATAAGGAAGCCATCTCTTTATTTTCAGAACTCGGAGCTTTCTCTTTCTTTCCCATAATGCTCTGAAAATTGCCTTGTATAGTCTCCTATTCTTCGCGCCTGCAGTTTTACAAATTAAGTGAGAATAATGACATTAGAAAGGTGACAGGATAGTTTTAAATGCTGAAGGCGTATGAAATATATTAATCAATCATGAAATAACCCTTCGATCAAAACAAAATCCTTTTTCATTAATAATTGACAATCCATTTATTAACTTGACATTAAGGCGCATAACGGGTCTCGATTTGCGGAAAGATTTACTTCGTATAACGATCATTCAAGAATATACGATAATGCGATCTGTGATTTGCTTCGCAATATCGCAAAATCGCAGTATCGCAAATCGCAGCTTTTGTAAATTGAAATCATCGCAAATCGCGAATTTCGTATCATCGCAATATCGCAAATCGCAATTAGTAACATCGCGACATCGCAATATCGCGAAATCGCAATATCGCAAAATATAACAGATGAAAAATATCTATTAATGCATTTTCTGCGATATGCGATTTGCGATAGATATTTTTTGCATAATTTTTTAGATCGCATGCGATGGATGTGAAATTCAAAGAAAGGTTTTATTCTAATCTATCATAAACTTAAGTTTATTCAAAGCTTTTCCAAAGAAATTTCTTTAAGTTAATGATAGTGAGTTTTATTGAAAATGAAAACAAACACCAATAAATTTTTTGGATTTTTAAACTAAGGGTCCCCATTTATTTAGTATTATTACTAATACTAAATAAAAAAGGGGGTTGTTGTTGGCCACAACACACTCATATATGACTTTATTCTTGCATATTTTTCCTTACAGCACTCAGATTTGACTTTATTACTGCAGATTTGACCTTCCAACACTTAGATCTGACTTTATTCTTGTAGATTTGACCTTCCAATAGTTTGATCTAACTTTCTCCTTGAAGACATGACCTTCCAACACTGTGGCTAGATCCTCCTACTCGACCTCCTTCTACCTTTTGATAAAAACTCCTTTAGATGACCAGATAATGGAGAAACTCAGCTTCCTTACTATTACGACTCTTCTAAGGAATATTTGATGCTAGGTCCTTTAGCTTTCCTCTCTCCACAATTGAAAGTAATTCTCCATTGGTGTGTCTAGTCCTTTCCTTTGGCCTCTTATTTATAGTTTTCCTTTAGGTTATTTGGGGAACCCTTGTTCATTTAAGGTTTTTCCTACTCAACCATTTAACAATAAATTAGAATAAACAGTTAATTTACTTGGGTCCAAACCCACAACATTGGGTCAAAACCCCCAAACTCTTGGTAAATTTCCCAACCAACACACTTTTGATGGGTTTCCTTCTCTAAAAAATACCTTTTGAGCTACCCAAATTCCAACACTCCCACTTAGTGAGGAAGGTATTTCCTTCACACTTTGAAATATCCAACTCCATGAATTTCCTTGCATACCCATGACTGTCCTCACATGAATCATGACTTTCCCTTGCATAGCCATATTTTTCGTCACATGTGTCATGTCTTCTTTTGTACTTGGCCAAGATTTATCCTATCTGGTGCATAATTGTACTCACATGCATCATGAATCTTCCTTGCACCACCATAAGTGTTCTCGCATGGTTCATGATTGTCCTTGCATGAGCTGAAAACTCCCCTCTCTCATTTGAACCTAAAGATTCAGACTTCCGTTGGGGATTAAAGCTCCTTTGACGTCTCCCTCAAAAGCTAGACTTCCTTTGAGCCTACACAACCTCCACTAGCATGCTCTACTTTCGTGTGCACACTTTATTCCACGTGCTCTTCAAAGTAGCTTTGGTACCATGTTGAATTTTCCTTATACGTCAGATATGGTCTATTTATAGACTTGATCATAGACACATTAAAGGTACTCAACTAAAGGCACTTTGCATAGCGAAAATCTAACAATAATGAAATAAATTAAGTACAGAGATTAATATGGCCCAAATATCAACCTTTATTAGCCTATTAATACAGAATCATTAGGGCTCTCGTACTGTGAAAATTTTAATTCTAAAATCCTATTGCAACAACTAGAATTAATTATTCTAATTGTTAATTAATTAACAATTTATTTGCTACGACATATATCGAATAAATCACACTCCAACCTTCACAAATAAAACTTCAGAAAATAATAGTGTTGGAAAATGAGAAATTTCCTAGCACACATACATAAAAACTGAATCAATTATTTTTGGAAAAATGTCCCTGAAAAACCCCAACTTGGGAAAATTGGTACAGCAGCTGAGGGTTTTTATTATTATGTAGCAATGAAATAATATGAGTATAATCTAGATGTCGAAAACTAGCACTCATGCAGAGAAAATACTAGCACAACTTTCTTGAGGGAAATACCCTCACTCCCAACAATCCCAACACTTGAATGCCACTAAAAAGCTAGCCATCCAACTGGACCTGCACAGGCTTTGCATCACACTGAAGTTGCATGTCACACGTGCTTCCTAAATTGACTGCCAATCAAGCCATATTGCATGTTGCTGACTAGGAAAATGCTTCTCCAGAACTTTTGGATCCCTTCTTAGCCTCTGGAACTGAAGACGTATTCTTCTCAAAAAAAATTGAACTGTCCTTTGAGGGTCTATAGAACCTTTGTGTAGCCTCTTGGAGAAAATCTCATCATCTCTACAAAATACTCACCATATCTCAAAAAATCTTCCTCCAACTTCATTGTACCTTCCCCTCTCTGTCTCTGCATCTTTCTTTGTATCAAACTCTTATGGCAACTGTTGTTGCTCTCTGGAAAATCAAACTCTTCAAGGAAATTGATCTCAGTGTGTATATTCTCCATCTACCCATCGACTTCTTCCTATAATCTTGTGTTGGACCTCCAATGACCAAGATTAAAACTTAATCAAGGGCTATGATCGTATCAGAATCGATTTATGTGAGTTTCTAGATGATTCACACCTTATCTCAATTAATATTGATTAATTAACCACTTTCCCTAAGTTTAGACTTACAAAATATTTAAAAATCGGCTAATAATCTAATTGAGACACTTCTAGGTGGAATTTCCAGAAATGATTTATGGGTTACGGAGAACTCTTGTGTTTTAGCCTCTCCACAAAGTTTCGAGACTCGAACACCTACAATGCTACAAAAACTAACACTCCCTCTTAGCGAGGAAGGTGTTCTAGTGTTGCAGCACTTCTATAACACCATGTCTCTGTATCACCCTCTGTCACACTATTGATGTCTGGCCACTGTGACTGCCTGCAATTTCCCGCCAACCACTGTGCAACTCTGATGTTGCATCTGTGTTGTTGTTGACACTATTATACTGCTGCCAACTATGCATCTCCACTGCAACTCCCTCTCATCTCTTGTTGTTGTTACTGCAAAAATTGCAACTGAGAATCATCCTAAATAATGAATCAATTATGTATGTTGCATGTTTCTGTTGACTTATGAATTCTACTAACTATTTCACTATGTACTGAAGAATCGACAATGCTACTGAATCTGCATTATGCCACTCTGCACCTGGCTGCTACTAGTCTACAATTGTCACCTCAGAATCTAACTACATCACTTACACTAATCCTTCCTGCTACTAAATATTTTTGGCCCTTGCAGCAAGGTAATGATCCATGAGGAGGACACCTCAATGGACCCTGGCCAAAATTTTCAACTTTGGGATTATAGCTCTATATTTCCCCACCTCTCTCCTAGAGGTATCGCTACAAACATAAACTCTTCCTCTAGCCTGGAGGACAACTTGTCTATCTCAGCAGATGTTTCCACTTAGTCCTAAATCTCCTGCTTGTCCTTCTTCCTGAGAGGACACTACCTATTTTAGTCACTAAGCTCACAACACTTGAAGCATTTAAACTTAGATAGGTCCTTCTTCTTCTTCTTCTCCCCCCTACCCTTGGTTGGGAACCTTCGAAGTTAGGGACACGTTCTCCTCTAACCCCTTTGAGCCCTTATTGTTGCTCCCATCGATGGTACTCTTAAACAAAGCACGCCTCAACTCCTCATATGTTCCTTGAGTTGATCTACATCCTGGGGTATTGCTACCACATTTTCTGCATAAGATTTCAAGCCATGTTCATCCAACAGGAAGGACATCCTTTCCTTCCAGATGTCAAAGTTGGAGGCTCCCTCCAACCTATCCTGATCTCTAAGACCAGTGGTGCCCACATCTAATATTGGTCGAAAATATCCCTCCTTCCCTCTACTCGGCTGTTGAATATGCTACTCACACTCCCTTTTCGAGGGAGAAGATATGCTCACAACTAGTGTCAATCTGTAACTGGAAAAATTATATATCTAAGACTCAAGATCCCTTGAGAGAAATTTTCCCTCTGTGTGTGCTTTTCTCTTACACCTGACGTTGATTCTACTACTGCAAAATCCTTATGTGTCCATGCAAGGAATATATTCAGCAAAAATATGGTTTACCTCATTGAAACTACTTTCAGTACTTTCTACTGTATGATGGAACTGATCCTAGGCTCTGCGAATTTTTCCTACCACCTACACTGGAAAAATAAAACCCTCTACCAAGAATTTTGAACTACTAATCCAGCTTTTGCGCAAGCCTAGAAATCATGTTACCAGACTCCCTCTTAATTTGGATGATTTTTTCCTTTTGCTTCTAAGCTTCCCACCCGATCAATCTCGCTCTGATACCATCTGAAAATTTAAAGTCTGAAATCATATTGCAACAACTGGAAATAATTCTTCTAATTGTTAATTAATTAACAATCTAATTTCTATGAAAAATATCGAATAAAACACACTGCAACCTTCACAAAAAAAACTATGGAAAATAATAGTGTTGTAAATTGAGAAATATCCTAGCACACATACATAAAAACTGACACAATTATTTTTGGACAAATGTCCTCAAAAAAGCCCCAACCTGGGAAAATTGGTGCAACAACTGAGGTTTTATTATTATTATGCAACAGTGAAATAATATAATTACAATTTGGATGTCGAAAACTGGCAATCCTACAGAGAAAATATTGGAAAAATTTTCTTGAGGGAAATTACCCTCACTCTGAGAAATATCGGTTCTTGATTGCCACTGAAAAGCTAGCCATCCAACTGGGTCTGCACAGGCTCTGTGTCACACTCAAGTTTCTTGTCACACGTGCTTCCTGAATCGACTTCCAATCTAGCCATCCAACTGGGCATGTGTAGGCTCTATGTCACACTGAAGTTTCATGTCACACACGTTGCCTGAATCGACTGCAAATCTAGTCATCATGCTGATGTTGACTAGGAAAACACTTCTTTGACTTCTTCGACACTCTAGGACCCCCTTCCAACTTATGGAACTACAGACATCTTCTTTTTAGCAAAAGATGAACTACCCTTTGAGGGTCTGCACTACCTCTAAGCAGCCTCCTAGAGAAAATATCGGCCTCTCTGCAAAGTACTCACTAGATCTGGAAAAATATTCCTTTGGCTTCACTGTCCTTGCACCTCTCTGTCTCTTCTTCCTTCTTTGGCTCGAAATCTTCTAGTAAATGTTTCTACTCTCTATCAAATTGAACTCTCTAAGGAAATCTATCTGAGTGTGTATGTTCTTCATCTACCCATCGACTTCTTCTTATAATCTTATGTTGGACTTCCAACGGGCTAGATTAAAACTTAATCAAGGCTAATATCATATCAAAATCGATATGTGTGAATTTATATATGATTCACACCTTATCTCAATTAATACTGATTAATTAACCACTTTCGCTAAGTTTAGACTTAGGAAATAATTAAAAATAGGATTTTAATCTAATTGAGACACTTTTAGGTGGAAATTTCATAAACAATTTATGGGTTATGGAGAGCTCTTGCGTTTTATCCGCTCCAAAAAGTTTCGATACTAGAACACCTCCGATGCTACAAAAACTAACATGTACCAGGGATCATGGTCCTTTAGATCTCCGATACAACTAGTATACATAATATACAAAATTTAGGGTTTGAGATATATTCCATCAGATCTATAACCTGCCCAAAAAATATAATTCATACCTAATCTGGCGCCTTCAACTCAAGGTCCTTGGATTTTTGTTATTCTTGGCAACTAGTCCTTTTGCAACCACACTATAGCTTCTTGATCTGCTATATCAACTTCTTCAGATCAAATATATGAATTTATTTTTGCAGATCTGACCCTCCAACACTCATATCTGACTTTCTTGCAGATATGACCTTCTATCACTCATATATTAGCTTCTTCTTGCACATATGACCTTCCAGCATTCAGATCTGACTTTATTCTTCTAAATTTTACCTTCCAAACACTTAGCTCTGACTTTATTCTTGCAGATCCTTCCAACACTCAAATCTAACTTGCTTCTTGTAGATATGACCTTCCAACACTGAGATTTGACTTTCTTATTGTAGATATGACATTTTGGCTCTTAGATTTGACTTTATTCTTGAGATATGACCCTCCATCATTGTAGCTAGATCCTCCTACTCTGCCTCCTTCTCCCTTTTGACAACAACTTCTTTAGCTAACCAAATCATGAAGAATTTCAACCTCCTTACTACTACAACTCTTCTAAGGAAGATTTGTAGCTATTTCCTTAAGCCTCCCTCTCTACATAAGTGAAATTCCTTCTCCACTAGTGTGTCTAGGGATTTCATTTAACCTCCTATTTATAATTCTCCTTTAGACTATTTTTGGAATGCTTGGTCATTTATGGTTTTCCCTACTCAACCCTTTAACCATAAATTAGAATAAACAATTAATTGACTTCAGTCCAAATCCACAACTTTGGGTCAAAACCCCAACCACTTGGGTAACTTTCCCAACCAACTAAATTTTGGTGGGTTTCCTTCTCTTAGAAATACCTTCCGAGCTACCCAAATTCCAACATCTTGTAGTTCTAGACCTCTTCTCCAAAATTATATCTTTTTCTCACTTTTTCGTGAGCATCTAGTGCCAAATCCTCTACAGAAGGTAGGACCTGTTCCTCAGTCTTGATATAACATGGAAATCTCATACAGCTTCATATTCTCCACATTCACAACTAAGTAAATGCACATGTATGGGGGTAGACTGAGTTTGTAGGTGTTATCTTCCACCTCTCTAATATCTTCATAGGGAAACATATCGCAGATCCATGGTTTCTTATTAGGACCTTGTTGGAGAGGTAGCACATATCTCGCAGACAGAGGCGATCCCTAATATGTTTCAGATCAGTTCCCGTAACACCGACCATGCAAGGACGCAGCCCTGGCTACAAAACGACAAAAACATAACGTACCCTGCCTACCCGAGGGTCCTACGTAAGACGTGAAGAAAGGATGACGCTTCCTTCTCGCGCTTTAGTGACACACGATCTTTCACACTGCCCAACACCGCACACATGTAGAATAATAGTCCAGGGGCAAACGTAAAATCTATTCCGACCATACATCAGTTAGAGAGGATGTGATTCATTACATCAAAGGAATAGATACATGAATGAAACCATAATCAAAGTCGCTTATCATTAAAATAATAAAGGAAAGATACAACCCAAAGCTTTCCGACATTCTGATCTCTCCTTCGCGGGGCCGACAAATGAGCATGTCTCAACAAAGCCTATCGGAAATGAGACAAAGTTCTCTCTTCTTTGGCTTGGCCTTCAAAAAGTTGTCTAGCTATAGTCTCCTTGCTACAAGTTCAAATTTTCTTGCTTCTAGCTTGCTAAGGGAAAATGGCAAGCTTATATAGATGGTGGAAGGGAATTTGGGATCCCTACAATTGTGGGATTGGCCCTATCCTTAATGAAACTTCCATGATAGGTGGAAAACCACCTCCCCTACATGGAGATCCAGAGCCAAACTTCCCAACTCATTTTAGAGACTCGTTCAGGAGTTTGTTGGAATCAAACTTCCGCCATTTATTTTTAAAAAACAATCCTTATTAAGCTTGGCGTGAGTAATACACTGGGACAGAGCACCATTTGGTGCGCCCTCTTTGGTGGATTTTCCCCATTGGTGCGAGGGCTGAAATGGCTAGTCGCGCTAAGGCCAAAAGATCAGTTTTTAGGGTTTTTCCAAGGAAACTTTCTTCAGAGAAATTATTTTCCTTGTTAAGGGGGATGCCATGAAAGTGGTTTCAGGTTATGTCACTGCTCACAGGTCACGAAAGAGGCCCTCCAATGTGCAGGACAGGGATTGCAGGGACGGTGACAAATTACTGTGTAACAGATGCCCCCTAAAGCATGAGGCCCGAGAGAGAGAGGGGTGAAATGCTTTATGAGAACGTGTCCAACTGAAAACACTACCGTCGGAAAAACTGCGTACAAGTACAACAGATATCTCAAATACATGATATGTGGTATGGGCACAACCATCCATAATAGAGTATACAATAACCAGGATCCAAGGTATGGACGTAGCCATCCAGAAAGGATCAATAAGTAGACTCAGGTATGGTCGCATCTATCCAATCAATGAGTCATATAACCAATCATGATAATCCACAAAATCCGCAGCCTGGATTCCATTAGACAAAACCTAGGGTCTTGCGCTCCATCTCAACCCAAACAAATTACAAGTCCTAGCGTGTGAATAAGTGAGCTGAAGTCGAACATGCAAGAACATCATCTGATTCATGGCCAATGATGAAAGTCGTTAAAAAATGCGAGAGAAACCACCAATAATGACGATGGCCCTCAAGGTACTAGAGGTAAAATCCACGAAATGTGAACAGGGAGCTGGCATCGAACACCTACAGAATCATTCGATCGAAGGCCAATAATGAAAACCTTGCATCGAATGCGAAGAACCTGCCATTGAGGCATGTAGGCTCCAAGGTACTTGAAGAGAGTCTCTAGATCAGCTTCCTGGATAATGAGCTGAAGTCGACAGGAAGTGACTTTGATCGAAGGTGGGCCATAATGTTTCCCACATCATCGACATGAGACAGGAGAACATAATTTTTTTGAATCAACATCAGTAGAGAATCAGAGGGAGGTTGAGAGCTGTAGAGGTCAACTTCTCTTGAACATATTGGCGGTACGACATTGGATTTGGCAGTATTTGACATCAAAAGATTTGAAGTCATGATGACGTGGAAAAGAGTAGATGAGAGGTCAAAAGGATAACCCAAACCCATGGAGGCAAGCATAAAACGAGATGAGATGTCCCCAACCTGACATGAATGTAGAAAAGTGCCATGTTCAAGAGTGACATACTGCCGACACGATGATGATACTGGTTTCATTTTTCCCCACCATTTCTGGCGGGTACCTCTTTATTTTTACACAAGCTTGAAGAGGATACCATATGCTTGTCATATAAGTTTGTCCTTCGGACAAATCTGACCTAGTACATTTAACGATCCCTAGGAAGGAGAAACTCGAATAACGTCATTTCGACTGGATCCAATGTCATCAGGGTTTAATGAGTCTGACAAAGGAAGAACTCGGCGTCTTTTCATGTTTAGAGAGTTTGAAAAGACAGCAGAAAAGTAAACTCCAAAGGTCCCTTTTCGTAAATAGTTCCTCAGATCCGAAAAGGTAGAAAACTATGTCCGAGAAAACCTCCTAGTCGCGATAGGCTAGGGTATTCCTTTTTCGTAAATAATCTATCCCAGCCCGAAAAAGGGGTAAACGTATACTGGGTAGATGTCGTTTCGCAGCCAATTTAACGAGATCAAAACGACAAGCAACTCGGCAATCTTTTCATGTTTAGAGTGTCAAAAAAGAGCTGAAAGTTGACTCCTCCTGGAGGAACGAGTGGTATAAAGGGTAGCTACTGGTTCCGGTAATGGTGGAACTACTCAGAACAAGATAAAGGTCAAGAGGCTGGCTAACAAGACCACTCATCGCAGCGGTTCCTCAGGAACGGGTAAAACAACCAAGTGAAGGCATATGATCGGCCAAGCAGATAGTGACGATGGAGTGAGAAAACCAAGGCTCATCTAGAAAAATAGGCTAATAAAATGGCAATCACAAGAGGTAAAATGGGAATGGTTTCATTTTTACACAAGCTTGAAATCAGGAAACTCTTCTTGAAGTTGGTTTCATTTTAACACAAGCTTGAAACAAAGATAAACTATGCTTGAAACCGGTTTCATTTTTACACAAGCTTGAAATGGAAACAAACTATGCTTGAAACCGGTTTCATTTTTACACAAGCTTGAAATGGAAACAAACTATGCTTGAAAAAGTAAGCATGCCCCCCAGCATGGTGACTCAATTCGAGGTACATTCCCCCCAAGCTTCAGTCCATATGAAAGGCAGATGGAGTGAAGGTTCAAGTTACGAGATCAAGAGAAAGACTCGACTGGGATTTTACGAGAACTTATCAAAGACTCGAATTGAACAGTAACGTGTTTCATTGTTTTAACGAGGTTGACACATTAAAATAAATATCCTCGGAACGTCTTGTTTCATTTTTTAACGAGGTTGATATAGAAGATAAACTATCCTCGGAGACCTTGTTTCATTTTTTAAGGAGCTTGACAAAGGAGAACAAACTTTGCTCTGAAGCCGTTGTTTCATTTTTTAAGGATCTTGACGAACGAACTATGCTCCGACCAGCTTATTTCATTTTTTAAGGAGCTTGACACAAGAAAACGAACTATGCTCCAAATACGTTGTTTCATTTTTTAAGGAGCTTGACAAACGAACTATGCTCCAACCAGCTTGTTTCATTTTTTAAGGAGCTTGACACAAGAAAAACGAACTATGCTTCGAAGCCAAATCATAATGATGAATAAGAAATCATGGCTTCCAAGAGGTTCTCATCCAATATAAGGAAAACATCTTGGAAGTCTGGACCCAATGCCCCCCAGCACACGATGTACACGGCACTATCACTGAATACGGTCACTGGACAGGTAGCCACATAATTGACATGCGGCGGGGATGACACAACCGACGGATAAAGATCCGACATAGATGATGGTGGAATAGCTGCCATATTAGGACCAAAGAACGCAAGCTGATCGATGGTCACGATCCGACCTTGGTGTGGAAAACACGTCACACGAAAGAGGGAGGAGACAAGCGCTCCCATGGCATAATTATAATCGCGGACCAGGAGTCAATTAAAGTCCAAGGGGTCAGGAACAACCATCACGTCCATATGGACAGTTTTCCCTCCCAAAGTAGCATGTAAATTTGGAAGGATCCCTAACGGTTGACTAGTTCCTCTGTTAAATGCCAACAGATTCTGTGTAACAGGCACAAGCGGCGGCGATCCGAAAGCTTTCCAAGCAGTTGAGGATAAAATACTAATAGATGCACCTTGATCTATAATGGTGCTCGGTACGACCAGATGGGAGGCCTGTACCATGATCTCAAAGGGCACATAAGAAGGAAGGTGGTATCCTACGAATCGACTCCAATCGAAGGAAGCGACCAAACTACTTGGAGGGGCTACCATCGAACCAAGATGGTCTTCCCCTAGTGTTACGAAAGAAGAAGGAGCATCCTCCATGACCTCCATCACGGATTCGGGAGGGGTATCCTCCAGGACCTCCATCACGAGAGGTGGAGGAGCGGCTTCTTAAGGTATAGGGATAGGAGAATCTTTCTCCAAGTCTGAAGAATCTGAAGAAACAAGAAGAACCTGAGGGATGTGAGATCCACTCTCAACAGAAAAGACCTGGTGCACCGTAGACGGGGCCAGCTCAACCGATCCCACGACCAGTAGCTGGTCAAGGATGGATTCATGATGATGAATTTCCAGGGGAGCGGGATCAAGCAAGGATGACTCTTGACTAACCTTTAAATCAACTAGTGAAGGACTCAAAGAAAGATGTTTGTAACCAGCCAAAAGGCACGGTGCAGAAACATTCGAGTTGTCCAAAACTCTCTTGGCTTCATCCATATACAAACAAAGTTGAATGGCGTGGTGCCCTTCACACAACTTACAGGGATTGGCAAGCTTACCCTACTTCTTAGGATCTTTACCAGCACTAGCTGAAGACGTGCCCCCAACCTGAATCCTGGAAGCCAAAGGCAACGGCAGATGACCGTTGGACCATAGTTCGAGCAATATGGGAATGCCATGGCAATCTCGAAGAAGATGGTTTCCTTTGCACAACATGCAAGGGAACTTAACTCTTCGCGGAGGGTTGGAAGGTTTATCGATGGATGGTTTCTTAGGTGCAATAGCCGCAGAGCTAGCCTCTCCTTTATCATACTTCTTCTTCTTTGTCTTCTTCTTCTTCTTCTTAGCCACCTGGTTACTCGAATCCAGACTTTCACCAGGCGAAGTAGAAGAGGAGGACACAGAAATAGGCGAATAAGGGGAGAGATCCACCTTGGAATGAATATGATGTTGTTCAGGTGGAGGAACTGATTGAATAGTATCTGGGACATTCGGGACCACAGAGGTTGAAAACAACCAAACAGGAAACCCAACAGTCAACCCAGGAAGGGACAACGTTTCCATATAAGGAGCACCAACATTTCCAAAAGGAGGAAAAGGACCAGGATTCCCTTCGGAGGGGATTCCTTGGTTGGTGAACTCCAGAAAAGTTGCCATTGGAGACGGCCCAAAACAACACCCTAAGGAAACTAACTTTAACCAGGAATATTTCGTGGGCAGTTAATTTTTAAAACATTGAAACCAAACTTTGTTGTTTCATATTTTAAGAGTCAAGAAACAGGCAAAAGGTGACTTTATCTATTTCAGTTTGGAAACAAGCGTGAAAGGACAAGCGCTAAAGATATTTTCAAATTTAGGAAGTCAATAAAGATCAAATTGACTACTCTGGTAATCTAGGTAAGAGGTGTACCAAGTTTCCATGAACTACAATATACACCTTGGTGATCAAATGAAAGAAAAATGACCAAGGACTTTCCGTACGTGCAAGTAGTCTCCCGAATGCTGTGTTCGGTGTATCACAGTTACAAGGCGGCAGACTTGGCTTCCTACTGATAAAGGATAGCAACCTATTTGGGTCTCCCTTTCTATACGCGATGATACGGGGAGCACAAGTCCGTACTAGCGCTGTCTAAATCTAGGAGGCGAACGACAGCTACTAGGTTTAATGATGTCGAACACGTCACTAGCCTAGACCTCTAGATATTTCGTTAATGTTTCAATGTTTCCTTAGGTTGATTGAATAAATTTTAAAGTTGATCTTCAATTTACGTTTCAATTTCAGGCCCTAGCGAATGTTATCTGACAATCTCCTATATGCAGCTATATGACGAAAGAAATCTTTCAATTCAATGAATGCTATATAGTTAAGGGAAGAGTCTCAAACAATGATGCAACAAATAGCAATACTGAAAACGAAACTTTTTCCAAACTAGATGACTTTCACTATCCAAAAGTAATTTCAAACATTCAAAGATGCGAATAATGCATTGTAATCTATGCAAAATCCTCTCTTTTTTTGAAAGAATAAGAATGCACTCAATGCATTTTTAAATGAAATGAGAATCTACTTAATGCATGCTTTTAATGAAAGAGAATGCACTCAAAGCGATTTTTAGCTTTCAATCATTAAACAATGTAATCTAAGTTCAATGATGGATCTCAAAAAATACTTTTCAATGCAGTGTGATCTAATGCATTTTAACAAAAAGCAAGCTATAAGACGAAAACTAAATGAACGCAAATCTCCTTAATGGAAGGATGAATGCAAAAAGGATGCAAAACCACACTAAGAATGCAATCGTTGTTTTAAACACTTTGTAACGAAATTCCTTAAAATGCTACAAGACATATGAGGTCAAACACAAAAAGGACTTCCAAAGCATGAGCTCAAAACAAGGCATTCATTCCCTTTTACATCAAGCAATCAAGAAAGAAGACTTTCCAACTGAACAATGAGAAATGTAATCTACAGAGAAAATACTGGAAGGAAAAGACACACTAGTGAAGGATTTAAGGAAAAAATCTCAATTTTCACACACCCTGAAATTGGCACGACTTTTGTGGGTGAAACTAGTGCCAACTGGCGCGACTTGCTCACTGACAACTAGCGCCAATGGCCAATTAGCGCGGGTTGCTAACTGACAACAAGCGCCAATGCCTGAAAATGAAAAAACAAAGAATTTATCCCAACCAATACCAAACTCACCACTTCAAGCAAAATCTAAAAATAACCCAGAAGCAAAAGTACTAACCAAAAACAACTCTCGAACAAGGGAAAACCCCAGCACCTACAAGAAATGGCGCGACTGTCTGGCTGTAATCTGCGCTAGACAGGGGATGGCGCGAGTGATGAACTGGCAACTTGCGCCAATGGGCGCGACTGTCAGGGTGGAAACCGCGCTAATCAATCCAATCATGAAAAGATGAAAATTTGGAAAAGAAGAGGTCAGATCTGATCCTTTGGGGCTGAACAGGGGTCTAACACCAAGGACGGTGAACCAGAAAAGTGAATCAAGCAGACAGAAGCCAAAAGAAACCGAAAGAGACAGGACAAACGCCAATCAAAATCCCCAGTGGAGTCGCCAGTTTCTTGGAGAGGTAAATCCCCTCTGTGGACAGAGGCGATCCCTACTAGCCCAGATCGGGTCTAGCAACAATCATGTCACGCAGTGACGCAGGTCTCTAGTTACAAAATGAAAAAAACATAATGAATTGCCTACCTCAGGTCCTACGCAGTGGTCGTTGAAGAAAGGATGACGCTTCCCGTCCCTCGCTTGGCAAATCACAATTCTTCTACTCGACACATTTGAACACCTGCACACATGCGAAGAATACAACGATATACAACGATATACAACGTAAAATCTAGAGTCTGTAATCATACATCAGTCAGAGAGGATGTAATTCATTGCATAAAAAAAGACACATGAATGAAACCATAATCAAAGTCGCTTATCATTAAAATAAAAAAGGAAAGATACAACCCAAAGCTCTGACGCTCGATCTTCCTTTGGCAGGGCTGACAGCGAAGCACGTCTCAACGAAGCCTGTCAAAAACGGGACAAAGCTCTCTCTCTTTGGCTTGGCTCTCAAAAGTTGTCTGGCTATAGTCTCCTTGCTACAAGTTCAGCTCTTGCTTCTAGCTTGCTAAGGGAAAATTGAAAGCTTATATAGATGGTGGAAGGGGAGTTGGGATCCCTACAATTGTGGGATTGGCCCTATCCTCAAGGAAGCTTCCATGATAGGTTGAAAACCACCTCCCATACATGGAGATCCGGATCCAAACCTCCCAACTCATTTTAGAGACTCGTTCAGGAGTTGGTTGGAATCAAAATTCCACCATTTATTTTTAAAAAACAATCCTTATTAAGCTTGGCACGGGCAATACACTAGGACAAAGCACCAGTTGGCGCACCCTCTTTGGTGGATTTTCTCCATTGGCGCGAGCGCTGAACTGGTTAGTCGCGCCAAGGCCAAAAGATCAGTTTTTAGGTTTTTTCAAAGGAAAATTTCTTCAGAGGAATGATTGTCCTTATAAAGGGGGATGCCATGAAAGTGGTTTCAGGCTATGTCACTGCTCACAGGTCACGGAAAAGGCCCTCCAATGTGTGGGACGGAGATTGTAGGGATGGTGACAAATTACTGTGTAACAGACCTTGCAGCATATCCTTGTTCATTCGTAATCTTACTATGTCTCCCACCTTGAATGAATTCTATGTTCTATGATGATCATGCCTAGCCTTGTATTTTTATCGTGACTTCTACAGTGTATCATCTACATGTATATGGATCTGCTTGATTTTCTTAATAAAATTTTCAATGCTCAATGCATCCACCGTAAGATCCTCCCTTACTCCTCCTTGCTTCCCATGAAATATCCAAAGGTGAAGGTGAAAAATATCCAAAACAAGTTTCAAATGGGGACTTACCAGTAGATTTGTGGACTACTCTATTATAAGAGTGTTTTATATATATCAGATTTTTATTTTAGGTGTTTGGATTATTCAAATTGTAATCCCTCAAAAGTTGCACCAAAATCATGTTGACTACTTCTATCTATGGAAGAAATGTTTTAGACCTCTTCAACTTCATGTCCATATTCTCCCATAATGTAGTCCAAAATGCACTGAGAATTCACACATCCCTTTTTTAAATTCTCCTCAATATCCCAAATTGCACCTAGACCCATCCAAAGAACAATTTTGCTACTTCTTTCCCATTGATCGTATTTTTATAGGGGATCAAAACACACATATTGTTGAACCTATAAACTGGCATGAACATGTATTCATGTCCCTTCCTGGTTGTTGGTAAGCCTCCCACAAATTCCATGGAAACGCTTTCCTAAGGACAAGTGGGTACAGGTAAGGGATGATATAAGCATTGTTTCCTATTACTAGGCATATTGGTACAACAATGCATGCATCATCTTATGAACCTAGCATCTTGTTCATGTATCTTGGGCCAATACACATACCTCTACAAGTTTTTCATTGTCTTCCCTACATTAAAGTGCTCTCCAACCTTGGAGGTGTGATCCTCTCTAATAAGTTCCAATCACTCACCTTTAGGAACACATAACTTATCCATCTTGTAGGATAACTTGTCCTGGAGATGGTATTCAATATAATGCACATGATTATGGCTCTGCAAATTTTGAAACACCTCCTTGATTCCTCATCCTCTGAATATGCTTCTTTGTATACATCATGGATGAATGGCTCCATGTGCATTAGAGTTCCTAAAGTTGTGATCTTTGATGTGGGTGGCCTTGAAAGCTTTTCGTCCAACTTGTTTGTGTTTCCCTTCATGTACTTGATCATTAAATGAAACTATTATAGAAATCCTATCCACTTGTAATGAATTCCCTGTTGTATCTTAATTTGGGCTTACATATACTATAGTGGTTGGTAATATATGTGTATTACTGTCTACTTTCCCATTATATAGTGCTTCCAGTTCTTGACATCTTGTACCAAGGCATAGAGCTCATTACAATAGGTAGGGTATTTAAGAACTGTCCCATGAAAGACTTCATAATGGTAGCATACATACCTTCCTCCTTTCATCAAGACCGCTCCCATAACATACACACTCACATTTAGGCTCCACTTTGAAGGGTAGTTGCAATTTTGTTAGTGCCAAAACTAGTGCTTGATTTACCTTCTTCTTTAGCTCCTCAAAGGCCCTTTTCTAATGCTTTCCCCACTGGAAATTATTTCGACTTTTTGTTATGACATGGAGTGGCACTACTACTACTAAAAAATGAGGCTATGAATTTCCTCAAGTACTGTGTTGCCCCAATAAAACTCCTATCCTCAAAAACATTAGTAGGAATCGGCCATTTCATGATGGTCTCCATCTTATAAGGATCTATGTTCAATGCTCCTCCACCTATCACATACCCAAAATACACCAAAGATTGTTATGCAAGCTCACACTTCTTGAGATTTTCTAGCAGTTGGTGCTTCTTTAATGTCTCGAACACCTGCATTAAATGTGATATATTCTCCTCCCGAGTAGCACTATCTACCAATATATCATCCAAATAGACAATAACAAATGAATATATAAAAGGGTGAAGTATATAATTCATTAACCTCATAAATGTGGTTGGTGCATTACATAGGTAAAATGGCCTGACTAACCACTCATACAAACCTTGTATAGTTTTGAAAGAAGCCTTCCAGGTATATTCTTCTTTGAATCGAACTTGGTGACATCCAAACTCTAACTTGGTGAAGTATTTCGCTTGCCGTAGTTGATATAGTAGATTGTCTATTTTGGGTAGGGGCTACCTATTCTTGAGCATGATATTGTTCAATGCCCTGTAATATATACACATTTTCCAAGTCTTGTCCTTCTTTGGCACAATGATGGTGGGTGACCCACATGATCTTGTACTCAGTCGAATGACACCCTGTTTCAATAACTGTTGCAATTGTTTCTCACCTCACTTACTTCTATGACAGATTGCTTGTACAACTCAATGTTTGGTAATGAGAGGTATGACAATAGCTCAATCTTGTGCTCCACTTCCCTCTTGGGTGGTAACCCTTTAGGCTCTCGGAACACATCACTATATGTTCGTAGCAACTCTTCTAGTTGTTTTTGTTTTTTTTTCTTAGTATACCACTCTGGGATGCCTTATCTCTTATTTATTCTTCTACAAACTAATTTTCTATCAAAAATAGTAAAACATACTTCTTATTGGAACTGATCGATTTCTTGGCTTCATTGGCACTTACCAGCGAAATTTTTGACTTGCCTTTATGCACGTTGATGGTGAACGATTTTCCATCCTTGATGAGACGGTATTGGTTGGCTCTCTACATGAACATTGCACCTCACATGTACATGTAGGAACTTCCAAACACAACTCCACATACATCAAGGGGAACTACATATAGTTCCACTTCATCAACAAAATCAACATTGATGGAAAATCTAATTTGGCACTATTTTGTTACCTTCAACTTTGCATCCTTATTTACCCATCCCAATGGGTATGGGCTTGGATGATAACAAAATTCCAGTCCTAATTACTTTACCATCTGTGTTGCATTGAGATTCGGTTGTGACCCTAAGTCAAATCGAGCATCAATCTTTGTTTTCTTGACCTATAACTTTATGTGGAAGAGTATGGTCATTTCTTTCTCTTCTTATTACTAAAGGATACTCAGATTCACCTCCTTCTACATTTACGTATAGACAATCTTCTCATCCACGTTTGAACTAATTTTAACCTGGTTTCTCGAATCAATGGCCATGATATTCTTCTTATTTTGTTTCTTTTTGTTCTTCTAGTTAAGTTCTGGATGAAAATTCCAACACTTCTCTTTTGTATGATCATCAATGTTGCAGTGGTTGTTGGGATCTTTGCACTGGTGTGCTATGGCTACCATATTTTTATCTTCCCCTCTTTCCAATTCTTCTTCCCCTCCATAAAAATGTCTTGTTGCTCCTTCTACTTCAATCCACTTGATTTCCCTTTCTTCAGGCCTATTTTCTCCATGTATTGTTCCTATACACAAGCCCCATCCATCAATTTGGGCTTGAAAAACATCATTTTCTTACACAGATAGCCATGTAGACTCCCCATATACTTGAGGAGTACATCTGGGTTCTTTGGGGATATATTTAGCATTATGGCCATATTTATGAATTTTGTGGTGTACTCTTGTACACTTTGCCCCTACTTTTGTTTGAACTAGTGCCATCGGATCCTTTGGTCCTATACATACTCAATAGGTAAAAATTATGACTTTATGAGGGTTTTGAAGTACACCCATTTAGTCACTGGAGGATATCCCTCCAACCTTGAAGTATTTGTGTGTCTTGTTATAAAATTAGAAAGGTAGAAACATTCTCTTATGTCAATAATTACTTGTGATATTCTTTTAGTTTTATTAACTTTCTTTATGTTCTTCTTTTATCCTCTTTTCATCAAGTAATCATAAAATCAAAATATGAAGATCAACAACACCATATGTAGGAACTCAGCCAGGGCTAAAACACCTCTATAGGGGGAAACCAAGTCAAACTCTTCCACTAGCAAATTCAAATTGGCATAGACCATGTAACACCCTCCTCCCACATTTACCCAAGCTAACCAGTCCACTAGGGTAAACATGTGATGAGAGGCTACTATGATGTGATTCAACTCCCCATGTATATTTAAGGAAGTAGAACCGACATAATGAAACCAAATTGATCTTCCACACAAGCTATAGAACCTTCAGGAACCAACTAACCCTTCCAGGTGTCCAACCCATTAGAAAACTTGACATTTCACTTATATGGACCCTCAATCGCTCCCATGAAAAGCCATGCATGCAACTGAGGTGTTCCAGTCACTCCCACAACAAGGCATGCCAGTGACTATAGACTTTTTTAGGCGGTTTTGTGGTAGTGAACCCAGGTTCTGAGCCACTTTTTCAGGACCAGGTATCAAGCCACTACCCAGAACTCCATGTAACCTTCATAAATAAATAATAAAAATGGAACAAACCTACTAATGCAGTCACTGATATAATTAGTTAATCTAGCCCCTACTAGCCATAACAGGAATTTCGTCAAACATGTCACAAATATGTAATCTACAGGTCATAACAACAGATTTGGGCATTATCATCTATTAGGTCATGTATTCATTGTACATTCATTTACTAATTAAAAAATGATGAGAGCCATACATCAAGTTTGTCATAAAACACACTCATAACCAACATGTAATGAACATAAATAGCAAGGATATAACAACCATAAAAATCACATATGAACCAGTACATTTACACATGAAATACCAAGGAGAAGAAGTTCGTTTTAATGACCACAAAATCCAACTAGGCCTGGGACTTTCGTGAACCACCCAACCATATATTGGGATGAACCAAATATTTCTTTCATCCAATCACCCCTGTGCCATATTCCAAGCATGAATGTGGGATTCAAAACCAAACCAATTTAGGTTTCCTTGGGCTTTACTGCAATCCCCACCAAATCACTAGGCCCTAAACAAGCATGGATGCCTACATATTTCTCCACCTACACCGTGAGTAATTTTCCTACCCCCTAGTCTTGAGGCTCTACTATATATCCCACCATTCATCGGTTGAGGATTCCTAGGCATAATCGAGACTCCACCCTCCAGGATTTTCTGTATATCCCACCATTCACCAATCTATAATTCATATGCCTATCGAGGTACACAAAATATTACTTTACTACAATCGCACCCTATTTGGTCTAGGGATTCCCAAGCCTTATGTTATTTCTTTCAGAGACCACCCCACTTAGTTTCGAAATCATCCAAAAATCCATCTTAACCAAGTAAAAGAGAACCCATCACACCATGGCTATCCATAAATGGCAAGGCAAGGCTAAAAATCATTGTCACACCTGTAAAAACCCATGCTAATGACAACAAGAGAACCAAATACACAAATGCATGTACCATGCATTCCAAATATAGCAAGGAAATCAAACATGCAAATCGATACCTGCAAGTAATCATGCTATTGCTACTTGATCCTGATCTTCCTTGCTTGATCTTTATTTCCCCTTTCCTCTTGTTCCTTCCTTTGTTTTCCTTAATCCAATGCTAGAGTGCTCCAAGAATGCTCTAACTGTCCAAGAGTGAGAGAGAGAGAGAGTAGAGAGAGAGCTCCAAAAATGAACTGACAAAATTGTACCAGCTTGTAATATTCCTAATTAGCCACAGCTAATTGGAATATTAGATTTTGTATAGTTTTGCCGACTATAGCTTATTAATAAATAAAAAGTGAGAGGAGGGGTCTAACTCACTTAAATAAAATAAATTGTTTCCCTAGTAGCACAACATTATAACTTATGGGGAGCCATGGGGGTCCAACACCACGCAGAGGAGGGGGCCCACGTAGCCTCTAGGAGCTTCTGCGCAGTTTGATGAGGAGCACGTGGAGGAGGGGGAGACCACGTTAGGGTTTTGGAGAAGGGCTAGCGTTATAAAAGGTGAGAGGGCCATCTCATTTGGCATTCTTGTTGTTGATGATATTGGAGCTAGAAATTTTGTCTTCTTGAGCACGTTGGTTGTTTAGCCTGTCTGCAGCACTGTTTAGTGCGTTGAGTGTCTCCGGTCGAAGATCTCCCCCTTAGCCCCGGGGGACTTCGAGTGCCTGCTCGGGCAAGGTTTTTCCTTCAGTCTTTAGCGGGAGATTTGGTTGGTTGTTTGGCTGAGGAGCTGGGCTTCTCTTGTGACTGCGCAGTCTTTGGGAGAGAGGACGCAGTTTTCGTTGGAGGTGTTCCGTTGCGGGGATTTCTGCAGGAGTTCAGTGGATACCCAGTGTGGAGGATCAGTCTTTTTCAGGAGGAGGTTTCCTGAGGAGATTGCGGCACTATTACAGTTATTACCATTTTGCATCTGCGCTGAGCCTGGCAGGGGCAGTGTAATACCTTGAGGAGGGTTTTTGTGGTGTTTTTCGGAGGCTGACCATTTTTTATATGGTTTCTGGGTTTTGCCCGGGGTGGTGAGTACAGGTGATCTGCAGATTTTTAGCTCATTCGGGCAAGGGGATCAGCCCCTAGTTTCAGTTCATTCCAGCAGCAGCAGTTTACGGCAGTTTCCTAGCAGCTGGGACACAATTCCTTGTGACAGCCATTTCCTATCTGTCTGAGAGAGTCCTTCACTTGCCTTGAGTAAGAATAGGTGCTATCATTCTGATTATCCATTGTATTTCTTTATATTCTCAGATTAATAAAATGGCTCAGCATTTCCAGCATTTTTATGTGTATTTGCTTTATGTTCTATTTCTGGCATTTTCCATATTGTCGTGTGCTTGTATTGCTGTCTATTTCTCTTCCGGGATATTACAGTGGTATTAGAGCATAGATCTGGCTCAGCCTGTGGAGCTAGCAGTCTATGAGGCCGAGGGATAGACCCCACATCTGTTACAGGGGTAAGAGATACAGAGACATTGAGCGTAGGTTGGAGAACACCTACGGAGAGGGGGACTGTCTCAGAGTGTTTGACACCGATCAGGAGCAGCCCGAGATATACATAGATTAGGAGCAACCTGTGACAGATACAGATCAGGAGCAGCCTGTGACAGATACAGAGCAAGAGCAGCCTGTGGTGGACACAGAGCAGCAGGGTCCTATGGCAGACGACGAGGATGCGAGGAGATATAGGGAAACGCTCCTCAAGACAGTACAGGATCTGTCGAGACAGATGGAGACGATGGGGCAGAGGATCGCTATGATAGAGGTTAGGCAGTGTGAAACCCCAAGGGGTTTTCACACTGGTGAGGGATCGGGCACATCCCACCATATGCCAGAGCGTGAGGCTACCCCCCTTATGGCATCGCATGCACCCACACGATCCACTATGCCTACCTTCCTAGGACAGGACACAGGGGCAGGAGCACAGCAAGAGCCCGAACCGGGCCACATGGGTGACTACCTTGCAGAGTACCGGGCATACGGGCCGGAGTTCAGAGATCTTATCTCATTCAGAGACTTTGTTCAGCTCCAACGTGACAGTAGACCCTGTGATCATCACAGAGGGCACATGCATCATCATGATGACCACCGCGCAGCTAGCAGATTCCATTTGCCCACGTTTGATGGCTCATCAAACAGTTCGGTAAAGTCTTAGGTACAAAATTTGGACATCTATTTCCAGCTTAATCAGATGTCGCAGTCAGAGGCCATTAAGGTGGCAACATTACATTTCGATGGTGAGGCCCAGGACTGGTGGTTTCATGGGATGACGACACTCGGGCATTTTGTCGTGACGACATATGCCGAGTTTACCAGGAGGGTGATAGAGCGTTTTGACCGGAGGGATCCAGAACAGCACTTTGTTGAGCTGAAGAGGCTCAAGCAGACTGGGAGCCCTGAGACTTACATTTCAGATTTATTGAGGGTTTCAGTGATGGTGTCAGATCTATCCGCAGCCCGGATGATCTACATGTTTGTGGAGGGATTAGCAGAGCCACTTCGTGGCCTAGTCAGGTCGACTAGACCAGCTACACTCTAGGATGCTATCAGCAGGACCCGAGACTTACAGGATGCCTTACCCCGGACTCGGACACCTTATCCTCAGAGGCAGGCTTTCCAGCCTAAGGGGAAGGCCGCGAGGATTCTGCCTCCCGAGGGGAATCCCGGACGGGTGCAGGTTGATGATGAGGCCAGGAGGGAGATGAAGAAGAAGCGGTTGTGCTTCACTTGCCAGGAGCCATGGGCACCAGGGCATAGATGTGCTGCTGGGAAAGCACATTTCATTGAGGTCTTCTCCAAGAGAAGCAGGGAAGAGGATAAGGAGGATGATGTAGAGGCAGGAGATTGTCGTGCAGCGCAGGACACCTTACCACCTCCACCACCACCAGCAGGTGGTGCGTCGTTTGCACCTACTGGAGGAGCTCTAGCCGCATTGCGGGGAGTTCCCAAGTACTTGACGCTGCGCGTACGAGGGACAGTGCATGGTTAGTGAGTCTCAGTTTTGTTTGATAGTGGGGCAACCCACAACTTCATCAATGCACAGATGGTTGAGCGGAGAGGTATACAGAC
The DNA here is from genome assembly GCA_034641835.2 of Pinus albicaulis. Lineage (NCBI taxonomy): Eukaryota > Viridiplantae > Streptophyta > Pinopsida > Pinales > Pinaceae > Pinus > Pinus albicaulis. Next base: position 908,498,712 of record CM076578.1, on the reverse strand, counting down.
TGAGGGCTTTGATGGATTTTCAGTTTTGGTCCCAGGAGATCAAACCATGGTATGTGCTCGATATGTTCCCGAGTTATCAGTGACGATGGGAACCTACACATTGAAAGATCACTTTTTTGTGGTCGATATTCCGAACACCAACATGATACTGGGTGTTCAGTGGCTTATCACTCTAGGGAAGGTCACGACGGATTGGAAGGCCCTAGAGATGGAGTGGGATGATCCCAAGACAGGGAGGCATGAGAAGATACGAGGACAGCACACATATTCGCCTCAGACTGTTTCAGCTCATCGGATGGAGGCAACCTTCCGTAAGGGAGATATAGAGTGGGCAGTAGAGCTGCGGGCATCAGAGACAGTGACTACGGGACAGGCAGTGCACCCAGAGATACAGACCATCCTTGAAAGTTACGCCATAGTATTCAGGGATATTCCGCCAGGGCAGCCACCGGATCGGGGGTTTGAGCATACCATTGAGCTTCAGCAGGGTATACAGGCAGTGATCACCACACCTTATAGGCATCCCAAGGCCTATCGGGATGATATTGAGCGAGCTATTCAAGAGTTGCTGGCCCTTGGGCACATTCGGCCGAGCACGAGTCCTTTTGCTTCTTCTGTGGTGTTGGTGAAGAAGAAGGACGACACATTGCGGATGTGCATTGATTAAAAGGCTCTGAACAAGAAGACCCTGAAGAACAGGTACCCCATTCCCAGGATCGATGAGTTGATGGACGAGTTGAGGGGAGCACAGTTCTTCTCAAAGATTGATTTGATATCCAGGTACCATCAGATTCGCGTGAGGGAACAAGATATTCCCAAGACCACCTTCAGGTGTCATTATGGGCACTTCGAGTTTCTGGTTATGCCTTTTGGGCTGACCAACGCACCTGCCACCTTTCAGTCGTGCATGAACCATATCTTCCGCAGTCATCTAAGGAAGTTTGTATTGGTTTTCTTTGATGACATACTCATATACAGCAGGACATGGGAGGAGCATCTCCAACATATTAAGGCAGTGTTATGCATCTTGGGGGAACAACAGTTCTATGCCAATCTCTCCAAATGTGAGTTTGGGTTGACGGAGATGTTGTACTTGGGACATATCATAGGAGTGGATGGAGTGAAAGTCCACGAGGAGAAGATCAGGGCCATCAGAGATTGGCCAGAGCCGAGGAACGTGACTAAGCTTCGGGGGTTTATTGGCATTTTCACTTACTACAGGAAGTTCGTCAAGGGTTTCTCACAGCTCGCGGCACCCCTCACAGATTTGACAAAGAAGGGGGCATTCAGTTGGACAGATACAACACAGCGAGCCTTTGATAGGCTCAAGGAGGTGATGAGCAGCTGCCCCATGCTAGCATTGCCGGATTTCACACAGCCATTTTTCATGGAGTGCGATGCGTCAGGAGAGGGAATTGGTGCAGTGTTGATGCAGGGTCGTCACCCTATAGCTTTTGAGAGCCGGAAGCTCCTTCCGCATGAGAGGTTGTACTCCATATACGAAAAGGAGATGTTGGCCATTATGCATGCATTGGCCAAATACCGGCAGTATTTAGTGGGCAGCAGATTCAGGGTGAGATCCGATCACAACAGCCTCAAGTTCTTTCTGGAGCAAAAGCAGTTCCAGGAGAGGCAGTAGAAGTGGATCAGTAAGATCCAAGCGTATGACTTTGACATTGAGTACGTCAAAGGCAAGAATAACGTGGTAGCAGATGCCCTTTCACGTAGACCAGCCACGTTATCACTTATGAGCTTGGATACAGATTGGAGGGCTCGACTGTTGGTGGAGTACTCCAAGGACAGGTTTGCATGTGAGGTGTTGGATGGACAGGTAGCAGATGACAGGTACAAGGTGGTTGATGAGATTATCTACTACAGGGACAGGATCTTCTTGACTGAGGGATCTCAGCTTAAGAAGAAGATACTCCATGCATCTCATGATTCTCCATTGACTGGCCATCAGGGGTTTACCAAAACCTACTAGGCCATTAGAGAGAGGTTCTCATGGAAGGGCCTCAAGGAGGACGTACTCCAGCATGTCAGGGAGTGTGATGTTTGTCAGAGGAACAAGGGAGAGATGAGCCATCCCACAGGGTTGTTGCAGCCTCTTCCCATTCCATAGAGGAAATGGGAGAGCATATCGATGGACTTCATCATAGGGTTTCCCATGGTACAGGGCAAGGACTGCATCTTTGTCGTCGTTGGTCGACTGATGAAGTATGCGCATTTTTTCGCCATATCCGCGCACTACACAGCAGCACAGGTGGCAGAGCTGTTCTTCAGGGAGATTTTCAGGCTGCATGGTCTACCTAAGACTATTATCAGTGACAGGGACAGCCGCTTCATGGGCGGATTCTGGCAGGAGCTTTTCCGGCTAGTGGGGAAAAAGTTGACACCGAGCACTAGTTATCACCCACAGACGGATGGAAAGACAGAGATAGTTAACAAGTGGCTGGAAGGATACTTGCATAACTATGTCAGTGGGCAGCAACGAGCATGGCTGAAGTGGCTACATCTGGGAGAGTATTGCTACAACACAACGCATCACATGACCATTGGTATGTCACCGTTCTATGCATTGTATGGGTATCATCCTTTATCTTTTGCGGACATGATGTTTGGTGTTAACAGGGCTCCAAGAGCCAAGATTTGGATCCAAGAGAGTCAGGACATCCTCCGACCTCTCAAGGATAACATGGCCACAGCGCAGAATCAGCAGAAGCTGTATGCTAATAGACATCGGATAGAGAGACAGTTTGAGGTAGGAGACTTAGTCTACCTACGATTACAGCCATATTGGCAGTCGTCACTTAAACAGAAGGGGGCTGAGAAGCTGAAGCCCCGCTTTTATGGGCCATACAGGGTGATATGCAAGATTGCTTAGGTTGCATATGAGTTAGAGCTACCCCAAGGCAGCAAGATTCATAACATTTTTCACGTATCATGCCTGAAAAAGGCATTGGGACAGCAGGTGACAGTCACGGATGAGCTACCACCCACAGATGATGAGGGGCATCTGGTGTTGCAGCCAAAGGCTATTATCGATACCAGGGAGAGGCAGCTGCGGAGCAGGACGGTCCAGGAATTCTTGGTGAGGTGGAAGAATTTGCCAGATGAGGATGCTACTTGGGAGAATGAGAATATATTGCAGCATCCATCACTTCAGTTGCTTGAGGACAAGCAACGTTTTGCTGGGGGAGACTGTAATATTCCTAATTAGCCACAGCTAATTGGAATATTAGATTTTGTATAGTTTTTCCGACTATAGTTTATTAATAAATAAAAAGTGAGAGGAGGGTTCTAACTCACTTAAATAAAATAAAGTGTTTCCCTAGTAGCACAACGTTATAACTTATGGGGAGCCATGGTGGTCCAACACCACGCAGAGGAGGGGGCCCACGTAGCCTCTAGGAGCTTCTGCGCAGTTTGATGAGGAGCACGTGGAGGAGGGGGAGACCACGTTAGGGTTTTGGAGAAGGGCCAGCGTTATAAAAGGTGGGAGGGCCATCTCATTTGGCATTCTTGTTGTTGATGATATTGGAGCTAGACATTTTGTCTTCTTGAGCACATTGGCTATTTAGCCTGTCTGCAGCACTATTTAGTGCGTTGAGTGTCTCCGGTCAAAGATCTCTCCCTTAGCCCCGGGGGACTTTGAGTGCCTGCTCGGGCAAGGTTTTTCCTTCAGTATTTAGCGGGAGATTTGGTTGGTTGTTTGGCTGAGGAGCTGGGCTTCTCTTGTGACTGCGCAGTCTTTGGGAGAGAGGACGCAGTTTTAGTTGGAGGTGTTCCGTTGCGGGGATTTCTGCAGGAGTTCAGTGGATACCTAGTGTGGAGGATCAGTCTTTGTCAGGAGGAGGTTTCCTGAGGAGATTGCGGCACTATTACAGTTATTACCATTTGGCATCTGCGCTGAGCCTAGCAGGGGCAGCGTAATACCTTGAGGAGGGTTTTTGTGGTGTTTTTCGGAGGCTGATCGTTTTTGATATGGTTTCTGGGTTTTTCCCGGGGTGGTGATTACAGGTGATCTGCAGATTTTCAGCTCATTCCGGCAAGGGGATCAGCCCCTAGTTTCAGTTCATTCCAGCAGCAGCAGTTTCCTAGCAGCTGGGACGCAGTTCCTTGTGGCAGCCATTTCCTATCTGTCTAAGAGAGTCCTTCACTTGCCTTGAGCAAGAATAGGTGCTATCATTCTGATTATCCATTGTATTTCATTATATTCTCATATTAATAAAATGGCTTAGCATTTCCGGCATTTTTATGTGTATTTGCTTTATGTTCTATTTCTGGCATTTTCCATATTGTCGTGTGCTTGTATTGCTGTCTATTTCCCTTCTGGGATATTACACAGCTGATCCTAAGAAGCCTTTTTATTAATAACGCCTCTATTTTCTTCATTTTCCATTATTTTCCTTAATTTTCCTCATCACACGAAAATTGTGACCTTTCACCTTCCTTTTCTCTTAATTTCCATTTTTTTCATAAATAAAATGCCAATTAATGCCTCTTTCCTTTCCAAATTCTTTTCCATTGCCTTTTTCAAATTTCTCTTAGCCATAATAAACCAAATGAATACCCGCTAGGATGTTTTTCCCAACATTCAGTTTGGAATACGTGTCCCATGACCATGGTTATTATTTTTCCTTTATTAACTTTATTACGTGGAATTTTTACCAGGGTTGTTATAGAACCCTCCCCCTTAGGGGAACACCGTCCTCAGTGTTCAATGACACCTAAAACCAACAATATTGTTCAAAGCAAAACATATTTCCCATCGAGCCTTATAACTTATCTCGTTGCAGTATTTACAATGGTCAAACTGCTAAGAAGCAAATCAACATGACAAACATAACAACCATAACAACCATAATGACATGACACCCATACTACTTATTGGACTAGATTTATAATACAACTCGCGACATTATTTACATCCATATACATGTGTACATAAACCAAAACATATGCCAAAAAATTCTCTCAACGAGCGAATAAAGAAGGATATATAACCCACATTTGATCTGCCATCTCACATGTAGCTTCATCGGGCCCAAAGTTCTTCCACTGCACTTTAACTTGCTCAATTGCTTGGTTTTGTAGCATGAGCATCTTTATTTGCAAAATAAATTGTGGTTTCGGGTGGAATTGTCTATTTGACTCCACCTGCAATACACACCAATCAATCACATGATCAAATTTTTAACATACTTCTTAAGCAATGAGACATGGAAAACATCATGCACTTTCATTGTTGAAGGCAATGCAAGTCGATAAGCTATTGGTCCAATCCTTTTAATAATCTTGAAAGGTCCACAAAATTAAGGTACTAGCTTGGCACATGATCCAATCCTCAAGTATCTCTTCCTAAGATTGATGCACAAGTACACCTTTTCCCCAACCTGAAACTCCTTAAATATCTTGTTCCAATATTCATTACTTTTCTACGTGTCCTGTGTTACCTTTAGATTCTTCTTGATTACCTGCATTTGTTCCATCTCTGCCAACATTTTTGGTCCTATCATCACCATGTTCACTAGATTACTCCAACAGATGGGAGTATTACAATGCCTCAAACAAACTCATCCTCAGTGACTCCTGGTACCCATTGTTCTAAGAAAACTCAACCAATAGAAGGTACTCCTCCCATATCCTCTTTTGATGCATCACATTCATCCTCAACATGTCCTCCAATATCTTGTTGACCGTCTTTGTCTATCCATATTTCTGTGGATGATAAGTTGTGCCAAAGGCCAACTCTCTCCCCAAACCTATAAATACCTCCTTCCAAAACTTGGAAGTGAACTTAGCATCCTTTTCTGACACAATAATCCTTGGAACACCATGCAACCTCACTATATCTCTGATGAAGACTTGTGCTACATCGTTAGCTGAATAAGTAGACTTAACTAGAATGAAGTGCACTACCTTTCTCAATGTCTCTACCATAACCATGATGGAATCATGTTGTCTAGATGTCCTTGTGTTAGGTCTCTGTAACAAGCAAGATTGGCAAAGTCCGATCACAGAGTTAACATCATTTCAACCAACTTTGGGATTCTAGGATCTAGCCCTCCTGAATCCGGAGAGGGATCTCTCCAATATGTACAAAGATGGATATCGTCTTTGAAGTTTAGGGTGATGGTATTAGGCTAGTTATGAAGGCCAAGGGTTTTGTTTGGTTTTCTCAGATGGTTGAACATAGTTGCTGTCTGAGACGGAAAGATCTATATGCAAATAGGTTCAAAGGTGAGAAGTTGCAAGTGAACAAAATAAACTTTGATTCTAAAGAAAGATGATAGCAAGTTTTCAATCCATTGGGCTATGGAGTCATAAGAGAATTTAATTGAAACATCCAGGTTCAAGAGTAATCTATGGGGCAAGTCATCTAGGCCTAAGGATCTCTTTTAAAGTTTGATTTATGGAATGGGGTGATACAAAAAGAAAGGGAATTAATAGATGCAGAACAAAGAGAAGCCCAGGATCTGGTAAGTACTTTGAAACTAGCCAGCCTTTGACCAGGCACTTAAGAAAAACATAGAAGCAAACTAGGATCTGGTAAGTACTTTGAAACTATCCAGCCTTTGATACACTTCTAATAGAACACAGATTTAAAACAAAGGGAAACTTGAAGGCAACCTTTGGAGCAGAGACTAGCGGGCAGGGCTCACCTTTCTCCTCATCTTAGTTCTCCTTTACTCAGTTATTTCCAAGACAATCACCAAGATAACACAGAATGGCCCAAGATCTGATAAGTACTTTGAAACTAGTCAGCTTTTGACACATCCTAAGGGAAACAGACAGATAGTTGAGCAAACAAGAAAGGGACTCAGGGCTAACCTTTGATTTCCTCAATTCATTCCTTACACAACATATATGAAAGTTACATTTAAAAACAACATTCGGCAGTGACGAAAAGATGAGGGAACGCCAGCATCTCTGTGCTTAGACCGAATTAAATCATTTCTAAATAACACAATAAGAAGAAAACATTGGGATAAAGATTTTTCAGCCAGAGAAGATCACTGGTATACAAAAAATTCTAACACTGTTTAAACTGTTCTTTATAGTGGAAAATGAAACAAATTGAAAACTGAAATAAAATGACAAGTTACAGTGAGAATAACATCACCATCAACATAGACCAGGATCCCATAAATCAGCTTGTATTGATTGCTTCAAACCGGTTACAATCTTCAAGTCCAATGTTTTAATTCACCTCTCTTCACAACCTAACCTATTTGTTACAAGCAGAGCTCCAAGAGCCCATGAAACCGCTATTTACAGTCAAGAGTTTTCCACTCAGAAACAGCTATAATGCTTCAGCAATTACATTGACAACCAACTAATCCAACCCCTCACTCATCTTCTATTGAAGTATTTATAGAAGGATGAGGAGGTGAGATCTGATGAAAAGATCTCGAATACAATTAATGCAGAATTAATGTCTTCCTGACCCCGGGAGGTTCGATGAAGAAATTCTACAGGTGTTACATTGCATTAATGTGTTTATACTTAAGAAGTAAGCTCGAAGAGAGCTTATATTGACCTTTGAGGCTCTGCGTACTGTTAGGGTTGCTCTGCAGATATTTTGTCGTTGAAATCATGTGCAGTAATAACTTCTTTGGTTGTTCAAGGCATAATATCTGATCCTGTTCAATAAATTCATCCTCTGTTTGAGCTTTCTGAGGCAATAGGTGGCACTGTGGTGGTTGAGGAATCAATTCGCCTCGAAGTATGGCGGTGGAGGCGATCTGTCTGCCGAACACTTTTAGGTTTTGTTTTAATCCGTGTTCTGAGCCGGGGATTAGGCTTTTGATAACCGTCTTAGCCGTAATCCCCGCCTATCTTCTCACAAAACCACTGCTCTGGTTCATTTTATCTTTAATCCGATACTCTTTCTCTGCTCTGATATTGGCGGCCTTCTTCAAGCTTTGCGGGGACGTGCGGCAACCAAAGCTCATGAAACTTTGTAAATATCTCTGTTCTTCTCCGTATGATCAATTCCCTGGACAAACCGGGAGGATTGGAGTCGTCACTCTCATCCTTCAGATTTCGTAGAATACGAAGAAAAACCCTTTGAAAACCTGCAAAAAACAAGAAAAATGAGGAAATCCTGCGTTATATGGGCAGACTGCATCGGAGGGCGTGCGGGCGGATGGAGGGATCGGGACCGTTGATCGTATTGCGATCAACGGTTGGGAACAAATCAAACGGTCAACGAAGAGGAAAGTGGACCGTGTGATGGAATCAGGAGAGGAGATGCAGACTGTCGATCTACAGAGATCGACGGCGGGGATTGGATTTTAAACGTGCCGGGACAAAATTAACGGGCGAGCAAATCGGTTAAAGGACGAGCGGGAAAGATGATCGGGGACCGTCGGATGGGAGGGCCCAGATCCGACGGCAGGGGTGAATCCCGCTGCGGGGCCATAGGACAATGATTAACGCGCGGGAGGCGGACACAGAATGGCGGTTTTCGGGGTGAGGTGGAGAACACGTGTCAATCGGCGCGTGGAATCGCTGGCCGACGGCACAAAACCACCTCCGGACGAAAGGTGGTGTGGGCACATACCAGCGGGAAAGGAAAACAGCGCGGCGGAATAGGGGGAGGGGTCCACCAGCTGACGGGACACTCCGCACCGTTGATCCGTGGGACAGATCAACGACGGAGTTTTAATATTATTTTCTTCGTTGGAAAAATAAAACAAACCCATTTTTGCATTTTACAAAGGTTTTCAATGTTTTTCGGGTAATGAATTATTTCCGAGTTTAAGCGCCTGGCGGGTTTAGCACGCGGTTCCGGCGTGGGGATATATGGAAGAAAAACAGAAAGGGGCTTAGCCTGAGGGGCTAAAGCTTAACACATAGAAACGCATGTTTTCTATGGTTTTTGAATAAATTTTGCAAGAGGGGAAAGGCTCCGATAGATCAAAAAGTGGGTTTTTGATTTTTTAGGAAATGAGATTAATGGAGGGACATGGGATATAAAGGGTTTGAAGGGGTTATTGATGGGGGAAAGGAGAACTGAGGGAATGAGGAAAAAGGAGGAAGAGGAGAGGAAAAAGGAGGATGCAGCAACACTTTGATTAGGATTTTCATGGTATATCAGAGGCAGAGAGCAGAGAGAGTATGTAGAACCAACAGTAGTTTGGACTCTTATCAACAAACTTCAAGTACCAAAAATTTCCAGGATTTTTAAACTTGTTTCTTGAAGGCTGCAAAGAACATTTAGCCACCAACTGCTATAATTGAAAAATATGGGTGGCTAACAGTGGCTCCACTTGGGGATGGCGTCTTCTCGAAGATGTCAAGAATTTCAGACTTGATTTCTCTGGGATGCTGACTGGTGGCTGATGTCTGATCACTTGCTCTTGCTTTTCTTCTGGACAAAGTAAGGTCAATTATGAAAGAAAGCTGAATTACATCAATACAACTTCTACCTACCCCAATCCTACTGATCTAACATTTTTTCTTCATCAGAGTGCATTTGGATTGGCAAACTCTTAACAAAACATTTTATTCTTTTGAAAGCAGTAAATATAATCTACTTCTACTCCTTATTTCTCCCCGAACTCAGATTAAACAGTTGAGTTCAGATATTCCTCTACCTATTCTATTGTTTGTTGGGATTAAACAGTCCAACAAACTTTCATTCTCTAAATTCTACAACAGAAATTTAAAAATAGCCAAGCCAAGATTGAACTGTTCGACTTGCTATGATCTATGGCATAAAGACAAGCTGCACATAGATTATTATTTGCAGAAAATTTAAAATCAAAACAGAAGGCTTAAGATCTGAAAATTTTCTCATTATGGCCTTCTCTCATATTCACAGCTCTGTTCTTTCTTTTCAGTGAGCTATCTTTGCTTCTCTTCTGGTTCAAGTTTTGAGTGAATTAGAACCAGGTCTTTTCTCTTTGACTCAGAAATTGGAGTAGTTTTGAGTCAGTTCTTTGGAAACTTTGGTTCAGATTTTGAGTTTGTTTGAACCTTCATTTCTACCCTAATCTAACTACTGATAAGCCAAGATTAAACAGTTTGGCAAATCAAATTTGCTACCCTATCAGCAGAAAATTGAAAGCTAATTAGTCAAGATTAAACAGTTTGACCAATTAGAAGTGTGTTTCAAGGAGTGGCATTTAAGCTTGCACACTTTCAGATTTATTTCTCTTTTTTGGCATGGGGCTTTGCCTTTCTTGTTTTCATTTCTGCCCTCTTTTCTTTCTTTCTTTGTTTTTTGTATTTTTTGATTTTTCATAACTTAAAATGCAATAGTGGATGAGATATTTACAATGGAAAAGGCAAAAGGCTTCAAACATGAAATAATTTTAAGAAAGATAATGCTTAAGCATCCTGCCATTGACAGGACCCCCAAACAATTCTGTTCCATTCAGTTTTTGTAAGAAGAATGCATTGTTCCCAGCAACTGAATGAATGGAGTAAGGGCCAAGCCACAGATTGTCAAATTTACCATGCTTTCCCTTTTCTTCTCTTTTGGAGTCCCACTTTAAAACTTTGTCCCCAATTTTGAAATCCCTGGCCTTTGTTCTCTTGTCAAATATCTTCTTGATATTGTCTTGCTTTTGTAATGCTTTGTGGTACACTTCCTCCCTGATTTGCTGAAGATGGATGGTCTGATTTATCCTTCTGATTATGTCATTCTCTTCAGTCTGTAACTCTTGAATTAACTTCATAACTGGTACACCAAGGCTGTTAGGAAAAATTGCATCTGTACCATACACAAGCTGGAAGGGTGACATACCAATGGATTTCTTCAATGTTAATCTGTCAGCCCATAGTGCATGGACCAGCTTTATGTGCCAAGACTTCTTGTTATCCTCCAATAGTTTCTTTATTATATTCACTAAGCTTTTGTTGGAAGATTCTGCAAGTCCATTACCTTGAGGGTAATAGGCCGTGGAGTGTCCCAATGTTATCTGATACTTATGACAGAATTCAACCATTTTCTTTGATCCAAATGCTGCTGCATTATCTGTAATGATCTTGGTAGGACAGCCAAATCTGGAAAGGATATTGGTTTCTATGAATTTTATGATAACTGAATCATTGGCCTGTCTACAAGGAATGGCTTCTATCCACTTAGTGAAATAGTCTGTGGCAGTGAGGATCCACCGGCGTTGAGCAGAAGATGAAGGGTGGATTTCTCCTATGAAGTCAAGTCCCCACTGTTGAAAAGGGGCTTCAACAGTAATTGGATGCAGAGGAAGGGGTAGTAATTTTCTCTTGCCCTCGAACAATTGGCATTTATGGCAAGTGGTTGTTAGTTTATGTACATCAGGAAAAAGAGTAGGCCAATAGAAACCAGCCCTCAAAAAAATTTTGGCTGTTGACTTCCAGTACAAATGGCCTCCACACTCTCCTTCATGGAATTCCTGCTTAATCTTTTCTGCATCAAACTCAGGCAAACATTTAAGCAATATACCACTAGCATTTTTCCAATAAAGACGTTTATCAATAATGCAATAGTTTACAGCCTTTAACTTTAGGAATCTTGCCTTTGTCTTGGATAAACCAGGAGGTGTGTTTAGATTAAGCAAAACATAAACAATATCAGTATACCAAGGAGAATTCGCAAAATAATCTTCAACAATGGGAGTTGAGAATTCTTCTTGGTCATCCAGAGCATTAATCATGTTAATATCAAGGACTTCACAATTTGATTCAGCCATTAACCTCGCTAGACCCTGACCTTTGATGAGCTTAGTGGGTTTAATCTCTAAATCATATTCAAGGATAACAGCAATCCACTTACCTCTCTTACCATCTGGATCCTGGGTTAGAATATCTTTAACAACTGAATTTGGGACAAAGGCAATGATATGTGAGTGAAGGATGTATACCCTGAAGTCTTTTAAAGCTTTTACCAAAGCAAAAGCCTGTTTTTCCATAATGTTATACCTCAAAGGGGCATCCCTTAATGCCTTGATAAAGAATGCAATGGGCTGCTCTTGTCCTTGTGGGTTTTTCTGTAAAAGGACAGCAGCTATAGTATGTTCTGATGCAAATGAGAAGATATAAAAATCTTTCGAGAAATCAGGACTTATGAGAACCGGTGTTTTGGTTAACGCTTGTTTTACCAGTTCAAAGGATGTCTTTGCTTCTGAGGTCCATTTTACCCCTTGCTCCTTCTTCAACATGTTCGTGATATTTCTAAGGAGCTCAGCCAAGTTGGGGATGAATCTTCGCAAAAAGTTAATCTTCCCTATGAAAGACTGCAACTCTTTGATATTCCGAGGATGAGAGATTTGCAATATGGCCTCAATCCTCATGGGATCTATCTTTATGCCCTGCTCTGAAATGATATGCCCAAGAAGCTTGCCTTCTTGGAGACCAAATAATGTTTTCTTGGGGTTCAAAGATATCCCAAACTTTCTGCACTTCTCGAAAACTTTCCTCAAATGTTCCAAATGTTCTTCATCTGTTTTTGAAAACACAGTTACATCATCAAGATAGATAATGATGAAGAAGCCCAATTCTTCCAAGAATGCTATGTCCATGGCTCTCTGAAAGGTTTCTCCAGCATTCATTAGACCAAAAGGCATTTTCACATACATGAAAGTGCCCCAAGGTGTAGTAAAAGTTGTCTTTAATTGATCATCAGGGTGGACTAGGACTTGATTATACCCTGAATAGCCATCCAGCAAAGAAATTCTTTTAGACCCTACCACCTTCTGCAAAATATGATCCATCTTGGGTAAAGGGTAGTTGTCTTTCAATGAAGCTTTGTTTAAATTCCTGAAGTCTATACAAAGCCTGATTTCTCCAGTCTTTTTCCTAACTGACACCAGATTAGATACCCACTCAGAATATCTAATAGGGACAATAATGCCAGCATCATGCATCTTCATAATTTCCTTTTTAACCAATGGCAACTGGACAGGGTTGATTCTGCGCAGTTTTTGTTTGAATGGTTTTTGGTTTTCTTTAAGAGGGATTTTGTGCTGTATTATTTCAGTGTCATAGGATTTAAGATCTTCGTAACTCCATGCAAAAACATCAGAAAATTCTTTAAACAGCTCTAAGTATTTGAGTTTAATGTGATCTGGTAGAGTTTTAGACAGTTTGATCAATCTCGGTTTTTCCTTACTGCCTATATTACATTCCTCCACTTCAGTTTCCACAGGTTCCAGTTTTGGTTTGTTGGCCACATCATCAAAATCAAATAGTTCTTCTAGAGGGGCCAAACCCTTGGGCAGACTACCATTATTAGAATGCAGAGTTTCCATTTCTTCTGTTTCAGGTTTTGGACTTAATTCTGTTTGGTGTGTGGATGCGATAGTCTGAAGGTTTATATCTACCAGCTGTGGAGATGGTTCTTCTTCACCAAGAAAATTTTCTTCACTGCAGTCTGTATCATAGTCTGAATCTGAACTATGGGGTTCAAACTCATTTCTAAATTGCATGAAGTCTTCTATTTGTTTATCTCCATCAAATACCTGCCAATATTTCTTGTTATCTGGGATAGCTGGTCTGAATTTTATCTGAGAGGTGTCATCATACAACATTGGGCAGGTTCTAGCAGCAAAGGCTAAATTGTGGGCTGCAATGTTTCTTTTCCTTGGGACAAAAGATAAGGTGTACTCCTCAAATGTTTTTAAAAGATCAATGACATCATTCCTATAGGCCCTAAGTCTGGGGTGATTTGCATTGTACTCCCCATTGACTTGCCTAATGATTAATTCAGAATCCCCATATACATCGATTCTGCTGGCACCTAATTTTTTCAAAAGATGCAAGCCTAAGAGAAGGGATTCATATTCTGCTATGTTGTTGGAACACTGAAAGTTTAATTTGCATGAGATACATTCTGTATGATTGTTTTCAGTGTTAGTAATCCAGACACCTGCACCAGCATTTGTTTTGGTGCATGACCCATCAAAATACATAGTCCAGAGAGGCAGATTTTCAGTTTGGTGAATGGACGTTGTATCATTTGATCCCTCAAGTTTTTCATCGGGTTGAGGACTGTCTTTCTGACTGTCAAGTTTTGAGCTTAAAGGATTGATAACTTGGAGTTCCAGGTCTATGTTAAGTTTGCTAGGATCTTCAGACACAATAGACTGTTTCGGCATTTCAATCTTGTGTTCCCCCTCTTTTATTTCAACCATCGATTCTATTGAAGCAATTTGTTCGGTGAGTGCTTCATCATTAAACATGATGAAAGAATCAAGGCTTGTGTTTATAGCATAGAGAGGGGAGTTTTGGGGCCGATCCTGACTTGTTACTGTGTACTGCATGTGGGATTCCCTATAAAGCTTCCTAGTATGATTGAAAACAGGGATAGTTGCATAGGTCATGTCCATTTGCATGGTTCCCTGTAACTTAGCCCCCCAAGACCTTGATAAAAGCATTCCGTACTTCGGGGGGACATCAGCCACAACAACATCCATGACTAAACATTTGGCTGGAATTTGGGCTAAATTAACACAGAGATCTTTAATCAATCCAAGACACTTAACTCTGTTTGAGTCAAAAGAGTACAGATCTTTGTAAGGTCTGGTAATTTCAAGACCCAGGCTCTCCATTATAGCTTTTGGCATTAAATTATGGGAAGCACCTGAATCATGCATAGCATTATGCAGAACTTTGTCATGAATGTTTAAGCTTACATAAAAGGGAGGGACAGGACCTTCTTGGAATTTTCCTTCAATCTTTGGACCAAAAATAAGCTCTGGTTGGTCATCATTAATATTGAGAGTATCTTCATTATCTTCTAAGTTTAAAGCCTTCAAAATTTTGGACCTATATACATGTTGGGCAGCTAACTCAGTCAAAGGGACAGAGATTTTAATCTTTGAGATTTCCTGTTCTAGGCTGAAAAGGTTTTGATTCCTCAAAGTATTGACTTCAGCCTTGTTTGCTGCCACTTTATCAGCAATAACAGCTTGCTGATTTGGTTTATCTACAGTTGGAACAGTTTTTCTACCAGGAGTACTAACCGAAGTGCTAGTACTACTATTGTTTGCACTCTGTTTTTCGATGTTTTGAGTGTTTTTCTCTTTATCATTACAAGAATCGACAGCCACCGCTTTGTCCTTTTGTTTGACTGTTTTAGACTTGGTTGCAGTGTTGTTTTGAGAAGGTTTGTCAGAGGTTTTATTGCTGGGGGTTTGTTGATTAGATCTACTTCTGAGTTCATATTCCCTTAAAGGCTCTATGACAGCGTTCTCCATGTTTTGATAGCTGTTTTCAGCATCATCTCTTCTGTCATCGTAAGGTGTATAAAGACCTTGTTTATTATCATAATGAACCTCAAAGTCATCATCATCTACCCCAAATAAGTTTATATCATCTTCCTCTGTTATTTGATCTGTTTGTTCAACCTCACTTAAAAAGTTCTGATGAAAGGGAGGAATGACCTGCTGATCATCTTCCCTAGGTCTGTTTGGAGGCTGATTTCTTCTAAGATTCTGATTCTGGTTTTGGTTTCTGTTTTGAGGAGCGTTTTGATTTAAACTTGCTTGCGCTCTCTCTAGAATGCTCATTTTCTTCATCATTTCTTCCATCATTCTTTCCATCTTTGAGCTTGAAGTAGAAGGGGAGGATTCCTCCCTAAAAGATACTCTCTTTTCAGCTTTCATCCTTGCTCTTTTCTCCATGAGGTTCACCTCCACAGAAAGGGCACCTCTTTGCATATCTTCAAGGGTTGCAAAGACTCTTTCTCTGAGCGAATAAGTCATATCTGGATCAAACCCTTCAGGAAATTTGTTTAAGGCTGATCCCTGAGGAGGTTTCAGTTCAGGGGAAAGTGCGTTATACACACTGTTGAATCTGGTACAATAAGCTTGTACACTTTCCCCAGGGTTCCTATGGAGATTGTTATAGTCCGCAAGGACTTGGAGAGGGTTTTTTCTTACTTCCCATTTGTTTAAAAATGTTTGATGGAAGGCTTGAAGGTCGTTAATACTATGGGGGGTTAAACCTTTAAACCATTTTCTCACATCTCCCCCCAAATTTTGAGCAAACAATCTGATTTTGACAGATTCATTATCGATTTCATTTCTGTCAAAGTAGTCATTCATCTTGTCCACATGTTGAGATGTTGTTATGGTATTATTAGCATCATATAATGGAATTTTGGACTGATAATCTTGTGGAAGATTGACTAATGGTACAGGAAGGACTAAGGGAGCATACCATGCTGCCATGATATGTGGTGGGGGTAGGTTTACAAGTGGAGGTGTGGGTTGAAGTGGAGTGGTTTGAACAGTGGATGAAAGATGAACAGAAGTGGATGGAACAGCAGTAGATCTCTGAGCTGATCTTGGATGAGAGACACCTAGATTATGTAAGAAATGTAAATCAGGAGGTGTTGATTCTCTGTTCCCAAGAGTCTCACTGGTTTCGGGAGATGAAAGGGTAGGCTCAGAATCTAACTGATCTAAATCACCAAATGACCTAGTTCGGAATGGGTTTAATAAGTCAATTTGTGATTTATGAAGAGCTGAAAGGTTTTCAGGGACTGAATTGGTTCTTAGGGGTGGTCTGAAGATAGTTGAGGAGTGTGTCCTAGGAGACTTCCTAAGAATTCTTTCTGGGTTATCAACCATTTCAGGAGGATCTAGGTCAGGATGGGCTCTAGTGTGAATCTTTTTAGGAGCCACAATGTTTATATGTTTAGACCCACCTAAACAAGAGAAGTTCAACCAGATATGACAATCTTTAGACGGTTAACTAATCTGCTTTCTCAATTCGTATCCTGCAGTCCTTTAACTGAATTTGAATGATTTTATAATGATAAGGGTTCTTTCCAGTGGAGTCTTAAGGTCTGTTCAGGATGGTGGAGTCGCCAGGTGGAAGGCTCGAAGTATTTTTCAAGGAATATACTATCCACCACAGTGTTTGTGAAACATTCTTTTTCAAGGATATCTCAAAACACAACAAACTCTAACCAGAGATTGACTGGGAGGGCATTCACCAGATATGTCACCCTCAGAAGAGGATGAGATCCGGAGGCTACCTGGCCCTTTCCAGACTCTGTCTAAGAGTATAGGGTAAAACACATCAAAGACGTATACAAGATATCAAAACTAGTGTTTTACTACCAATCTAAAATGTTTTTGGTATTTTCTGAATTGTTTATATTTGTGGTTTAAAAGAATGTCCTAACTTTGCCTCAAAACTTAGCTACGGTTATGAAACAAAGACAGTCTATCCTTATGGCTAAGCTAGCTGATTTTCCAAGGTTAGATAAGAACTTAAAAGAATCCTAGGATTGACCTAGTTTGTCACTGATTCAATTGATCTTCATCTTAATTACCATTTTCTTGGTAGTGCTTGGAAAGGCTGCTTTTTACTCTCAAGATGTTGTATGAAGATTCTGGGTTCGGTCCCCAGCGGAGTCGCCAGAAATGTTAGGTCTCTGTAGCAAGCAAGATTGGTAAAGTCCGATCACAGAGTTAACATCATTTCAACCAACTTTGGGATTCTAGGATCTAGCCCTCCTGAATCCGGAGAGGGATCTCTCCAATATGTACAAAGATGGATATTGTCTTTGAAGTTTAAGATAATGATATTAGGCTAGTTATGAAGGCCAAGGGTTTTGTTTGGTTTTCTCAGATGGTGGAACATAATTGTTGTTCTAAGACGGAAAGATCTATATGCAAATAGGTTCAAAGGTGAGAAGTTGCAAGTAACAAAATAAACTTTGATTCTAAAGAAAGATGATGGCAAGTTTTCAATCCATTGGGCTATGGAGTCATAAGAGAATTTAATTGAAACAACCAGGTTCAAGAGTAATCTATGGGGCAAGTCATCTAGGCCTAAGGATCTCTTTGAAGTTGGATTTATGGAATGGGGTGATACAAAAAGAAAGGGAATTAACAGATGCAGAACAAAGAGCAGCCCAGGATCTGGTAAGTACTTTGAAACTAGCTAGCCTTTGACCAAGCACTTAAGAAAAACATAGAAGCAAACTAGGATCTGGTAAGTACTTTGAAACTATCCAGCCTTTGATACACTTCTAATAGAACACAGATTTAAAACAAAGGGAAACTTGAAGGCAACCTTTGGAGCAGAGACTAGCGGGCAGGGCTCACCTTTCTCCTCATCTTAGTTCTCCTTTACTCAGTTATTTCCAAGACAATCACCAAGATAACACAGAATGGCCCAAGATCTGATAAGTACTTTGAAACTAGTCAGCTTTTGACACATCCTAAGGGAAACAGACAGATAGTTGAGCAAACAAGAAAGGGACTCAGGGCTAACCTTTGATTTCCTCAATTCATTCCTTACACAACATATATGAAAGTTACATTTAAAAACAACATTCGGCAGTGACGAAAAGATGAGGGAACGCCAGCATCTCTGTGCTTAGACCGAATTAAATCATTTCTAAATAACACAATAAGAAGAAAACATTGGGATAAATATTTTTCAACCAGAGAAGATCACTGGTATACAGCAAATTCTAACACTGTTTAAACTGTTCTTTATAGTGGGAAATGAAACAAATTGAAAACTGAAATAAAATGACAAGTTACAGTGAGAATAACATCACCATCAGCATAGACCAGGATCCCATAAATTAGCTTGTATTGATTGCTTCAAACCGGTTACAATCTTCAAGTCCAATGTTTTAATTCACCTCTCTTCACAACCTAACCTATTTGTTACAAGCAGAGCTCCAAGAGCCCATGAAACCGCTATTTACAGTCAAGAGTTTTCCACTCAGAAACAGCTATAATACTTCAGCAATTACATTGAAAACCAACTAATCCAACCCCTCACTCATCTTCTATTGAAGTATTTATAGAAGAATGAGGAGGTGAGATCTGATGAAAAGATCTCAAACACAATCAATGCAGAATTAATGTCTTCCTGACCCCGGGAGGCTCGATGAAGAAATTCTACAGGTGTTACATTGTATTTATGTGTTTATACTTAAGAAGTAAGCTCGAAGAGAGCTTATATTGACCTTTGAGGCTCTGCGTACTGTTAGGGTTACTCTGCAAACATTCTGTCGTTGAAATCCGGTGCAGTAATAACTTCTTTGGTTGTTCGAGGCATAATATCTGATCCTGTTCAATAAATTCATCCTCTGATTGAGCGTTCTGAGGCAATAGGTGGCACTGTGGTGGTTGAGGAATCAATTCGCCTCAAAGTATGGCGGTGGAGGCGATCTGTCTGATGAACACTTTTAGGTTTTTCTTTAATCCGTGTTCTGAGCCGGGGATTAGGCTTTTGATAACCGTCTTAGCCGTAATCCCCGCCAATCTTCTCACAAAACCACTGCTCTGGTTCATTCTATCTTCAATCCGATACTCTTTCTCTGCTCTGATATTGGCGGCATTCTTCAAGCTTTACAGGGACGTGCGGCGACCAAAGCTCATGAAACTTTGTAGATATCTTTGTTCTTCTTCGTATGATCGATTCCCTGGAAAAATCGGGAGGACTGGAGTCGTCACCCTCATCCCTTAGATTTTCATAGAATACGAAGAAAAAACCTTAAAAACCTGCAAAAAACAAGAAAAATGAGGAAATCCTGCGTTATATGGATAGACTGCATCGGAGGGCGTGCGGGAGAATGGAGAGATCGGGACCGTTGATCGCATTGCGATCAACGGTTGGGAGCAAACTGAACAGTCAACGGGAAAAGGTGGTCTGTACAACAGAATCGGGAGAAACGAACGAGAGCCGTCGATCCGCGGAGATCGACGGTGGGGATCGGCTCTTGGAAGCGCCGGAGAAGATTTAACGGGCGGGTGAGTTCATTAAAGGGTGAGCGGAAAAGGTGATCGGGGACCGTCGGATGGGAGGGCCCAGATCCGACGGTGGGAATGAATCCCGCCGCACGGCTATAGGACGAGGTTTAACGCGCGGGAGATGGACATGGCACGGCGGTTTTCGGGGCGAGGTGGAGAACACGTGTCGGCCAGCGTGTGGAATCGCTGGCCGACGTTCTAAAACTGCTTCCGGACGAAAGGTGGTGCGGGCACAAAAACCGGTGGTTATGGAAAACAGCGCGGCGAAAAAAGGGGGGGGTCCACCAGGTGGGAGGTACACTCCGCACCGTCGATCCGAGGGACAGATCGACGGCTGAGTTTTAATACGATTTTCTTGGGTGGAAAAATAAAATAACCCCGACTTTACTTTTTACAAAGGTTTTCAATGTTTTCGGGTGATAAATTATTTCTGAGGGTTAAGCGCCCTGCGGACTTTAGCACACGGTTCCGGCGAGGGAACATATGGATGGAGAGAAAGCGGGGGCTTAGCCTGAGGGGCTAAAGCCCAACGCATAGAAAATGTATGTTTTTCTATGGTTTTTTAATGACTTTTGCAAGAGGGGAGAGGTTCCGATAGGTCAAAAAGTGAGTTTTTGACCTTAGGAAATGAGATCAATGGAGGAATAAGGGATATAAAAGGGTTTAATGGGGTTTTTTTATGGATGGAAGGAGACTTGAAGAAATGAAGGGAAGATGGAAGAAGGGGGAAGGAAAAAGGGGAAGGATGCAGCAATATTTGATTCAGATTTTCATGGAACATCAGAGGCAGAGAAGATGAGGAGTATGTAGAACCGAACAGTAATTTGGACTCTTACCAACAGACTTCAAGTACCAACAATTTTTCAGGATTAAACTTGTTTCTTGAAGGCTGCAAAGAACATTTAGCCACCAACTGCTATAATTGAAAAATATGGGTGGCTAACACCTTGAAAAACATGTGATGAAGTCCATGGAAATGACATCCCACTTCCACTCTAGAGTCAGAATCAGTTGTAGTAGTCCACCTAGATGCTTACATTCTTCTTTCACCTGCTGACAGTCCAAACATCTAGCCACAAACTCTGCCATGTGCTTCTATAGATTCGGCCAGTGATAAAACTTCTTCACTGATGTCAATGTATTATGGTATCTTGGGTGACCTGAGTATGGTTTTGCATGAAACTCTCGCAAGATAGTCTTCTTGAGCTCATTTTCATATTTCACATATATCTTGTCCCTAAATATGACCAAACCATTTGTTGTAAGACGATAGTCCACATCATGCCCACCTATACCCTGTTATAACCTGTTCTTAAGCTCCATGTGCATGTCATATTGTTGCCTGTAAGATTTGATACTGTAATTTTGTCCCATAAGAAATCATAGTTGTTATATGGTTCACTTGTATCTTCCTGCTAAGAGCATCTGCAACCTTGTTCCCTTTACCCTTGATGTGCTAGATCTTTAATTCAAACCCACGAATCGTGGCCAACCATCTAGCTTGCCTGACATTCAGATTCAGTTGGTCAAATAAATACTTCAATCCACCATGATCACTGATCAATACAAACCTCCTGCCAAGAAGATAGTCCCTCCACATCTTCAATGCATGGATGATCATTGCCAACTCAAGATCATGTGTCAAATAATTTTGCCCGCGCTCATTTAGTTTTCATGACTCATAGCACACTATTTTTCCCTTCTGCATAAATAATCCATCAAATCCTCTCTTGAAAGTATATGTACACACCACAAACTCTTTGTGTGGATTTGTAATATTTAACACTAGAGCATTCATCAACAACTACTTCAATTTCTCAAAACTTGCTACACACTCTTCTGTCCATTCAAATTTATTACCTTGCCTCTGCAGTGACGTAATAGGATATGCAATTTGAGAGAAGTTCCTAATGAACCTCCTATAATAACCTGCTAGCCCCATAAATGATCTTACCTCATCCAAATTTCTAGGAGTTTCCCACTCCATGATAGCCCTTATCGTTTTTGGATCCACTACTATGACTTCCTTGGAAATAACATGTCCCAAGTAATGTACCTTTGTCTAAAAGAAACTGCATTTACTGAGCTTAGCATACAACTGATTCTCTTTGAGAAATCTTAATATTATTTCTAAGTGTTCAACATGTCCAATAAGGGAGCAACACACTATTCATCAAGCACTTAAAGGTAGCTGGAGCATTATTCAAACCAAATGGAACTACAAAATACTCATAATGCCCATAACTGGTCCGAAAATTTGTCCTGTAAATATCCTCTTCCTGGATGCATACCTAATTGTATCCTGATCTCAAATCAATCTTTGAGAACATTGTTTATTCCTTCAACTGATCAAACAAGTCATCAATCCTCGGCAACAGATACCTATTCTTGATGGTTACCTCATTCAACTACATGTAATCAATGGATATCCTTAGAGTACCATATTTCTTCTTTACATGCAACACCGGTACACCCCACGGTGATACACTTGGCCTAATGTATACCTTGTCAAGCATTTCCTTCATTTGCAACTTTAACTCTACTAACTCTGGAGTGTTCATCCTGTAAGGTGATTTTGTTGTTGGTGTTTCCCCTGGTACCAAATCAATAGAAAATTCCACTTATCTATGAGGTGATAACTCTGAAATATCTACTGGAAACACAACTTGAAACTATTGTATGATTGGGTACCTGCTTAATATATTTGCACCCTCATCCTCCTTACCTTTATCACTAGAAATATGCATTGCAAATAACACACACATTTTTCTGTGAATGCGCTTTTCTTGCATAGTTGTCATCATTCTAAATTATGTTGCTTTCTTCTTACCCTGCAATACTCTCTGCTCTCCATTGTCATCCAAACACTTTATAGATTTTTCATAATTATATCCAGGGTCAATAAAAATAGGAACAACTTGATCAAAAATCTTACCATCCATCTCAACGATAGATGCTTGGTGATCTAACTGTCTATTATCCAATGTTTCATAGATCCGACGAATGCTCTAACCAACATCCCCAACAGTGTGTGCTTCTTGTCCACTGTAAATCTGATGCCTACCACCCTGATTTTGCGGAGAATCCCTCTTAAGATGCTCCTTACCACATGTCCAACACTGCAACCATCATGTACCATCACCTCTATTATGTTTCCCTCCGGACTGTGAATCATGTCCCTGTCTAACTACGTTGAACTTCTTGTAAGGTGAAACATTTTCTTTATCTTTTGCATCTTGGGTTATTGTTCTTTTTTACTATCATTTACCTTTAGCTTTATCTTTCCCTTCCCAACCTTGCTGAGATTTTGTCTTACACTTTGACTATTCATAACAGTGTTTCAATTTCCTAATGACTTCTTTAAGGGACCGAGGCTCATCATACTCGATCCTATCTCTAAACTCTAATGGTAATACATTGATAAACCTCTGAAATTTAGTTCTTTTATCCTTAATATACAATACATACCTCAAAAACTCTAGGAAATTGGTTGTATACTCCTCATCTATCATCCATCCCATCTTTAACTCATACAATTCCTTGGATTTGTTGTCGTAGTACCTCTCTGATAAGTAATTCTTCCTGAAGAGTTTCTTGAATTCATGCCAAATCAACTGTTATGTCATGATTTCTCTGACTCATTTCACATCTTCCCACCATATGTTTGCTTTCCCTTTGAGGTTGAAGATAACTATTCTAGCCTTCATGTTCTCATGCAACTCAAAGAATTTCTTCATCCCAAGTAACCATGCCTCTGCATCCTCCATATTCTTCAAATCCCCATCAAAGTTAGGTGGTTTTTCTTTATTCAACTCCTATGGAAAATATCCCCTGTCACTCCTCCTGTAAGGATGATAACGATGACGATCGTAGTGCCTATCAGAACCAGAACTAGAATAGAACCTGTTTCAATCGCCTTCCTTATCCATAGTATCCAAGAGCCTGTCATATTTGATCATGTCATCCCTATATGACCTATGCCCAACATGAAATCTACTTCCATATGCCTCATTAGTCCTATACTCCTACCCATGGTTGATCTGAAGCTGTCCCTGTATCTGCAAGTCTAACAAAATCTAAAGGATTACTGCATTGTCTTATGCTTATTTCTCATGTGCGTGAATGATCCTTTCATTATCTACCATGCAACTTCTTATTTCTGCCTTCAAACTTCTCAATGTGTCTGCTAAGTCATAATAAATTCCAACACCATGTTTCTCATCTGATCCATAGGGAGAATCTCATGAATTGTAGTCTACCATCTTGCTAGTCATCTTCTATCTCTTTCCTGCAAGTATACCATGCCAGCTAAAACCAAAACATAACATTATCAACTTACCTCATTATAGTTTATGGGAGGATATCTCATTTGCAAGATCAACCAGATTAGTGCAATACATCTATAAACATAATCATGTCTGCATATAAACACCATTTCAACCATTGTCTAGTTATCAATGCAAGACCATACCGACCACATACCATGACCTCATGCACGACAATTATAACCATGTCAGTGTATGCATAAAAAAAATATAAACATTAACATGCATAACCAATGCATAAATGACATACACTCATGATGACCACATCTAACAATAACACCATCAACTTTCACATAGCGACACAACTGCAACCACAACCACCACCATGCATACACAACAAGCACATAGAGCAGAATCATAAAGAACACATATACAATTGACATGTATGCATGACCAACACACTGCATATCTAGTCCAAGGGGTGAACCATGCGCTAATACCACTCTATGGTATCATATATAACCCAAAGAGAATGAAAAAAAAACACCACCGAAAGAGAACAAACCCGCTCTGATACCACTCTGTAACACACTCCTTCCACATTTACCCAAGCTAACTGGTCCACTGGGGTAAACATGTGACGAAAGGCTATTATGATGTAATTGAACTCTCTGTGTATATTTAAGGAAGTGGAAATGACATAATGAAACCAAATTGGGCTTCCACACATGTTACAAAACCTTTAGGAGCCAACCAACCCTTTTAGGTGGCCAAATCCTGAGACAACTTGGTGTTTCATTGATCTTGACCCCTAGCCACTCCCATGACAAGCCATGCATGTGACTGAGGCCTTCCAGTCATTCCCATAACAAGGCATGCCAAAAATTGTAGACTTTTTCAGGCAGTTATGTCCTATCGACCCCGGATTCTGAGCCACTTTTTCAGGGCCAAGTCTCATGCCACTACCCAGAACTCCATGAAACCTTCATAAATAAATAATAACAATGGAAAAAAACCACTAATCCAATCACTGATATAAGTACTTGATCTTACCCCTACTAGCCATGGCAGGAATTTCATCAAAGATGTCACAAATATGTAATCTACAGGTCATAACAACAAACTTGATCATAGGGGTCTCATACTTATCTGAGATTCGTAAAGAAGCATTGTTGCCATATCACAATAGTTGCATTATAATCTATTAGGTCATGGATTCATTGTAAATTCATTTACTAATCAAACATGATGAGAGCCATGCATCAATTTTGTCATTAAACATACTCATAACTAGCATATAACTAACAAAAATAACAAGGATATCATAACCATAAAAATCACATATGAACCAGTACATTTACAAATGAATACCAACCACCCAACCATAGATTGGGCTGAAATAAATCTTTCTTTTAGCCAAATATCCCCATGCCATATTCCAAGCATGAATGTGGGACTTCCATTAGACTTTACCGCAATCTGTTAGAAAAATAAATATTACAAAGCAATGAAAAACAAGAAATATGCGGAAAACACAAGCACACAAAACACATAAAACTAGAGAGACACAGATATATGTGGTTCACCCAGTTTGGGCTACGTCCACCCCGAACAGCCAGTCCTTCCTTTCTATTATCCATCAAAATGAAGAGACACAACCTACAGCAGATCCGTTGTAATATCCTTTGTTCTCTCTGACAGTCTCCTTATCTGTTTCTCCCTCTAAGAATACACATACATTACACAGCTGCAATACAATGCCCTCATAAAAGCGATGGGTTTCCTTCTAGGGAAAAAAACCCTAAACTAAACATAACTTCTACCGTCAGATCGTCTACCTAATGAACGGTCCATCTTGACTAGAAATTACTATACTTTTACAAGGAAATTTTACATTTGTTTTTAGCTTCATCTTTTTTTAGCTTCGGGGGCGTTGCCCCCGAAACTCCCTACCAGGGGGGGGGCTCCATAAATTCGCAGCCGCCCCCCCCCCCCCAAACCCCCCAGGAAGCATTTAATTACCAGCGGTGTTGCAGCCACATTAAGGTACATGGGTCCAACGTTGTGATACAAAGTAAACAAGATAATCAAGCTCCACACCAAACAATCTCCCACTTCGAGACTGATTGTAGCAACTCCACCACTGCTTCATTTGCTGGACAATGACTCCTCTTTGGACCTGGCTGTTTCTCATCTTCATCGTCAAACTTGAAGACCAATTGAAACTGAGCATAATCTCAGTTTATCCCTGGTTATAGCTTTTGTTAGCATATCTGCAGGATTTTGGCTAGTGTGTATCTTTTCCAGCTTCAATTGTCCATCTTCCAATACTGACCGTATGAAATGGTACTTGAGCTGTATGTGTTTAGTCCTGAAATGAAATGTTGAGTTCTTTGCAAGATGAATGGCACTTTGTTTATCATTGTATAATGTGCCCATATCATGCTTCTTACCCAATTCATCCATAAACCTTTGTAACTAAATCATTTCTTTACTAGCCTCTGTAGCAGTAACATATTCTGCTTCTATTGTTGAAAGTGCAACAACACTTTGGATTTTTGAAACCCAACTAACAGTTGTTCCACCTACAGTAAATACATATCATGTAGTGCTCCTCCTGTTATCTCTGTCACCTGCCATATCTGCATCAACATATCCTTGTAGAGTAATGTTTGAACCACCAAAGCATAATGCTTGATTTTTGGTATCTCTCAAATATCTGAGAATCCATTTCACTTCCATCCAATCTTCTTTTCCTGGATTGTTCATGTACCTGCTTACAACTCCCACTGCATGTGCAATATCAAGCCTTGTGCATACCAATGCATACATTAAGCTTCCAACTGCTGATGCATATGGAACTTTAGACATATAGTCCATTTCTTCTTGGGTCTTGGGGCACATCTCCTTACAAAGTTTGAAATGGCTAGGAAAAGATGTACTAACTGGTTTTGCATTCTGCATATTAAATCTTTTCAACACCTTTTGTATGTACTCATTTTGAGACAGTTTTAATTTGCGATTTTTCCTGTCTCTAGTTATTCTCGTACCAAGG
This sequence comes from Pinus albicaulis, assembly GCA_034641835.2. Taxonomy (NCBI): domain Eukaryota; kingdom Viridiplantae; phylum Streptophyta; class Pinopsida; order Pinales; family Pinaceae; genus Pinus; species Pinus albicaulis. The sequence continues at coordinate 908,471,671 of CM076578.1, read as the reverse complement.
ATTTGTTTTGTAGCTCCCAAATCCTTCATTGTAAATTAATTTGCCAATTTTCTTTTGAGCACATTTATTTCCTGCATGTTAGACCCTGCTGCAACAAGCATACATCTACATACAATAAAAATATAATATAGCTGCCATCTTTTTTATTTTTCAAGTAAACACAATTATCAGAGTGACATCTAGTATAACCTTGTTCAGACATAAACTTGTCAAATTTTATATACCACTGCCTTGGAGCCTGTTTTAAGCCATACAAGCTCTTCTTTAACCTGCATACTAATTTTTCCTTCCCTTTGACCTCATATCCTTCTGGTTTCTCCATATAGATCTCTTCCTCCAAATCGCCATGAAGAATTGTTGTCTTTACATCTAACTGTTCAGATGTAAATCTTCTGCTGCTACAAGACTTAAAATAGTTGTGATTGAAGTCATCTTAACAACAGAAGAAAATATTTCATCAAAATAAATACCTTCCTTCTGTGCAAACCCTTCACCACAAGTCTAGCTTTGTACCTCTGTTTTATTCCATCTTCTTCCTTCAGCCTATAAACCTATTTATCCTGCAATGTAGTTTTACCTGCAGGCAACCTGACTAAGTCCCAAGTCTGGTTATGCATTAAGGAGTCCATCTCTTCTTCCGTGGATAGCTCCCACTTCTTCCTGCTTTCAACCTGCATTGCTTCTTCATAACATTCAGGTTCACCAGAATCAGTCAACAATAAATAATATAATGAAGGAGAGTATCGTTCAGGGGGTCTAATTATCCTAGTAGATCTTCTAACACCACTTTCAAGTGTTTGAGGTGCCTGTTGTTGTTGTGGTGGTTGATGTTGTTGTGGTTGTTGATTATTATTATTTTCAGGCACCTTTAATTTTTATGTGATCTCATCAAGAACTGTGTATTCTTTGCTTTCTTTTTCATGTTTCTTTTCCTGCAACTGATTCTTATACAATACCTTTTCAATGAATATTACATCTATGCTCCTAATTATTTTGTGATTTTCATAATCATATAAGCGATAACCAAAATCGTTAACACCATATCCAATAAAGGTACATTTCTTTGATTTTTCCTCAAGCTTTGTTCTATTTTCTTTATTAATATGGCCAAAGGCCTCATAACCAAAAGGCTTTAAAAAAGAGTAGTTTACCTTTTTACATGTCCATGCTTCCTTTGGAATACCACCATCCAAGGAACTTGAAGGCTTTCTGTTTATTACATAAACAACAGTATCTACAGCATCTGCCCAAAATTGTAAATGCAATCCTGCATGCAATCTCATGCAACTTGCACGCTCCAAGATTGTTCTGTTAATCCTTTCTGACACACCATTTTCTTGTGGTGTTCTTGGAATTGTCTTCTCTCTACGAATTCCATGCTCTGAACAGTACCTATCAAACTCTTTGCTACAATATTCACCTCCATTGTCTAATCTGAGACACCTCAACTTCTTTCCTGTCTCAATCTCAACCAAAGCTTTCCATTTCTTGAAAATATCAAATACATCAGATTTATTCTGAATACAATAAATCCAAGTTTTTCTAGTTGCATCATCAATAAAAGTAACATAATAACGAGAGCCACCAAGAGATGTTACCTGAGCAGGTCCCCATACATTTGTATGCACAAGCTCTAATTTTTCGCTCTTCTTTTCTTTCCCAACTCTAAGAAATCTGACTCTCTTTTGTTTTCCATAAATGCAATTCTCACATAAATCCAAATCAACATTCTTCAAACCCGGCAACAAATTTCTTGAGTGAAGAATCTTCATCCCCTTCTCACTCATGCGTCCGAGCCTATGATGCCATAATGTTGCATTTGCTCCTTTGGAAGTTAAATAATTAACAGAGTTAGAAATACCATTGCATAAATACAATGTACCAACCTTTTCAACTTTTGCTATTACCAGCGCTCCTTTGGTGACCTTCCAAGTTTTATCTATGAAAGTTGTCACACAGCCTTCACTGCCTAACTGCCCTGTTGAAATCAGATTTTTCTTCAGATCTGGAACATGCCTTACCTCCTTTAATAGCCATTGGTTTCCATTCTGTTGTTTTACAAGAACCTTACCCATTCCAACAATTTTACAGGTTTTATCATCACCCAAACGGACTTGTCCAAAATCTCCTTTAACATAGTCATGAAAATATTTCTTATCGGGTGTGGCATGCAATGAGGCACCTGAATCTACAACCCAAGAATCAATAACGTTTTCGAAAGAAAGAATCAAAGCATCTTGTAACACATCACCTGTCACATTTGCTTCATGATTGTTTTCTTGTTCTGTGTCTCCTTCTTTTCCCTTACGAGATCTACAGTATTTCTTTAGGTGTCCTTTCTTTCCGCATTTCCAGCACACTATCCCTGATCTGGATTTGGATCTGCCTTTCCTTGATTTACTGCGATATCCCGACCTCTTTCCTCTTTACATTTTTCTTCCCTTAGACTCTGCACTCAAAGCATTACCCAATGTCTCATCGGAACCTTTCCGTCTCATTTTCTCGCTAAGGATAGCACCGACAACATCATCAAACTTTAAAGTACTAGATCCAGAGACAGAGTTACTAATGGCCATAACTAAACCGTTCCAACTTTCTGGAAATGAGCATAGAAATAAAAGAGCCCTAACTTCATCATCAAAGTTTACCCCTACATAACTTAACTGACTCGTAACTATATTAAAATCATTTAAATGGTCTACAACAGATCCACCTTCTGACATCTTCATATTAAATAAACGTTTCATGAGAAATACCTTGTTTGAGGCCGAGTGTTTTTTCATATAGTTTCACCAACGCCTTAATCAAACCCTCTATTGTTGTTTCCTTTGAAATATTGAAGGTTACCGATGCTGCGAGGCACAACCATACTGTTCCAAGTGCCTTTCTATCGAGAATCTCCCATCTACGTCTATCATAGTCATCGGCTTCTTTGTTTTTCCGCTCAATGGTAGGTACAAATCTTTCTGATACAGATAATATTCCATCTGCATCTTCCACAGCGGGAAGTTTTGGCCGTTAAATTTCTCGACCCTAAATTTACCATCTTCCGCCATTGCTCCCACTCGAACCAGGAACCCTTCTTTCCTGCGAGTTTATCAGCCAAATAGACCTTCGTATTTGATACTAGTTGTTAGAAAATTAAATATTACAGAGAAATGCAACACATAAAATATGCGGAAAACACAAGCACACAAAACACATAAAACCAAAGAGACACAGATATATGTGGTTCACCCAATTTGGGCTATGTCCACCCTGAACAGCCAGTCCTTCCTTTCTATTATCCAGCAAAATGAAGAGACACAACCTACAGCAGATCCGCTGTAATATCCTATGTTCTCTCTCACAATCTCCCTATCTATTTCTTGCTCTGAGAATACACATAGATTACACAGTCGCAATACAATGCCCTCATAAAAGCGAGGGGTTGCCTTCTAGAGCAAAAAACCCTAAACTAAACATAACTTCTACCGTCAGATCATCTGCCTAATGAACAGCCCAGATTGACTAGAAATTACTATACTTTTACAAGGAAATTTTACATCTATTTTTAGCGTCGGGGGCACTGCCTCTGAAACCCACCACCAGGGGCGGGCTCCATAAAGTCGCAACCTCCCCCCCTGGACCCCCCAGGCAGCCTTTAATTATAGGCGGCGTTGCCGCCACATTAACGTACATGGGTCCAACGTTGTGATACAAAGTAAACAAGATAATCAGGCTCCACACCCAACACAATCCCCACCAAATCAGTAGGCCCTAAAAAATCATGGATGCCTCCATATTTCTCCACCTACATCGTGAGGAATTTTCTTGCCTCGTAGTCTCTAGGATTTACCGAATATCTCGGCATTCACCAGTCAAGGATTCTTAGGTCTAATCGAAACTCCACCCTCTAGGATTTACCGTATATCCCTCCATTCACTGATCGAGGATTCCTAGGCCTAATCGAGGACACACACCTCTAGGATTTACCATATATCCTGCCATTCACTGGTCGAGGATTGCTAGGCCTACTGAGGTACACAAAATCTAGATTTACCACAATCCAACCTTCTCTGGTCTAGGGATTCCTAGGCCTTGTGATATTTCTTTCATAGACCACCCCACTCAGTTTTGAAACCATCCAGCAATCCAAATTAACCAAGTAAAAGAGAACCCATCACACCATGGCTATCCATAAATGGTAAGGAAAGGCTAAAAATCACTGTCACACCTGGAAAAACCCATGCCAATGATAACAAGAGAACCAAATACACACATGCATGTACCATGCTTGCCAAATCTAGCAAGGAAATCACACATGAAAATAGATACCTGCAAGTAATCTCGTCGTAGTTGCTTGATCCTGCTCTTCCTTACTTAATATTTGTTTCCCCTTGCCTTCTTGGTCCTTCCTTTTCTTTCCTTGATATAATTCTAGAGTTATCCAAGAATGCTCTGAGTGTCCAAGAGTGAGAGAGAGAGCTCCAAAATTGAACTAACAAAAAGGTACCAACTCATCCTCATAAGCCTTTTTATTAATGAGGCATCTATTTTCTTCATTTTCCATTATTTTCCTTCATTTTACTCCTCACATGCAACTTGTGACCTTTCACCTTCCTTTTCTCCTAATTTCCATTATTTTAATAAATAAAATGCCAATTAATGCCTCTTGCATTTCCAAAGCCTTTGCCATTGACTTTTCCAATTTCCTCTTAGCCATAATAAACCAAATGAACACTTAATAGGATGTTTTTCCCAACATTCAGCTTGGAATACGTATCCCATGACCATGGTTATTATTTTGCCTTTATTAACTTTATTACATGGAATTTTTACCAAGGTTGTAATAGACCAAACCAAATTACCTTCCTTCTCCACCAAGTCAACACTCAAACTGTCCTTTTGAACTCCAAATATGAATTGTAACAATATTGCATCAAAGACAAAAATTTCACCCCAGCTACTCCAGCTACTTTGGAATTTTGTTCTAACTAATCCATAGTTTCAGTCATACTGTAGCCCTGCAACTCTGTCCCTCCAACAAATTCAACTCCTTTGCGCGTGTGAGACAGAGAGAGAGAAAATTCGACTTATTTTTCTTGACAAAGTTTTCCTTTTCCTTCTCTAGGTTTTCCTCTTTCTTCCTTGAATTATGAACCCTTTTCTACTTCTAGATACTGTAGATTGAACTTGTTGAATCTGTCTCCAAATGAGGTCGAGTTCGCTTTATTTATACTGCTTCCATGAGGTCTAATTCCCTTGATGAGGCCGACTTGGTGGAGTAGGCCTAAAAGACCTAATTTATATCAAAATAAAATTATTTCTTGATATATAAAGCACAAGAAGGGTATTTTACATTATGACAAGGACAAGGACTCTTGACATAAAACTTAGAATCCTACAATGGAGACTTTGACCTAAAAATCATTGACCCAAGCATGAAATCCATGCTTTAATAAGTCAATTTCTTTTATAATAACATTTATTTTTATTTCTTTTGATAATTACATTACATCATGACTCAAATACAATTATGAAGGCTCACACTAGTTACATTATTCAACACTACCTCTTAATGAGGACGGTATTCATAATTACATATATACGGAGGTACATGGAAGATGTCAAAGTGATATTCTCTATGAATATTCACAACACATGTAGTGCTATAGGTTAGAGACATGACCAGGGTACTCTAATCGGTGGGACTAAGGTGTACTCAAGATTTAGCCACTCTAGATGTTATCACTATTAAATTTCTCTGAATTCATTCAGTTCATACTTGCTCCTAAGTCATAGTATTAGATAGGGTTTGAGTCATTTTTATGTTTTATAGGGTCTAAGTCATAGGTTGCAAGTCTCATTTCATCACCAAATGAAGTTCACAAACCTTACTTTACTCCTTAGAAGTCTCATGCCACGTTTTGAAAACTATATTCTAAGTCTTTTTCAAAAAAAATTCGAATAAGCCACGAAACCACGTTTTCGTAGCACGCTCAGTGTAAAAAATTGTTTCTGCGGTACGAAAACGCTGATCTTTTCATAACGCAAAATCCCGAAATCACACTACCAGCGCTACGAAATTGGCATTTCAGAATTTTCGGTTTAGCTGTCACATCCATCGACTTGGAGTTAAATTTTCATGATTATGGTGTCAGTCCATGATTATGGTGTCAGTCCACGAATCATCCTTCACACATGCAACCATCCAAAGCAGTTATGAAATCATTATGAGATTCATTCGCAGTCATTTCTCACTGGTCCTTTGCAAATTTGAAAAAGGAATTGGTTATCATTGTTTTTATTTCATGCAAAGAAAGCACTGGGTGCATATCTATTGTTGAAAGAGAAGCTCATGATAAGATACCAGAGCTCTCATTAAGTTTTCAAGCAAGGCAGAATTTTAAATCAATCGAGGCTGAATTCAATTAGTGATTATGTCAGCAGTTTCGATTGCCAATCAAGTAAGTTTGAAAAGAATTGCGGACTGAAACAAGGTTTTTAAATCAATCGAGGCAGAGTTTTCCATCAAGCGAAGCTGAACCCAATTTTCAAGCGAGCCAGTTCATCCAACAAGGAAGTTGATTACAGATTTGCTGAAGACACAGGGTTTTCAGGAAAAAGATGACTGAAGAAAAAAGAAATCACTGGTCTGGTCACTGCCTGAGGACAGAACTCGAAGGTTTAGAAACTCTCACAAGAGATAAATCTGTTGAATAAGCCTTCAAGAAGGTAGGTTGCTGGAGGTTATGTGAAAAGATTCAAGGAGGGCATAATTAGGTTACCAAAGAATTTTCTACCAACTTCATAGGGTCAAACACAAAGGTTGGTTTTCTCAATTTGCCAATTTCTCCTGAAGTTATATCAGCAGTCACAAAGATTCCAAGAGGGGAGGAGAGATGATTTAAGAATTTTAGGTTTGAAATGCAACCCTGCAAAATATTTTTGAAACCAGAGTTTATGGATACTGATTTGAACAAAGTTGTGCCAAGAAGTTATGTCAAGGATGCATTTGCCAATCTGCTCTACAATATCCAAAGGTACTTCACTTGCGAAGGGAGATACCACAAGGTGTACACTTATCACTTTAAAATCTTGTTGCATTTCACTGGAATAATCTCTCTAGACTTACCCTTCTTTCTATTTCGAAGTCTGGCCAAGATGGCAGACAAAGTACATATGAAAACCCGGGCATGTGAAACATCATTATTTCATCATGGTCTAGTCAAGTTAATAGTTTTGCATGAGCTTTAGAAAGTGAATTGATAATGGTCTACATTTCTATTTTTGAGTGGAATAGGGTTTGAAGGAACAGGTGCTAGCCCTCAAGTCAAAGAAACATCTTCATCAAAGACTACTGAACCTGCAGAATCAAAATCAAGGAGGTTTGTCAAGCTTAAGCCCAGGAAATAGGTTAAGGAACCTATGATAAAAACATCACTAAATATCCAAAGGACTCCTAAATCTGCACAGAAAAAGAGAACTCAGGTTAAAGAGACAATTCAAAAACAGTCAACTAGTAAAACAGCTCAGAAGAAGTTGACTAGGAGTCAGAGGTCAAAGGAGAAGGGTAAGGTTCTGGTCACAGATGAAAATTTGCAATTAAGAGGAGACTTGAATGATATATTACAAGCTATTGACATTGAAGAGTCTCCCCTGGTTCAAGCAGAGTTCATAAAGCTGGATACAAGTGGCAAATCAAAGAAATTGAAAACATCCAAAAAATCAGACTTTGAGGATGAGGTGTCAGAGTTTGTTTTTAAGCCTAGAAAACCACTGACTAGGCAGTCTAATAAAATGCAGCAGCTAGACATGGAGATATACCAAATAGGAGGTGAGGATGCAAATGTTTTTGAAGAACCCATTAATACATCATCTCAAATACTTGAAGAAGACAAAAACAGTGATTTTAATACTCAGAGAGAAAGGAGTATTTATGAGGAGGTTAAAGACAAACTCAGACTTGCAAACATTGAGATTGATAAATTGAGGAAGAAAGTGAGAATGCATGTTGTAGAAAGGTCAAACTTTGAGAGGTTGAAAGGTCTGTGGGAGCTAGAAAAGGTTTCAAACAGTGAGTCAATCAGCGGTCAGGATCAATTCTTCATATGGACTGTCCCTGCAATCAAGGAAGCAAAGTTCATAAGGATGATTAATACCAAACTAATAATAGAAGGCTTAAAAGGCAGGTTGAAGACCTTGAGATACAGCTAGCAAAGCCTAAAGATCAACCACAGCCAAAATGAGTGTAAACAGTAAGTGACATCTCCTAACACATTTTTTAGGTTATGTGGAAAGATTTCATTTTTGATGCAGTTCAAAGTTGGTTTTTGTTGATTATGAAAGCCTATATATAACTAGAAGGATGGCAGTAAAGGTCTGAAGCTTTAAATTTTGGAAACGAGCTGTGAAAATATAGACACAGCAGTTTCGTAGCGCACTACGAAACTGCTGTAGGTGTCATACACAGCAGTTTCATAGCACGCTATGAAATTGTTGTAGGTGTCATACACAGCAGTTTCGTAGCGCGCTACGAAACTGTTGTAGGATGCAGTTTGATTGATTTTGAAAGTTTTCAAAGGGTGAAAGGGCATGTTTATCAAACCTTCATGCTACTGGAGGATGTATAATGACCATAAGTGAAGATCTAATTTCAAAACAAAGGAAAATGCAGATTCCAAGTAAGGTTTTCAAAGGTGAAGTTCTGCGCTATGAAAATAGCAGATAGCTTCGTAGCGCAGCAATGTTAACAATTTTGGGCATTTCTTCGAAGGTTTGTTTTGGGCATAGCTAGAAGGAGGAAGTTACAGCATCTTAATAAGACTTTGTCACATGTTTTGAGCAGAACTTGAAAAGCATATGGTTTGAAGAAACATAAATGAAACACCATAGCTATTTTGCAGGGAGCATGTTCCTATTTTTCAGGGCAGATAAGAGGCAAATCAATACAGTCAAACAACAAGGAGATGGACATCATAAAGGTCAAATTTTAGGAGGAGAAATTGTCAGATAGAATATTTAATGCTTAGATAAGGTTGTTAAGTTATAATAAAGAGTTTTAATCCTAGTTGTGTTAGGACTCTAGAACAGACAATTTAACTGTCACATGTAATTAAAGTTTGTTTTAGCAGTTGATAGGTGTCAAGCTAGAAAATTCAAATTCTCTCAAGTGTGTGGAGAGAATCCAAGAAATGTAATTGTTGTGGATCATTATATCTGCATATCCTTTTTATTATGTCAAGTTTTGAAATTTTGGAAAAAGAAAATGTTTTTTGAAAAAATATACATGAGGATCCGAAATATGCTATAGTATAAGGTTTTATACTTTAGTATAGAAAAAAGATGAAGAAAGAATACAATGTATTTCCATTTCCATTTTGATTTACGGAGCGGACTGACTTTAGATTGTTATATTTATATTAATGATAAAGTCCGAGCAACTTCCGGAGCGGAAGTCGCAATCATGCGCAGAAGCCTTTGGATAAGCAACTGCGGGGGGTCAACTAGCCCGTCGGTTATCAAAACCCGACCCCCCGCAGTTGACTAGTCAGATCTTTGAAAAATGTCCATCGACGGCTCTGATTGATTGCGGGGGGGTATGGGTTGGAGGTTTCTGCCGTACTCACAGACCCCCCGCATTACGTCATCCGCCGAAGTGGCAAACAGTTGTCATCCACTATGCGTGTCTTTCCACGTCACCCTTGCATTAATTACGGTTTCCGTTGTCTATAAGTGGGGTTTTCCGTTCTATTGTGGTTCAATTGTGACTGTTTTCCCTGTTTTAAACTCTGTCCCGCCACCTTCGCACCGAATTGTGTTCAAAGTTCTTGTCAGCCATGGCCAAACGAGCATCCTTGTCTGGTTTGTCCACTCTGAGCCCTCTCCTAGATAGTGAGAAAGATGTCCATGATACTGCGTCATCCGTAAACCATCCTCTTTTGCATTATCAAGTGACCTTGAACACCGACAAGTTACCTGTGTTTTCCGCTATGCAGAGTTCGGGAGTGTTGTCCGCCTGTATTCCTAAAACTCATGTCTTTCCTGAATTCATTTCCTGGTTGGTTTCGTCCATGTATCCCGGCAAATGTTTTGTCATGAACTCCCAGGGAGAAAGTATTTTGCAGGTTTCAGCTCAATTAATGCGTCAGGCATTATGCTTTCCGGAGAATGATTCTCCTTTGCAATTCTCAAAAGATTCGCTGGTTCAATATTTCGAGGAGCTCTCAAATGAGGAGTTTAACCGCTGCATGTCGTTTTTGGTATCGAGTCCGGAGAAGACCCAATTTGAATCGGGAAAGTTTAGTTTGGATGCATTTAATATTCAATACAGGTCAGTTCTCAGCTGTATTATGGAGATTCTGGGAAGAGAAGATGATTGCGAAATTGATAAGGTCGCCCTGGGAATGTTCACTCTCATGATGAAACCAGGAGTGGTGTTGGATATCCCATCCTTTTGGCAAGAAGTAGTGAATTCTCAGTTGATTGCTTTCCCATTAACAGGTTATTTCAGATTTCCCTCATTGATAGTTTACTTGTTTTTATATCAGAATGTGGAAGAATTCATGGGTATTGGTTTGAACATAATGGATAGCAACAAAAATAAACAATCAGTTCTGCTTTGGACTGATATGGTCAGAAGGGAAGAGAACGAAACCGGTTTATTTGAATTTGTGGAACATTTCATGACCACCGCTTATAAAATTCTCAATGGAACTCTGCCTCCTTGCTTATTGCCAAAGGCCCAGGAGTTCTTGCAATTAGGACCTAATTGTAAATATGGAGACTCGTTTGTTTTTTAGGATTATTCTGAAATAAGGCTATATGGAGTCAGTATTGAGCCTTATAGGCTTCCAACATTTGTTCCCATGAGACTGTTTGCTTTGGAGTTTATAAGGCAAAGTCTCAATGTGGATCAAGTTCATTTTCTTCCGATGAAGAAGGGGTTAATGTACAAGTTGCCCATGAGTGTAGGTCCTTTTGTCGTTAACACAAGGCAAGCTTATGAGGAGGTATCAAGGATTTTGGAAGGAACACAATTATTATTGGGAGAGAAATGGGCCTATGACCCACATGCGATTATTTCACAAAGAAGGGTCGAGAACGGTTATGCTGCTTTTACTCATGTGAGTAAACCGGATTTAGAAAATTTGGCTAATCCAGGAGGGCCAAGTTCATCACGGATTAGTATTCAAACTCCTGTAATATTGGAAAAGATGGGCAAGAGAGTGAGAGATGATGTTATTGAGATTGATGAGGAAGAGCCCAGAGAGGAGAAAAGGACTAAATTGGCAGAAGATCACTCCTCCAATTCACCTGGTTTCACTCTCCAGGTAAGTGAAGAACAGGGTGCTTCATCTCCTAGCAGATCAGAACTTCAGTTGGAGAAGGCTCCTTCCATGAAGCAGGTGTTCTCCCTAATTGAAGAAAAGAATCAAAGAATAAAGGCCAATATAGAGACACAAGCAGAACATCATATATCTGCTGACCAAACAAGACTATTGACTGTAATGGATTTGGAGAAAGATCAGTTCAAAATGGCGCTGTCGCATCCGACAGGAATGTCTCTGGGACCCTCAGGCAGTTTTAAGGAGTTGAATATTGTTATGGATGTGAAAAAGATCCCCTTGTGGGACAAGATGAATCTCCACATGCAAACAGGTTAGTTAATTGTTAATGATTTAGGCAAGACTCATGCTACATCAGTCAAGACAGAGAATATGCTTGCTAAGGTTGTCAAACGGTGTAAGATGGAGAAAGCCAATGCCAGAGCGTTGACTACTCAAAATGAAGAACTGAAGAAAATCATAATGAAGATTGGCGTTGATCCAAATGATAAAAGCGCAATGCACAAACTAATACAGGGCGCAGAAGCAGAAATATCTTCATTAAGGAAGAAGCTGAAATTGCCAGCTGCAGAGCATTCGTTGGCAGCTGAAGTAGCAGAGGTAGAAAAGGAAAAAGAGGAGTTGCGACAACAATTGATAAAGAAGGACGAAGAGCTTGATAAGGTAAAGCAAACTGCTATAACCTTACAAAATCAAATTCAGAACCACACTTGTACTTTTGATTTTTCTGCAGGTGTAGCCGACCCACAAGCCCAAGTTGCTCAACTGAATACAGAGTTAAAAATGGCGGAGAGAGATTGCAAACAGGCCCAGTCTGAACTGAACACAGCTCTTAGATTGATGCAAGGATGGGAAGAAAAGGCAAATGAAAATGAGCAGAAGTTACATAAAGCTGAAGAAGAAATTAAAGAACTCAAGGAGAAATTGAAGGGAAATATTTCCCTTATTAAAGCTAAGGATCTCATCTGGAATGAGATCATTTCTGAAATACAAGCAAAATGGGACTCCATAAAAGTAATTGCCAGAGAGAAAAACATTGTTGCCGATCACGAAAAAGAGCTGTCATCGGATAAGCCAGCTGCAATCAAAAGATCAAATTGGGCCAAGAGATTCATGAATTTTATTAATTCTAAAACAGATGAAGAGTTGCAAGAGATGGGGATACAAGACAGGTATTTTTATGCTGAAGAAGTAAACAAAATGATCATTAAAAACGACCTTCTGAAAGCATCAGAGAAGCGGCTACAGGTAATTAAAGAGGTTATTAAGAAATTTGACATTTCGTTTGATAAATTGATAAGAACTGGTTTGCCCTCATGCTGGAAGGAGGGAGGTGAATTTATGTCCTGGAAGTTGTATGAAGATCAACTGGTATTTGCAAAAAGCAGAGCAGATGGCCGACATGAGAAGACACGGATACTAAAGGGAGAAACAGTATTCAATTTCTTACAAAGACATTTCCTTCTGCTGTGGATGGTGAAAACGTTGTTCACAAGTAACCTCACTCACGGTCATATTGTTGCCTTCACAGTAGAATATCATCGTTATAAGAATGCTCCAATAACTCAAGACAAGCTCTGGAAGGAATGTAAGAAATTCACTATTGACACAGAAAAAGGATTTCCCGCCAAGCAGCCACCAGTAACCAAGCAGCCACCAGTAACCATGCAGCCGCAAGAAATCATTGAGTCAGTTGCTGTTCCAGGAACATCAATTCCTTTAGATTAGGAGTTGTCATCTTTTATTTTGTTTCAAGTCAAGTGATGCAATGTAATGAAATGTTTCCGAGGCATGTGCCTCCGTTACAGAAAGTAGTTAAGTAGTTACAGTTAGTTAAAATCAGTTTTATAACTGAAACCATTTTGGTTCAGATTGTATTTAAAGACATCTTAAGGAAGGAAGAAGGTTCCGAGTTTTGAACCTTTGAAGGCTAATTTTGTACTGAGCAATATTGAATGAATAAAGAAGTTTTGCGAGTTTCCAATATTCCATCTGTGTTGAAGCGTTTTCTTGGTTTCCATTTCATTTGCATATCTGTGAGTAAAGTAGAGTGATTAGAGTTGCAGGTCTCTTGATATTTATATATCTAAGAGTTAAATATCCTTAATGGGCGCTCCTCTTCTTTAACTTATATGTTTTTCACTTCTTCTGGATTTTATAATGGCAGTTTTTGTGTAAAGCAGCATGACAAGTTAAAATCCTTTTCTTTCTTCGTCTTCCATCTGTTCACTTCAATATAAAGGGAATATGGCATTGCATGACTACTAAAGATTTGATATTTGGGAAATATATTACTAATATTTAAAGGGTTAAGAAACAGAGACACATATATACATTTTTGTGACATAATCTTTAATGTCTTGAGCACGGATTCTTGTACACAGCCAAGAATTGTTTCTCAAGGAACAACATTAATTGGCGCCGCTGCCGGGGAACGAAGAGTCGAAGTTCTTCCCTGGGTTTTGATCTACATTTCCTCTGGTTGTTCAGAGAGGAGGAAATAGTACGCTGTGATTTTAGAAAATAGATCTGGCTCCCAAAAAACCTCACACGAGGTCAGACACCTCTCAGAAAAAAGCTCCCGTTTTGTCAAATCCTGAGAAGCTTGTTTCCAAAAAGGGCCAGAAACCAAAAATAGTTGTTACACCTGAACCCACACTGCTCGCACCTGGCAGCAGTTCACACGTTTTTCATCCAAGAAAGCTTCCAAGAAACTCATTTTCTCGGAAGAAGAATCATCACCGTCACCCATTCAAGAACCCACATTAGAAGAGCAATCATTGGAGTTTGTGTCTTTTCTCTTTACAGAAACTCAGTCACATACAGTTGCCAGCTCTTCTGCAATTGTTCAAAGTCCCATTCCCATATCAGTTGTTTCACCTCATTCATCTTTTCCCACAACTGGTATTCATTTTACCCCCGCTCAAGGAGCAGTTAACCCGGGCGCAAACATGGCAGTTCCTGCAGCCCCTGCTTTCTTGATGAACAGATATGCACCTTTAAATCTACCACAACCATTACATGATTTGCCGCAGGAGTACCTCAAGTTACACCCAAGATTTACTGGTGAAGATGAAATAACTGCAGAACAGCACCTGCCCCTGTTTTGCACTTTTGCAGAGAATTTAAACGTTGAACATTTGGATGTTGTCATGAGACTTTTCGTTCAGGCTCTGAGTGGAGAAGCAAGGAAGTGGTTCAAAGGATTACAGAATGGTTCCATTAATGATTGGGAGGCTCTGGAAAGACGTTTCATTGAGAGATGGGGCGAAAAAAGGGACCATGGTTATTCTTTGACAGAATTTAATGCAATTAAGAAAAAATCCGATGAAAATATGAACGATTTTGTTAAAAGATTTAACAAATTGTATAATAGTTTGCCTGTTGAAATGAAACCCCCTCCGATTGGAGCAAGGGTTGTTTTTGCTGGTGCTTTTGAACCAGATTTCAGTTTCACGCTAAGGGAAAGAAGGTCTCCTACGCTGGAACAGATTCAAACTAATGCTCTGGAGATTGAAGCAAATATGTCTGCTGCTGGTAAAGTTTCAGATAAAGGAAAAGCTAAGGAGGAAGCCTCAGTTCAGGATCAGAGAATTGAAGACATGACTAAGGTTATTAAAAATCTTTCAAATAAGTTGGTAAAGTTGGAAATAGATAGCAAGCCTGCCAGACAGAATAGAGGGGTTTTTAATCCCCAATTCAAAAAACAACCTTTGCAAATCCTACAAAGAGAAAGGAAGGACCAAGATCAGGTGCAAGCACCTTTGTACATAGAAGCAGCCCCGCCGCGCTCAGCAGACGAAGATGATGACAGAGAAGATGATGCTCGAATTTCTGCTGTATATATGGAAGATGATGAAACAGAAGAAGAGATTGATGAAGAAGAGGAGAAGGAAGAGGAAGAAGCTGAACCCTCATTTGATCAAGAAGAAATGGATGATTATTGTAAACAATTCACAGATTTTATGCAATCCGAGTTGCATAAAAAATATGACTTGAGGTCAAAAAAGAGGTTGAGGACGCAAGAAAATGAAGAAAAAGAACCGGAAGCAGCACCTACTCCAAAGGCGACTCCACTGCAGAAAGGTAAGCAGCAAGCTGAAACATCCCAGATGAAAGAGAAAGATTCTAACATTTTGGAGAAGGTGGTCACAGTTTCTAATCAGAATCTAAATTCCAGAAAATATCAAGAAGACCCTGAAAAGTTGACAAGATCAAATCAAACTTTCAGTCTGTCGAAAGAGTTAGAAAAAGTGAAGATACAAGTACCTCTTCTTGAACTCATGAAAACCCTGGGTTACAAAAAAGAAATCGCTGAATTTATCAATCTGTCCCAGCCTGACGAAGTGAGTGATACAGTGAATCTGCAAGAAGAAAAGCCAGTGGTGACGTTTGGACCTCATGTGGAAGAGGTAGATTCGTCTGTTCCTCCTTTTTATATATCTCTTCTGTTGCATGATTTCGTTTTGCACAATTGTATGCTGGATTTTGGTGCATCACACAATCTGATGCCACTGAGTGTGATGAAGGAGTTAAATTTACAAATTACCAAGCCATACAGAGATCTTTATTCTTTTGACTCGAAAAGAGTTAAGTGTGTAGGTCTCATTAAAGATATGGTTGTCTCATTGGCCCAAATCCCAGCCAAAAGCATTATGATGGACGTTGTAGTGGCAGATATTCCAGCCAGGTTTGGAATGTTATTTTCTAGGTCATGGGGAGCAAAGCTGGGAGGAGTTTTGAAACTGGACTTTACGTATGCTATTATTCCCGTTTTCAATGGTGAAGAAAGAAGATTGTATAGAGAGACCAGATTCCAAAAGACTGCCACCAAGAAAGATGCCAGTAATTCACCAATTTATGGTCAAGAAAAGGACGATCTGTCATGTTTCATGTTGCAGGAGGTTGCAGAAGTTGCTGAGGAATCTCAGGGGAAGCTTGATTCAGAAATTGTACATAAGGAATTACAGTCAGAAAATCCTTGGAAGTGTTATTTTGATGGAGCATTTTCCAAAGAAGGTACTGGAGCGGGTTTCATCTTTGTTTCTCCGGAAGGTAACTTGGTGCCTTTTTCTTTCAAATTGGAGTTCGAATCTACTAATAATGTTGCAGAATATGAGGCATTAATTATTAGTTTGCAGACAGCTAAGCAGATGGGGATTAAAGTTATGACTGTGTTTGGAGATTCAGAGTTAATTATAAGGCAGATCAAGAATTCCTGCCAAACCAAGCATCCCAGATTACGAGCATACCGGAATGAAGTATGGGATCTGATTGAAAACTATTTTGAAGCATTCAATTTGCAGTTTGTGCCGAGAGAAGAAAACAGATTAGCAGATTCTCTGGCGGTTGCAGCAAGTACGTTCAAGCCTCCTATCAGCGTGAAACTAAGGTATGAGATAGAAATGAGACATAGGCCGTCGATTCCTGATAATGTTAAACATTGGCAGGTCTTCGAATATGATGAGCAGATTAAGCAGTTTTTGTTGATGACTGAGGATTTTGAAGATCATCAAATTGATCTGGAAAGTGATGAAGACGAGTTGGCTGGTAAGACTTTTAAAAAGGAAATCGGTGGTCGGGACATTATTCAGCTAAAAGATAACGTCTTACCCAGAGGCTTAGTACCGCTTGAAAGATTGTTTGGGGCTAATGATGTTGCTGTGGATCAAAAACAGAGGAACCAAGACGAGCCAGTGGAGGATTGCAATTTGGGTACTCCACAAGAGCCAAAGATGGTCAAACTGTTCAAGGGGCTTCCGAAGGAATATAAAGAAAGGTATGTAGAGTTGTTTAAACAGTTTAAAGATGTTTTTGCTTGGTCGTATGATGATTTGAAAACATATGATAAGAACATTATACAGCACAAGATTCCACTCAAGGAGGGAGTTAAGTCACATAAACAGAAGCTTAGGCAGATTAATCCATTGCTGTTGGCTCCAATCGAGAAGGAAATTAAGAAATTGTTGCAAGCCAAGATAATTGTCCCACTCAGGTATTCAGATTGGGTTTCTAACCTTGTACCTGTTCGAAAGAAAAATGGAGAGATAAGATTATGCGTGGATTTCAGGAATTTGAATAGGGCTTCATTAAAGGACAATTATCCTCTGCCGAAAATGGACTTTGTCTTACAGAAAGTGACTGGTGCTTATAGACTATCTATGGTGGACGGGTTCTCAGGTTATAATCAGGTAGCATTGGAGAAGGAGGATCAGAAGAAAACCGCTTTCACTACGCCTTGGGGAACGTTCATGTACGCCAGGATGCCTTTTGGCCTGATGAACGCAGGGGCCACATTCCAAAGGGCGATGGATATCGCACTTGTGGGAGACACGTTTGTAGTGGTTTACTTGGATGATGTCACAATTTTTTCGAAGTCTGATGAGGAGCATTTACAGCATTTACAGAAGGCCTTCATGAAGTGCAGAAAGTTTGGATTATCACTGAATCCGAAGAAGTCTTTATTTGCCCTGGAGGAGGGTAAATTATTAGGCCACATTGTTTCGAAAGAAGGAGTGAAGATTGATCCTGCCAGAGTTGAAGCCATTCAGACGATCCCTCTGCCACGACGTAAAAAGGATATCCAGCGTTTCCTCGGAAAGATTAATTTCCTAAGGCGGTTCGTCCCAAATTATGCTGAAATCGTTAAAAAGATTACTGACATGTTAAAAAAGAATGCTGAGGTAAGGTGGGACAAGGAGGCGAGGGAATCATTCCAGAGAATCAAGGAGGCTTTAAAATAAGCCCCTGTTTTGGTAAGTCCAGACTATTTGAAGCCGTTTCAAATTTTTTCATTTGCTTCTCCTTCAACTATTGCAGCCGTTTTATTACAAAGAAATGAAGAGAAGCAGGAGCAGCCAGTTGCATATTTCAGCAAAGTTCTCCGTGATGCAGAATTGAATTATAACATATTAGAGAAACAGGTGTACGCTCTGGTAAAGGCATTGAAAGCTTTCAGAACTTATGTTCTTCACTCTCAGATTTTGGCGTATGTCCCCAATTCGGCCGTGAAAGATGTGCTAGTACAAAGCGATGTGGAAGGTAAAAGAGGAAAATGGATCGCAAAGATACAGGAGTATGATTTAGATATAAAGCCAACCAAGCTGGTTAAAGGATTGGGATTGGCCAAATTACTGACATAATCCAATTTCCAAGCGCTGGGAATCAATTTGCTGGCCCCCGTAGAAGAAGCAAATGAAGAAACGCGTGACAGTCAATCAAAAACAGCAGTTAAGTATAAATTTCTCTGTTCAGAATGGTATAAGGATATTGTACATTATCTGTGCTTTCTGTCATGTCCACCTTCCATTAATAGAGCAAAATACAGAGCCCTGAAACTTAAGGCTCAGCCTTATGTTATAATCGAAGCAAAATTATATTGGAAGGATCCAGCTGGTATGTTGTTGTTGTGTCTTACAGAGGAAGAAATTCCAGAAGTGATAAAAGAGTATCATGAATGCTTGTGTGGAGGGAATTACAGCTGGAAGGTAACGGCTCACAAAATATTCAAATCAGGTTTTTATTGGCCGACTGTGTTTTCAAATGTTTACAAGGCAGTCAGAAGCTGTCAAAAATGCCAATTATTTGCAGAGAAGAAAAAGCTGGCTCCTCTACCTCTTCTTCCTGTCTTCGTTGAAGAACCCTTTAGACAATGGGGATTGGACTTCATTGGAGAGATTAATCCACCATCCAGCGGGCAGTTTAAATGGATTCTTACTGCTACGGATTATTTTACAAAGTGGGTGGAGGCAATTCCCACCAGGAAAGCTAATGATTTGGTAGTAATGAAGTTTTTGGAGGAGAATATTTTTAGCAGGTTTGGATGCCCAGTGAAGATTGTGACAGATAATGCTCAGGTTTTCAGTTCACTCAGGTTTATTAATTTTTGCCAAACTTATAATGTGACATTGTCTCACTCCACAACTTACCATCCGCAGGGCAATGGATTAGCAGAATCCTCTAACAAAACATTAGTTAGGATTTTGAAGAAAACAATCAGTGAGAATCAGAAGAATTGGGACACGAAGCTAGTCTTTGCTTTGTGGGCAACAAGGATGACCACAAGAAGGTCTACTGGCAGGTCACCTTATGAGCTCGTGTACGGCACTCAAGCTTTATTTCCCACACAATTGGTAAAACCTGTGATTTATTTTCTCCAAGATGCCCAAGCAGAACCAAACCCCATGATACGAAGAATGAACAATGTGTTGGAATTAAGTGAAAGCAGAAATCAGGTTCAGGACCGCTTGCTCACTTATCAGAAAAAGATGAAGGCAGTTTTTGATAGAAAGGCAAAGGAAGTTTTGTTTCAGGAAGGAGATTTAGTTTTGAGATGGGATACACGAAGGGAAGATAAAGGCAAACACGGGAAATTTGATCCCTTGTGGTATGGCCCATTCAAAATTAATGAAGTAAGAGGAAATAACACCTTCGTGTTGGAAAATCTGGAAGGAGAAATGCTGGATATGCCTGTCAATGGGAAATATCTCAAGCATTATTTCCGACATTAAGCAGCTATTGATCCATCATTGTATATATCCGGAGTGTTCACTGTACATTTTCCATCAAACAATTTTTGACTCCATGCCCGAGGTGAAGGCACTAATCTGCAGGTTCTTAGTGTTTCGTGGTAAAAACACTATCCCCAGGTGGAGCCAGATGTTGTGGATCATTATATCTGCATATCCTTTTTATTATGTCAAGTTTTGAAATTTTGGAAATATATTACTAATATTTAAAGGGTTAAGAAACAGAGACACATATATACATTTTTGTGACATAATCTTTAATGTCTTGAGCACGGATTCTTGTACACAGCCAAGAATTGTTTCTCAAGGAACAACAGTAATGATGACTCTATAAGAGAGAAGAAGTCGAATTGCATAGGGTTGGCGATTTTCATTAACAAGCATACTATTTTGTTGTAGAAAAGACTATGTTTTTATTATTAATACAGAGATATTGGTTTCATCACTCAGGATTCAGAAAGGGTTATTGATGTTTGATATTCTCATGGTTTTCCTCTTTCAATTACTTGCAGTGGCATGAATGTATGTTACTTATAATTCACTGAAGGTGCTCTAACTTCCTTCACATGTTCATGAACTGTGTTTATTTTCTGTCCTACTGTTATGTTGATGCATCTAAACCCTGAAATCCCCTGACTTCCATATGAAGCTGATATTCATGTTTTGTGAAAACAAATTTGACTCCATAAGCCCAATAGATGTTTGTTGATTAGTAGCACAACCAATTATCCATTTTACTCATAGAGTTAGCCATCTAATTCTTATTTGAAAATCATAAACCTATTGAGAGAGCCCTATCAGGTTGAGGAGGCTAAGCCTCAACTAAAAGTCTAGTTTGAAATAGTTACACTGAGGTAGCCTGACCAGCAGCCTATCAGGACCTATTTTGGTGATAACAATAGGTACCATCCGGCTTTTAAGATCTGACACCAAACTAGGATCTAAGTGTGTATCCATGGTCAGTGCTCCAAGACCAACTCCACCCTCCCTACTTCAGTATCTAGAAATCAACACATAGACTGGCCAAATATACTCCCAAGCATCATGTTGTCATAAGATGCTTCATCTCTCCTTATCAACTAAACCAAATATATCCACTAATCCAAGCATGCTTCAAACATTCAACCTTTTTATGGATAGATCCTACATAATCACAACCCCAAGCAGTAACAAACCTTCAAACATAAAAATAAAACTTTAAGGTTTGAAATCATTTTGATGCTACTTATATCAACATCAAATTATCCAAATACAACTTGTTGGAAGATTAATTCTTTCACTTCTTCAGTAACACTAAATACAACCTCAATAATTTTTAAGTCTTTTGTTTTAAATTTCATGAATTATAAACATATGTCTGAAGTACTTTCATTTATTCTTTCTTTGAGACATTTCCTATGACTAATATAATATGCCCTCCCTCTTAATTGTGGAGATATATCCTTTATTCTATACAATCTCCCTCTCAACTCAAAAAATTCGTTCTTTTATTGGAAAGACTGCAATTTTCAAGGCTTTATTTCTTTCTCGTGGCATCAAGGTCATCTTTATCATCATCATTCTTATAGCTTCCTTCATCATGCTCATCATTATTAGCATCTTCAATTACGAACATCTTCAACATCTTGAAGATTATGTACCTGCAAAACTTTTAATAGTGGGTACACCCAAATACAAATATATAGAAGCACGGAGTTAACTATATCAAAATCATGTCATTACAATGGAAGCATCAAAACATTCAAGCATTAGACATCAAATACCTAAATATAGTTAGGTTCATAATTAACAAGGGTCACATATTTTATATACTAGACTTCAACATCTTACTGAGGTTTTTGTAATAAACTCTAGACTCCATATTCAAGACATAAAGCGTTAACAACTCAATCAAAATATCAATCTAATCATAAGGTTTCAAAAATATGTTCTTAGAATTACATTTCAAACTCTAATAGGGTTTGTTGCAAACCCTAGATTTCATCAATAAACCCAAAATAGAATACTAGTGTTTCATATATAAGATTCATTGTTATTTCTTTCTGTCTATGGTTTTGTTGTAAACCCTAGATGCAAACATCAAACACGAAAATTAGATAAATTTTTTAACCAGGCTAGGGTTTTGATCATACGAAATAATATACACCTAGGTTTTCATTCCTAGGTGATGCAGAGAAGACTGCACAACTCTAAATACGTGCCGAAAAATAGAGTTCACAAGTTCTTTTAATACCAAAATGACTATTAACATAATCTTCAAATAAGCCACCATTCAAAAATTGATATACATCTCAGATTAATCCAAAAATATCTTTCAACCAAGACCATATGCATATGATTTCTATCTGTGGATTCTACAATCAAAATGGAATAGTTACCATCGAATCGCACTTACAAATTGTTCCTTCTGCGCTATTCCTGAAGTTCTGCAATTTTGATGAAGTGCTATGCGTTTTTTTTTAATCTGTGAAACCCTTTTGTCGCTAGTGCTACTCCACTGTTAACTGCTCTTACGTCCAACATTCACTTCGACTTCGCTTCTAAACTTCTCATAGAAATCATGTGATGAGTTTAGAACTCAACTTACAAGTGTGAAATTTCAATTGGATATGATAACGCCTTTCCACTTGATCTGTCTGAGATTTGCGTTCCCTGGTTTGAATTGATTCTGATCAGTGTTGCCCTACACCTGCAATTCGATGGTTTGTCTACAGTACAATTCAGTGCATATGTTGTGTAACAGAGGTTAAAAAATATATTTGAACAGATAGCCGAACACAAACAAAATACCTGTATATAATAATAACAAGAAATTACGGATTCAAACTCTTCTTTGGCCAAATATTACATTTTTTTGCCCTCTCGCTCTCGCCTCTTATGCACTCTTTACACCATCACACTATTCCTCTCTAAACTCTTTTCCCTTGTCCTATTCCACCCTCTATCTATATTCTCCATCCTCATACGAAGCTCATGTTTATACATAGTTGTGGATTAATTTGAATCCATGATTTCCTCCACAAATGACTCAACCAAATCCTAAAATAGCTTATCCCATCTTTGACTCAACTAATTTCTATTTAATGAGTTCATAATCCCTAAGATATATATACAACCCAACTCCTCTCATATTCTCAATTATAAGAGAATATTTACAATAATCCTCAGACTCGTATTTTTCCTCTTAATTTATTAAAAATGTACATAATTTATAAAATAATTAAAAAAACATCACCCCTTAAATCACCCAAATAAATAATAACATTTGAGTAGGATGCTCCTGCATCAGACTCCCCATTTAGAAAAGTTTCCATAGATTCCTGTGTATGAGGTCTGTCACTTTTCTGTAATAATGTGACAGCCACAAGTCTCAATGACTTGCTACCTCCAGGATTCCAAACTCTGTTTTGTCAACGATCTTTTAAAGTATCAACTCCATTTTTTAATTGTGCACAGAATTCCCATAATAGTATTTTCAGAACACTATTGAATGTAACTCTCGCTTTTCCATACCACATCATCTTTATTTCGGGAAATACAAACTTGTGTAGAAATGTTGATACCCACTCTTCTGGTCTCCAAACTTTGAAAGAATCTCGAACTGGTTTTACATCAGCATTTGTAGGTTTATCAGCTGACTCGATAGTCTTGAATTTAAGAAGAGATAAATTAGAAAGCTCATCATCACCAACATCACTCACTCTGTCAACCGGATTCCATCAGCCTTTACAACAATTACTTGCACCAATTCCTCGGAGTAATTCCTCATTGTCAATTACATCAATACGATTGATGTTTTCTGCAGTGTCTTCTCCTCTTTCTGTTACAATTTATCTGGTCTTATCTTCTTTGGCCTCTAGTTCTTTGTCTGATGTTTCCTTCTCCAATTGCGCTGAACACTCAACTTTCTGTAATGAAGAATAATCAAGAACTTCTTCTTGATAACAGTTATAGTCATTGACAGCCCTTATAGTAACAAATTTTTCATCTGGTGCTCTACCTGCATTCATCAACAAATTATTAGTTTTAAAAATACAAGACCTTTCGGCCTCTTTTGATGCTTCAAGCACCAATCTCCCATCATAGACTTTCTGGATTTCAGTAAATCCTCTTTTTTGTGACTCCATTCCTTTGAGTCTTTCCTCCTTTAACAAATCAATATGAATTTGTTCAAGTTCTCTGAACTCATTCATCAGCGTGCCATTCCACTTTTGTTGCAATAGCTTCCATTTAACCCATTTCTTTGTTCTTCATCTGTATCTTTGGTCTTCATTTGTCTTTCTTTGTAGCCACTCCATTAATATATCCATTTCTGCTGCCAGACTAATCTCATGCTTTTCATTCTGCTGCCAATTTCTATACTCCCGCAATTTAATGCCTTCTTCAAATTTACTTTCATGTTGTTGATCATCTCTTTTAAATTGTTGGTTGCTTTCATCTTTATCTTGCTGGATTAAGACTTATGTTTCCTTTATGTCTCTAAGGACATAAATTTCTTGCTGCTCCTGATCTTTCATCTCATCTTCAAATAATTTATGTTCAATCCCCTTGATTTCAGCATCATATTTATTAATGTTGTCTCATGTACCTACAGCCACATTATTAATTAAAGAGTCAAAGCATTCACTTAACTCTATAAGCGTTAGAGACATTTCATCCTTATCATGCACGGTAACTGCAATCTCTTCTTTATCAGGTTCTGCAAGCTTCATTTCTCCTTCAGGTTCCTTGAGCCATCTTTCCAAGAACTCTATTTCCATGTGAAATCTTTCTAGCATTTCATCACAACCTTCATTCTCAGTTTCATTATTCTTCTGGTAATCCTCCTGAGTTATCCTGTTTTCTGTATCATCACATTGCAAAATTATTTCATCAATTTCATTAAATAAATTCATTTGTTTACCTCCTTGGAATATCACTACGGCATTCTCATTAAGCTTCTGCTCCATAACAGCTTCAATTGGCTATCTTACACCAAACATAAATTCATCTATGAATTCTTTCTGCTGTAATAAATCAATACCTTCCTCCTCTAAAAGGAATTCTCCATCATACTTCACCTCAAGAGCTTTATTCATCTTTTTGCATTTTCACCATACGGTCCATCATCTTTTGCACATCCTACAAACACACACAAACTATGAGATTTAAAAAGACAAGGTTTCATGGCCTCATCTTCTTCCCTTGTCAACATATCTTCAAATTGTTCTGAACTATTCCAATTGTTCATGAGATCTTTCTCATTATCCTCTTCGCCAGGAATTTCACCCTGTTCTAGTCCACAAATAGAAAATTCCATTTCCAACTCAGCTTCTTTGAGTTCTTCACATCTCAATTGCACACTCATCATCTGCTCGAGCTTTCTCAACTCTTCTGTTAACTGCATATTTACCTGATGATTCCTCTTTTCTTGTAGTCTCTACCATTTCACTTTTTTCCTCATGGTCCAACCATGTCTATGGTCTTTCTTATTTCTCTGCAACAATTCCATCAATAACTCAAGGTGAACTGATATCTCAGCCTTTTCCCTCTTATATTCTTCATCATTCAACTTCTTCCATATGTCATTTTCCTTGGCATCTTCCTTCTTCTTTCTTATGTTGTGGTCTTTCTCAAAACCTCTGAAATGACTATCAACGGTCATTTTTCCTCCTTTGTGAACTTCATCTGTTCACTTGTGGATTTCATTCAATCCCATTTTCAGCAAGCCTTCATACTTTCCATCCAACAATGCAAGCTCTATTCCTGCGCTTGACCTCTTGGTATCTTTGGTTATCTATCTTGGAATCATCTTCTGGGAAAATCTCTTGCTCCTATTTGCTGCAAACAACAACTGCAGTATTTCTTGTGTTACAATGACCAAACTCTTTGGGTATCGAGCTCCACCGATCATGCACCCAATTACATTCAAAACTTTGACTTGATTTAAGAATCTTTGATTCCAGACTTGACATCAACTCTTCATCTTGGATGAAAATTGCACCCTTTTGTACAATAACTCAATGGTGGACTTTAACTTGACTCAAGCTATACAAACTTCTTCATTCGACCTTGACATCTTAATTTGACTTTTCAACTTTATTTGATTACTCTACATAAAAATATTCTATATATAACACACTCAAATACTTAATACTTTACTCATTATCTCTCTTAAAATATCTCTCTTCCCACTCATGAATTCTGGTGAAACACTCATAAAGTGTATATATGAATTAATGGCCTTAAGCACAATTCTTCTCGACCTGAATTACACATCCACTTTACATTATTTAAATAACATAAAAACTCATGTAACTTACCACATTATTTTTAAATGGAGTAAACGATTTACCCTTTACCATTTAAAGATTTAAGTGGCTCACAACGATTTTGATAACAAATCTCAAAAGCATTTGAAAGTTTCGTAACCAAAAATGCATTAAGAATCATTTGGTAGCAGAACAAGGTAAAAGTAAAACTTCAAAGGGATTAATTCCAAAATCCCAACGAGGACGCTGCTCAATGCCTTGAATCCGATCTTCGTGGACATGTGGGATTCCACCCTCAATGCTGCAAATGAACTACACATATGCATTCCCAAAAATATTATGTAATCCGAGAAAACAAATATGTGTGGTCCTATGGAGTATGGAAACCAACTTGTTGTAAGGATCTTAGAAAAACGATTTTATACAGGCTCCGATCTAGAAAATTATGTCCAAAGCATTTGATCGGCATTCGTCCTGCCCTTCACACTCAGGAACGCACTTCCAGGAGGAACATTCCATGAAATGCATAAAAAATAACACAGAAGCCGCAACCCCTCTGCACAAACCAGTCACTGCATAGAGAGTAAGTATTGCGCTCCAGGAATCCTAATCGCCAAATCCTTGACTGATCCACAAAACAAAACAAAAAAACCACTTGCCTAACCAGCACAACTCTACTTGGAAAACTACAACACACTGGTCATTATAATATGTGTCCAAATAGCAGGTTATTTTCCCAGTTTGAAGTTGGATCGTACAACAATGCAATTTATTTCAAAGAGCTCGACTCCTCCACATACAATCTGACCTGCTCTCGCTCACAAAAAGCAGTCAAAACACAACAGAATCAACTAATGATAGACTTAACCTCAAACTCATCTCCTTAGGCTCTGATGCCAAAATGATGCAAAGAAGACTGCACAACTCTAAATACGCGCGGAAGAATAGAGTTCACAAGTTCTTTTAATACCAAAATGATGATTAGCATAATCTTCAAATAAGCCACCATTCAAAAATTGATATACATCTCATATTAGTCCAGAAATATCTTTCAACCAAGAACATATGCATTTGATTTCTATCTGCGGATTCTACAAGAAAAACGGAACAGTTACCATCAAATCACACTTACAAACTATTCCTTCTGCGCTATTCCTGAAGTTCTACAATTTCAATGAAGTGTTATGCGTTTATTTTTTGATCTGCGAAACCCTTTTGCCACTGGTGCTACTCCATTGTCAACTGCTCTTACGTCCAACATTAACGTCGACTCCACTTCTAAACTTCTCACAGCAATCATGCGATGAGTTAATAACTCAACCTACAAGTGTGGAATTTCAATTGGATGTGATAACGCCTTTCCACCGTGATCTGTTTGAGATCTGCGTTCTCCGGTTTGAATTGATTCTCATCAGTGCTGCCCTAGACCTGCAATTCGATGGTCTGTCTACGGTATAATTTAGTGCATCTATTGTGTAACAGAGGTTAAACAATATATTTTAACAGAGAGCTGAACACAAAAAAAATACTTGTATATAATAATAACAAGAAATTACAGATTCAAACTCTTCTTTGGCCAAATATTACATTTGTTTGCCCTCTCGCTCTCCACTCTTATGCACTCTTTACACAATCACACTATTCCTCTCTAAACTCTTTTCCTCTGTCCTATTCCACCCTTTATCTATATTCTCCATCCTCATACGAAGTGCATATTTATACATAGTTGTGGA
Source organism: Pinus albicaulis (assembly GCA_034641835.2). Lineage (NCBI taxonomy): Eukaryota > Viridiplantae > Streptophyta > Pinopsida > Pinales > Pinaceae > Pinus > Pinus albicaulis. The sequence continues at coordinate 908,443,829 of CM076578.1, read as the reverse complement.
TTAATTTGAATCCATGATTTCCTCCACAAATGAATCAACCAAATCCTAAAATAGCTTATCCCATCTTTGACTCAACTAATTTCTATTTAAGGAGTTCATAATACCTAAGATATCTATACAACCCAACTCCTCTCATATTCTCAATTATAAGAGAATATTTACATAATCCTCACACTCAGATTTTTCCTCTTAATTTATTAAAAATATACATAATTTATAAAATAATTAATAAAACATCACCCCCTAAATCACCCAAATAAATAATGACATTTAAGTAGGATGCTCTTGCATCACTAGGACTTTACTTTAGTTATTATAAGGGTTTTGTTCATAAACCCTAAGTCACCATTTTCTAAAAATCTATAGTTTCATTGAATAAATTAGACATTAACATCAAAACCTAAAGGACTGTGGGTTTTACCTCAACATTACCACAACCCTAAACTTCAAAAGAACAGGATTTCATCAATGTTCTAGACTTTATTCACAAACCCTAATAAAACTAGGATTTCATAATCGACATTGACATGCCCTTAGCATCAAGAGGCTAGGGTTTTATAGTGAACCCTAAAAGTTATGTTTTCACAAAAATGAACAAATGACGGGAGACAATGTAATGAGGGTACATTCAATCTAATGATTAATCACCCAAATAAGAATATTTATGATTTAAAACCCTAGACATTAATATGTTTAATATCAAGCAAATTTCAAATGAGAATGATCCTACCAGCAGTATCAAGAAAAGTTTACAAAAAAACTTGTAGTCTAAGACATACCTTGAGTTGTTCTTTAACAAACCTTGTAAAGTATCATTTCTAAGGGCTTTCAACAAATTTTCTTTCATGACTCAAATCTTTCCTTCGAAGTTTCCTCCATAAACTTCTTGTATTTTGCAATATTTACTACCAAGAAAAATATAAAGAAAAATTTTATGAGTATATAATACAAACAAATCTCGAAGTGAGGAGGAAACCAAAAATGAACAATGAAACATAGAACAATATACTTATCTTGTGGTAAAATGGTGAAAGCTCCCTCTTAATATAGTCATTCTAAGGGATACCTACAACTTAAACAATGCAAAAAAGTTATAACAATATATATTATATCTACAAACTCTAGAAATCAAAACATAAAAGAAAACATTACAAAACTTAGAATAGTAGACTTTGGAGGATATGTGAGAGAAGACTTAACAGTATAATTCTTTGACTTCATATTCTTCAGTCTTGTTCTTCTTAGGTGGAGCTTCATTGACAAAATTTTCATGTTCTCTTTCTCACTTCTTATTCCTTGGATTTTCACGACATTAACTTTTGTACTATCCCATATTATGACAATTATAGCATTCAATATTTGATAGATAAACTTTCTTCTTTGGACCTTTGAACTTCTTGCATGCTCCCTTTTTCTTGTGATGAAAAAAGTAGGAATTTGAAGTATCGTATTCTTCATCCTTCTTCTTTTTATTTACTAATGAGACGTGGGATTCTTCTTGACTACATGCATTCCACATTTATTCAAAGGTTGGAGTATCTTTTCAACTGCTAATTCATGATGCAAAAGAGCTCCAAGGTTTTGGTAGGCCTAGAAGTGCAACAATCATGAGTTCTTTCTCATGTACAACTTCATCAATCGCCTAGATTTCATCTCTTATTCTAGATATCCTTACCAAATATGATGGCACAGTATCATCTTTTTTCATATTTATTGTCCTTAGTTCATTTTTTAGACTAGTTAACTGACCATTTTCTTGATGATAAACGACTTGGAGATGGCTTCATACATTTATTGTGCAGAGTCTATATTGGATATGTATGGGATTAGATTTTAATTCACTACACATACTATTATATTCATGGCCAATATGTCATTTTCCCTGGAATTTTCCTTTCCTGCATCATATGTGGGTTTCTTAACTTTTCCTTGAGAAAAATCCAAAACTTTTATGCTTAGCAAGAATAAGATCCATCCTCTTCTTCCATGCCCTGTAGTTGGGGGCTCCTTCTAGCTTATTTTCAATCTTCATCTTATTTTCTTGATATATATATATATATATATATATATATATATATATATATATATATATATATATATATATATATATAATAGACCTTATCATTATTATATGATCCTTATCCTTTGACCTTTTCAGTAGATCTTCAAGCTGCCTTTTTCCTTCCTTCTTCACCTTAGCTCCGATACCATGTTAGAAAATAAAAAAGGCAGAAATATTCTCTTATGTTGATAATTACTTGTGATATTATTTTAGTCTTATTAACTTTCTTTATGTTCTTATTTTATCTTATTTTCATCAAGCAATCATCAAATCAAAACATGAAGATCAATGATACTAGATGTAGGCACTCAACTAGGGCTAAAACCCCTCTATAGGGTAAAACCTAGTCAAACTCTTCTACCAAAAAATCCAAATTGAGATAGACCAAGACCTTAGTCCAAACCAAATGACCTTCCTCCTCCACCGAGTCATCCCTCAAACTATCCTTCCAAACTCTAAAGCTCAATTGTAACAATATTGCATCAATACTGCATCAAAGATAGAATATCGGCCTAGTTGCTTCAAGTACTCCAAAATTTCCGTCCAACCACTCCACAATTTTGACCCTACTGTAGCCCTACAACTTTGGCCCTCCAACAACTTCATCTCCTTCGCATATGTGAGACAAAGAGAGAGAAAATTTGACTCCTTTTTCTTGAAAAAGTTTTCCATTTCCTTTGCTAGGTTTACCCATTTCTTCCTTGAATTTCGTACCCTTTTCTGGTTCCAACTACTGTAGCTCAAACTTGTTGAATATATCTCCAAATGAGGTCGAGTTCCCTTTATTTATACTGCTTCCATGAGGTTAAAATCCCTTGATGAGGCCAACTTGGTGGAGGGGGCCTAAAAGACCTAATCTAAATAAATTTATTTCTTGATAGCTAAAGCCCAAGAAGGGTGTTTTACATGATGAGAAGGACAAGGACTCTTGACATAAACCCTAGAAGCCTACAATGGAGGCTTTGTCTTAAACATAATTGACCCAAGCATGAAGCCCATGCTTTAATAAGTCAATTTCTTTTATAATAAAATTTTGTTTTATTTCTTTTGATAAGTACATTACATCATGACTCAAATACAATTATGAAGACAGACCAACACTAGTTACATTCTTCAACATGGCTTTCCCACCATGTCAGGGAATGACCCTCTAATTTCAGTTGTGCAAATGAAATATTGTTTTTCTCTTCTATAGTATTAACACTTAAATACACTTCTAATTTTTGCAACCAATAGTTTAGATTAAGAGCTTCAATGACACCTTGGTATAGTGTGATATCAAACTTTGCTTCCATTTTGAACAGGGATTGTGAATGGTTCATGGCACTTGAACTGGGTTGATCTCAGGTCCTTTCTATTGTTGGTTCTCTATTTCTTCTCGATCTCTTGATCTCTATTATTGAACCCCAAAATTGTCTCTTTTTGACAACCTTCCTGTTGATTTTTGTAGCTTCAAAAAGTGCTCTAAGTCTCAAATTTAGTGTAGAGGCTTATACACTAGCATTCCAAAGAACCCATAAAGTGTTTGTGGAAATTCCACTCGGATATGGTTTTATTTGAAAAAAATATTATTTTAATGGGGACTGTAAGTCTAAACTTAGGGAAATTAAATAATTTACGGGTATTAATAAAACAAAGTGTGAATCTTTTAGAGAACATGGATCAAGTCAAATTATAATCTCAACCGTTGATTAGAGATCTAATCTAGGTCGTTGATTTCTCAACGAGAAGACTATAAAGGAAGGCTTGTGGGTCATTTGGAAAATACACCAATTCAGATACTCAGTTTCCCGAGTAAATAGATTTTCTAAGTGGTTGAAGTTCGGCAAGAGAAAATCAACTTAGAGGGAGAGTTGCAGGTGGAGGAGAACAAGAGAGGGTTCAGCAACAATCTGAGGTGCAGGAGCAGGTGATGCAATGCCAAGAAGAGACAATGCAGACGCTGGGAGGGATCAATGCAAAGGGGTGACGCAGTTCTGTGCAGTCCCCACGCAAAGCCAGCGCAGTGGTGACGCAGGGGGTTCAGGAGGGTCCTTCTGGGGTCATTTCTCATCTGTCTATTTTGGGAGGAATTTCTCCAATGTTATAACAATTTCTCTTCGTCACTACTGACTATAAATTTTACAAGAATATTCTACTGAATAATAAAAACCCTCATCTGTTGCACCGGTTTTCCCACATTGGGTTTTTTCAGGGACAATTGTCCAAAATATCTGTGTCATTTATGTGCTAGTATTTTCCTTATTATTATGCTCGGTAATTATATGGTGAAGTCTGCATTTGAATTCATTTCAATATTTACTAGAGATATTTCAATAATAAGTAGAAGAAATAACATCAGATAATGTAGTAGGATTTCAAGTTGAAATTTTTACACTTCCTACACTCCATCCTCCTTTTTTACTCTAATAATTCTAATTGAGCATCAATTTACAAGGTTCATGGAAATAGAAGGTACTAATCATCGTTTGTTTCATAAGTGTCATTTTTCTTTATATTTAACTCAATATTTACATGAGCTACTGAATTACAACGATTCTATAGCTAATGTTTGATTCTGCAACATGGCTGAATGTTTGATGGGTTCCAGAACTCTAGCCAAAGAACAAGACATATGGGCAAGTGGGAAATAGCCAGAATAACGATTTATACTTGTTAGGGTCCTATAATAATAGGGATCATAATTTTGAATTGACTACGTTAGGTCTTGTAATATTGTACATACTTTGGCTTTCTGCAAATGTTTTCCCATATTAAAAAATGAAAAGAGGGTATGTCCTAAAAGAAAATTCAAAGGACTAAAAAAAAAAAAAGTATGAACCCCACAAAAAGAGATAAAAATAGATCCTGAAAGTGTTGCACATTCAAATTCCACTACTCTTAGTTACTTTTGCAAATAAAATTGTGTGCATCTTGTCCAAAATGCCATAATTCATGATGATCAAACAATTTAATCTTGATTCATTCATGCTTTTAAATTTCATGTCATGATAGTTAGTGAATAAAGATCTAGCCAAACCATTTAATCTTGGAAGATCAGTATTTAAGTAGAGAATAAAAATGAGCTCGTCAGTTTAATCTAAGCCATTGGAAGTTATAAGGTTAGAAGTAGATTAGTTTTCTTATCAAAAGAAAATAAAAGGGTCAACAAGCTCAAATGCACCCAATAAATGAAGTAAAAAATGTTACGGTAAATAAAGGGTAGGCAAAAGCACTTTTGCAAGTCATGGAAACCATCAATTGGTTCATCTCATATCACTAATATCCTCCTAAATCCCCTTCCTCTTGCTAAAATTCTATTTCCACTCTTGGAAATCATTTCCCCTTGTAAAATATCCCTTTCCCCTTATTCTAACCCTTTCCCCTTCCTAAAAACCCCTTTCCCTAGTTAAAAACTCATTTCCCTTTGAAATTTAATTTTCCCTTTACTAACTCCCCTTTTTCATTTAAAACATAAAAAACCCGTTATCCAAAGTTTTAAATGTTTAAAATGTATTGAGCCCCACTGCAAAAATCCCTCCCCGATATCCTTTTAACCACCTATTCCTAATGTATTTTTTAACATCCTGCCATTATATTTTACAAACCCCTTAGCGCATAGTTTATATATGTTCCCCCTCATAATATAGTTTTAACTTTCCTCGCTTTCATTTCATTAACCCCCCCCCCCCCTCCAAACACTACATGTTAACCCTTCCACTTTAATATATTATCCGATCCCACTATATATTAATCACGGGTCCCACTTTACTTTAATTCTGCATATATAAAATCCCCTCCCACTAACCTATTAACAACTCCACTCATTATAATCCCAACCCACATATATCATTAAGCCTTCGCATATGTATTATGCCCCTCCGCATTCATAATACCTGGTCTCACCTATCAAAATATCCCACCTCATCCATCCGTCTGAATGGCACAACTTAGATCCGATCATTCCCAAACCCTTTCACACCTTCAACTACACGATGTTTAAAACCAATCGAGGGTGTGAAATGGGCGGTTTTGCACCCCCACCTCTTTGCTACATGGCACTCCCATGTTTTATCGCATCCCCAGTCCCGAAACCACTTTACTGCTTTTCATCATGCGATAAACTGCCATACCACTATTCTGCCATGCGACGAAACCAACCATTGTTTGAATTCAACACCACACCTGTGATTTCATACTCCCGGTCAAAAGCAATAAAACCCGCCCTAAAAACATTTTTTCACCATTTCTATTGAAAATTACGTAAAAGAAGCCAAGAAGCCTCTATCGACCTAGTTTGAAGCCAAAAGAACCTTTGCAAACCGGAATTCAAGCCTATTGTTACTAGAACCATTGTCGACTAAGAAGTTAAACCTTTATAGACCAATAAAGTCCCTATTGCGGCCAAAACCCCTTCCAAAGACCGAATTCAACCTTCTCCTGGTAATCCTCAAGTGCCAGAAGCCATTACTTAAGAAAAGAAAGTAATAAATTGATGATTGAACAAGTTAAATGGCCTCCCAGAGTATTATAAGTGTAAATCCTCTGCCAAAACCTGTAGTATATGTTGACCACACTCCTCTAGCAGACAAAGACTTCAAAATCGGTGATACAGACACTGATTTCAACCTTCTAGAGCTCCACTGCTAGAGCCATGATAAATTCATAGACCAAGCTGATGATATCCACCTCTGGGATTCAAACCTACCCAGATACATCTTCCCACAGACATTTCAGTTTCCAGAAATCATCAAACTTTGTCAGATCAATTACTTGCCAATGAGATAGCTCTAGTAACCCCAAGCCAAGAGATTCTATTCACAATCACTGCAGAATCCATAAATCAGATGTTACAGTTCCAACCCAAGCCTGATGAGGCCCCATTATCCATTGAAATCCTCACTGAACTATATCTGAAGCTGGACTTTCCCAAGAGGTTCCAAATATTCCAAACCTTCCTTCCTCCATCAATAGAAACCCCAAAGAATAATCCTCCATACTCAGCCTCCATTTTTTCAGAGAGAACCAGGCAGATTGTCACAATGTTGTCATGAATTTTGGGGTACTTTACTGATGGATATGTAGATGCATCTATCCTAGGTTTCCTGTCCATATTTTTCTCAGGTCAACCTCCATCTTCAACATTCAATTTTTCTCAATACCTATCAGATTCCATCCATGAGAAACTAGTCAAATTACCAGAGGAAGGAGTGTTTAAATATTCATCAGTTTTGTTTCATTTATTCCTATATTTCCAATAAAAAAGGTTTGCAGTTAGCCTCCAAAAACTGGACACAGAGGATAACCCCCAATATATGGTCTTCTGGACATCCTTGATTAGAAATGATTCCACAGAATTCAACTACAAAGACTTCATTGATTCATTTGTTTATCCAGTTGTCAACATGCTAGGCAGTAGCATTCAACCTAGGGTCAGTGAAGAGATTAAGAAAGTATTGCAATTGTCAGATCAAAGTAGAACAAGAGACTGGTATTTATACCAGAATCATACTAAAATTAGGGTGTATGGATGCCAGCTTCCCAAATACCTCCCAATGAGGTTATTTGCATTGGAATATATCAAACATATCCTAAACTCATATGAAGTTAATTTCCTGTCAGCAAAGAAGAAAGCTCAGTTTAAGATCAAGAGCCAGTTAGGGCATTTTATTTGCAATAATAAGAATTCTGGTCAACAAGAAGATAAGTGTTTACAATATTTAAAGTTCAGTAATAGTTTCAAATAGTAGTATGATCCTTTGGGAATCATCAGTAAACTAAGAGTCAAATTTAAATTGACTCCTTTTGTTCATGAGTCAAAACAAAAGATTGAAAAGTATTCCAACTAGTCAGAGTGGTTGGAAAATACTTTGTAAGAGGTGGAGAAAAAGGTTGATACTAGTTCCATCCTACATACTCCAACCCCAAAATACAGGAACTCAAAGAAATTAAGAGAGGAAGGCTCTTATTCTGCAGAGACTACTTCTGACACCAAATTCAAGCTAATGTACAGAAAAAAGGCAAAACTGAATCCAGTAATTGAATAGGAAGAAATAGTTGAGACAATTGAAATCATTGATATAGAAATAGTGATCAGAGATAATGCACCTCCCATTGTTTTAGAGGAAACACATCAGCCATCAACCTCCAGTGCTCAGATTATTCAGAAACAACATAGTGCAGAGGATTCTTCATCAAGCAAACCAATGGATAAGGAGAAAGACATAATGGAGAAGTACAAATAAATCAAATTAAAGAATGAGGAATTGAAAGCTTTGACTTATGCCCAATATTGGAAACAAACTCCTAGTGACTAGAACAGGTTACTTTCAGCCTTTGATTACAAAACCAGGAAGATGCAAATGACCTTTGTGCAGCCAAAAATGCAGGGTCCAAAATCATCAACAGACTACAAGAAAACAGCCTTTGAAGTTATTGTTAAAGATGTACATCCCATATATCAAATTGAGTTTCATAAGCAAGCAGGAGAAATGATCTACTCCACTATGACAAACAAGGCTTTAAGTGTCCAAAAACTACAAAATTCTCTAGAAATATCAGAGAACAATTAAAACTAGAGAAGGCTTCTTCACAAGCAAAAGATAATAGAATAAAATCACTTAAAGAATTGGTCATGGAGGTTGGATACAATCCAAAGGACATCAAAGCAGCTGAAAAGCTTATCAAAAAGAAGAATGTAGACATAGATGCATTGAAGAAGCGGTCGAAATTACCTCCCACTGAACATCCACAAACTAAAGAAGTTTTGGAGAATGAAAGTTAGAAGTATGAAATGATGAATCTCATCATTTAGTTGATAGCTCAATTGAAAGAGATGGAGAATGAAATGGAAAAATTAGTGTAGGAAAAGAATGCCAACATGGAAGCAATTACTGTTACTACCATTCCCATAGCTTCAACATCAACTTCAGTAGTAATAGTAGTCTAGCTACTACAGGAGTTCCAATGACAAAAGGAGTTCAAGCAACTATACCAACAACAACAGCAACCCATCTCAATGATGAGGCAAGTAAATTAATTAAAGCCATGCAGGGTATGTCAATCCAAACAACTGAGATTAATATACTTAAAGAACAATTAAAAATTCTAGAAGATGAAAAGAAGTTGGCTCAAATCATGTATAAATCTGAAACAAAAATCAAACAGGTTGAATGACATAGTCCAAAAGTTAGAAAAAAAATTAACACTGAAAGATCCACTAGCCCAAGAAAAGCAACAACTATGGGCCAATATCATTAACTTTGTTAATGATATTTTACCTTCCATCCAAGTTATATTTGAATAGAAACACTTGATAAAGGAAGCTATTGAAGCTATTCAGAAATTCAAAGAAGAACTTGGAAAGAAACCAGAGGAGGCCACTGAGATAATTAAAGTTTCTCAATTCTAAGAACAAGCATGAATTAGAAGAAATTGGGATTAGTGACAGAACATAAACAATATTAAAGGTAAAAAAGGTAATTTCCAAGGGAAATCTCATGATACAGCTTGAAGACAAGTGTCAAAATATGGAGCTTGCAGAAACAGGTTCATGAAAAAATTTGATTTTTTGAGGTAGAAAGGTCTACCAAATCCATTAGTAATCAATGACAGACTAATGAGGCATGAAGATTGTGACAAAAAGATCAGAGAAGTGGCTAAAGAACATTCCAAAAATTCATCTATGAAAGGAATTCCTATAGGCAAAGTACTCTATCAGACTTTTGAAAATATATTTTACCTCTAGCATGAGGTAAATCATCTTTTTGTGAAAAAACCTACTTTTACCAAGTGCACTAAAGCAGATGAGATTTACAGGAGGATGGTAAAGATCAAAATTCCAGATGAAGAGGCCTAGGAAAAATTGTGTGACTTACTGTGAAAGGTAAAAGTAAAAGCAGGTAAAAGAGAGACAAGGTTAAAGGTGAAAATAGAGCAGGCAGACAAAGCAGTAAGGTAAAAGAAGAATTTACAGGTTACAACTAAAAGACAGATTTTAATGATGAAGATAGATAAAAGGCAGCCAACATAAAGCAATAGCCAGCGCGAGAGATAAGACATAAAAATATCAAAGAAGCAAATAACAAATCCAATAAACATGTACAACTTGCATTTAGTTACATAGGTGTCTCTATCTTCTTGCATGCAGATATTTCTTTTCCTTGAATAAATCCTAAATCAGTTTTAGGATATTTTGTATTAAATTTTGTATAAATACTTCAGCAATTCGAATTATTAAGTGTGGATTCCTGAACATTTCTATAGTTGTATTGATCTACTACCAAAAGGTTTATTGTAACTTTTCCAAGCTGATAGACAGGAAAATAATAAAGGCATTTCTTTACAGGATTCATGTGTTGAGCTACTTCAGTGAAGTATATTTCAATTGTTCATGTTATTTTCTTAAGTATTCCATAAACTTACAATTTTTCTAAATTTTAATGGTATAACTGGAATTTTATTGCAGAATTTGTTTAAGTACACTTTGTTTTGAACTGTTATCCATTTTTATGTTTTCTTCTGATATCCAGATTAGGGAATTCTTCATTGCTCCCTAGTTTCGATTTACCTCCTTCACCTTCTCTCATTATCCGATTTAAGGAATCCTTTACTGCTCCTTGATCTTGATTGAAAACCACTTCAATGTTCAGCCTAAAAGATCTGATTTTGCTCAGCTACCTTGCCCTGTAACACTGCTTTTATCATTTGTTTCTGTGTTGTTTTCCTGATACATCGACTCCATAGCCCAATGGAAAATAGACAGACATCTATCCATCTAAATCAATAATTCCACCAACAAATCAAAATCAAACCAAACCAATCTTACATAACTAGCGTAAAATCAATTAAAACAACAAATTTAAATCATTAAGAGAGAGTCCTCTCCGAGCATTAGGAAGGCTAGATCCTAATCTCTAAAGTGGTTGATAGTTACCTCTAATATTTCTTTAACACACATAACAACCCTGGGAAATTTTGGAGTGATAACAGTACCTATCTTCATGACTTGGATCGATGATAAGAGCACCATAACATCCAGGTCAACACAGAAGTCAACCAACGAAGAAGGTGAACCAGGCGAGCGAGAAATTAATGAACACAAATATTTAACCTCATGATTTGCTTCCTTGATAGCAAATCATGAGGAAATGATTTTATATTATCGCTTTATGTCGTTTTTAGCTTCTATCGAGTAGGATAGGTTCGTAATTCTCTGAAATAGTTATTCATAGAGGTTATAAATCTACCTCTCGGCATGATAGACACAAACCTTAATATTGTTTGAAAATTATATTTTGCAATTATAAACTTTGTTTCATTTGATTCTCTTGTTGTGTGTTATATCAATGTGTATATAATCGTGTGAAGAAGTTTTGTTGTTGCCTACATCTCGTAGGAGGGCCCCCTCGAGTTGTAAGGTTTTATCATTTTTAATTATGCATTTTATATTGTGTTTAACTAGTCCATTTAACTGATCAATTTTGACTTTGAATGAATGTTTATGATTGAGTTTAAAGCAGATTTGTTTAATCATTTTGTTGTAGGATGAATTAGTGAAGTCGAGATCTCTTATGCACGTGAACAATAGTATGACATAGTGTGGATTGGTTTAGGATTTCTAGTATAGTTCAAGTTACATCTGAGTTGAATTACATTTGAGTGAAGAAGATTTCAATTTCCAATTAGTGTGATTATAGAGTTAATTTCTCTTTTTTTGTCAGAGTGAATTATATTTAATTTCATTACTTTAAGCAACTGTGATATTTATTCGTGCAAGTGTGATCTTTCTTTTAAGCAAGTTTGATATTTATTTCTGCAAGTGGGATCTTTCTTTTAAGCAAGTATGATATTTATTTATGCAAGTGTGATCTTTCTTTTAAGCAAGTGTGATAAGCTTAGTTTCATTTATGTTAAGGAGTGACATATTTACTTTCATGTAAGAATGATAGTTATTAATAAATTGTGTGCATAGAAATATCTCAATTTAATATAGGAATCGCTTGAATAATAAGGACTTCTAGCATATACAGTGCACATACACTCCCCAGTTTACAAGTCTTGGTTGATAATTTATGTAGTAATTTAACATCAATTAAATTACCAAAAATTTTTGTTGTTGTTATCAGGGAAGTGTATAAAGGAGTATTTTTCTTTTCATTGTATATGTGTGTGTGTGTGTGTGTGTGTGAATGATATGCATAGGGAAAGAGATTATAGAGGTAGATTTTTAAGAGGTAGGAGATTGATTCCAACATCATCACTCACCCCACCACGACCTCGTAGTGCCACACCATCCACCCAAACTCATATTCCATCAATTGCATGCAGACATATACTTCTCAAGGTATATAGATATGAAATTCAACCTAGAGATTCACCAACTTCGTATACTGAAGCTGTAGTAGAAGAAGAAGATCCTACATCCCAAAAAAAAGTAGTAATATTTTTATCTTCAATTGGAGAACAAATTCTAGGAAAAGAATTGGAAATCCCTATTAAAGAAGAAGAAGAAACCTATTCTATAATTTTATTGAGAGAAGAACCAGAGGAGGAACTAGAAAATCCAATTTTGGAACCTTATATTAGCTTTGAGGAATCTAAAATGGTAGGATAAGGGGAAGGAGAAGTACATAATGTGAATTGTGAGCAACCTAGGATTGGAGGTGGAAGAAGAGGTGGAAGAGGTGGAGGAACAGGAAGATGAGGTGGTAGAGGAGATCCAAAACCTTTTGGATTTCCTATATTTGATGAAGATACCACAACCACAATGAAAAATATATCACCCTCTATCCTCCCTAATTTCGATGGATTAATAAATGAGGATCCTAAAACATTTCTCTTTGAGTTTGAAGTTTTGTGTAGATCCTATGGCTACTTACTTGATACTCGAAAGTTGAAATTGTTTCCAGCCACTCTTAAATATGTAGCATTAAAATGGTTTATGGGCTTAGGAGCACATTCTATAAGAACATGGGAACAAATGAAAAGTGTGTTCTTAGAAAAATACAAAGACTATTGTATGCCTTGTAACCTTAAAGCTGAAGCCTTTAAAATGATGCAAAAAGAGGATGAAAATTTTGAGGATTTTGTCGAAAGTTTTGCTTGTAATGTTAAAAGGGCTAAAATGGATACTCTAGATGAAGAAACTTTGAAAGCTCTCTTACTGAAATGTATCAAAGATGAGTGGATAGATCTTCTCAATTTTATGGGTAAAGGAGATATTTCTCAGTTATCATTTGGATATATTTGTGAGTTATGCATACACATTTCAAGAGGAAAGGAAAGAATTAGGAAAAATCCAAGAGATCATGTTATGTCTAGGATTAATAGATCTGCAGTTGGGGCAGTAAGTAGGGTTGAAATAGGCTATTTGTTTGACAATTTCAAAATAGATATTTTGGGGAGTATTAGTGAACAAATAGATACTCTTAAAATACAAAATAGGCAAAAGGCTAAAAATGTTGCATTATCTATCTTTTTTCCAAATTGTAGAAAGAAGCATGGCTTGAGAGAATGCCCTCTTGACTTAAAAAGTGTAGAAACATTTGTTATATGTGCAGAAAATCATGATAAAAAGGAATGTCCTTCAATACCAGGTCTTAAAGTTGTTTATCAAGAGGAAGTAATACCAAATCAAATAGAACCTCTTTGTTTTATTGCTAAGACACCATGGAAAAATTCACAATCAAATATGAATCAAGGTTTTAACACTCAAACATATGCACAACACAAAGTAATTGGATTGTACCCATGCCTTGGCAACCTTGGCCTCAACCTTGGGCACAAGGATAGAAAATATCCTCAATACCCTCAATTTCAACATACTTACCCTATTTTCCACCACAATATTTTCCTCATCCTATTCAACCATCTCAACCTCAAAATCCAAACCCACAACTTTCATTACCATTTCCACAAAAGCCAAATCAATTTCCTGCTTAGTCACTTCCAAATCCAAATAATAAAAACTCACAACATGTTTACAACATAGAAGGGAAAATTTCCAAACTTACATGATGACTCCATTAGATCTAAATAATGTTCAACTTATATCTGGTAGAGTATTGGAAAATAAGTCACCATCTATTGTTATCCAAGAATCTGAGAAGGATGACCTCTCTGAGAAAGCGACATCTCTCCATCAAGAGGAATATCCTCAAAAACAAACCACCCTTATACATTTCGATGATACTCCAATAAACTCAACTCCCATTATAGAAAAACATTTAGTTTCTGTTCAAAATATACCTTTTCCTGAAATATTGAAATTGACAAAGGGGTAGGGAAACAGATTGTGTTGCCTAATTATGACATGATAGATGAACTAAAGAATGGTTGTATAAAAATTCCTTTGTTACATTCTATCAAATAAATACCAATATTTGCAAAGACAATCAGGGAGTTAAGTATTAAGAAACCAGGAAGAAAAAGAAAGGAAGTTAAAAAAAACTAGTTAGTTGGGAAAATTGCAGATATCATGATGGGAAAGAAAACAGTTCAGAAATATATAGATCCAAGAAGTCCCATTGTGAAAACACATATTAACGGTATTGAGATTCCAAACACATTGATTGATTTAGGAGAAACTATGAATATCATGAGTAAACAAACTATGGAACCATTGAAACTTACTAATATTCATTATGCACCTACATTATTGCAATTAGCAGAGAGATCTGTTATCAAACCTGATGGTGTGTTAGAAAATGCGTTTGTATCCTTATATTCTTCGAAATATCCTGTTGACTTTATGATCTTAACACCTAAGAATAATCTAGGAGGGCATCCATTGATTCTAGGTAGACCATGGTTAGCTACAACTAATGCTTTTATAAGTTGTAGATCTAGTGATAGGTTTATCTCTGATGGAAATTCGACAAATAAATTCACATTATATCCTCCCGGGAAAAAAAAAAAAAAAGTGAAGAATGGAAATATGATGATAATGAAAACTTTGATATACGACCAAATTTTTCTACTTCACAAATAGATGAAGAAGATCATATTTTGAATGTAATGGAAAATAATGAATATTCCTCATATTGTGAATGAAATCAAAGTTTTCAAGAACAATGTAATATTGAATATCTATCATCTCATCAAATGGCTTTACATTCTATGGAGAAATTTGGCAATTCTTTAATAGAAAATTTTCGAGGGAAAACTTTGAATATCAATGATAATCTTGAAGAATATCAAAAGAAATAATTAGTGAAGATGTTACAAGAACATTCCTCTGCTTATGCATGGGAATACACTAATATGAAAGGAATCGATCCTAACACTTGTATGCATCATATTTGTATTGAAGAAAATGTCAAACCAATCCGACAACCCCAGAGGAGGATGAATCCAAACCTAAGGGAAATAAAGAAGAACTACAAAAATTGTTAAATGTGAATTTCACTTATCCAATATCAGACAACCAGTGGGTCTCACCATTGGTAATTGTTCTGAAAAATAATGGAAAATGGAGAGTATGCATTGATTATAGGGAATTGAATAAAGCTACTTTAAAATATCATTTTCCACTTCCTTTTATAGATCAATTCCTTGATACATTGGCAGGGAAAATTTATTTTTCATTCTTCAATTGTTTTAGTGGATATAACCAAATCCAAGTGGCTCCAGAAGATCAAGATAACACAACCTTTACATGTCCATGGGGAACTTATGCTTACAGAGTACTTCCTTTTGGGTTATGTAATGCACCCGCAACATTCCAAAGGGCAGTTTTAGGCATTTTTTCTGATCTAATTCATGATTGTGTGGAAGTGTACATGGATGAGTTTACTGTCTATGGAAACTCTTTTGAAGAAGCTCCTAAAAAATTGGAAAAAGTTCTCATTAGGTGTAAATAATCAAATCTCTCATTAAGCCATGAAAAATGTTTTATGATGTTTACCGAGGGAATTGTTTGAGGCCACCATATTTCAAGAGATGGAATCAAAGTGGGTGCATCTAAAGTAGAAGTCATTTCTAAATTATCAATTCCTACCTGTCAAAGGGATGTTAGAAGGTTTTTTGGTTTTACTGGCTATTATAGAAGATTTATAGAAAACTTTATGAAGATAGCCTCTCCACTTTTCAGATTGTTTACAAAAGATTGTGAATTCGTTTGGAATTTTGACTGGCATAAAGCTTTTGAAACATTGAAATAATATATTTCCCAAACACCCATTTTAAGAGGACCAAATTGGAAACTACCTTTTCACATTTAATCTAATGCTTCAAATACAGCTTTAGGGGCTGTATTAGGACAGAAAGATTTCATTCCTTATGCCATTTACTATACAAGCAAAAATTTGACCCCTGCAGAGTTGAATTACACTGTAACAAAAAAAAAGAGTTTTTAGTTGTTGTACATGCCATAAATAAATTGACATTATATCATTGGTTATGAAACCTTCATTCACACAGATCATTTTGCGATTATATATTTAATGAATAAATCAATCACTAATGGAAAAATTACAAGATGGTTATTGTTATTACAAGAATTCAATATTACTATTTTGGATAGACCCAGAAAGCAAAACATAGTTGTTGATTTTCTATATAGAATCCAAAATGATAACAACAATGATCGTGTGAAAGATAATTTTCCCGATGAATATCTTTTTGTAGTATTTATTAGATCTCCTTGGTTTGTTGATATTGCTAAGTATTTGGCGATAGGGAAATTACCATCATACTTGTCTCCTCAAGAGAAAAGCAAGGTTATTCAAACTAGTGCATATTATTCATGGATAAAATGAAGAATTGTACAAGACAGGACCAGACCTAATCATTCGAAGATGTGTTAAAGAGGATGAAGTACCAGAGATATTAAAAGTTTTTCATGATGAACCATGTGGAGGAAATTTCGTTGATAGAAGAACTCCCTATAAATTCCTTCTCTTAGGATACTATTGGCCTTCTCTTTTTAAGGATGCCAAAGAATATGTTAAGAGATATGATAGTTGTCAAAGAATGGGAAAACCTGTTCCTTCGGATGAAATGCCTCTACAACCTTAAGTACTTATTAAACTTTTTAAAAATTGGGCTTTAGTTTTTGTTGGTCAAATCAATCCACCTTCAAGACAAAAAAAGGTACATTCTTGTTTGTACAAATTATGTCACAAAATGGGTAGAAGCTAAAGCACTTCCTTTTTCTATTGAGAATGTTGTAGCTTCATTTCTTTTTGAGGATATTTTCACTCGTTTTGGTGTCCCAAGGGAAATTGTGACAGATCAAGGTACTCAATTTACATCCTAATTAGTACAAAAGACAATGGAGGGATACAAAATCAAACATCGGAAGTCTACTCCATATCATCCACAAGCCAATGGATAATTTGAATCTACCAATAAAGTAATTGAAGCAATTATTACCAAGACTATGCATCTGCATAGAAGGGATTGGCCAGAAAAGCTTCCAGAAGCTTTATGGGCATATCGTACCACATGGAGAAACACATCAGGACATACTCCTTATGAACTTGTTTATGGAAAGAAAGTCTTGTTTCCTATTAAGTTCCAGATAAATACTTTTAAAACAACAACTAAATTTGGTCTTGATCTATCAGAAGCTCAAAGACAAAGAATGGAGCAATTGAATGAACTTGGCAAGATACGACAATATGTTATTCATAGAACCAATATAATCCAACAACAAAGATCCAGGTGGCACAATAAGTTTATCAAAGAAAGGAAATTCCAGCCTGGTGATTGGGAATTTCTTTTTTATTCAAAGTTTAAATATTTTCAAGAAAAAAATCAAACTCATTGGCTTGGTCCTTATGAGATTGAAACTGTCTTTGATAATGGAGCGGCCAAAATCAGAACCATTGATGAAGAAAAAGTAACTCTCCTTGTAAATGGCCATAGATTACGAGTATATCATAAACCATTAACAAAGGAAGAGTTCATAATAAATCTGCAAGATAATCTTAATTTGAAGTTGGTCAAGGAATATTCTTCTTCCTCTCCAAATTAGGCTTGTACTTTTTTTTTCAAAAAAAAAGATTTTTTTTTTTTTTTTTGCATAAATATGAAAACCAACATTGTTGCCATGTTTATATAGAAAATCTAAGTTGAAAACCAAAAATTCTTGGCAGCATATATTTTCTTTTTAATTCCCTATTCTTCTCCTATTTTCTTTTTATTCCTCTTTTCTCTTCTAAAAAATAAGGCAGCTACAGAATTGTCAATAATTTGTAGCTCTCATGGAATTCTGTAGTTGACTTGACAGTTGGTGACCAGAGAAAATGAAGATCATGGAAAAAGCAAATTGAATAAAGGTTATAGCTAAAGCAACCTTAGTGCAACCTACAAAAGGACAAATCCAAAAATTAGTAAGGCAAAGATATAAGGGATGCAAACATTAGTTAGATAATAAGGGTAAAAACATTGAATTATGAAATTAAAAGATGAATGACCGTTGCTACCGCAATTTTGTATAATGATTACTTTCATTACGACATGACTTTGGATTTAACGAAAATATCTATGTCTTGTCAAATTAATCCATTATGAAACCTTATTATCATTTGAATCTACTCCCTTCCTTTCGCATATCATTACACTTCATGCGCATACCATCACCGTCCTTGCATCATACCCATTTCAGTCGGCCTTGTTCCATTGCCAAAAATATCTCACCTATTACCCAAAATTCGTCTCTCTAGCCTACTTCATAACTGGATTCCTTCCACAACCTTATCAAAAGAGAAATTGGGACTAATACTTCTTCAACATGGGAGTCATTGTATGCTCAAAACCAAATGGGGAAAAATTCTTGAATGATGCCCATAGTAAAACAACAGTTGCAACAAGAATAGTGGTTAGAATTTCATCGGCATAAGAAAGAAGTTACAAAATCCTTTGCTCGGGAATATAATGGCATTGAAGCAAATATTTGAGACATCAAATTGGTTTTGACAGAGTCATTTGTAGCAGCAACTATCGGATTGCTGAGAATTGAGGAAAGTTGATTCAAGAAGCAGAAGATTGAGTAGAAAGAATGGAAATTATTCCTTAAAAATCCAAGTATGGATATCTCTATCTTTAAGAAGGGAATCCTAGTCACAGCCTTGAAGACTAAATGGAGAAATTTGCTATCAATTATTCAGAAATTTATCACTTGTGATGGTATGTTCGGTAAGATGTTCTTTTACCATGCTCGCCTGATGATGAATTTTCTTAATGGTAATGAAACTAACTTGTCATACTTCCTGCTTCATAGTTTGAGAAAAATGGCTGGAAACATATAGAGGAAGATAAAGTCCATAGATAATGCCTTGTACCATCATGGATTAGTGAAAATGTTAATCAAAGCCCATCTAAAAAGCAAAGGAGACAACTGGGAATATTTTCTAACTAGAAATCATTTCAAGGAAGTTGATCAAGGAGAACCCAGTGATAAAACAAGAAAGAGTAGAAGAAAATTGCCCTCAAACCTTAAGGAAAACTCACTTGCACAAGAAACACAACAAGAGAAGTATTCGGAGGATGAAACCCCTCTTGCAAGTGTGTTGGAGACTCTTAAACATAAAAATGTTAGAAGAAACATAACCAACAATAAAGGAGAAAGTACATCAAAATGGAAAATAGAACAAGAAAAGGTTAAAAAGAATTCTAGTACTATTGAAAAATCACCACCAACTATAAGGAGAAGTGCAAGGCTTAACAAACCAACACACAAATAGTCTTAATGGTCTCCAGGATTCATCAATTTAGAAGAAGAAGAGGAGGAACCGAGAGTTCCATCGCCATTTTCTAGTCCAGCTAGAAAAACTCTGGTAATAGGTCTTATCCAACAAGAGATATATGACTACATAGAGTCTTTGGAATGGAGTGCTACACGAAAAATTGTTGAATCATCCTCAAACCGAGAATAAATTTTAAATGAAGGCATTCATTTTGATCCTCCAAAAGAACCCCAAATTGTAAACACTCTCAAGCAAGAAATCTATGAATTGGAGATGTTGAATAAACATTTGAAACAAGAGCATGAAACACTAAAACTGAAAAATGAAATCAAGATAACTCGGAGTGATAACATCTTGGTTTATGGTATAATAAAAATAAGAAATTGAAATCCAAAAACAAATTTCTTAAGAGAAAGGTTATAAGTTTACAACACATAATTTCGATGAAGAAGCCAAGGATGTCAGTCAATATCAGGAAAGCAAGAAGAACTAACTTGGATGTTCTTGCTCAGGCATCTAAAGAAGCTCAGTGACAGATAAGGATCACAAATTTTGAAATTTTGCATGAGGACATGCAATGTCTTCTATGTAGGGAATGTTTAACCTCAAAATTTTCTCTTTTTTGACAACCTTCCTACACTCCATCCTCCTTTTTTACTCTAATAATTCTAATTGAGCATCAATTTACAAGGTTCATGGTAATAGAAGGTACTAATCATATTTTGTTTCATGAGTGTCATTGTTCTTTATTATTTAACTCAATATTTACATGAGCTACTGAATTACAACGATTCTACAGCTGATGTCTGATTTTGTAACATAGTTAAAGGTTCGATGGGTTCTGGAATTCCAACCGAATAAAAAGACATATGGGCAAGTGGAAAATAGTTGGCATAACGATTTGTACCTATATTCATGACCTAGATCGATGATAAGAGCATCATAACAACCTAGTCAATGCGGAAGTCATCCAATAAAGAAGGCGAACTAGAAATTAATTAACGCAGATATTTAGCAATGAGGAAATGATGTTATATTATCGCTTTATGTTATTTTTAGCTTTTGTCGAGTAGGATAGGTTCGTAATTCTCTGAAATAGTTATTCATATAGGGTATAAATCTACCTCTCGGCATGATAAACATAGACCTGAATATTGTTTCAAAACTTTGTTTTGCAATTATAAACTTGGTTTCATTTGATTCTCATGTTGTGAGTTATATCAATGCATATATAATCGTGTGAAGAAGTCGTGTTGTTGCCTACATCTCGCAGGAGGGCCCCCTCGAGTTATAAGGTTTTATCATTTTTAATTAGCATTTTATACAATGTTTAACTAGTCTGTCTAACTGATAAGGACTTCTAGCACATACACTTCGTCAATTTACAAGTCCTGGTTGATAATTTATGTAGTAATTTAACTTCAATTAAATTGCAAACATCTCCTCTTATTGATCCTCTGCATTAGGACCCCCATATTATCTTAGTAGCTAGAGATTATTATTCAGGGTCAACATGAGGAGATTCAAATTATGAATTATATTTGCAACTTATGCTTCCGAAGGGGAAAACCTCTCCTCTGTATGTTCAAGATGTTTTATTCAGATATTCGTCGACCATGATTAGGTGTTTACTACTTTTGTTTTAGCTGAACTAGATGCCCTATAAATCTTCACTATGTACCTAAATAAATCCTAATATAATGCCAATATGATCCATAAAATGTTGTGGATATTCCAATTGACAATTTGTCACAACATAAATGATAAAACTATATTTAAAAAATAAAAATCTACACTATTATGGATTTATTTCTCTTTAGATTTTTTGATGTGTAGATTACTATTAAATGTGTGTGCATGAAAATTAAAATTATGCAGAAAATAAAGATCGATAAAATAACAACTCACAAACACATTTGACACAAGATATAGCTTGGGAAACCCTTTTGGGAGAAAATCGATCTGAAAGGTGAGGTCGCTTTGCTCTCTTTCTCTTAATAGAAAATGGATGGGAGTACAAAGAAGTGAGGCCTATGGCTGGTGGGATACTACAATGCACAAACCCTCTTTGTATGATGTATCCCCCATCCCTATCGACTATTTTTCTCATATATGGAACAAGTGCACTCGAAAAGAATGGAACCCCTTTTCCTCCTAGATCAATTATAACAGAGCCCAATAGCCTACTAGTGGTTAGCTTTGACTACCTCGAATTTTAACCAGAATTACAATATGGACCCTTCTAGAGTCTTCTTCATCATAATCACATGGATAACCCTTTTTCCATGAATAATGGGGGTTTATGTGGCATCCTCTTGAATTATGGTGATGAAAACAGGAAGGTCAACTTCTGAGTGGCATAACTTTTGCATACAGACTACGATTGAGGCGATTTTTGCACAGTTGGAAAGTTTTATGCATGTAGAATATTAAAATAAAATGCAATAATGTGGAAAATATTTACATCCAAAAAAAATCATTTGATGCCTCAAAATGCTCCCAGAAGGATTCAAACACTAATTTTCCAAAATGGGCCCCACTAGTAAAAATGGTCATGTGAGATTATTCCTCCACTTTTTCCACTCTGAAAGCATCAATATGGATGATAAATGTTATAATGATCCAATCCATATCATTCCCTTAAATTGGATTTTTGAGATTCATTAAAAATGTAATGTCGTAAAACATATGCATGAAAAAACATCATGAGTTTTATGCAAGTCGAGTGGCAGTACAAGACGATAAGAAACTGGTCCAATTTTCTCTTTGATTGTAAAAGGTCCTATAAATCAAGGAGATAACTTCGTCCCTTTCCTAAATTAAATGGTGTTCTTGTTCGGTTAGATGTGATTATAAAATTGGTCTCCCACTTCATAACTTTGATCGATCATATGTGTAGCAATATAAATTTTCTTTCTATCTTGTGCTTCCTTTAACTTTGCATGAATTTGCTTTACCTTCTCCTCCATTTCTTGTACCAAATTGGGTCCATACTATTACTCTGCCTTCCAACCTTTCCCAACTCAATGGTATCCTGCATGGAATTCCGTATAGAACTTGATAAGGAGGCATCCCGATTGAACTATGGTAGCTATTATTGTAGGCAAACTCTAGTAATGGTAGGTAGATCTCCCATTGAGTTTTGTTATCCATAACATACATTCTAAGCATGTCTTCCAAAACCTGATTTACTTTTTTTAGTCTACCCATTTATTTTTGGATGATATGAAGTGCTCAAATTCAATCGAATCCTTAATGCTAAATGCAAAATTGTCTAAAACCTAGATGTAAATCAAGAGTCCCTATCATAAAATATATTTGGGAGTAATATATGCAGTTCGATAACTTCACTTATGAACACTTGTGCCACATTGGTAACATCGTAAGTGCTTCTAACTGGTATGAAATGGGCACTCTTGGTAAACATATCAACTACGAAAAAGATGGCATTTGTGCCTTTGTGATGTGAGTGGAAAACCTACAACAAAATCCATAGAGATTACCTCCCACTTGGACATGGTAATGTAATGCAATTGTAGGAGTCCTACTAGGCAGTGATGGTTAACTTTAATTTGCTAACATTTGAGACACTTACTAATAGATTGGACCATGTCATGCTTCATGCCTGCCCAAAAGAAAAGTGTCTTCATGTGTACATACATCTTCTTCACACCAATATGCACACAATAAAGTAATCTATGGGGTTCCTACATGAAATTTCTTCATATATTCTCATCCTCTAAGATGTGCATCCTTTCTTGGAATCTCAATAGGCTATATAGTTTAAGAACATAACCCTTAATTTTGGTTCTATATTATTCCCATTTTGGAGCGCTAATGTAACTTTTAGATACCAAATACCTGCAAGGATTTTTTCTCTCATGTGCTCCCTCAAATTGACCTTCAAGGGTACTAGTGAGAAGATTCAAGGTATTCTTCTTAACACATCAACCATTCTCCTTTCCCTAGATGTATGAAATCCTAAAATCACACTCACTCATGATTTCAATCCATATCCTTTATATATCCTTCAGATCCATTTGAGTGAAGATATGCTTTAGGCTTTCATGATCATTTTTTAGCTCAAAGCTTCTCCCAATGAGGTAATGCCTCCAAATTTTTAAGGCTCACATCATAGCTGTTAATTCTAAGTCATGGGTAGCATGCATTCTCTTCCTGTTTCTTCATATTCCTATATTCATAAGCTATTACTCCCCCTCCTTTCGTTAACACAACTCATAATCCTTGCCTCGAAGCATCCATGAAAACTGTGGAGTCCTTCTCCATGTCAAACACTCAAAGGATTGGAGCATTGGTTAGTATCTTTTCAGCTCAATAAATGTAGTGTTGTATTCATATGTCCATTTATACCTCACTCCCATATGTTGTAACATGGTGGTGGGTTTCACAATCTTTAAAGATCCTTCCATCAACATTCGATAATAACCTGCTGACCCCATGAAGCTATGCACTCATGAGATTTTTTTAGCACTAACCAATTCATTATGGCCTTCACCTTTTTCGAGTCCACTAAAATCCCTTATCCTTAAATGATGTGGCCGATAATGAACCTCCTTCTGAAAGAAAAATCATTTCGACAGTTTACCATGCAAATTATTTTCCATTAAGTAGGTTAACACAATCCTCAAGTGCTCTCCATGCTTCTTTTCATTCTTAGAATACATGAAAATATCATCCATAAAGACTTGCACGAAGTGGTCCAAATACTTTTGGAACATGCCATTTATGAGGCTTATGAACATTACTAGTGCATTGGTCAAGCCAAATGGTACTACTATGAACTTATAGTATCTGGACCAAGTCCAAAAGGTGGTTTTTGGGATGTCACCTTCCTTAATCCTTAACTAGTGATATGCAAAGCACATATTGATTTTCGAGAAAATTGCTACTCCCTTCATTTGATCAAAGAGATAATCTATTCTAGGGTATTGGGTACCTATTTTTTATTGTGGCTCGATTCAAGTCCCGATAATATACACACAATATTAAGGAACTATCTTTCTTCTTAACAAAAATCATTGACTCCCGAAGGGTGAAACACTATGTCTAATAAGTAGTAAATCTAACAACTCCTTTAGTTGTATCTGCTACTCGCAAAGTTTTGGAGCCATCGTCTTGTAGGGTGTCTTGGATATTGACTTCACATTAGGTTTTAATTTTGATTTTGAAATCAATCTCCCTCTTAGGGTGTATCCCTCACAATTGTTTGGGGAAAACATCCTCAAATTATGACATAATTGGGTGTTGATCTAAGGAGTGTCCCTTCTTGTCACTCACTTCCTCAACCACAAACTATTTATAGCCCTGCAAACTAGCCTAAGTGGTATTCCTAGCATTAGAATCTCTATCTTAAGTCATATTACAAAACATGATTACTTAATTAACATTAAAAATAATAATGAACCTTAATTTATTGCACAAAATGTATTAATTGCAATTTAGTTAGCATTATTAACCTAATTTTGATTAAAAATCTTTGATTAATCAATATATAATGTATGTTCAAGCATTTTCAAATTAATCACATCAAGCATTTTTATTGTCGACATTTTGAGCTAACAAGCATGGCTTATCCTCACAACAAAGATATGAAAAGTGTTCACACAATGAGAGATAAATAGGTGAGAGATGCAAGGGTTAGAAATGAGAAGAGACATTACGTTAGATGAATGTTGGGAGGTCAAATATGAAAAATTCAACAAACACTCACAAGGAAAAAAGTAAAAAAATATACTCAAAAAGATATTAAATGTCTGAAAGAAAAATAATTATTAAATAAAATAAATGAAAAGTCAAGCACAATTTAAATGATAAAATAAATATATGAATAAAGAGATAGGAAATAGAAAAGGGATATATATAAACAAATAATAATAATAATTAATAATATATGTGATAAATACATATTAATAAATGCAATTAAAAAATTATTAATATATGCAATATATATTTAATAATACATGTTAATATACAAAGAT
Organism: Pinus albicaulis; assembly: GCA_034641835.2. Lineage (NCBI taxonomy): Eukaryota > Viridiplantae > Streptophyta > Pinopsida > Pinales > Pinaceae > Pinus > Pinus albicaulis. Next base: position 908,418,096 of record CM076578.1, on the reverse strand, counting down.
AAATAATATAACGATAATCATAATCACATTTTGTCCACGGGGTCTTGGATAGACAGTGATCGGGTGCTTTGTTAAGATACTCCTTGATGTGAAGTCATTGGTTCAATTCCCCACCCCGATCGGGATGATATATTGGACATGATGAAGATGTTCTTGCAAAGTGTAACTAGGTTCGGTCTTCATATTGACTATGTAATTATGTAATTATGTATTTATGTAATGAAGAAGACAAAGACAATAAAATATATTTTTGGTATGCTTGCTTCATGGGTTTCATGAGAAAGGTTTATTATAGGTCAAAAGGCTTATTCTTGATGTATTTTAGGTATTTGTCGTGTGGTCATAAATGTACTAATTAAGGGTCATGTATATGAAGGGTCAAGTCAAACTTATATGCCTAAAGATCTTGTCACATAAGCCTTGAAGTCATGGCTCAGAATGTGGCTCAAGATCAACGTTGAAGTGCCCCCTCAAGTCGGCCTATGTACAATGAACAAGTCGGCTTCCATACCCCTGCACAAGTCGGCTCAAAAGTAGGCCTTCATGTAAGCCCATAAGGAGGTATGTCCTGTAAATATAAGAACATGTCTACAACTCATTTGGTGACACAACTTCGAATTGGTCTGAGGCAGAAATGCGAGGAAAGGTATGAGATCTCTACGGTTGTACAGATCAACAAGAAGTACGAAGTAAGGGTTGCATTCTAGTGTGAAGGAGGGACTAAGATAATTGCGAATATAGGACTGCACTCAAGCATGAAGAAGGAATGTGTCTTAGTGCAGATATAAGACTATTTTCTAGCATGAAGAAGAACTGTGCTATAGTGCAGATATAGGTCTGCGTTCAAGCATGAAGAAAGACTGTGTTAAAATGTGAGATTAACACAATGTTTAGTATGAAGAAAGGATTGTATAAAATAGTTAGAACAAGATTGTGTAAGGGTATCTTCATAGTGTAGGGCAGAATTTTCTACTGAAGGGAACAAGACAAGTGTGTACAGTCAACAATGATAAGTGAAAGCATAAGGTAAGATAGTCTATGATGCAATGCTAATATCAAGCAAGGATCTCATACATTCGGAGAAGGAAGAATACAAGTAGAGACTGTGATCTCTAGTCTTGGTGCAGAAAGGTGTAGAATGGTGCAGGAAGGTGCAGGAAAGAAGGATCAAATCAAGGGGTCAATGAAGAAACAATGACAAGGTCTTGGAGGCATACATAGGTTAAGGGTCTGAGTCATGGTCTTGGTACTTGTCAACTGAAAGTCTATAAGAAGAATTTCTTGTGGGTTTTACTCTCTATTAGTGTCAGAATATGCATTCTGTCATCAGTGATCAGAATCACTCTTTTCATTCTCATTTTAGGTGTCCAACTCTGAAATTTTTATATCATTCCATTAGGTAGTACTAAAAATTGTTTCACTGATGGTAGACCTAGTCATAAGACCTCACTCTCCCTCAAAATTTCACATTTTCTGACCCACCTTCATGTCTTGTTGAGTATAAATCACTCTTGAAAGCTTATTTCACTATGTCATTATGTCAGTCAAAATCACCATGAAGTCTGGTCACTCAAGATCTCGTTAGGTCTCCACATTTCATTCTTCAAGGTCAAAATAAAACACCATTTCATTTGCATAAGGTCAGCAAAGTATGAGAGTGATCCCAAATAATATCTCTTTGCCATGTAAAGATGATCTCCAAGATGGTTTCCAAAGTTGTAATTTGATTTCAAATGTGAGTTTCATTCCAAGATGTAATTTTTATTTTTTCTATGTAATTTTATGTCATTAAATATGTAATAAGTACTTGGTTCCCAAGGCTACCAACTTAGAGTTCCACATGCCAACACATCAAATTTCAAAGTTAAAGAGTTTTTAGTCCATCAATTGATCAAATGTTAGAAGGAGTTGTCTTTTCCTAAGGGTGCCCAAATCATCATTTTCCACAAGCACTAAACCCCAATTTCCTCTCCCACTGAGCTAGGGTTTGTTATGGAATCAAAGAAATATGAGAATAGGAGGCATAAGGTATGTTATATCATTAGTTATGAGGTCATTTCAGCTCATAAACATCATGTTTCCATCTTTTTTCAACAAATCATTCCAAGAGTCAAATCATTTGCCATTCATAGGGCCCATTTTTCTTCAAACTGTGTTTTTGACCTAAAAGAGATGAATTTGAAAAAAGTGAGAGAGTTTTTTGTCCATAATAGGTCACAAAAGCAAAACCTCCTTCAGTTTGTACACAAGTCTCATGTTTTGGGATAAATGTAAAAAATACAGGTGCTACAAGAGGTTTTTTGTACTTTCTGGAGTGACCTTGTGAGAATCAATTTTTAGAGGTCAAATAAAGTCCATTATACAAAATAAAGGCATATTTGGAAATTAGACAGTATAAGCTTTCCAACGAGCTATCTTGGGCCTAATTTGGACACCAGGAAGGCCTCCAAAAGTGGTCTGCAAAAAGGCGCTATGCAAATCTATTCAGGAGGGCGCAAATCAGTTTAGGAGGGCGCAAATGTGTAGAGAATGGCACAAATGTGTAGAGGATGGCACAAATAACCAGTCAAGGGTGAAAATGACCAGCAAGCTCAGCAAAGTATCCAACTGATCAGAATTTCCCTCAAAGCTCCTCCACTCAGTCATTTACCTCCAACAAACCAGTAAGAGACACATGCCATCGCAAAATACCTTCTTAAGTTATATGTGTTGAAGTTTGCAATTGAAGTTATAATTTGGTGTATTTTTTAATACGAAACCCTATTTTTTCTCCCTTTCACTCATAATTCCAAAAATTCCACTTCCCTTACACTCAATACCATCCCTATATTGTTAAAATTCATTCCCTAAACTTTGTTATCATAAACCCTATCCCTAAGTTACTCATTCCTAAAACCCTAAGCCCTAGGTGTTATTTTAGACCTAGGCTCCTAAATTCCAATTCTCATCACTATTTCATTCCCTATCCCCTCCCCATATCACATATCCTTATCAAACATCTCCCTCAGTTTTCCTTTCCCATCTCCCTTCCCTAATCCCTAGGGTTAAAAAAAAACACCATGGAAACAGAGGAAGAAAATACATCATTTAGTGAAGGAGAGGAAATAGAGGAGAGGAGGCCACAGACATGTGTTTGATCCACACATATTGGAAGGGTCCATGCCTTCTACATCAAAAAATCAGGTGGATAAAGGCAAAGAAAAAGTGACAGAGGTAGAAATTCAAGCAGAGGTTAGACATGAGGAGGACCTCCATGAGACTAAGCATGATTTTGAGCTTGTTGACCTAGGTGAGGAGGATGATGATGAAAACATCAGTATATACATCAATGACCACTTGGAAACAACCAAATTCAAAGGATAATGGTCAAACTCCATGCCCAAAAATAGAAATTTGCATTGGTCAAGCTCAAAAGAGCCAATGCCAAAATTGAAGAGTTGACCAAGGAGGAGAAGAAAAAGTTGGGAATCCTTGTTGAGGCTTCCCTCCGAGCTTGGACACATAATCATCAACCATTCCAACCATTTTGAGGCATTTTCTAACTTTTTGTCAAAATCTAGAAATCTCTGTGTTTTGTTAGGCAATTATTTAGCAAAAAATTGGGCATTTGTGCAGTGCCTTAGGCGCTACACAAGTAATTGGCACACTTTTTGAAGATAAGGAAGGAACCATCAGATTCCTAATGACAAATTCATCTCAGAAAACCATGTTTCCAGCCTTGTTTTGTAGATTTGATAGGTGAAAAGCTCAAAAAACTATCAAAAAACCACCTTTGTGCCTCTGTTTTGACCTAGGCGCAGCACAAATACCAGTCTTGTGAGATTGAATTTTTGAGGGGGGAATGACCTTTATTTTGAAAAATGAAGGTAGATCTAGAAAATATACTTGAAGGGCTTTCCAACGAGCTATCTTGGGCCCAATTTGGACACCGGGAATGCCTCCAAAAGTGTCCTGCAAGATGGAGGACGCAAATGCACAATGGATGGCGCAAATGTCAAATTCGTTGATTGTTTTAAAAATTCTCTCAATTTTTTACTTTTCTTAAACAAATCATCTTTATACTCATGTAATTAATGATGGTAAAATCTACTTATGTCTGAGATTACTTATCTAGGGTAGATTCATTGGGTAAAACTCATTAATGTGTCATGATGAATCAATTTAATGTAATGAGGAGTGAGTCACTTGGACCCTCCTACACTTCAGTTTTCAGTTCAAAAATTAGTGGATCTCATCCTCACCTCAAGGATTTGACCCCTGAGGATAAGTGAATCTTGTTTTTATGTCTATTTATCCCCTTTCTTCACTCTAGTGAAGGGTTGGAATCAGTTTGTATGTTTGCTAGTTGATCAAGGAAACTTTTGTACTCAGTTTGGCCAGTTAATAAAGAGGAGTTGCATCTACTTTTATGGGATACTTGTGGTATTGAATGTATATCATTGTCTTTTCTTCAGTATCATATGTTTGAATGTATTGTACTCATGTTCACTTCATTTCTATGTTATGATCTCTTATAAGTTAGATAATCAGATTACATGTTTGCACATGCTCTGTTTTGGGTAATTGATCATATTTTGTCCACTTTCATCTGTCTGAGAAAAATACATCTCCTATGCTTTTCTTAGCTTTCTTTCAGCTTCAGTACCATTCCATCACAATCCTCTTCAAGCATTAAGCATTGTACCTACCTTGCCCCATTGATCCCTGCAACCCCAACTCATTTGCCCTGACCTAGATTTCCTTGACCTAATTCCTTCATCCAGTGATTCCCCAACCAAATCAAATTCAAACAACCCCATGCACTCTATATCTAGCCTAAAAACCCTAATTTCTCCATCCCTCCTCGTTGTGACCCTTTTGGAGAGATCCCTCTCCGACTTGGTAGGGCTAGCTACCAAGTCAAAAGCTTGGTCTGTGGTTACTTCCGTTAGGATTCCCTCTTCAGCCTTGGGAATTTGGCGGAGTGATAACACTCTCCAAGAGTGAGAGGTTTTGGCCCTGGCTTGAAGAGCCTAAATTTGTGTTTCGTGTATTTTGGTATTTGACTTAATGAAAGACATAATAAGCTAAGAAAATAAGACATAGGTAAAAGAATTAAGATCACAAGTAATTATCAAGAAGAGAATCTGAAATAAACCTAGCCCTACCTGATTCTCAATATGGTATCAGAGCTAAGGTGCTAAAAACAAGGGCTACTTTACAAGGAGACACTCAAGGAAGCAAGAATCGAAGTCTATATTCAAAATTCAAATAAGTTTGAAAGGAATATTCTCAAGTCATCTCAAGAAGACCTTCAATCTCATTCAAAATATTCACTTATCAAGGAGATAATCTTTGCCATCAAAGATTTATATTGAAGACATTGTTGGAAGAGACATCATATTTTTGAAGACATCCTTTATCATCAAGGATCCAAGGTCACCTACATTGGAGAACTCAATCTAAGAAGGAGTTTCTAACTTCATCTTCATCAAGGAAGATACTAGAAGGAGGAAGTCACCCCACTCAAGTAAGTATCTATGACCTTATCTAAATCTTTCAAAGTGACTTATTGTAAAGAGAGAAACAAATTAGTTGGGTCACCAAACTTTAGTGCATGGAAGAAAAGGGCAGATTTGAATATAATTGAAAATGAATTTATGGGCTACATCGAAGGATCTTCAATTCAACCTTCAAAAGAAGACATTTTATCATATATCAAATACATGAAGGGAGACATAAGAGCCCGAAGGATTCTTATAGAATCCATAAAGGACTCTTTCGTTCCATATGTATCAAATTTAGAATCCTCAAAAGAAATATATGACAAATTGGTGGAGCTATTCTCGAAAGGTTCTCCAGGGGAAATAATATCCTTGAGACAAAAATTATACAAATTGAGAATATCAAGAAAGGAAGGAATAATTCCATATTTTATGGAGATTTTTGCAATGCAAGATCAACTGCAAAAATTGGGAGAACGAATTTCTAGTGACAAATACTCACTATGGTACAAAATGCTCTACCGAAAGAATGGAGAAGTTTCACTTCAAGCGTGTGTGGGAAAGAAGAAGCAATGCCATTCCAGGGTCTAAGTAAGATAAAAGAAACAAGAATGAAAGCCAAAGTTGATATAGGATCAAGTGAAAGGAATCAAACCTTTGTAGCCATATCCAAGAAGAAAGGAAGATTCAGTAAATTTTGACCTCAAAACAAAAGAAGAAATATGGACAAAGCACGATGCTTTGGATGTAATGTTTTTGGGCTTTATAAAAGGGATTGTACTAAATCTAGAAAGGACAAGAGAAAAATGGAAGAAACCCATGTCACAGATGAAAGAGAAGAACCTCATGCAAAGAAATCTAAGAAAGAAGAAGCGAAAGATCTCTATGATTGAGATCATCTTCCTCTTTAAGTAATTTATGTTGTTTGTAAAATAGTATGATAGGAAGTAGTATATATTAATAGCATCACGATTGAAGCATGGAAGGAGCATTTGAAGAAGTAACTCCTGAAAACCTCGCTGATAACAAAATTGATGGAAGGAAGTCATCAAGATCAAGGATTATCATGTAATAATGAACATGGAAACAGGTGCTAACACTTTCTAGAAATAAAGCAAAAGGTTTCATCGAGAATTCTATCTTGCAGAATTCTGGGATTAGGATATGATGACATATTGATGAAGCAGGTAAATGGAATGAAGTTCTTCATTCTAGTAAAAATGTTGCAGGATGAATCAAAAGGAAAAGGATGAGGTACATATATCTATGTGTTGGCATTAGATGTTGTGAAGTCATGTCATATGATTGCAGGTAATGGAATTTTATCTTTAGAAGTATGATCAAAGGAAGGAGGATCTCTTCTAGTGCATAGGTTGCCACTAACAAATGAAAACAAATATGTCCTCATATGGAATATGAGGTGGTTGTATACAAACAAGGAACTCAATAATGGAAGTTCCTAGGAACAAAGTTGTGTGGAGAAAGCAAGGAAGAGATCATGAAGTGCAAACATGTCAAGAGGCGATTATCATCTAGAAGCCAAGAAGATGTGACTAGTAGATCTCCTAGGAAGATATGTGGACTCTGATAAAAGTATGGTAAACAAGAAGAAACTTGAAAATAAATATCTTTGGGAGATGCGTAAATCTGAATAAAGGACGTCGATGCCTATAGGAAGATGTCATGGTGAAAGATCATCATTAAGGTAAATTTTGTTTTAAAAGTTCTTATGTATATGTTTATCTAGATGAGTTTATGCAGGGCTGCTTATCATGTGGAAGGATGTAATATCCTTGGGAGATGGTTCAAAGGAAAGCAGCATGGCATAAAGGTGGACCAGATGAGAAATATTGATGAATCACTTTCTAATGGTTGACATGACGATATCAAAATCCATGATATCGAGAGGAGGAATTCTTCATGAGCAGTTGGGTGTCTCACCATTGCTGCTGCAGGTTCTTGCTTGAGAGGGAGCTTGGTGGTAAGTTTCTTGCTTGGAAGAAACTTGAAGTATGTCCCTCTTGAGTTAAGAGGGAGTGACATATATGATTCTCTAATTCATGTGTCATGCACTAGACCAGGACTAACGACCATAAGTCTTAGTGAAGGACATGAGGAGAGAATGGATAGACACATCATTTTGGTCTTCACCTAGAGGATACGATGGAGGTTTGGGTAATCATCTGGCATCTGATACTCTTTGAGAATGAGATAGGGCATTCAAGATAAGAGTAGTCAGGGACCGATATTATTTGATGGCCGACTACCTAAGAGAAGAATAGTCCAAGAAGGTCATAATTTGGGAACACTTGGGTAGAGTATGTACCTTGAAGAGACAATGAATATGGTGTCTATAAGTCATGTGTCTCACTAGGATTGTAGCCCATTGTCTCCTTGAGAGATGGGGATGTTAGTCAAGGCCTTGCACTAGGACAATTTTGGTTGATATGATGTTATATAGATGTGATTACCAATCCGATTCTTCATATTGAAAGTGACTACCGTTATGAATACCTCCCAAGTTAAGAGGGAGTGTTGGAAAGTGTAACTAGGTTCGGTCTTCATATTGACTATGTAATTATGTATTTATGTAACGAAGAAGACAAATATAATAAAATATATTTTTTGTATGCTTGCTTCATGGGTTTTATGAGCAAGGTTTATTATAGGTCAAAAGACTTCTTCTTGATGTCTTTTAGGGATTTATCATTTGGTCATAAATGTACTAATTAATAGTCATGTATATGAAGAGTCAAGTTAAACTTATATGCCTAAATACCTTGTCACATAAGCCTTGAAGTCATGGCTCAGAATGTGGCTCAAGATCAGCGTTGAATTGCCCCCTCAAGTCGGCCTATGTTCAGTGAACAAGTCGACTTCCATACCCCTGCACAAGTTGGCTCAGAAGTAGGCCTTCCTGTCGGCCCATAAGGAGGTTTGTCTTGTATATATAAGAACATTTATGCGGCTCGTTCAATGACACAAATTCGGATTGGACCGATCCATAAATGTGAGGAAAGGTCTGAGATATCTACGGTTATACAGATATACAAGAAGTACAAAGTAAGGGTTGTGTTCTAGTGTGAAGGAGGGACTAAGGTAATTGCAGATATAGGACTGCACTCAAGCGTGAAGAAGGAATGTGTCCTAGTGCATATATAAGATTGTGTTATAGAATGAAGAAGGACTGTGTTATAATGCAGATATAGGTTTGTGTTCAAGCATGAAGAAAGATTTTGTTAAAATGCAAGATTAACATAGTGTTTAGTACGAAGAAAGGATTTTACAAAAGAGTTAGAACAAGATTATGAACATGACTGTTTAAGGGTATCTTCATAGTATAGGGTGGACTATTCTACAAAAGGGAACAAGACAAGTGTGTTCAGTAAAAAATGATAAGTGAACGCATAAGGTAACACATTCTATGACACAGTGCTGATATCAAGCAAGGATCTCATATAACCAGAGAAGGAAGAATACAAGTAGAGACCGAGATCTCTAGTCTTGGTGTAGAAAGGTGAAAAACGGTGCAAGAAGGTGCGGGAAAGAAGGATCAGCTCAAGGAGTGAATGAAGAAGCAATAACAAGGTCTTGGAGGCATACATAGGTCAAGGGTCTAAGTGATGGTCATGGTACTTGTCAACTGAAAGTCTATCAGAAGAATTTATTGTGGGTTTTCCTCTCCAATAGGGAGAGGTTTTGGCCCTGGCTTGAAGAGCCTAAATTTGTGTCTCGTGTGTTTTGGTAATTGACTTCATGAAAGACATAATAAGCTAAGAAGAGAAGACATAAGTAAAATAAGTAAGATCACAAGTAATTATCAAGAAGAGAATTTGAATTAAAACTAGCCCTACCTAATTCTTCACTGATGTAGTCCTACCAAACTTACAAAAAAAAAACAATAATCATAATCAAATTTAAAAACCAAAATAAAACAAAGAAAAAGTACAGATAAAAGCATGAATGGAAGGGGGAAGAAAAGAGTTAGGAGGAAGCCAAACAAAAATAAAGGGTAGGAATCTAGTTCCTGCTAATCTTCCAACCATCATCCCTTTTCATATTCCAAGACTGTGTTTCAATCTCAATAGCTTCTTTGAACTTTCTGCGATGGTATATCTTAGCTAGGACCCTAAAGTCTTCACTGCAAATATTGTGCTTTGTTTTCTCAACATGCTCAGAAAGAGGAGAGGAACAGATCTAACAATGCTTAATGTTCACAATATGTTCTTGAATTCTTTTCTTGACAAATTGACCTATTTCACCAACATATGGAGCGCCACATGAACACATAATTAAATAGACACCTTTCATATTTCAAGGCTTAATAGGATCCTTAACCAACCTTAGCATACTTCGAATGGTATTCAACGACTTGAAGGAGGTGGAAATCTGATTCCTTCTTAAAATGTGAGCAATTCTATCAATGGTTCCCTGAATATAGGGAAGCTGGACTTTAGGGATAAGATCTACAAGGTCCCTCTTTGGCCCAAGACCTTGTCTAGCTTTATGGAAAGCCTTGATGCCATGGTATCTCTTATAACATTTTTTTACGAAAACATCCAACAAGTGGGTTTTCTCGTCACTAAGGTGACTCTCATTGAAGATCCTTAATGCTTTGGTGGGAAAGGTGTTTAACGCATTGAATTTTTGCGTCGGATGTTGATGGGGCTCAACATGGAGGTATTGTTATGTGTGAGTCTTTTTGCATAACACCTAGTGTGAAATAGAACCATCATCATTCTTGGAAATGAGAACATCAAGGAATGGAAGGCTGCCATTACTCTTAATCTCCATAGTAAACTTGATAAAGTCAAATTTACTATTCAGATGTTGCTTGACTCTAACTTTTCATGACCATGGGGCTAAATAACACAAGTATCATCAACAAACTGCTTCCATAACTTTGGATGAAAAGGTGTTGAGGCTAAGGCCTTGGTCTCGAAGTCTTCCATGAAAAGGTTTGCAATAACTCGAGAGAGAGGGGAGCCCATGGAAACTTCATAGGCCTACTCATAGAATTCACCCTGGAAGTTGAAGAAAGTGGAGTTCAAGCATAACCCAACCAATTTGGCCGTGTCATAATTAGTAATGCGACTAATGGTCTCAACAACTTCATTAATGAGAATCTTGGCGTAAAGAGAAATCACATCAAAGCTAACTAAGATATTAAAATGATCTAACTTGATATCTTTAATTTCATTAACAAACAAATAAGAATCTTTAATGAAGGAGCTTGTGAGGCCCACCAATGGCTTTAGCTTTTGAGCTAAGAGCTTGGCCAAAAGATAAGTGGATCCACCAATGGTATTAACGATGGGTCTCAAAGGGGAACCCTCCTTATGAATCTTAGGGAGGCCATATATTCTAAAGGGTTAGGGATTACTTTCCACTAGTTTTTTACTTGATTGGATAAGGGAATTATCAGACTTGATGTCATTAGTGACTTCACTTGAGAATTTTTAAAGAGGATCCTTATTAAACATCTTGTAAATCCCACTATTATTAAGGTGGTCCAACATTTTATTCACATAATCATCTTTGCTTAAAACAAAAGCAACTCCACCTTTAACTGCTTTAAGAATAACAATGTCAAGGTTATTCTTAAGAGATTTTAGGGTGAGGAACTCTTACTTAGTAATGTTTCTCTTAGGAGGCTTAACTCTTCTAAGAACAACAACACAATCATGTTTAATAATTTCCTTAGTGTTGTCTGGTAAGTCCCTAATACCAAATTCAATACAACATATGATATCCTCAATTATAATCCTTTTGGGGAAATGGTTAAATTTAAACCATTTTCTAAAATATTGCAAACATGATCATCTAATATAAAAATAGAGAGATTAATAACTTTATTATTAGATAAAGAAGAGGGGTTACTCATATTACTAGAGGAAGAAGAATTGTTAATAGAAAAAGAATGGTATTATTAACCATAGAAGAAAGGTGAGAATTTATTTTTATTTATTTATTTATTATTTTATTATTATTATTTATTTTTTAATTAAATTAATTAATTAATTAATTAATTATTATTTTTCTTCGTGTAAGGCTCGACATTTAATTATCTATGAAAAGAAGTACAAACATGTTTTCTTAATGTTAAGGGCCGCTGTGCAGGGAAACTGGCCCAAGAACACCAACTCAGAGTCTTAAGATTACAAATATCGAAGTTAACTATATTTTTTTGCAAAATTATAGGCATAGGAGCCAATGCTTTGCAAAAAGATACCACACAACTCTGGTTTTGGCCTATGGCCCAAAAACTGACTATATAAGTACCTAACATGACAAAACTACGATATTACCCAGGCTACAAGCTGCATATGAAAAGCATACTAACATAATAGCAAGGAGAGAGCAACTTGGGACCATGATGAAGCTTCCACAGGCCACGAATCACCAGTCGATACCGACAACTCCGTGCACCCTTAAGAAACCACGAACCACCAACGATGGCCACAGACTCCCAGCAAGCCACGAGTCATTAGAGGATACCCGCATCCACGCCTAACCAACATACACCATGTATCTCAAACAAAGGAAATAAAGTACCCGTAGGTTGTAATTCAAAATAAAATACCCAAGGCCACAACCAACCTCCATTGCTTCCCATGTGACATAACCTATGAATAGCCACCATCTGAGCGACAATATGCTTTCCTCCTCGACCAACAGACTCCTACTCAACAACCCAGAATGGACTCGCCCTGTCAAAGACCATGAATTGTCTAACACCTTCCAGAATGATGAATCACCATGCCCAAATGAACACAAGAGTGCCTGACCCAACCTGTCATGCTCACTGGGCACCAGAACCAATTTCCATGTTGACTAAGCAACTAATGGGATTTCAAACTCCATGAAATCTTACAAACGTGAACAGACCTCTGAGTTTCCAGACTCCCTGGAGCCAGAAAGGGACTCTGAGGGCCGAATTGGCACCATTGAACCTCCACAGAAAGTCCTCGGGGGGTGAATTGCTCCATGTCCAGTGGGCACCCAATCCTATCCTTCATGCCAAAGAGAATAACAAAAATTTGAATATGGGTGATGTCCTTGGCTGCCATAAAATTGCTATGATTATCGATATTGCAGAGTATCTGCACCATTGCACTACTTGCAGTCCAAAACTCAATACTATCCACCATGCAATCAATTAAAGGAATAATCAGCTCACACACTCAAATAATTAACCACCTCCAGATTTCCTGATGTTGAATGTCCATAGTTGCATCATGCTCCATTATAATTCGAGCAGGGTAGTACTCAATTATCATAGAGGCAACATATATGGCTCATATTTCACACATAGATCCATTTATAAACCATAAAATACCCCGCAGATGAGTCACTATAGTATGATCCATCGCCATCATGAACCAAGCATAAAAGTACCAGCTTTCCCCTCTAACGAAGGTGCCCAACATCATCGAATTTAATGGAGCTTGCCTACACAGAGAATGAGACACATTGCCTTCCAAGTGGAGGATGAGCCACCCCTGACAGTCAAATCAATTTGATTGTCTATCATGGGCACCCGCGGTGGGGATGGTGAGAATTGTTAGTAAAAAAAGAAGAGTTAGCATTATTGGTAATAAAGGAGTTATCATTACAAAAGGGGAAGTATTAATAATAATAATAAGAGAATCAATGTTATTATTAATATAATAAGAGGTGAAATTATTATAAATAACAAGGGGAGTGGGGTTAGATTCATAAGAAGGGTAGGAGGGGGTATTTCAATTAAAGATAAATGAATGGGAGTTCAAGGTTGGAGAGGAGGCACAAGCCTCAATGAATGAACGAGGGATAACAACTCTCTAACAAAGGGGTGACATGTTAGAAACTGACATGCTGAGGTTGTAGAGCGGATTGATGGAAACTTCATTAACAACAATGAGATTCTACTGAGCAACAGATTGAGCATATGAATGGGAGTCCGCTCTTATGTTAAAGGGGGAAACAAAATTACAAAAAGATGATGACGAAGGAGAGGAAGAATTCGAGGAGTCTAAAGATCAAGAAATTCAATCAACGGGTTGAACTTCAGACAGAGAAGAGGAAGACACCCGAGACAAATTGGAATATTAAAGATGATAATTAAGCAAAGGACCAATATGAAAGGTGGGACCAATATGAAAGGTGAGACCAACATGAAAGGCATCTATTTAATTTCGTGCTCATGTGGTGCTCCCCATGTTGGAAAAATAGGTCAATCTGTTAAGCAAAGGGTTCAAGAACATAGTGCAGACATTAAGCATTGTTGGACTTGTTCCTCTGCTCTTGCTAAGCATGCTAAGAAAACAAAGCGCCATATTTGCATTACAAACTTTAGGATCCTAGCTAAGATAGATATCTATCATCACAAAAAGTTTAGACATGCTGTTGAGATTGAAAGACACTATGGAAATCTGAATAGGGATGAAGGATGCGAGATTAACAAGAACTAGATTCTTTCCCTTTCTTCTGATTTGGCTTCCTCTTACTCCTTTCTTCCCCTTCCCTTTACACTTTTCGTTTTAATTTTCCTTTGTTTCCTCTTGGTTTTAAATATAGTTACAATTATTGATATATTATTTATCTTTATATATTAATTGTATTATTAAATATATATGTTGTACATATTAATAATTTTATTATTGCATTTATTAATATGTATTTATCACATATATTAATTTTATTTTATTTTTTATTTTTTTTATTTTTTATTTTTCTTCTGAATAAGACTAATTCTATTAAGAGAATAAACATATAGTACAATCAAGCTTGCATGCAAGCGAAATTGAGAAGCATGGGAGCCGTAGGTGATATGCTATCAACCTTGCTCCTAGATGACAATCAAGGAATGAGCAAAAAGATAACACGGAAATGCAAAGAAGCTAGATCTAAACAGAGGTATCTACCCAGAGTGGGTGGATATTGCCAAACGACATTTTTTCCCTTTTTTCTTGCTTACTTTGACCCATCTAGTGGAATTTGGCTGAGCCATAACTATTTGTAAACTATTCTGCCCTGGGGGCAGAATATCCTTATCAGAGTCAGAGGACGAAGACACGTGAGAGCGTTTCTGTGAGATTGGCGGGGCAGAGGGGTCCGCCGGACTAGCTGAGGGAGCATCCAACGGAGTCCCATCATTCTGCCCATCTGCTTCAATTTCCTTCTCATTCGAGCTGGAGGGGTCTATATCATCCATGGGGGGGGTAGGAACACAGGGATTCTAGCTCTTGGATTTGGGTTTGCGATTCAAATTCTTCTTTTTGTCGAGGAACTGGGTACATGCATTTTGGAGATGCCCCGTTTGATGACAATGGTGGCAACGAAAGGCTGTATTTTCGTAATCCAAGGTTTGTGTCCAATGGAAATCCCCAATCTTGAGGTTGATGTGATCCGGAAATCCTTTGCTGATATCTATTTCCGCACATAATCTGCCATAGGTGTAGAGTCCTTTCTCCTTCCTTGAGGAATCTGTAGCGAGATAGCATCCTAAGGTGTCTCCAATGGCTAAGAAAACATAGACATGCCATAGATGTGCCGGAAGATTCGGGAGCCTGACCCAAATGGGAAGTTTGGTGATGAAAACTATAGAGGGGTCGAAGTCTGGAAACCATGGGGCGAGGAAAAGTCCAGCCGTGCCCCAGAACCAAGGGCCTCCCATTAAGGCTTTCTGGTAATCTTCATTTAAGTCAAAAGCCATAATGAAGAAACCTTTCGAGCATAAGAAGATCTTGCTTTTTTTAGTCTAGTTGGTATGGATCCATTGGTATAAATCTTCTGTGCGAGGCCATAGACCATTAAATCTACATATGATTGCGGATTCTGCAAACTTCTGATAGTGATCATCAATCGCAGGATGAGCGAGTTCGATAGAAGGAATTTCCTCCGATTTATCCACCAAAAATGGCTTGGGAGCCATAGTTGGTTGAGCTGCTTTCAAAGAAGACTGAGGATGGACAACATCTTTATGGACTGCATCTTTATAAGAGAATGGAGGAGTAGAGGAGGTCTGTCTAAAGGACCCTCCTCTTAGACGAGAAGTAACCACAATAGAAGCATCCTTTTGAATACAGTAAAAGGAGAGGGGAAGGGGTTCCTTTAGCTGTTTACCTTTATATAGCAATCTTTGGTAAGAGGAGGGGATCCCCAACCGAAGTTCAAGTTTTAGCAAAAGATCCTGCACACGATCTGTTGCACGTACCCAATGCATCAACGTCTTGCCAGAGAGGAGTGTGATTTGGATCTAAAATGCAGGTGCCTCTTCTGGCAGATCTGGTCGGTCCGAGAAACAAATCTGCTTCCAACAAGCTGTGGAGGTAGATTCTGATGACTCACGTGTGTAGATCGCATGTTTTGAAGCATCCTTTGTCCAACAACTAGCCACTGTTTTGCTATGGAGATATGTATTAGCTCGGGCAATCTCTAATGCGGCTGAGTCATTATTGAAGGCCCCAGATTCCTTACTTTCAACAAGGTAGGCGGCAGCTCAGAGAGGTGGAAAAAAACCCCAATACTGGGCTTCATCTGAAATCCTTCGCCTTACTGCGAGGGCAGCTGTTGCAGAGCTGCCAAAAGTGATTGCAAGATGTGGAACCGCGCCGTCAGCATCCGCCTCTGTGCCGAGGAGAAGCCACTGCCGGATTCTGCAGCCCTTCAAAGTTGGGTTTGTAACAAAAAGCTTGACCACGCGGAGAACAACTAATAGATCTGAAAAGGTGCTAATCTTTTTACCGCGGAAGGCCGCGCAGATATCATGGGTTGCAGAAGCTAGTCGAAACCCCAGGCAGGAGTGTTGAAAATGCAACAAGATGATGGAGCTTAGTGAAATGAAGTCGCCTTCACTAAGTGGGCCCGCAGGCTATTTTTGGCGCAAAGTCTATTTTTAGACTATGTCTATTTTTAGACATATGGAGCATGGTCTAGGAGTTGCAGTATGCTATTCTTGGATGATTGGTCGAGTCGGTAAAAATAGATGGACCTCTATTTTTAGACATACAGGTCGAAGTCTATTTTTAGACTGCCTGTCTAAAAATAGGTCAGTCAAATATTATTAGCCCTTAATAATATTTGGACTCTAAACTTCAGCTTATTCTCTTACAGCACTTCAGTTGGAGCTACGGATGTGGCTCATGCATCTGACAGAAGGAATTACGCTATTCCTTGGGGTTTGGTGAGCTCATGCATGGTTGACTTCAGTTAGGACTTCAGTGGCAAAGTTTGGTGGAGTTGATGAGACAGTTGGTGGAGTTGTGTTCGGTTTAACTTAGTTGAACTAGTTGTGTTTAGTTTAACTGGCTAATACACTAGTAATGAGTGGAGTGAATTAAATATTATTTAATTCATTAATTATTAACTCATTATTCAACTCAAGAACACATCAGTTCACTGCAGTGCATGGACAGTTCAGTGAAGACCAATGGAAGAGGTAGATGAAAGGGTGAGTTTGCTATTAGTTGCGACATGAGTTGTGCATGAGACTTGCACAAGCATTGGAGGAGATTGCCCATGAGGATTGCGCAGTTGAAGCCAAGGAGATTCGAACTTGGATCTCTCATTCAACCAACTTGGATTGCGCAATAGAGGCAGGCAATTAGTGGATGAGTTTTGAACCTGTGACTTGTTCAAAACCGAGCTAGTTTGTGTGTAACTTTTGGAGACAGTACTGAGTACTTGTGAGGAGTATTGTACTGAGATTGTTACATGTTTCTCTTCTATTATAATATACAAATAGCTGGGGGTTTTCAGCTATAAGCTTTCCCCATTACATATTCTGTTTATGTGCGCATGCGACTGTTTCTATTTCCGCAAATTGATGATTGATTGTAGAAGAGGTTATGTGTTATACATGAATCGAATTGAGAATTGTGGATAATCTCAAAGGGGATAACCATTATTCAGCACTTTTGCAAGGAGCAGTTTATAGATGGTTGAATTCGCTGTATAATAATATTGATTTACCTTCCTGCTGCAAGGGAGGCTATCGACGTGGGCCTGCAACAAATTTCGTAACCTCCATGTCAAAGAAGCTCTCCATTTTCAATCATGGAGGCTGGAAGAGGTAGAACCTATAACAGAACCTACTGTTTCGCCATCATCAAATGCTTTATCAACATAAACCTTCAATATACTCCAACATTCAGTGAAATCCAGAGCACATATATTAATTGTTATTATTAGTTTTTGTTTTTATTATTTTTCTTGATTAATTTTAATTATATATTAATATGTATTATTTCTTGTGAATAAAAATATTTCATATTCATCTAAAAACACGTTACATGGATCACTTGAGCATCAAGTTCATAAACCTCTAAAAATACAAGCTTTTCAAACATTTGCAGGATCTAAAAACACCAAAACATCATTACAACAATAACAATGTCCCAATTGAATAGAAGTTAAAGATTGACAACCAGAATTTAGGCTTAGGCTTCTCACAACATGAGATACAATAAAAAAAGAAGCTCCACATAACCTCAATAAATAAATACACTTTAGTATTGAGTGAATGAATACCAAAGCAAACAAACCAAACCCAAAAAAAGCTAGTAATATATATATATATATATATTTTAAATCTTATCTTTTTATTAATATATTTATTTTATTATTCTAATTATGTGTAATTTTGGTTTTTTCTTTAAATAATTTTTTTGACTTATTCAATATTTTTATTAATTATTGTAAAAGTTTGTTAATTTTTTCATATTCAATTTCTTAGCTTTCATTTGACTTACATATTTTCTCGGTTGACTTTACCTTTCTCATTCATTTATCTCTCATGGTGTGATTAAGATTATCTCTATCGTGAACATGAGCCACAATGGTAACCTAAAATATAGACAATAAAAATATGTACTCTGATAGTGTGATCAAGATTATGTCTCTTTTTAGCATGAGCCACATTTGCTAAATTAAAATATCAAACAATAAAAATAAAAATATGTAAGTAACTTTGAAATGCTTAAACACAATTAAGTTGAAAAACCTTTCATATAAAATAATATATAATAACAAAAGTAATTATTTAATTAAAAAAATATAAAATAATATATAATAACCAAATTTAATTATTTTTTTTAGACTAATCCTAATATTTTCATTTTTTCTTTTCCCATTCCATCTATGGGTTTCAAACCAATGACCTTGCAGACGGAGTGCCTTAAGAGTGCACCCATCACCAACTGCTCTACACCAAGTAGGCTAACCAAACTTAATTATTTAATTAAAAAAATATAGAAATATAGAATAATATATAATAACCAACCTTAATTATTTAATTAAATTAATCTTAATCGATACAAACATAAACATTATCAAATACTATATTAATTAATTGAATGAAAAAACAATTTGTTAAGATTGGAAACCTATCAGATCTATCTACCTATATAATAAATATATGTAAACAACCCAAAAAAAAAAAACATATAAAATACAATATAAAGCTTATTTGGTACTGCGGCTCTCCAACCACTTCTGAAATTTCTCCAATCACAGGGTATCGTATTTCCATTGATATTACGCTCCGCAACAACTCTGTGTTTCCATGTCCCAGCACAGGGTATCGTCTTTCCATTCATTTTACGCTCCGCAATAACTCTGTGTTTCCATGTCCCAGCTCAGGGTATCGTCTTTCCGATGATATTACGCTCCACAATAACTCTGTGTTTCCATGTCCCAGCTCAGTTTGATATTTATGGTTTGGGGATTGAGAGTGGACAATACGAGTAAATCTACTTTTTGCGGAGACACTGTTTCTAGATACAACAAGCTGGAAGGGTGTTAGCAGACGTATTTTTGATGTTTATGTTCAGGTATGATGAACGATTAATCCTAATGTTGTTGCTGAAAAGTACTTGTATTCATGTCATACCCAAATCCACTTGTGCAATAATTTTTTTCTTCATTTGATATTTCGCCTTTAACAATTTAGCTAGAGCATATGCATTAAATATACTCTACTTACACAACACTCTGGATAGCCATCTCTGGCGTGGGATTGTTTGAATGGCATACACTGAGTTCATTGTTACAATAGTTTTACCTGCAATGCACTAAGATCCTCCTATCGTCGTCAGTAGCAGGCTAGTAACCTAACTTTCTTCTCTAAGAAAACCGTGCTAAATCGGAAAATTTAAAGCTATTTTCATGATGGGAAGCCACTGTTTGCAAACCCTTTTAATTGTTCTTTTATTCGGATGCACTATTCCATCTTCCCTTGCAGAAATTCGGGAGTTTGAGATCCGCTTAGACTCCCATCCTATAATCTTTTTTGATGAATTCGGCTTCACACAAAGAGGCCATTTAAAAACCTATGTAACAGAGGCCTCCTATAGGCTCACAGATAACAAAACAATTAATTCCGTTCATATGTGGTTTTTGGCTACCACAAGCGATGCATGGCTCCATGTTTTACAGTAGTTAGAGTTGGGTCACATGTAAGTACGCAAAAGTTTGGTTTCTTGTATATTGACTCCACAGAGATTATTATTTACAAATGCCTCTTACATATTTCCTCTACACGCCAAGGTGATTTACTTATTGAGTTTTACTTGGTCATCAGTTTAATTGAACAAGATATCCATTTTGCAGTATTTGCCCAAATATGTAATATGCTCTGAACTACGTTTATATGTGACCCTGTGTTTTATCTGTATCTTGCTGTTGGAAACAGTTAGGGTCCAACAAAGCTTGGAAATTTATATGCGACCCTGTGATCCCCTGGGTGAGGAGCTGCCCATTGCTTCTACGAGCATCTTATCGAAGAACTACGACTTGCTTTACACTCCTATAGAAAAGTATAGCTTTTCTTTGGTTAAAGTAGTTTCACATTTTGGTTAAAGTAGTTGCAAAAAAAATTAAGTGGTTGTTGAGTTTGTTGATTGACAAAATTGCAGGCTTATATATAGATCGTCGCTTAGACAACGGACAACCATTTTATTTAAATACACCAAACTTGCTGCTAATGATTGCAGTTACACTAGTTGTATCAAAGACCATGATTGCAGCTAGATTAAGCTGATTTTCAGACCTACGATGGGCCTCTCATTGAAAATTGGAATGAGGACCTTAAGATCCACGGGAGGTATTTCATCCAAGGGAAGGGTAGATAGGTACCTACTAATGGAGTTATTATTGTCCTTCAAAGATTTTTGTATGTGTTGAACAATTAGAAGTTTCCAGGAGCTAGATATTTTGCATTCATACATGACCTTTCTGAAAGAACAGCCGGAACAATCTGGTCATAAATTTTGAGGAAACTCTAGTCTTTTTCCCAGGCCCTCAAGTACTCGAGGTATTTATAGTTATTATGCTACCTTCGTAGAAATTTTATTTAAGTTGGAAAAGTCTCCTCCCAGTGATGCCTTCTTAATTGCAATCTTAGTTAAACAAAAAAAAAATTCCAAAGTTGCAGGACTGTATTGCCCAATCTTTCATAGGAGCTGATTAAGAAGAGTCTCATGCTGATCAAGAGTCTCAAGCTGATCAAGAAGAGTCTCTAAGTCTGTCAATGGTGAGTAATACCATCATAAATTTGTTGTAAAAAGCATTACTAAGTTAATTATTAGGAATAAATTATGTAATATTTTTTTCATTATTTGATCTAAGTTGTCATAATATCCATAACTGGTTTCTGGGAGATGACTAAATTATGTTATTATTTTTTTTTTGTAGGTACGGATTAAGGGCAGTCTGGTGGGTTTTAGGGGCCAGATATTGAATCTGGGCTCCGATACCACATGTAAGGATCCATTCCAGGGTCCTCAAACCATAAATAAAATTTTCACATAATTTTACAGCGTAAAAAAAAAATATTTGACAATTCAATGTATATATTTGTTATAACATACTAAAAACATATACATAATTTGATTTAAGGCATTTTACATAAATTAAATAGCAACAAGAACATTACTTGATACAGTGGTTTTATTGCGGTGCTCCTGTTGGAAGTTGGAACCACCCGACTAAATATGCCACCCTGCCCAATAGGAAAGTCTTTCCAACTTTCTAGTCTAGGGAACCTCCACAGGTTCCCTATCCCTTCGAGCCCAAGTCCAATCGCAGTTGTAGTGTGTCCAAAATAGATCCAACACTCTCCAAACTACAAACCAATCTGAGTTCTCACTCTCCTTTCCTGGTTTCCTCCTCTCGGTGCTCTCTACCCCTTCCTTCACCACTCAACCCCAAAAGAACAAAAACAATGAAACCCCCTCTTGGTTCTCTTCCTCCTCCACTTATGCCTCCCTTCCCCCATCAATGTCAACCACCTATCATAATTGACATAAATGTCATGTTGCTACAAAATCTAGCAGGGGTCCTAGGAGGAGTACCTAAGGGACAACTACTAGACCAAGTGACAACAACGGGACAAAGACTCATTGTCACCTCAATTAGTTTCCACTACTCTTTATGGACCTTCATCGATGGGAGTCGTCCCAGTATGATGGAAATCACCAACAATAATAGGATCAATGACAAATTATTATGTGATTTCCAAGGCCCATTCAAAGGTGAGGCTCAAATAAAGGATCAATGTTCCAAGAGAAGCAAAAAGGTTCACCAAGAAAGAACTATGAGGAGACCTAAACAAACCTAGGGATTATGATATTCAATGATGACAAGAAGACCTAAGGTCAAGGCTCCAAAGATGATAGGGACCTTTCAAGAAGCTTTGTAAGATGCTTATATTATCCTTGTTCATAAGCTTTGCTATTCTTGAGAAGGACCGAGGATGGAACCGCACAAGACCTAGGGTTTATGTATAATCTTGGGAGAAGACTCTTCAAAGCACACTCTAGGTCAAGGTGGGATGAAAGAAAGGGTTTGAATGATTTATTCCACCGAATGCTATGTGCCAAAACCCTCAAGAAAGCCAACACACCTAAACGTTCAAGATGAGTTTCCAAGGTTAGAGCTAGGGCTTTTGATTTTTTGCAAATGAACCATGGAAATTTCGTGAAACCTTGAAGAATCCTAGGGGAGATACTAGAGCAGTACTTTATCCAAGTAGATGTGAAAAATTCTTCCCCTAATGAATTTCGTAGGAAGCCCTAGCCAGGGCGCCTAGGTTTGGAGGCTGAAAAATTTAGAGGAGAGAAAGACAAGGGAAGAAGGGGTGATCACCAAATTTACTCAAATTAGTGCCTTGTCCTTGGGCTATGGAGTCTGTGATTCAGAATTTGGCTGAAATTATCTTCAAGGACGCTAAAAAATGATGCCCTAGCAAGCACTTTCTAGCATTTACCCACCCAAGATTTATGGATTTTCATGGAAAGAAAACAAGTTCTACTCCACTAGGAACATTCATATACTTGTTATGAATGAGTAAGATGTACAAATTTGCAATAAAAAATTAGGGCACAAGAGAAAGAGCTAGTTACAAAATTTCCACTCATTGGACATTTTTTTCATGTAAACATCTTCAACAAGATTACTTACAAGACAACAAGAGATATATGATATATCCTATCCAAGATAGAGAAGATGGCTCCAAGAGAGAACGAAATTTTAGCTCCAAAAATATCGAAATTCATCAAGAGATCTCCAATAAGCAACCAAGAAAGAAGTGCGATATTCTCAAGAAGAGATATCCAATTTCAATTGATGATGATCCTAGTGAATGAGGATTATCTCTATTTATATGAACCTCCTCTTATTCGAATTAGCCTAATAATGCCCCTATAATATTTTAATGTGAAAAAATAACATGTCTTTGGTAACAAGCCCACCAAATAGCTCATAAAGTGAACGATAAGCCATTCAAAGTGAGACAAAATGATGAAACAATCGTGTAGGAGGGCTGTTAGACAGCCTAAATGAGTCCTCAAAGTGCTATGATGAAGAAGAGGACTCCATGAATGATGATCAAGGTGGTGGCCCCTTGATTTCCAAGCAAAACCATGTGGTGCTCTAAATGGCTTTAGGGCACAAGCAATGGGCTTATGGGTCTCTTGGAGGTCATAATCAAGTTGATGCCCCATCAATGAGGGCTAGAAGATAACGCATGCCCTCCCATGTCTCCCAGTAAAGACAAAACCTCCTTTGGGCCTTGGACCAACTGCCAAGTGTCAGGTGCAATGTGTGTGAAGTTTCAAAACGGAAACCCTACTGCAGTGTCTTGATCTACTTCGCCTACTTGTTTAATTAACTTAACAAGTTATTTAACTGAAGTATTCAGGAAAACATTAAAGCAAACACAAACTACATCCTTCACATCTACAAATCATTTACTGAACAATACACACGTGACAAGATTACATAGATTTTTCAAACAAATGTCCCTGGAAAAACCCAATGCGGGGAAACCAGGTGCAACAGCTCTAGAGGGTTTTATTATTATGCAGAATCTGAATACAACATTCTGGGCACCATAAATGGTTGGCCCTACAGAGAAATTACACGTCAGTTTGTACCTTTCACTCGAAGACTGAAAATATGGCTGAATCACACCCTCAATCAGGATTTTCAGATAATGAGCCCTTTCTGGCTCACTGGAACCCCCAGCGCTGCCTCTGCAGCCTCTGCGTCAACCCTCACTAGCTAGTGTCCCCACTGCGTCACCCTTACTAGTGCTGCACTGCCTCTGCGCTGCCCTAGGTGGGCTTGCGTCACCCTAGCTGGTGCTGCGCTGCGCTGGCTAGGTCTGTGTCACCCTGGCTGGGATTACACAGCCTCTGCGTGGTGCTGGTTGAACTACGTCCTCTTGGCTGGCTTCGCGCTATCTGGTACTTACTGCCTCTCTGCTGTTGTATTCTCGGCCTTGGATCAGATCATGCCTTGCCGATCTCTGCCCCTCACTGCACTGCAAAACTCGTTTCGAATTCCTTAGCGAACCCCACCCCATAAATTTGACTTAGCTTCAGTGCTCTGCCTGTGCTTGTCCTTCAACTGACCCCAAGCCTTTCTCTTATACTTTTCTCGTTGGAAAACCAACGGCCTTGATCTAATCTCTAATCGACGGTTCAGATTAAAAGACTGCTTGATCCACGTCACTTATAACATTTCATCACACATGTCTAATTAATTCACTTTAATTTTTCTAATTCCCTAAATTAGACTTAGGGTCCTCATTAAAAAAATTAATTATTTGAATAACTTCAACACGAGATGAAATTTCTCCTAACGCTTTCTGGGTTTTGGAGATCTTGTGTGTCTTAGCCCCTCCACAAAATTTCGAAGCTCAAGCACACCCGATGCTACACCAAAATCTCAACACTCCCTCTTAGCGAGGAGTGTGCTCTAGCAATACTTCCACATTGAAGCATCACCTGATCTCGACATTGGTCTCTGCGCTGCTGATGCTTGGCTTGCTGCCTTCCATCCACTGCGTTGTTGGCACTGTATTGTTGCCCATGTCACTGCCACATCTGTACTACAGCTCCCTCTCAATTTGCGACATCATGCTGCCCATAGCATTGCCACTGCTAACTGCTGCATTGCAACTCAGTTGCTGAGAAGTAAGCAACTGAAGGACCATCACCCATCAACTGATAGACAAGTTAGTTGGGTTGCAACTTATCACTGAAGCTCCCTTTGTTGCTGCGCTGCTCTGTCTCTCTGAAGCACTGCGTTGTCTAATGCACTGCATTGTGTAAGCACTGCCTCTGCGTTGCTGAAATCCCATTAGTCTCTGCACTGCTGCTTCCAAGCTGCTGCTGCCTCTCCTCTGTGCTGCTCCAGACTTCAACATCCCAGCTCGCCTTTGCTTCTCCATGATCTTCTGCACACACTACTCCAGTCATCTAGCTACTGTCTTAAGACTCTCGTAGC
Source organism: Pinus albicaulis (assembly GCA_034641835.2). Lineage (NCBI taxonomy): Eukaryota > Viridiplantae > Streptophyta > Pinopsida > Pinales > Pinaceae > Pinus > Pinus albicaulis. The sequence goes on along the minus strand of CM076578.1, from coordinate 908,392,840 downwards.
TCGTATGTGATCCAAGAGTTTGGGCACCTCAAGGATCTTGCCAGCCATCTGTAGCTTCTCTACAGATCAATATCTCCCCACTTCCTTGGTTCATGAGCACTCATGGCTACGTCATCGTCACTACCATTGTCCTCTTTTGCTGCTGCTGCCTTGGAATTAGAAGATTCCTTGGCCTTCCTCTTCGGACAAGCGCTGACAAAGTGTCCAAGTGCGCCACATCTAAAGCACCAGACCTTTGATAGGTCCCTCTTCTTCTTCCCTTAATCCCCTGTCCCTTAGATGTAAGGGCTGCATCCTCCTCCTCGTCTTTCTTTACTTTGACCCCATCGTCGCTGCTTTGCTTCTTGGTTATCCTCCTGATTTCCTCTTGACGGAGGATTGCCCACATGTCCGCCTAGGATGGTGACACTGCCCTGCCCAAGATGCTTTCGAAAAACATGTTGAGATTTTGTGTATTTGGGTAGCAATAGGTGTGCTCTAGCCCCCAAATTTTGTGGAGGGACTAGAGTACACTGGATCTACAAGACCCAGAAAGGGATTTGGGAAATTTCATCTGATTTGGGAGATATTCAATTAATTAATTATTTTGATGTATTTCCTAAGTTAAAACTTAGGAAAATAAAATAATTAAAGTGAATTTAATTAAACATGTGATGAAATTGTCTTGAGTCACATGGATCAAGCTTTCTTTTAATCTTAGCCATTGATTAAAGATTTAATCTTGACCATTGATTTGCCAATGAGAAAAGTATAAAGGAAAGGCTTGGGGTCATTTGTAAGATACATAGAGATAGAGCACTGAAGCTAAGCTGAGATTCTAGGGCGGGGTTGCTAAGAATTCTCAAGTGTTTCATGTGCAGAGAGGGGTATTTAGACCAAGGGGATGATCTGATCCCGAGATCTAGAATACACAAGAAGCAGAGAAGAGATCGGAAAAGACAGCGCAGAGGAAGGCAAGCGTAGTAGTTAGCAGTTAACAACAAGAAGGATAACGTGATTTTCAGAAATTCAAGGGTTACGCAGACTCTTAGGGGCGTCAGAGACCGCGCTACCTAGTTCTGCAATGCATCCCTTCCAAAGGATGTCACGAGCATTTCTCCTGAGGCTTTCGCAGGTCGATGCGTTGTCTTCTTGTGTGCGATCTGGGCCTAGGCCTAGATCCATGAGTTCTGTAAATCTCGTTTGAGGATGTGGATCTGTCAGTATTGTTGGTCTTAGATCAACCAAGTGTTGCAAATCTAGAGTTTTCTTTGTAGGGTTTTCCAGATCTAGAACCCAGAGTTATGTATTCATAAATATTCTTAATAATACAGCCCTCCAGTAGCCAGAGACCGGTTTTCCCACATTGGGTTTTTCCGGGGACAGTTTGTCTAGAAATGACTGTGTCACTTTGTCTATGTGTGCATGTGCTTATTCTAGATCTAAATTGGTAGAGATCTGTTATATGTTTTGCTTTGATGTTAACTTGAATTTTGTCTGGCTTGATAACTTGTATAAGTAGGAGAAGTCGAATCGATTAACATAAAAAATGATAAGAATTAAGGTTCGCAACTTCTACATGGCATCGTAGCAATTGCGCATCTAGAAGGGTCACCAAATCGACAATTTCAGTGATCTAGCCGCGTGTGCTGTACCGAGTTGCGTAGAAAACAAATCAAGGGACAACATAATTTTCAGGAGCAGAATCACGCAGAGGGAAGGCTGACGATGTCCAGCACTGTGTCCTAGCAAGCCCACGCAATTACTGCAGAGGCAGCTCAGAAAAAATGTTGGTTGGGTCTGAAGCTAGCCAGTGTGATTCAGATCTTAATCTGTTAGATCCAAAATATTTTTCAGAAAAGTTACAGAAATTCAGAAGAGCTGGTGGGGTTAAACTTTTGAAGTTTTCAGATTTTTAACCTTAGCACAAGTGACAAATTTTGGGAAGAGATCAGCTTCTCAGAGAGTTTCTTGCCAAAGGAAACTTGCAGTTTGGTCAGAGGATCAAAGAAGAAGTTGAATCATAGTTGATTTGGTAGATTTCCAAGGAGGGAAATCAAGTGTCAGAGGGAGCAGAGGGTGCCCAGTTCGTAAAGGACCCTAGATCCAAGATCTCTAGCATAGAGAAGAGGAGCTCCGACACATTCTGAGTAGATGGCTCCTCATGGACTGCGTGATCAGGATAGGCTAGAGGGCCTCTCAAACTTTTCGGTGTGGAAAGCTAGGATCCTGATTGTCCTTGAGGCATATGGTCTAAGAGACCATGCAGAGCAAACCCTGGCCACGCCGACAGATGCGGATCTCCTACAGAAGCATAGAGAAGCTGCTTGGCAGGCCAAGCGGCTAATGGACAGTATCAAGGATCATATGTGCCACACATAGCTGAGAAGAGGATAGCTAATGAGATGTGGAAGGCCTTGACTTCCCTATATGAGGGAAAATCAGTCCAAAGAAAGATGTTGTTGGAGGCCCAAATGAGGTCATTCATGATGACCAAGGGAGAAGACATCGAGCATTTCCTCTTCAGATTGCAGTCAATCAAGGATTAGCTAACTGCAACGGGTTCAACAGTAGATGATGCAATGACAGTCAGGACTGCCCTCAATGCAGTCACGAATGAGTGGGAAACCTTTGTCCAAAGTATCTTGGGCAGAGCGAACCTCCCAGATTGCGATAGCTTGTGGTCAATCCTGCAGCAAGAATTACGAAGGTTCACCAAGAAGCAGCACAACCCTATGTTGAGCAAGGTTAAGAAGGAAGAGGAGGAAGATGCAACCTTGGTATCAAAGAAGCAGTCGAAGAAGAAGAAGGATCCTTCTAAGATCAAGTGCTTCCAGTGTGGTGAAATGGGACATTTTGCCAGCCATTGCCTTAAAAGAAGAAAGATAAGGAAGCATTTCTTCCGGGTTGGTGGCAAATATGATGGGTTAAGAGATGATGTAGCCATGAGTGCTCATGAACTACGAAGGTGGGGTGACATGGACATGTAGAGGAGTTACATGGAAGTGAGGCGAGATCCTTGTTGTGTGCGCCTATCTCTTGGATCACAAGCCAGCCATAAGGGCCTTAAGACAAAGAGGCGGACAAGGAGCGGTGCTGGGTGCATAGATCGCATGCGTATGCGTAGGTAGAGGCAACATCTCGGAGGCCGGAGGAGCAACAAGAGAAGACAACAAAGCAGTACGTAGAATAGCTACCGCGTAGGTCATGCACTTTAGCAAATGAGAAGTACACATGCAGTTGCGTAGTTGCAACAACGCAAAGAGCAGTTTAAAGGGACAAATTTGGGCAGCAAGAACATCGTGATAGATTTCAACACAAGGAGCTGCTGTGACTTCAGTAGTGCAGAGGGAGTCTGATTACACAGGCATAGCTGTAGCTGTGCATCGTTCTTTATATGCTAGCACAGATCTCTAGCCTATGGAGCTTCAGTGATGAGAATGCAGCCCATCTGACTTATTTGTCAAATATTGGGTAGGAGATTCAGTTGTTTCTCTCAACAATTGAAGTTGTAGTACAACAAATCAGCAGTGGCAGTGCTATGAGTAGCACAGATGCAACATATTGAGAGGGAGTTGCAGTACAGTGGTTGCAGTCGCAGTGGCAGAGTCATGGGCAACAGTACAGAATGGCAGTAATAGTGCAGAGTTGAGTGGCAGGAGGCCAAGCTTTAGCAACACAGAACTAGTGCCCAAAATCATGTAATGCATAAGTGTGATGTATTGCTAGAGCACACCCTTGATGCTAAGAGGGAGTGTTGAGATTTTGTGTATTTGGGGTAGCATCAGTTGTGCTCTAGGTCCCAAATTTTGAGGAAGGACTAGAGTTCACCTGATCTACAAGACCGAGAAATGAATTTGGGAAATTTCATCTGGTTTAGGAGAGATTAAATTAATTAATTATTTTAATGGATTTCCTAAGTTAAAGCTTAGGAAAATAAAATAATTAAAGTGAATTTAATTAAACATGTGATGAAATTGTCTTAAGTCACACGGATCAAGCTTTCTTTTAATCTTAGCCATTGATTAAAGATTTAATTTTGGCCGTTGATTTGTCAACCATAAAAGTATAAAGGAAAGGGTTGGGGTCATTTGTAAGATGCACAGAGGCAGAGCACTGAAGCTAAGCTGAGATTCTAGGGTGGGGTTGCTAAGAATTTTCAAGTGTTTTAGTTGCAGAGAGGGGCATTTAGACCAAGGAGATGATCTGATCCCGGGGTCTAGAATACACAAGAAGCAGAGAAGAGATCAGGAAAGACAACGCAGAGGAAGGCAGCATCAACAACATTAGACGGCAGCAGCAGCAACATTAGACGGCAGCAGCAGCAACATCAGATGGCAGCAGCAGCAACAACAGCAAGGACAACGTGATTTTCAGGAAACCCTTTGGGGGTTACGCAAAGATTCTTAGGGGCATCGTAGTGACTGCGTCACCCAGAGTAGGGTAACGCAGTCCCTTCCAGTGACGCGCTGAGCATTTGGAGGCCTTCAGAGGCTGACGCAGTGTCTTTCAGGGGAAGATCTGGGGTTTCTAGGCCTAGATCTGACTGAGTTCTGTAAATCCCGTTTGAGGGTGTGGATCAGTCAATATTGTTGGTCTTAGATCAGCCAGGTGCTGTAGATCTAGAGTTTTCTCTGTAGGGTTTTCCAGATCTGGAACCCATAGTTGTGTATTTAGAAATATTCTCAACAATAGAGCTCTCCAGCAGCCAAAGATCGATTTTCCCACATTGGGTTTTTTCGGGGACAGTTTGTCCAGAAATAACTGTGTCACCTTGTCTATGTGTGCATGTGCTTATTCTAGATCTGAATTGGTAGAGATTTGTTATGTGTTTTGCTTTGATGTTAACTTGAATTTATTCAGTTGATAACTTGTATAAGTAGGATAAGGTTAACCAGATTAACAGAAAAATTTCTGCATAAGAATTAAGATTCAGAAATTTCTATAAAACATTTCCCATTCATCGGTGACTGTCAGGGTAGTCCTCACCAAGAGCCCTTCATCCAGATTTGTCCCCATGGCAATCAGTTGGTCTTGGATAGTCTGAAGTCTAAAGAGAAAGGGATCGATTTCCTCACCCTTCTGCATCTGGAACAACCACATCTGATTCTCAAGAAGCATCTTCCTCTGTACGGAGCTTCCTTGATAAATCGTGTTCAAAGTTGTCTACATTTCATTTGCCGTGTTCTTCCTGGCAATATGTGGAACCAAGTGATCCTCGACTCCATGATCAAGCGCTTAGCTCGCGCTTGATTCTCGTTGAATTTCTTCAGGGGATTTGCATCGGTAGGCATAGCTAGGACATTTTCAGCATGGTCCTTGATGTCGTACTCATCTAGGACTATCAGGATCCTGGCCCTCCAGATAACAAAGTTGGACACACAGTCCAACCTATCCTAATCTCTCAGTCCATGAGAAACCATATCTGCTCAATCTGTTGAATCACGTACTCTTCTCCCTCCCGCTGTTGCTACACTCAGTAATGAGCTAGATCTGGGCTTCTTGGCGAAAGAACCCTCTAGAGAATGTGCTCCCTCTGACAACTGATTTCCCTCTCGGAAATGCTTTGCCAAAACAACTGAATTAGTCCTCTACGATCACCCTCCTGATCGAATCTCAGATCGATTTGGCACAAATCTGCTGAGCGACTGTTCTCCTCTCGCTCTTGTCACCTTTGCTAGGCACTGTTATGCACCGACAGAACCTGTGCCACACCAACAACTTCTGAAGATCGGAAGCTTCGCTTCCAGACTTTGGCAAACTGCACAACAATATCCACATGGACTGCGTCCCTTTGGCTGGTCTCTGCGTGAACGCACTGGCTCAGCGCAGCCTCCGCGTGAACAGACTGGCTCAGCGCAGCCTCTGTGCAACGCAGGTTGATCCTGCGTCACTCTCGAAGGCTGTGCGTTGCCTCTGCGTCACTCAGATGGCTCTGCGTGGCCTCCGCGTTAGCCTTGCTAGGCTGCGTCCCTCCTGGTGTTGCGCTGCCCTCTTCTGGAACTTTGCTGCTTCAGTTGTCCTCTCTGCAACAATTTTCTTCAGCTGCTTTGCTGGTGGATCAGTTTGATCTGCAATGCTTTGATACCATGTGAAAGTTTCAAAACATAAACCCTACTGCAATGTCTTGATTTACTTCGCCTACTTGTTTAATTAACTTAACAAGTTATTTAATTGAAGTATTCAAAAAAGCATTAAAGCAGACACAAACTGCAACCTACACATCTACAAATCATTTACTGAACAATACGCACATGTGACAAGATTACACAGATTTTTTGGACAAATGTCCCTTGGAAAAACCCAATGCAGGAAAACCGGTGCAACAACTCTAGTGGGTTTTATTATTATGCAGAATCTGAATACAACATTCTGGGCACCAGAAATGGTTGGCCCTATAGAGAAATTACCCGACAGTTTGTACCTTTCACTCAGAGACAGAAAATATGGCTGAATCACACCCTCAATCGGGATTTACAGATAACGAGCCCTTTCTGGCCCACTGGAACCCTCAGCGCTGCCTCTGCAGCCTCTGCGTCAGCCCTCACTGGCCAGTGTCCCCACTGCATCACCCTTACTGGTGCTGTGCTGCCTCCGCGCTGCCCTGGCTGGGCCTGCGTCACCCTAGCTGGTGCTATGCTGACTGGGTCTGTGTCACCCTGGCTGGGCTTACGCAGCCTCTGCGTGGTGCTGGCTAAACTGCGTCCTACTGGATGGCTTTGCGCTGTCTGGTACTCACTGCCTCTCTGCTGCTATATTTTCGGCCTTGGATCAGATCATCCCTTGCCGATCTCTGCCTTTCACTGCACTGCAAACTCGTTTCGAATTCCTCAGCAAACCCAGTCTCAGAAATTCGACTTAGATTCAGTGCTCTGCCTGTGTGCTTGTCCTCCAACTGACCCCAAGCCTTTCTCTTATAATTTTCTCGTTGGAAGACCAATGGTCGTGATCTAATCTCTAATCGATGACTCAGATTAAAAGACTGCTTGATCTACGTCACTTAGAACATTTCATCACATGTGTTTAATTAATTCACTTTAATTTTTATAATTCCCTAAGTTTGACTTAGGGTCCTCATTAAAAAAATTAATTATTTGAATAACTTCAACACCAGATGAAATTTCTCCAAATGCTTTTTGGGTTTTGGAGATCTCGTATGTCTTAGCCCCTCCACAAAATTTCGAAGTTAGAGCACACCCGATGCTACCCCAAAATCTCAACAATGTGTAGCCGACTGGACAATGTGGTCCAAGTGCATCATCATCTCTGTATAACCGGCAATGTGGTGGTGCTGAAGAAGCCCATGGTGTGGCAATCAATGCTCTACATGGCTGGAGGCCCATAACTCTCAATGCTCACCCTAAAAGTGTGCCATTATGACCCTCTAGAGGGCTTGGATCTTGTATAGGGAGGCCAAGTCTAGGATGAAAACCCACCTGCAATCTTGTATAAGGTCAAATGCGTCTTCTCACCCTCCAATACAATAATTCATTAGTGCAATTGAGTAAATAAGCTTGCTAATCAAGAGCAAAAGTGGACACTTCATAGTGGCATGCCCTTCCAAATTTGGGCTTTGAACATGTACTAATGTTGCCTTCCTTGATAAGAGAGATTAATGAAGGACCCTATTTGGTGGTTTCAACCTCTAATGGAATGGCAGGTTCATGGTACATCTTCAAATGGTAGGTGTCATGTGAAATAGTGACGAAATGGAGTGGGGGTAAGAGGGAAGGCTCCAAGCCAAGCTATGATGAAGGAAGCCTTGGCTGTATGAATGCATGAGGGAGCAATCGTGGTACATGAGTTACCACGACCTTTGTTTTTCCACCCTTCTTCATATGCCTTTTATTCATTTTTCTTCATTTTACTGCTCAAGGCTCAAGGGGATGAGAGAATGATGTGTAAAATATAACAGGGAATACCACCTTAAGGTGGGGCAATTCATCGACTACCAGAGGTTGGGACAATCATGTGTTCCTTAATGATGCAAGTTGCACTCATAGGGGCCCTAGGAACTAGGGTGATGGCCTAATTATAGGGGGTAGAGCTCATCTTTGGCTTTTGCCCACGTGCTAAATTTTATTGTCCCGACCATCTTTTGTTAGTTTTTGGTAGCATCAGATGGTGTTCTAGTTTTTAAACTGTGTGGAGAGGCTAAAACACATGAGATCTTCAGAACCCAAAAATTGTTTTTGGAAATTCCACCTAGCGACAACTCAATTAAATTAATTGATCGATAATTAAAAATGCCGAAGTCTGACTTAGGGAAATCGATTAATTAATAGGAATTAACTGAGAAAGGTGAGAATTCTCTAGAAACTCACATGGATCTACTTAAAGATGATCTCAACTATCGATAAGGATTTAATCGTGGCTGTTGGTGATCCAATTGGAGATTATAAGAGTAGGTCGATGGGGTTGGAGAAGGACACACATGAGGTCGAGTTCCTTGGCAGAGATCGAGTTTCCCAGCTGCAGTGATTCAACAGAGAGAAGTTCAAGCCAAAGAGGGGATGCAAACACAGTGAGGGGCAAAGGTAGTGAGTTCGAAGGAAGTTTTCCAGTTCCGGAGAGTCAGCTACAGGAGGGCTAAGTTTCCCTAGTGAGGCTGCGCAGGGACTGCTTAGGCAGCTTCGGAGGCAGAGTTCGATTTAGCTGGAGTGAGGGTCGATTCAGTTGTTGAAGCCCAGGAGAATTTTTGAAAGGGATAACGAGTCTTTCTCAGAGGCTGAATTGGGTAGGATGACTTGATCAAAACAACTTCCAAGTAGTGCGTGTGAGGGCTTGCGCAACATCTGCGTAGATGGCTGATGCAGGGGTTTGAGCATCCCATTTTGTGCCAATATTTGGAGCTGGATCAATGTTGGGTGAGGCAAGAATTGTTTCGCTATTTTTGTGGCCAATTTATCTTGTAGAGGATTGCCAATTTTAGGCATCCAATTGTACTCAAAATTTCACTGCTGCATAATAATAAAAACCCTTAGCTATTGTGTTAAAATCTGAAAGTTCTATGCAGAAATTTAAAAATTCTTTGCAGAAACTTGAAAGTTCTATGCAAAAAACTGAATGTACTTGCAGAAAATTGAATGTACTTTGCAAAAAACTGAATCGAATTGAATGTACTTTGCAAAAAGCTTAATGTACTTTGCAGAAAACTGAATGTACTTTGCAGAAAGTTGAATGTACTTTGCAAAAAACTGAATGTACTATGCTGTTACAAATACTTAGAATGCAGATTTCTTCTTCACAACTTTTCAAATCAACAATTGTAGATAGAACATAAACTTAAGGATCATATGAAAGACAACCAAGCACACATATAAGACACTGAGATTTAGGTTGAATGACCAGGGCAAAACCCACAAGGGGTTCAACCCAAATGATGCTTCTTCTATTAGATTTCTTCAATTGTTCAGCAAAGTACAAAGAGAGAGAGAGAGAATGAGAATGAATAAAGTCACCAATGTTTGATCAACTTATAGCTGAAGTGCTCTTGCTCTTTTCTTGAAGATCTCCTCCTCCTCTTGATTAGATCTTGTCTTACACACTTGCTCCAGCTCTTCCCTTGCTCTTACTCTCCACTTGCTCTCACACTTCTCTTGCACACACTCAACTCTAGCTCTCCTTTTTCACAATGAACATGTTACCCTCAACTCTCACTTGCTCTTTCTTAAATAGATGAGAAATGAGATAAGTTACAAAATGAATTCATTCCTTGAGCCAATAATAGGAGAATTGAATTCCATGAGAGTTACACTTGAGGAGAAGAGTAACTTATCCCAAGAATAGAGAGAGAGGTACACTTGTCTTGAGGAGTTACAATTCGAATTAAGGAGTGAGAGTTCCACTTAGATATGAGAGTATTTGGTGAGAGTTACAAATCGAATTGAATGAGGGAGTTACAAGTGCATTTAATGAGGAGGAGTTACACTTTTGCCATATAGTGAATTAGTGAGAGAGACTTACATTCTCTTAACTGTGGAGTTACTATTCTATTCCAAGGGAGAGGTTCATTTTGCCAAGTAAGAGATTCTCAATTTAATTTACTTATTTCATGAGAGAATTCGTTTTTATTAATCCATTAAAAGTGAATGACTTTAGACTATTTTATAAATAATAGTATCATAATAATAATAATCCTAGTAAAGATAAAAATATTAATTCTTGACTTGTATAATCATGATTGATTTGATTTTAAAGTGGATTCCATATGTCGAGATCATCCTTGATCATTTAGACATGACTTTCATTTTTGAAAAGTTACTTTCAAATTGAGATGTGACTTACTATTTTTGGAAAGTCATATTAGAATTGTAAGAAATGAAATTTTATTATAGGTGGTTCAAACAAAACTGAAATATATGATTTCTTCTAGGAGAAATTCATCCCTGAGCTGTCAAATTTTAACACTACCTCTTAGCTAGGGAGGAATTTCTTTCTGCATTAAAGATCTCTGCTTCCTCTGATCTCTTTCATTCATCTCAGTTCAACTTTGCTTTGTAACATCTGTAACAATGAAGTCACAATCTAAAGAAGAATCATCCACTTGACACAAATTTGGAAAGGAAAGAACCATCACATGTCACATAGACAAGGATTATACTCAACCAATTTTCATTTCAAAAAATAGGGGATAGAACACAGACATCACATAGGCAAGACACAAACAAGTCACACAGACAAGAACCAAACACAACCAAGTGTTAAGAGGTGGAACACCTGCATCCTATACAAGTCACACCGACAAGTCTCACTACACCTATTGGTCAGATAGGTGGCTCTTCCCACGTCCCAAACTGTGAGTCAAATGCATACTGAAGCCTACTCTTGTGGCACAAACTACACAAGAGGTTCCTCATCCTTAGGAGCTTTTTGGCATCATTCCCTAATCCTATGAGCTCTGACAGGGGGGAAGGCAGCTCAGTGTTCTTGATCAACTATGACCACCTCTCGGAAGTGTCACGTCCATAAGTCCAAGCTGCTCTCTAAACACCAAGAACTTCCATTTCGGTAAAAGCTTGGTAAGAATGTCAACTATCTGATCATCAATGGAGATGTGATGGAGCCTTACTGCTCCTCTTTACACCATATCTCGGATATAGTGATACTTGATCTCAATATGCTTGGAGTTGTCATGAAACACATGATTTTCTTCAAGACGAATCCCGCTCTTATTGTCACAATATATAACTGTTGTGTCTGGAACTTTCTCAAATAGTTCCCCAAAAATCTTTCTTAGCCAAACTGCCTCATAGCTAGCCATGCTAGCAACAATGTACTTAGCTTCCACTGTACGTGCAACATACTTCTGCTTTCTACCCATCCAAGAGATCATGGCAGATCCCAAGCTAAAGCAACACCCAGAAGTGCTCTTTCTATTAGCTGAATTACTTGCCCAATCAACATCAGTATATCCATGAAGTCTTACATTTTTAGCAGTATATTTCGATTCTAGATTTATAGTTCCATATAAGTATCTGAGCACATGTTTTGCAACAATCTAGTGGGCATGAAAGGGATCAATCATATGCCGACTTAAAGTGTTTACAACAAAGCATATATCAGGCCTAGAGTTTACCAAAAACATCAAAGCACCAATGAGCTGTCTATACTCATCTATACTCTGTGGGATTTGCCAGACTATGTCTTGCAACTTTGCCACATAATTTCTTAAAGTCTATTTCCATAGGAGTTTGCATTCTACCATCGCAAATCTTTCAAGAAGCTTAACAACATATTTTCCTTGAGAAAGATAAATTTCACCAGGTCTTTGCCAAACCTCTAGACCCAGAAAGTAATGCATCAAACCAAGGTCTTTCATTTCAAATTCAGAAGCTAACTCCCTCTTACACTGGAGGATAAGAGGTTCTCCTCCTGTCAAGAATAAATCATCAACGTACAATACCAAAATCAAAGTTATGCCTTGGACTGTCTTGAAGTAGAGGTTTGGGTCTGCACTGCTTCTTGTGAAACCAAGCTTTACCAGGTAGCTACCAATGCGAGCATACCAAGCTCTTCGAGCTTGCTTCAACCCATATAAGGCTTTCTTCAGTCTGCATACATGAGTTTCCTTGTCATGCCCTTCAAAGCCTTGTGGTTGTTCCACAAATACCTCTTCCTTGAGGAAGCCATGCAAGGAAACAATTTTTCACGTCCATTTGGTGAAGAGTCCATCCCTGGCTAGGAGTTAAGGCAACAACAGATCGAATAGTATATCGAGCTATAGGTGCAAAAATATCATCATAATCTATTCTCTCTTTCTGAGAGAATCGTCTAGCTACAAATCTAGCCTTATATTTTTCGATACTACCATCTGCACCATGTTTAATCTAACAACATTTGGAAGTGACAACAGATTTACCTTGAGGTCTATGAACCACTTCTCAGACATCATTTTGAATGATGGACTTGTATTCTCCAGTCATGGCATCTTTCTAGACTTGTTCTTTTGCAACTTCTTCAAAGGTGCATGGTTCTGCCTGAATGATGTTGCTCATGGCAACAACGTACCCTTGAAACCGACTCAGTTTCTTACTTTTTCTGAATGTTTCTCTTGGGGCAACATGTTGTTCAACATCTTGCAAGGTATCTTACAACCATAGTGGTCTCTTTCTGGTAGGAGGATCATGTGGTGGAGGATCTAGAGGATACATGGAACCCATTGGATTATTAGCAAGCTCATTTTCAGGTTCTGGTTCAGACTCGGATGTAGGCTCTTTTTCATTAACAACTTGTCTTTCAACAATGGCAGGAGGAGGAGAGTCTCTTGCTTTTCTAAGAGCTGCATCTTCATCAAATGTTACATCTTTGTTAAACTCAATAGTTCTTTGATCAGGTACATAAATTCTATAAACTTTTGAATTATCACAATAACCAACAAACGTACCTTTCTTACCTAAAGCTTCTAGTTTGTTTCTTTTTTCTTTCAGCACATGGAAGCACACAGGACAACCAACGATTCTCAAGTGACTCACCTCAAGCCTTTTACCAGTGAAGACTTCTTCAAGAGTCTTATTGTCTAATGCTTGATGAGGAGTTCTGTTTTGCACATAAACAACAATATTTGCAGCTTCTCCCCACAGAAACTTCGATAGCTTTTGATTATGCATAATGGTTCTGACTGCTTCCATAATGGTTCTATTCTTCCTCTCAGGCACACCATTTGGTTATGGATTATATGGCACAATGGTTTCTTTGTTTATTCCAACGTCTTTGCAAAGATCATTAAACTCATTGGAGGTGAACTCTCCTCCATTATCAGATCGGAAAGCTTTGATCAACTTTCTCGTTTGATTTTCAATCAAAGCTTTGAAATCTTTGAACATGCCAAATGCTTCCCCTTTCTTTTTCAAAAAGAATATCCATGTCTTGCGAGAAAAATCATCAACAAAAATCATGAAATACAAGTAGCCATCAAGAGAAGTAACATGCATAGGTCCACATAAATCATAATGTATGAGTTGAAGTACTTGACTAGTTTTTGTTCTACTTGAAGGGAATGGTCCCTTTATATGCTTTCCACTTGCACATCCTGGGCAAACTCCTTCATGATCCATTCTCACCTTAGGCATTCCAGAAACCATCTTCTTTATATGAGGTAAGGCTTTGCAGTGTAGGTGAGCAAATCTTCTGTGCCATAGTTCACACTGAAGATTGGTATCATGGACCAATGCATGAATTGATTTACCATTGACTTTGTAAAGTCCTTCACATCTTGATCTATGAGTGAAGGATTCTCTCATACTTGAGTTCAAAGGCCAAGTTAGAACATTTCCATTAATAAAAATAACTTTCATTCCTTTATCTTCTAGAGCAGATATGGATACAAGACTCTTTTCAAACCAGGTACATACAAAAATTCTTACAGAAAAATAGATTTGCCATCATTTAACTGAAATGAAACTGAACCATAACCTTTAACTTGGTGAGTATAATTATCTCCAAGAATAACATTTAAATTAGTCTCTCTCTCAACTAGATTAGAGAGTGCCTCTTTGTAACCAGTAAAATGTTTGGAATCACCACTATCAACTAACCAACTATTAAATGAATCCGCAAAAGAAGAACTTGAAAGAGCATAAACTAGAAAATATTCTGATTGAGTTTCCGCTGCATTATTTCTATATCTTGGATTTCTTGTTTTCTTAGGATGCCTTTTTCTTGATTTTCAGAATATTTTTTTCTATAACCATATTTGTTTTTGAATTTAGGAGTTTTTCTTCTTTCTTTACAGTCACAAGCAAAATGAACATATTTTTGACAGTTAAAGCATCTAACTTTTGACATGTTTAGATTTTTTTTATTTAATTTGAAAGCAAATTTCTTTTTATTATCATTATTTTTCTTGTCATAGGCTGAAAATGCAGCAGGTTCTCCTTCTTCATGATGTGAAATTCTCTCTCTAGAGATCATTCTGGCCTCCTCTTGGATATACTTTCCCAGGAGCTCATCAAATGTGAGAATATTGTTGATGTTGATGGCGTTAATAAAAATCTCCCAAACAAGAGAAAGGTCTCAAGCGCAATCAACACCATTTATTTGTTGGGTACAACTTCACCAATTGTTGACAGTTGATTCCCGATTTTAGTCATTCTCAGAAAGTATGCTTGAACCGTCTCTCCTCTATTCATATTGATGTCCTTCAACTGATTCTTCAAAGCAATAATCTGGTTCAAGTTATTAATTGCAAACATGCCAATTAGTTTGTCATACATTTCTTTAGCCAAAAACATAAGTAATGAGATGATCACTAAGAGAATCAAGTATAATTTTTCTCGCTTTGATTTCACCCTTTTTATATTTAGATTTGACAACGACACTTGCATTCTCTGGTGGATCAGCGATTGTGTCTTCAACATACTCCAGAACTTTGTGTTCTTCAAGAGTGATATCTACCCTTGCTTTCCATGGACCAAAGTTTGAAGCATCATTCTACTTCTCCTCTATCTTGAAGTAGGACGTAGTCATCTCAATCAGAAAACTTTGGCAGCAAGTGGGTTCTCTTCAGGTGATCTTTAATCTCCCTGGATTTGTCTTCACCAAGGCTCTGATAATATGTTAAAATTTGAAAGTTCTATGCAGAAATTGAAAAATTCTTTGTAGAAACTTGAAAGTTCTATGCAGAAAATTGAATGTACTTTGTAGAAAGCTTAATATACTTTGCAGAAAACTGAATGAAACTGAATGTACTTTGCAGAAAGTTGAATGTACTTTGCAGAAAAACTGAATGTACTATGTTGTTACAATACTTAGAATGCATATTTCTTCTTCACAACTTTTCAGATCAGCAACTTAAGGATCATATGAAGACAACCAAACACAAATATAAGATACTGAGAGTTAGGTCCAATGACCAGGGCAAAACCCACAAGGGGAAAACCCAAATGATTCTTCTTCTATTAGATTTCTTCAATTGTTCAATAGAGTACAAAGAAAGTGAGAGAATGAGAATGAATAAAGTCACCAATGTTTGATCGAGTTGTAGCTGAAGTGCTTTTGCTCTTTGCTTGAAGATCTCCTCCTTCTCTTGATTAGATCTTGTCCTACACACTTGCTCCAACTCTTTCCTTGCTCTTACTTTTCATTTGCTCTCACACTTATCTTGCACACACTCAACTCTAGCTCTCGTTCTTCACAATGAACATGTTACCTTCAACTCTCACTTGCTTTTGCTTAAATAGATGAGAAAGAAGATAAGTTACAAAATGAATTCATTCCTTGAGCCAACAATAGAAGAATTGAATTCCATGAGGGAGGAGTTAATTGAAGAGAAGTGTAACTCATCCCAAGAATAGAGAGAGAGGTACACTTGTCTTGAGGAGTTACAATTCGAATTAGGGAGTGAGAAAGTTCCACTTAGATATGAGAGAATATTTGGTGAGAGTTACAAATCGAATAAAATGGAGTTACAAGTGCATTTAATGAGAAGAGTTACACTTTTGTCATACATTGAATTAGTGAGGGAGAGTTACATTTTCTTAATTGTGGAGTTACTATTTTATTCCAAGAGAGAGGTTCAATTTTCCAAGTAAGAGATTCTCAATTTAATTTACTTATTTCATGAGAGATTTTGTTTTTATTAATCCATTAAAGGTGAATGACTTTAAACTATTTTATAAATAATAATATAATAATAATAATAATACTAGCAAGGATAAAAATATTAATTCTTGACTAGTATAATCATGATTGGTTTGATTTTAAAGTGGATTTCATAAGTCAAGATCATCCTTAATCATTTAGACATGACTTTCTATTTTTGGAAAGTCACTTCCAAATTGAGATGTGACTTACTATTTTTGGAAAGTCATATTAAAATTACTAAAAATGAAATTTTACTATAGGTGGTTCAAACAAAACTAAAAGATATGATTTATTCTAGGAGAAATTCATCCCCGAGCTGTCAAATTTTAACATGTTGCACCGGTTTTCTCACATTGGGTTTTCCTGGAGAGATTTGTCCAAAAATAACTATGTCAAGTTTTATTATGTGTGTGCATATTATTTCTCAGTTTCCGGTTTATTTTTCCACAACGTTTTTATGGTGAAAATTATAGTTGAGATTTTATTAGTTATTTGCTATAGCAAATAAACTGCTTAATAATTAACCAATTAGAAGAATAATTTCCAGTTGCTGCAATAGTTGAAATTTTCACATAGTATCAGAGCAAATTTGATAGATCAGAGGCTTAGAGACGAAGAGGGAGAAATTCACAGCTCAGAGGGAGCAACAACACGCTTTCTTTAGGGGCTGCGCAGTGCCTAGCCAGGTAGTGCGAATTGCTAAACATGGGTCGAATTTCCAATTGTAGAGTGCAGGAAGAGTCGATTTGTTCGGGAAGTAATTCCAAGAGACAATAGGTGAGCAACTCAGTGTTTTCGCAGAGCATATTTGTTATCTGGGCACAAAAAATTTGTAGTAGTGATTGCAGTGGCAGATTACTGCCGGGTGGAAGAGAAATAACACACGATTATACTCAGGATGTCTCCAGTAAATTTTTCAGAATCCTCAAGTATGGCCATGGATAGAATTAATATTTAGGAGGCTACATAATTGTCTTCCAAATTGGAGGATGAATTTGCTTGCTTTACTAGCTCAGCTTCACAGGGAGTCTGGTACATAGACTATGGAGTGTTAGCTCACATGACAGGAGTTAGAGAATATTTCTCCAGCTATAATGAGGAGAAAATGAACTTCCAGATGACAATGGGAAAGTAGACGAAATGTACTCCAGTAGGGGGGGGTACCATTGACTTAGAGAGGGTTTTAAGAGCAAGACCAACGTTACAAATGTATTGAATGTGTCGGGATTAGGTATGAACCTGATTTCAGTGTCCCAGTTACAAGATAGGGGATATGTGTCCACTTTGTAGGGAAGAAGGTGTTCATCAAACACCAGAACTGGAAGAAGGTGAAACATATTGGGGTACGAAGCAACAAATTGTACAAGTTGCAGTTCGACTCTCAAATGGCATTAGTTAGTAGTAGTAGTAATAGTGGTAAAGGCCTGGATGAGTTATGGTATAGGAGGATGGGACATTTACACCATGGAGCACTTAGGATGCTCTGGGAGATAGTGACAGGTGTTCTAGAATTAGGCACGAAACACGATGATGTGTGCAAGGGGTGAGTACCTGGGAAGTATGCTAAGGCAACGTTCCCAAGGAGTGACAACAAATTAGATTGTGTGTTACAAACTTACAACTTGTACACTCAGACATTTGTGGCCCTATGTTCACTAGATCTCTTAGGGGTTATTAGTATTTCGTCACCTTTATTGATGATCATTCTAGGAAAACCTGGATCTATTTTCTGAAGACCAAGGATGAGGTCTTCGATCGCTTCAAAGAGTTTAAGGTTCTGGTTGAGAATGTGAGAGGGAAAAAGATAAAGGTGCTTTGCTCAGATAATGGAGGTGAATACACAGATAGTGACTTCATAGATTTCTGTGCAAAGGAAGGCATCAAGAGGAAATATACAACTCCATACAACCCACAACAATGGAGTAGTGGAGCGGAAGAACATGTCTATACTTAGGGCTGCAAAAGCAATGTTATATGACCAAGATTTGCCTAGGTTCTTATGGGCAGAGACATGTAACACGACTATGGATATTCAGAATAAGGTTCCTCAAAAGGCATTGGGGAAGATAACACCAAAAGAAGTCTTCTCAGGGAAGAAGCTAGGGGTCAGTGTTAAATTTGGACAACTAGGTCCAAACTCCATCTTGTGATATGCTCAGATGAAGATTCCAATATTTGTATTGGATTCCTCTTTCGGAGAGGTGTAAAAACGATATAAAATTGATTTTAATCTGATGAGAAAAACATTTATTTTGAATTTATTATTTATAATAAATTTAAGTGCAAGTCAGCCTTAATGTTTTACACCCCCAACAGATGTGTCACACACCTCAATGATGGATATAAATATAGTCAGCGTTGGAGAGCATTTCACTTACTCAACATCACACATCTTCTCCTCTGATTATCTACGAGCATCTGAGACGCAGTTTCATCTCCCACGTGAGAAGAAGGACGAAATCTACTGCAGCAAAAGGATGAAATTTACCGCAGCAAATTTTCTGCAGTTAGGGTTTTTGGGGAAGTTTGACCAGCGTTGACTTTGGTCAACGCATGGTCCGTTTGAGCTGAAATTTTGTGGGGAGTTCGATTTTTAAAGGCCGTACTCATTGGCACAAAAATCGAGGTCAAAAGGTTGACCAAAGTTGGAGCTGCGTTGACTTTATTGTTGCTGCCTTGCGTTGACTTTTTTTGGACTGCGTTGAATTTTCTGGGGTTGACTTTGAGTTGACTGGATGATTGATTTGAGGACTGTTGTGACACATTTTGGGTTGGCCGACCAAGAAGACTTTGCTAGTTGAAGCATCCTGTTGACCGCCGTAACACACCAACACATTCTCCTGTTTCTGGTTTGTCTTCTATAGATCCACTGGTATGTTCTATCAGCATTTTTACTTAACTGTTTATGTGATTGCTGTTATAAAAGTAAAGTTGCATCAAGCATAGAACATCTACAAAAATTTACAGTCAGTCACTTCGGGATCTTTGGTAGCATAGCTTATTGCCATGTACTAGATGAGAAGCACACCAAGTTGGATCACATTGTAGAGAGAGGTTATTTCATTGGGTATGACGAAACCTCCAAGGCATACATGTTCTATGTTCCTAGCAGCAGGAAGATCATAGTAAGACGGGACGTGAAGTTTACAAAGGATAAAGCCTTCAAGAAGTCTCGTGAGATGCCAACAAGTGATTAGAGTGAGTGAACAAAAACTCCATTGGTCCAACAGTAGGGACAACCACAAGGGCCATTGCTAGGACCACCACAAGGATCTAGTAGTATTGCCAGTACCCGCATATCCTTAGGTGTAGGAGATCTAGTGAGTTCGCAGTAGACAGAGCAATAGAGGCAGGATGAGGAGCTAGTTGAGCCTCCCACCACTAGCGGCCGAACTAGCAGGGAAGTTCGTCAGACATTGAGAGATGCAGAGGACTTTATTGGTTCTCCTAGAATGAAAAAGAGAGAACACAGACAACCAGACAGGTGCCAAGAATTGGTGGCACATGTTGAAGAACCTTCCAGCTATTAGGAGGCCGCACAACATAAGGTGTGGATAGATGCCATGGTAAAAGAGTATAGTTCTATCATGACTAATGATGTTTGGAAGGTAGTGTTGAGGCCTGAGGGCAGGTGAGTTGTGGGCTCTCGATGGATTTACAAGATTAAATACGTTGCAGACGAAAGTGTGGAAAAGTACAAGGCTAGGTTCGTGGCAAAGGGGTATGCGCAGAAGGAAGGTATATCTTATGAGGAGACCTTCACCCGAGTTGCCAGATACACTTCTACCCGGTCAATTATATCCCTAGCAACACAAATGCGATGGCGGATTTACTAGATGGATGTCAAGACACCATTCTTGAACGAGGTGATAGAAGAGGAGGGGTACATAGAACAATCAAGCGGCTTAGAGACACATGAGAGGCGCACATGTGTGCAGGTTGAAGAAATCTCTATACGGGCTCAAGCAGGCTCCTAGCGCGTGGTATGGTTGGATTGACAACTACTTGCAACAGATGAGATTTGTCAAGAGTGACGTAGATCCCAACCTTTACTACTTAATGGTAGAGGATGAACCACTCATCCTACTGTTGTATGTGGATGATGTCTTCTTGACAGGGTCATCAGGGTTCATAGAGGATTGGAAGAGGAACCTGGCAGCAAAGTTTGACATGAAGGATTTGGGGTTGATGCACTATTTACTAGGCCTAGAAATGTGGCAAAAGGATGGGGAGATCTTCCTTGGTCATGGGAGATATGCTACAGAGATTTTGAAAAGATTCAGGATGCAGGATTGTAGACCCATGTCTACACCCATGATCACTAATTGAAGGAAGATAGATGCATCAGAGGACAAGGATGTTGACCCCACCTTGTATAGACAACTTATTGGTTCTGTCATGTATTTGGTCAACACTAGGCCAAATATCTGCTTCGCAGTCAACACTCTCAGTCAATTTATGGTGGTACTGAAGAGAGTGCATTGGACAACAACGATGCACATTCTAAGGTATTTGCGTGACAGAATATAGTATGGGTTGAAATATACCTGAGGGGATGATGTTGGATTATGTGGATTCACAGGTGTAGATTGGGCAGGAAAAGTACCTCTGGGTACTGCTTCAATGTTGGATTCGGGGTGGTTTCTTGGTGCAATAGGAAGCAAAAGTCAGTAGCACTAAGCTCTGCAGAAGCAGAGTATATGGCATCTAGCACAACTACGTGCAAAGCTATATGGCTTCGGAAGCTGTTGGTGAGCTTGTTCAGGCAGAGGATGGAGGCGACCAGTGTCTACTACGCTAATCAAAGTTGCATCAAGCTCTCTGAAAATCCAGTATTTCATGACAAGTCGAAACACAGGTATTTGGTGTCATTTCATCAAAGATTGTGTGCAACGTGGAGCAGTCCAACTACAGTATGTTCCCACATAAGAGCAGGTTGCAAATATACTCACGAAAGTGTGAAAATTTCATCTATTACAGCAACTGGAAATTATTCTTCTGACTGTAACTTTAATTATGCAGTTTATTTGCGACGACAAACAATGAATAAAATCACAACTGCAATTTTCACAATAAAAATATTGCGGAAAATAAAATACTGGAAACTGAGAAATTCTAGCACACACACAAGAATTTTAACATAGTTATTTTTGGACAAATGTCCCTAGAAAAACCCAATGCGAGAAAATCGGTGCAACATGAGGGTTTTATTATTATTCTTCAACAACAATTTTGAATACAATAATTTCGATGCCTTGCTAGCAATCTAATCAAAGGAAAATACTGGCAGAATTTTTGTGAGAATTTTCTCACACTTCACTGCAAATTTCTGTCCCCGAGATGGATTCCCTATCCTCACGCTAGAGCTTCTACGTCACTGCGTAGAGCTTTTGTGGAATTTGACCTTTCTCTCACTGCCTCTTCTAGGAGCGGGAAGCCTTCCTCTTGGAATACTGTTGCCCTCCTCTCTCACCTTCTACTCACCCTTTGGCTCTATTTCCTCTACTGAATCACAACTGCTGCGAAAATCGAACTGCCTAGGCAACTGAGTAACTGCACTGGTATGATCTCCATCTACCCATCGACTTCTTATAATCTTCTGTTGGAGCACCAATGACCAAGATTAAAACATAATCGATGGCCCAAAATAATTCCCTGTCAATTCGTGTGAGTTTTTAAATGATTATCACCTTATCTCAATTAATACTGATTAATTAACCATATTACCTAAGTTTAGACTTAGGAAATATTTATAAAACGGTTAATAATATAATTGAGACACTTCTAGGTGGAATTTCCAGAAACGATTACTGTGTTTTGGAGATCTCCTATATTCTAGCCTCTTCACAAAATTTTGTGGTTAGAACACATCCGATGAT
Organism: Pinus albicaulis; assembly: GCA_034641835.2. Classification (NCBI taxonomy): domain Eukaryota; kingdom Viridiplantae; phylum Streptophyta; class Pinopsida; order Pinales; family Pinaceae; genus Pinus; species Pinus albicaulis. Next base: position 908,370,899 of record CM076578.1, on the reverse strand, counting down.
ACAAAAACCAACACTCCCTCTTAGTGAGGAATGTGTTCTAGTGCTGCACCTGCTGCGACAACACCTTGTCTTTGCACCATCTCCTGTCACGCTGCTGATGTCTGGCCATACTACCCACCAAACACTGTGCAACTTTGATATGAGCTGCTGCTGACCTTGCTGAACTATTGCCAACACTGCATCTACACTGCAACTCCCTCTCATCTGCTGCTGCCGCAATTGCAACATCTGCAACTGAGAATAAACTAAAGTAACCTGCCCCTGCTACTGAAACGGGTTCTCCACCATACCCATCTTTCCCTGAAATAGACGAACTTAGCTCTCCCTAGAGCTTTCATGAGTATGTCAACAACCTGCTCTCCTGTGGGAACATATTGTAGCTGAACTGCTCCACGCTGTACACAATCTCTGATGAAACGACATCAAATATCTATGTGTTTCGACTTGTCATGAAACGCTGGATTCCCAGAGAGCTTTATGCAACTTTGATTATCACAGTAGATGCTGGTCGCTTCCATCCTCTGCCTAAACAAGCTTACTAGCAGCTTCCTAAGCCATATAGCTTCGCACGTAGCTGTGCTGGCTGCCGTATACTCTGCTTCTGTAGAGCTTAGTGTTACTGCCTTCTGCTTCCTACTACACTAAGAAACCATCCCTGATCCAACAATGAAGCGGGACCCAGAGGTACTTTTTCTATCCACTGAACTGTCTGCCCAATCTGCATCTGTGAATCCACATAGTCTGACGTCATCCCCTTAAGTATATCTCAACCCATACTCGACTGTGCCACGCACATACCTCAGAATGTGCCTCGCTGCTGCCCAATGTACACTCTTTGGCTCTACCATGAACTGACTTAGGGTATTGACTGCGAAGCAAATGTCTGGCCTAGTGTTGACCAGATACATGAGGGACCCAATGAGTTGTCAATACAAGGTGGGGTCAACATCCTTGTCATCTGATGCATCTATCTTCTTCTAATTTGTGATCATGGGTGTAGTCATGGGTTTGCAATCCTGCATTCTGAACCTCTTCAGAATATCTATAGCATATCTTCCTTGTCCAAGAAATATCTCCCCACTTTTCTACCACACTTCCAATCCCAGAAAATAGTGCATCAACCCCAGATCCTTCATTTCAAACTCTATTGCCAGGTTCCTCTTGCAAAATTCTATGAGCCCTGATGATCCTGTCAAAAAGAGATCATCCACATACAAAACTAGAATGAGTGGCTCACCCTCTACCATCAAATAGTAGAGGTTGGGATCTGCATCGCTCTTGACGACTCTCATTTGCTGCAAGTAACTGTCAATCCGACCATACCACACCCTCAGAACTTGCTTGAGCTCATATAGAGCTTTCTTCAGTCTGCACACATGAGTGCGCCTCTCATGAATCTCGAAACCCTTTGGCTGTTCTATGTGTTATCACTCTCCCCAACTTCCCAAGGTTGAAAATGGGATTGAAGAAAGGTAACCCAGACCAGGCTTTAGGTTAGGTAGCTAGCCCTACCAGGACCAGAGAGGGCTCTCTCGTTGTCACTTTTGCAGTGAAAGGAATGACTGAGTATCTAATGATCTTAGGCTAGGTATGTAAGCTTAGTAAATATGATTTGTTTGATGTTTTTAGTGCTGGATGGAAAAGTCAGTGCTATATAAGGTTTTTAGGTCTGAACTCCAAGGTGAATTTGCAGAGAATATGTGAGGCTAGATAGGTAGTTTGAAATCATTTTAATAGGTCATTGAGTATAGGATGAAGTAGAAGAGAGTTTGAATGAGCACTGAGGTGAATTCATTCAGTTTAGAAGCAAATAAACATAGCAATGTAAACCTTGCCTAAAACATAGCATGAATAGACATGATTTCTGCTTATAAACTGAACATAAACATATGTAAAGATGTATCTGAAAGAAGAAGATATATCATTTAGCATGAATAGATAAACATACATAAGAAGAACAAATGCTCCAATGCATACCACAAGATTCTCAACACAAGTTCTGCAAATCTGTCTCTGATTTCATTCCAAAATGCTGATTACAAAAGCTCCACTGCAAAATAAGACTATCCAACCCCACAAAAGACTAAAGAGAGTCTATTTATAGAAAATATGGACTATGAAACCTCATGAGGTCGAAATCCCATCCAAAATGGATCATAAATACATAAGATGAGTCATTTCCTAGATTCTGGGGGGTTAGAAACCATTCCCTGAATTTTAGCTATGAACTAGGAGTGTTTGTCCCTTACATTAAATTACATATTCCCTCATGATAGGAGGAAAAACCAACTCAATAACTCTAATGCCAACTCATAGGACAACAAAACCTAGAATTTGTGACATTTTCTGAGTTCGACAAGTGTCCTGAGGAATCCAATGTTGATTTGTAACATTTCTGACAAAGGATTCTTGTGTATCTAGTTTCCAGAACATCTTGAATTTTGCAAAATGACCCATGGGAAGGCTTTCAAAAACCGTTCTCCCAAGGTTGCTCCAAAAGCGTAACAGAGGCTCCAAAAAGGTGGCAAAAACATGAAAAATGAGTGGTTTTTGGGCTTTTTCTTCAAAATTAAAGCTTCTCATGCCAAGGGGGTTCCTGATCTGTAGTGTACTCATCAAAATGCATCCATCCATGTAAAGAAATTATCATTTGGATGCCTCCAAAATAAGCGTAACAAAAGTTTGTTACCCTTCTGTGAGGAGGAATTTCCAGAATTGTGCAAAAATCACAAAAATATCAAAATTGTTAAAAAATTCTCAAGATTGGTTCTGTAGCAACTGTGAGTGATTGGCTAAACAACCAAAGAAGCTTTAGCCAACAAGTCCAAGCTATCCTTCTCTTTAAGCTTCATTTGTGCTTCTTTTAGCCTTTTCTTCAATTGTTTTAGCTAGCGTTGATAATATCGGCGATATTTCGCGAAATATCGGAAATATTGCGATATTTTCAAGGAAACAATATTTCGACCTGAAAATATCGGTCAAAATATCGCGATATTTTCAAAATATCGGCTAAATATCGTCAAATTTTGAAAATATCGACTAATTTTTAAAAATCTGAAAAAAAGTTTTTTTATGCTTGCCGATATTTTTGTCGATAAGATGTTTTCTGGACTCTCGCCGATATTTTGCCGATACTGATATTATCAACACTGGTTTTAGCCTTATTTGAGAAATTGTGTTCCTGGTGCGATAATGATTTGCCATCTGTCTTTGCAGTTAATTGTCCCTCTTAACCCTCTTCAAGAGCTTCTCCAAATGCTCATTTACCCTTGACAACCAAAGCTCTCTGTCTTCATTAATCTCCATGGCTATAAGCTCATCAAAGGTCAATTCTTCAGGGGGATGAAATGACTATCTTTCTAGCTCCAGCGCCCTTTTGAGGCCTCTTGTTTTTGGCCTTCTTGGTTGTGTTTCAGCCTCCATGTCTTGCATTTGATCAACATCAATAACCTCCTTACCTTTACCTTTGTCTGCCTCTAGGTCTGGGTTGGGCTTGCTTTGTAACAGCTGCTTCACTTTCAATTGAAAATTCTCTTGCTGCAAGAAAGTGATTTGAGAATTAGCAGTGGAGAACATCCTCCTCAGCTCTGCTATTTCCTCATCCTTCTCTCTAATGATCTCCTCGGCTGATCTGATCTCCACCTGCTCTGCTACCTCAACCTCCAATGGCACTGATTCACTATGATGATGCAAAAGAGGCTGCTCCTCTATCTCACTTTGTTCCACAATGGTGTCAAGTGTAAGAACACTTTTGGCAGACTTAGGCGCAAAAATCTGTCTCTTCCCCTTCTCATAGGTATGAGTAAACTCAACAACCCTAGGAGCATCTAAAAACTGAGTTGGCATGCTAGAAGAGCCAACCTCTATTGGCTGTGCTGATGATGTACTATGCAAGATAGGAGGGCTAGTGGTAGGCGCTGCTGCTAATCTTTCCAAGAAATTTTCCCAAGTCATGTTGATGGAGGAAAGGTGATGCAATACAATGAGCTTGATCAGACCATGATGAAAAAGACTAGTGTGATGATCTTATTTTCTGCTCTGAACCTTCTCAGTCATCTTAATCAAACTCCTGTACAAGTAATATGGCAAATCAAGTGTTTTGACAGAGGTGAAATGCATCAACAGCCTGATATGGTACCTATACAACTTAGAAAATCTTCCTTCACATGTGAAGTACTTCATTATAAACATCATCAAAGGAGCATACTTGTTTATGAGGTGTCTGAAAGGGAAGAGGTAATCTGGCTCCTCTCTAGCATGAGGCTTGAGAAATTGTTTGTAATTTTCAATGCCTAAATCCATGCCCTTGAACCACTACTCTCCATGATAAGGAACACCTGTTGCTGAAGAAATTAGGTCTGCTGATAGGCTTATCTCCACACCTGCAATAGTAACCTTTCCCATGCTGAAGCTTGTGGCAAATAAGCTGGTCAATTAAAGATGATATCCCTCTTCCATGAGCTTTTCACAGAACCTCAAACATTAAGCCCTCTCAAAACATCTTCTGGCCAAGTGTGAGGCATTGAGTTCATGCATTGTAAAGGGTTCTAACTTGAGGTGGCACCCTCCCTTGAAGCTCTTCTTCTCACTCTCCATCTTGTTTATCACTGGAATGATGAAAACCCTAGTGTTTTGGTGGAATGAGTATATGTAGTGAAATTGTTTGTGAGAGGTCCAAGGAGTAGTGGTTACAAGCCTTTCTAACCTAAAGACAAAGATCCCAAATCAAACATTCCAAAGAGCTCAACTTCCATTCCATAGTTGGGTTGGGTAGTTGGTGCGCTTATGTTATTGCTGTAAGTGTTTCCATCTTGCTTGTGACTTTCCACCCATCTCGATATCCGGGAGCTCCATTCATGATGTCCCACCCTAAAGAATAGTAGGGAAATATAGAAGGTGGGTTAGTTGGTTGTGTGAAAGCGGCATGATTAGGTCGGGATGAAACCAATAGTGTAGCTTGTTTGAAGAGATTTGAAGCCAAAAACCTAATTCTAGACCCTTTCTAGATGTGTAATACCAAATTACAGAAGTGTAACAACACTTCCCAGAAGCGTAACAAGTTAACTGATTCCAGAAATGTAACAAAGGACTTGCTAAAAATATGCAAAAAATAGGGCTTAAAGATGGATCAATATCTCTCTAACCATAACGTTTTTTGCAAAACTGAGAGAGTTTTTTGTTCTTTGGCATGTTATGAACAATATCCTCCTGTAGTTTTCCAAAATACTTTACCATTAGCTCAGAATCCAAGTTTGAAGTTGATCACTCAAAATTTGCAGAAGCATAGCGCACTCTGAGTAGAAGCGTAGCACCTACTTTGAGAGGGAGTTTGGAGGCCTTCTCAGAGGAGTTTGGGGCTGCAAGTGGTATGGTTGGATAGCTTAGGCTACAAAATGTAGTCATCAAGCACTACAAACCCTTGCTCCAAACCCTTGAAAAATTGATTTGAAGACAACCTGTCCCAAAGTGAAGAAAATGACCTGGAGCAACTATATTTTGAGCATTTCTCTCAAACCATAACACCTGTGCATAAATTGAAGGAGGTTTTTGTTCTTTGCCCTATGATTGACAAAAACCTCTTTCACTTTTGTAAAATTCATCTTCATTACTTTAGAAACTGATTTTGAAGCCAAACTGTCCCAGTGTGCAATGTAAACCCTAGCTTGATAACAAAGCTTTAAAAATGATGCCATGGGTTTAAGTTGGCACAAACCTGGAATGGTGACCTCCCTTATGGACCTTCTTCTCACCCTCCATGATGTTTTTCAACAAGGAAAGCCCTAGCTTGATGTAGTGTATAGGGAAGGTGGAAAATTAGGAAAACAGGGGATAATGGTAGAGTGGTTTAGGGACATAAATGAAGTGGAAGGACATTAGGGAAAAATCCCTAAAACTTTGGGGAGATAGGGTGATGAGTTGGCTATGGGATGCAAGTGGAATATTTGGGAATGGGCATGTGAAAGTTACCCAAAAGGTCAAAACACAGGGTTTCACTAGTTTTTTTCTGCCAATATGTAATGAAAATTAGGGTTTTAATGAAATTGATGGAAAAGAGGGCTGTGAGTGATAGGAGATGTTAGGGTATGGTGTATGAAGGTTATATGAAGGTTGTAGATGGCTATATTAGGGTTTTATTAGTTGAAACAAACAAAAGATGAAAAACGCCAGAAACGTAGTGGAGGTAACCTAATGAAGGAAACCACTCATTTGCTGATGAATTTTGACTTGAGAGAGGTATGGATGGTGTCCACTAACTATTTAGGAAGTGTATGAACCTTTGTGCAGTGGTTTTGAACCTTGGAGAATTGATTTGGAGCTCAAACACCAAAAGCGCAGCACCTGCGTAGCACAGGTAGTTTTGGCACAAATTTGCTTATTTTTCTTCAATCCATGGCAACTGTGGAGTATGATGGTGAGAAGAGAGGAGCTCTTTACTTATTTCCCTATCTTTGTTAACTCCTTATGCAAATGACTTGTATGGTGAAAATGAGAATTTGTTCGCTTTCTTTTATGACATAATTGACTCTTATGATGGCGAAACAAATGAGACCTAGACTCTGACCTAAATGAAGGTGTGGTGAATGACCTCAAAGCCACGATGATTGATGGATGACATGACCTCTGAAATAATGATGACCATGAATGGAGTGAAGGGAGTAGCATTTCAGACCTAGACATATTTAGTGAACAAAATTTTATTTGAAAACTGACTTGAAACATGAAATTTTGAGCTATGACTTATGTGAAAACAACTGAAAGAGTATGTTTGATCACTGAACACTTGGACACTAACACTATGTACACCTCTTCCTCTATCACCTCGTTTAAGAATGCTGTCTTGATGTCCATTTGGTGAATCTGCCATCCCATCTGAGTTGTTAGGGAGGATATAACTGACCTGATAGAAGTGTACTTGGACACTGGGGCGAAAGTATTCTCCTAATCTATTCCTTCTTTCTGTGCATACCCCTTTTCCACGAACCTAGCCTTGTACTTCTCCACACTGCCATCTGCAACGTACTTGATCTTGTAGATCCATCTAGAACCTACAACTGATCTATCTTCTGGCCTTGGTACTAACTTCCAAACATCGTTTGTCATGATAGAGCTATACTCTTCTATGGCATCTACCCATACTTGATGCTGTGCGGCTTCCTGAAAGCTCGAAGGTACTGCAACCTGAGCTACCAAAGCTTGATACCTGTCAGGCTATCTGCGTTGTCTTTTGTCCATCCTAGGAGTTCCAATAAACTCCTCTACATCTCTCAATGTCTGACGAACTTCTTTGTTGGCTCTACCACTGGTGGTGGGAGGTTCAACCAACTCCTCCTCCTCTTGTCCCTGCTGCTCCGTCTGCTGAGAACTCCCTGGATCTCCTACCCCTAAGGAAATACTGGTACTATTCACTGTACTCGATCCTTGTGACTGTCCCCCTATTGGTCCCATTGGTTGCCCCTGCTGCTGGACCAAAGGAGCTTTTGTTGACTGATCATGATCACCTGCAAGCATCTCACGAGATCTCCTAAAAGCTTGCTCCTCCATGAACTTCCTGTCTCGTCTAACTACAATCTTCCTACTGCTAGGAATGTAGATCCTATATGCCTTTGAGGTCTCGCTATAACCGACGAGAAACCACTTCTCTGCAGTCTGATCCAATTTAGTACGTTTTTCATCTGACACATGGCAATAAGCCACACTACCAAAAATCCTCAAGTGACTACCTTCTGGCTTCCTCCCTGTGAAGACTCCTTTTGGCGTTTTCTTCTCCAATGCTCTATGAGGAGTTATGTTCTGAATATACACCTCCGTGTTACATGCCTCTGCCCATAAAAATTTGGGGAAATCTTGGTCATATAACATAGCCTTTGTAGCCCCAACTATGGTTTTGTTTTTCTGCTCCACTACCTCATTTTGCTGAGGATTATATGGAGTTGTCCATTCTCTTTTGATGCCTTCCTTCGCGCAAAAGTCTGTGATGTCTTTATCAATGTTTTCTCCACCATTATACGAGCGAAGCACCTTGATCTTCTTCCTCGTCACATTCTCCACAAGAGCTTTAAACTCTCTGAAACGATCAAAGACCTCATCTTTGGTCTTCAAGAAGTAGATCCATGTTTTCCTAGAATGATCATTAATAAAGGTGACGAAGTATTCGACACCATTAGGAGCTCTAGTGGACATCAGACCACAAATATCTCAGTGTATAAGTTCTAACACGCCGTCGTATAAGTTCTAACACGCCATCTGCTCTATGGTTGCTTCTTGGGAATGCTTCCTTAGCATACTTCCCAAGTACGCATCCTCTGCATACATCATCGTGGTCCGTACTAAGTTCTGGAACCCTTGTTACAATTTCTTTGAGCATTTTGAGTGCTCCATGGTGAAGATGTCCCATTCTCCTATGCCATAACTCATTCAAGTCCTTCCCACTACTGCTGTCACTGTCTATTAGTGCCATTAGAGAGTTGAGCTGCAACTTGTACAATTTGTTGCTTCGAGCTCCAATTTGTCTTACCTTCTTTCACATACACTTTCTTTCCTACGAAGTGGACATCATACCCCTTATCTTGCAACTGGGATACTGAAATTAGGTTCGTACCCAATCCTGGCACATGCAATACATTTGTAGCGTTGGTGCTGGCTCCTGGCTCCCTCTGAAAATCTATGGTACCTGTCTCTACTGGAGTACATTTCGTTCTGTTGCCCATAGTAATTTGGAAGCCTATCTGCTCCTCCTTGTAGCTAGAGAAATATTTTCTAACCCCTATCATATGAGCTGATGCTCCACTATCTATATCCCAGACACTTGATGAAGCTGATCCTGAAAAGCAAGCAAATTCACCCTCCAACCTGGAAGACAAATCTGAAGCTTCCTGAATGTTAATTCTATCCATGGTCATCCTGAAGAATTTAGTGTGCTCTTCCTCTTTCCTCCCGACGTTGATTCTGCTAAAATTCTCTGCATCCAACCAAGGAGTCTGTTTATAGAAAAACTGAGCTGCAGCTGCTTCCTCTGACTGCTGGAATTACTAATCTAGGCAACTTCGATTTTTGTGTTAACCAACAATTGGAAAATCGAATTGCTGCCCTTAGCAACTCAGCTTGCCTGTCAATGAACTGCGCTGCCTCAAGAATTTCGGCCTTCTGGTTGTATTGATCAACAAAATTCTTTCCTCTTCTCCTATGCTTCCTGGTTGATCATTTAAGCTCTGATACCATGTGAAAATTTCATCTATTGTAGCAACTAGAAATTATTCTTTTAACTGTATATTTAATTATGTAGTTTATTTTCTACTACAAACAATGAATAAAATCACCACTGCAATTTTCACAATAAAAATACTGCGGAAAATAAAATACTGGAAACCGAGAAATTCTAGCACACACAAGAATTTTAACACAGTTATTTTTGGACAAATGTCACCGGAAAAACCCAATGCGGGAAAACCGGTGCAATAGATGAGGATTTTATTATTATTCTTTAGCAGTAGTTATAAGTACAATAATTTCGATGCCTTACTGGCAATCTAATAAGAGGAAAATGCTGGTAGAATTTTTGTGAGAATTTTCTCACACCTCACTGCAAATTTCTGCCCCCGAGATGGACTTCCTATCCTCACGCTAGAGATTCTGCGTCACTCTTTGCGCAGTGATTGAGCAGAGCTTCTGTGGAATTTAACTTTCCTCTCACTGCCTCTTCCAGGAGCTGGAAACCTTCCTCCTGGAATATCGCTGCCCTCCTCTCTCACTTGCTACTCACCCTCTGGCTCTATCTTCTCTGCTGAATCACAACCACTGAGAAAATCCAACTACATGGGCAACTGAGTAACTACATTGGTGTGATCTCCATCTACCCATCGAATTCTTCTTAGAATGTTCTGTTGGAGCACCAATGGCCAAGATTAAAACATAATTGATGGCCCAGATTAATTCCCTGTCAATCTGTGTGGGTTTCTAGATGATTCTTACCTTATCTCAATTAATACTAATTAATTAACCATATTCCCTAAGTTTAGAATTAGGAAATATTTAAAAAACGGTTAAAAATCTAATTAAGACACTTTTAGGTGGAATTTCCAGAAACGATTTTTGGGTTTTGGAGATCTCCTGTATTCTAGCCTCTCCACAAAATTTTGTGGCTAGAACACTCCCGATGTTACAAAAACTAACAGAAAGCTCTAGAGAGAGCTAAGTTCGTCTTTTTTAGAGAGCATATGGGTATAGTGGAGAACTCGTTTCAGTAGTAGGGACTCAATATTTTGGATTTCAGTTGCAGTAGTTGCAGCAGTAGCAACAACAACATGAGATTAGTTGCAACACAGTGGCAGATTTGGCAGCAATACAATGGTACAGAGCAGTGTCAGCAACAACACAAATGCAGGGTGATTCAACTATAGGAGTGGCAGATGAATCAGAGTTGCGCAATGGTTGTTGGGCAGTGACAGTTAGTCACAATTGACAGTCATCAACTGTGTGTATGGAGGATGTTATAGGAGAGAACACCGTCCTCTCTAAGAGGAAGTGTTAATTTTTTGTAGCATCAGATGGCGTTCTAGTCTCAAACTTTGTGGAGAGGCTAAAACACAGGAGAGCTCCAGAACCCATAAGTTGTTTCTAGAAATTCTACCTAGAGACAACTTAATTAAATTAATTGATTGATAATTAAAAATTTCTGAGTCTAACTTAGGGAAATCAATTAATTAATAAGAATCAATTGAGAAAGGTGAGAATTCTCTAAAAACTCACATCTATCGACTTAGAGACAATCTTAGCCATTGATAAGGATTTAATCGTGGTTGTTGGTGATCCAACTGGAGATTATAAGAGACGGTCGATGGGGTTGGAGAAGAACACACTTAAGGTCAAGTTCCTTGGTAGAGATCGAGTTTCCCAACTGCAGTGATTCAACCAATGTTGCGAACATTGGCATCGGGATAAAATCGGCAAGGGCTCGGAAAACCAAAAAATCGTAAAAATCGGGAAAATATCGGCAAACATCGGAAAAATTAAGATACCATGAAAATATCTTTAAAAATCGGCAAACATCGGCTAGGCCAAAAAATCGTGATTTCAAGATAAAATCGGGATGTTATTGAGATGTTCGCAACACTAGATTCAACAGAGAGAAGTTCGAGCCAAAGAGGGGATGCAAAGACAGTGAGGGGCAGAGACAGTGAGCCCAAAGGAAGTTTTTCCAGTTTCGGAGAGTCAGCTAGAGGAGGGTCGAGTTTCCTCAGTGAGGCTGCGCAGATAGAGTTTGATTTAGCTGCAGTGAGGGTTGATTTAGTTGCTGGAGGCCGGGAGAATTTCTAGAAGGGATAATGAGTCATTCTCAGAGGCTGAATTAGGCGGGACGACTTGATCATAATAGCTTCCAGGCAGTGCATGTGAGGGCCTGCGTAGAACGCTGACGCAGGGGTTCGAGCAACCCAGTTTGTGCCAGTATTTAGCGCTGGATCAATGTCAGGTGAGGTAAGAATTGTCTCACTAATTTTTGTGGCCAGTTTATCTTGTAGAGGATTGCCAATTTTGGGCGTCTAGTTGTACTCAAAATTTCACTGTTGCATAATAATAAAAACCCTCAGCTGTTGCACCAGTTTACCCACATTGGGTTTTTTCGGGGACATTTGTCCAAAAATAACTGTGTAATTTTATTTTATGTGTGCATATTATTTCTCGGTTTCCAATTTATTTTTCTGCAACGTTTTTATGGTGAAAATTGTAGTTGTGATTTTATTCATTATTTGATGTAGCAAATAAACTGCTTAATAATTAACCAGTTAAAATAATAATTTCCAGTTGATGCAATAGTTGAAATTTTCACATCGTTTGCATTTTGTGGTACATTTCCTGTTGTATGTGGCCAAATTATGGTTTTATCTTTCTTTTTAGCTGCATCAACCTTTGGGGCATTGTTCCAGGCCTGACCCATGGTGTGGACAAGGGGAAGGGAAAGCTAACACCTTGTGGACCCAGATGGGGAAAATGTGAAAAGGGCTTGTAATGAGTGGAGGGAAGTGAGATATATAGTATCAGGAAGCAAGACCACGCAACCAAAATCAGGGTTTCCCATGTAGTGCCACTCCTAAATCTAGTAGCCAATAAAGGAGATCCCACGGGACTAGGATACAAGATTAACTACCAAGTTGAGGTAAGGGAATGAGAGTACAGTTAAAGCCCGTTCTTTTCGCCAAATCCCCCCACTAATCCATGCCCTTACGTGCCCAAGAAAAGTAAGCATAAACACCCAATTACATAATGAAAAACCATACCTTCGGGGTTGGATGGCCCAACTTCAAACATATGATCATAACAAATGAGTGAGGGCACACAGTGGATGGCTCAAGTGGCAGAGAATAGGAGCACATCGAGCTATCAGGTGTCTGCAAGGGGCTGTCGGTTGAAGACAAATCTAGGAGAAATTTTCTCCTATAGCGGTCACGCACTGGCGGTGGGTAGCATCTGGCTCCAACTAGGACACGAGCTCTCAGTAGAGTGCACGAACCATGTACTTGAATAGGGAGGTCATGAGAACATCAACAATCCCCTGCGACCGTAGACCAGTTACTTATACATAACAGACAAAATAAACAGGGGAGCGTGTTTTGATGACGTCCTTTGATCACCCATGCTTTTGTTTGTCCATAAAACCAAACAGGAAAAAACAAAAATCTTCTCTAAAGTGCAAATCTAGTCTAAATACATCTAATCTAGCATGAGAACATAACATGATTTTAAATTCTAATGCAAAAATCAATATGCAATGCATCCTACTCTAACATGCATGACTACATTATACGAATGCTAAGTGTAATCATATAGCCAATGCAACCAACATATCAATAGATCAAAATAAAAGCACTTTCTCATTACAAGATTTGCTCGATGAAGGGTAAGGGTGGGGGTGGATACATTTGAGGACCATGCATCAAGGGTCACGAATGAGGAAGGAAAAGAGGAATCCAATTGGTGCAACCTTTCTTACAACGAGAAAATGGAGAACTTAATGATCAAGCTCATAAATTTTCGATGAATAGCAAGCTCGGGCATATCCACCTTATGGCATAAAGAGATAGATTGCTCATACACATCCATAATCACATTATCCTGATTATCGAGGAAGGAACAAGGTGGACTACAATCACCATATCTTGGGAAGAACCACAACCCCCCTTCAAGGCATTGGGAAGGCTCCTCAATTTCATGGCCTTGAATAGATTCATTAAGAGGGGAGTCAAACTCCTCTTGGCTACTAATGACATCATGATCATCGAATCGAGGATCATCATCTTGAAACATGTAAAATAAATTTCCCCAGTGAGCCATTTATTGCCATGCAATTTTTCGTAAGATTTTAAATATGGAGTCGCCAGGGGTGAGCTTAAAATGCCTTGAGTGATGCTGAATTCACCTTACAAGCATTGACTTTGAAGTTCAATGAAGAACTAGGGCTTCATTCTTCCAATGGAGTCACCCAAAGGATATATCAATGAAGTCGTATAGGAACAAGGCACACGTCTCGTGTCCCCAGTAACAACGCCAAAAATGTTGCCACACAATCTAGCAGGTGTCCTAGGAGGCGTACCCGAGGGACAACTACTAGACCAAGTGACAACAACAGGACAAAGACACACTTTCACCTCAGTCAGTGTCCCCTACTCTTTACAGACTTTCACCGATGGGAGGAGTCTCGATATGATGGAAATCGCCAACAATGATAGGATCAATGACAAATTATGATATGATTTCCAAGGCCCACTCAAAGGAGAGGCTCAAAAAAATGCTCAATGCTCCAAGAGAAGCAAAAAGGCTCTCCAAGAAAGACCTATGAGGAGACCTAGACCTAGGGCTTATGATATTCAATGATGACAAGAAGACCTAAGGTCAAGGCTCCAAAGATGATAGGGACCTTTCAAGAAGCTTTGTAAGATGGTTATATCCTTTTTCATAAGCTTCACTCTTCTTGAGAAGGACCTAGGATGGGACCACATGAGACCTAGGGTTTATGTATAATCTTGGGAGAAGACTCTTCAAAGCACACTCTAGGTCAAGGTGGGATGAAAGAAAAGGTTTGAATGATTTATTCCACCGAATACTATGCGCCAAAACCCTCAAGAAAGCCAACACACCTAAATGTTCAAGATGAGTATCCAAGGATAAGGCTAGGGCTTCCGATTTCTTGCAAATGAATTGTGGAAATTTCGTGAAACCTTGACGAGTCCTAGGGGAGACTCCAGCGTTGTACTTTATCCAAGTAGATGTGAAAAATTCCTCCCCTAATGAATTTCGTAGGAAGCCCTAGCAAGGTTATCTAGGTTTGGTGGCCGAAAAATTTGGAGAAAAAGAGAAGGGAAAAAGGGGTGATCACCAAATATACTTAGATTAGTGCCTTGTCCTTGGGCTATGGATTCTATGTGATTCGAAATTTGGCCAAAATTGTCTTCAACGAGGCTAGAAAATGATGCCCTAGCAAGCACATTTTAGCATTTACCCATCCAAGATTTATGGATTTTCATGGAAAGAAAACAAGTTCTACTCCACTAGGAACATTCATCTACTTGTTATCAATGAGTAACATATACAAATTTGCAATCTAACAATTCTTTACATTGATATTCAATAATTAGGGCACAAGAGAAAGAGCTAGTCACAAAATTTCCACACATTAGACATTTTTTTCATGTAAATCAATAAGAAAACTTACAAGACAACAAGAGATATATCCAATCCAAGATTAAGAAGATGGCTCTAAGAGAGATCAAAATTTCAGCTCCAAAAATATCGAAATGCATCAAGAGATATCCAATAGACAACCAAGAAAGAAGTGCGAAATTCTCAAGAAGAGATATCCAAGTTCAAGTGATGATGATCCTAGTGAATGAGGATGAGCTCTATTTATATGAGTCTCCTCTAATTCGAATTAGCCTAATAATGACCCTAATAACATTTTAATGTGCAAAAATAACATGTCTTTTGTGACAAGCCCACTAAATAGCTCATAATGTGAATGATAAGCCATTCAATGCTAGCCAAAATGATGAAACAATGTTGTAGGAGGGTTGTTGGACAACCTAAATGAGCCCTCAAAGTGCTATGATGGAGAAGAGGGCTCCATGAATGATGATCAAGGGGGTGGCCCCTTGATTTCCAAGCAAAACCATGTGGTGGTCCAAATGGCTCTAGAGCACAAGCAATGGGCTCATGGGTCTCTTGGGGCTCATAATCAAGTCGATGCTCCATCAATGAGGGTTAGAAGATGACACATGCCCTCCCATGTCTCCCGAGAAAGACAAAACTTCCTCTGGGCCTTGGATCAACTGTGAAATGTTGGTTGCAATGTGTAGCCGATTGGGAAATGTGGTCCAAGTGCATCATCATCTATGTATAACTGGGGCAGGAACAAACAATGTGGTGGTGTTGAAGAAGCCCTTGGTGTGGCAATCAATGCTCTACATGGCTGGAGGTCGATAACTCTCAATGATCACCCTACAAGTGCCATTATGACCCCTATGGAGGGCTTGTATCTCGTATAGGGAGGCGAAGTCCAAGATGAAAACCCACCTGCAATCTTGTTTAAGATCCAATGCGTCTCCTCACCTTCCAATACAATAATTCATTAGTGCAATTGAGTAATTAAGCTTGCTAATCAAGGACAGAAGTGGACACTTCATAGTGGCATGCCCTTCCAAACTTGGGCTTTGATCATGTACTGATGCTACTTTCCTTGACAAGAGAGGTTAATGGAGGACCCTATTAGGTGGTTTCAACCTCTAAGGGAATGGCAGGTCCATGGTACATCCTCAAATGGCTGGTGTCATGTGTAATAATGACGAAACAATGTGGGGGTAAGAGGGAAGGCTCCAAGACACATGCCATGGTACAAGGGTAGCTATGATGAAGGAAGCCCACACCTTGGGTGTATGAATGCAAGAGGGGGCAATCATGGTACATGAGTTACTTTGACCTTTGTTTTTCCACCCTTCTTCATATGCATTATACTGATTTTTCTACATTTAACTGCTCAGGGCTCAAAGGGATGAGAGCATGATGTGTAAAATATAACAGTGAATACCCCCTTAAAGTGAGGCAGTTCATCGCCTACTAGGGGTTGGGACAATCATGGGTTCCTTAATGATGCAAGGGGCACTCATAGGGGCCCTAGGAACCTGGGTGATGGCCATAGTAATAGGCGTAGAGCTCATGTTTGGCTTTTGCCCATGCGCTAAATTTTATTGTCCCGACCATCTTTTACATTTTGTGGTACATTTCTGTTGAATGTGGCCAAATAATGCTTTTATCTTTCTTTTTAGTTGCATAAACCTCTGGGGCATCGTTCCAGGCCCGACCCAAGGTGTGAACAAGGGGAAGGGGAAGCTAACACCTTGTGGAACCAATGGACAAATGTGGAAAATGTGAAAAGGGCTTGTAATGAGTGGAGGGAAGTGAGATATATGGTATCAGGAAGTGGGACCACACAACCAAAATTAGGGTTTCCCATGTAGTGCCTCTCCTAATGCTTGTAGCCAATAAAGGAGATCACATGGGACTAGGATGCAAGCTCTGAAACCAGATTTGTTGTTTACCCCCGTCGTGTCCCGAATCGGGCGAATGAGACACGATTCGTGGGGATTCGAGTCCGTACAGGACACGACGAGTCCCGATCTTGTCCTCTATGTACACCATTGAATCCCTTTTCACCGGATTCAAACAGTGCAAAAAAGCGTCCAGACTCTTATAAATTTGCGATTTTCTCTATTGTTTCTCACAAATGCTAGTGTGTGAGTTGAGCAAGGAGCAAGGAGCAAGGGAGCGTTTTCAAGGGGATTCGAGCAACCAGTAAGTGCATTGTCTCTCTATGTTTTTGCATTTGGTTTGCATGTGCATATATTTTACAAATTTGGTCATTTTTGTTTATTTTTTACAACATTTATGGATCAATCAAGGGCAACAAGGCAGGGGCAAAGAAAGGGGAAGAATGTCCCCATTGGAGATGCCCCTCCTGTCCCTATTTCATCAGGGTCCAAGTATTCTATTTATTGGAAGTGGGGCTACAACAACAACTTCAAATGTTCATGGAAAACAAACTCAAGACCCTAAATATCCATTGTGGAAATATGTGATAAGAGAGGGAGGGCCAGGAAACAAGGCGAAGGGAGGAGGCAATGTTGCTTGGAAATGCAGTTTTTGCCACAGCCATTTCATGAGCACATATTACTGTGTGAAAGCTAATTTATTGGCTTTGCCAAGTTGTGTCATTTCAGCTTGTACACAGGTGACATTAGCAAAGAGGAAGGAAATGGAGAGAGAGGCATTTGTTGGTGCGGAAAATATGGCATCAAAATCAAAACAAAACAAGAATGGCGACCCCCTTCCATTCTTGAGGAAAAGCAACAACATGTTCCCATTTGAGAGTTTTAGTGGGGGACAAGCCGCAAAAAGAAAGACAACTGCACTTGGTCCAATGGACAAGATTTTCCAGAAAGAGAAGAGGGAAGAGTTTGATCTCACCATTTCATTTTTTTCTGTCAGAACTTCATATCCTTCAATGTTGCACACTCACCTCTATTTATTCAGATGTGCCGAGCTCTAACTCAAACAGCACCATCAGGGTATGTGCCTCCTGGATCAGAGAAACTTAGAACCGCATTGTTGACGAAGGCAAAGAAAGAGGTGGGCAAAATGCTTGAGCCTATTAAATCAACATGGCCAACATTTGGGGTTAGCATTGTTTCTGATGGATGGATAGATCCAGCACGACACCCACTCATCAACTTCATGGTGTCTTCCTTGAATGGTCCAGTTTTCTTGAAATCAATGGATGCACTTGGACAATACAAGGATGCACAATATATGGGTGAGTTATTTATCAAAGTTATTGAAGATGTAGGTGTTGATTCTTATGTGCAAATCATTACAGATAATGCACCTGTTTGCAAGGCTGCTAGCATGATTGTGGAAGCTAAATATCCACAAATATTTTGGACACCTTGCGTTGTCCATTCATTGAACTTAGCACTGAAATATATTGCCTCTGATGTGCTTTGGATTGGAAGCATTATTGAGGATGCGGAATATCTGCAACTTTGTACAAAACCATACGAATGCCCTCACTATCTACAAGGAGTACACCAATCTATCATTGTTGAAGATTGCAGGTACACGGTTTGCCTCTTAATTCATCATGTTGAAGAGGTTGAGGGAGGTCAAGACCGCTCTTGGGGTCATGGTTATTTCAGAGTTTTGGTCTTTTTGGAGAAAGACGGATCAAACAGCCTCATAAAAAGTGAAGGACACAGTGTTGGATGATGTCTGGTGGGAGAGGGTAGATCTACTTATTCAGATCATGGACCCTATCATTTCCTTGCTTCGATTTGCAGATACAGACCAACCCATCCTAGGATAGGTTTATGAGGGATGGGATTCCATGATTGAATCTGTGAGGAACATTGTTTTACATAGTCAGTGCCTCGAGTATGAGACATCACCAGAGGCCTTCTTCACCAGCATACAGGGTATTCTTGTTAGTAGATGGGACAAGAATTGCACACCTTTACATTGTTTGGCTCACTCCTTGAACCCAAAATACTACAGCCATGAGTGGCTGAATGATGGACCTTCTCGTAGATCCTCTCTTCACATAGATGGTGAAATCTCACAGGGGAGGAAAGATGCATTAAGGAGGATTTTTCAGGATAGGGCATCCCTTGATGAGGTGGAGGATGCCTTTGCAGAGATTTCCACTAGCACTGGGCGATTTGCAGGCTATATGATGTGATTAGAGACAAGGGGGGCTAAGAAGCCCTATTCTTGGTGGGCAACTCATGGGGCAACAAGTCCTCCTCTACAACAGTTAGCCATGAGGCTTCACTCTCAGGTGACTTCATCCTCATGTTGCGAGAGAAATTGGAGCACATATGGGAATTTGTATAGTGTGAAGAAGACCAGGCTTGAGCAGTCTAGGGCATAGACAATGGTGTATGTGTACACCAACCTTCATCTTATTTACAGGCAGAGGGAGGATTGGTTGAAGGGAAAGACAAAGATGTGGGATGTCTTTCCTGATGACATGGGTCTGGACAACAGTGTTGAGTTGGCATTGACCAACTTGGATCTCATTGAGCCAGTGCTAGAGCCTGTCACATTTGATGATGGCGATACAGTAGAGGGGTCATCCTCCACACTAGCAGATGCAAAGATGACATTGGATACAGAGGAGGAGGACGCAACAGAGGAGAGCAGTGGTGAGCATGATGATCATGATGAGGACAATGATGCTGATTATGATGATGAGGATTGATGACTCATGAGTCATTAGCTACCTACTGCGGCACTGCCTTGAGGCTTGTAGTCTTGTACACTTGTAGTTGTTTTGTATTTACTATTTCTATTTGCCATTGGCATTGTACTACGTAGAGGCTAGTACTTATGTAACACATTTTGATTTTGATGACTTAATGAGAAAACTACAGTATCTTGTCTTTCTCCTATTGGATCATTGATGAATATGTCTATTACTTTGTAATATGTATGATTGTATGATATATCAATGTATCATGTATCTTAAATCTTTGTAAAACTTACATCTAGATGAAGATCTATGTTTGAATCAATGAATTTATATGATTTTCTGCAAGAAATATCTAATTTTTAATATATATATATATATATATATATATATATATATATATATAGATGAAGATCTATGTTTGAATCAATGAATTTGTATGACTTTTTGTAAGAAATATATAATTTTTAATATATATATATATATTTTAATAAAATAATATGTAACGTGTTAAGACTTGTCCTATTTCGGGGGGTCACTGTGTCTGAATTCGACACTCGAATCCATGTGTCCATCGTGTCCCGTGTCCCCGTGTCAGGTGACTTAGGATACAAGATTAACCCCCAAGTTGAGGCAAGGGAACAAGAGTACAGTTAAAGCCATTTCTTTCTGCCGAATTCCCCCACTAATCCATGCCCTTATGTGCCCAAGAAAAACAAGCATAAACACCTAATTACATAATGAAAAATTCAAAAATCATACCTTCGGGGTTGGATGGCCCAACTTCAAACATATGATCATAACAGATGAGCGAGGGCACACAATGGTTGGCTCAGGTGGCGGAGAATAGTAGCACATTGAGCTATCAGGTGGCCGCAAGGGGCTGCTCGCTGCCTACTAAAGACAAATCTAGGTGAAAATTTTCTCCTATAGGGGTCACCCACTGGTGGTGGGTAACATGTCCCACACTTTGAATTCGAATTGAATGCCATTAACTTGCCCCATTCTTACTCCTCGAGCCACTACCCTGTCCTCCGATCCTTGAATTAAGTTTTAACTCGATGTCATTAGACCTTGTCAGGTCATGAGGATAATAAATAATTAAAATAATACTTCTAATATAATAAAATAACAGTAGTAACATAATAATAATATTTACTTTTATGGGTTACTTGAACCAAAAATGAATTCGTGAGAATCCTAATTAATCAAATGTTGAATTAATAATAATAACATATAAATTATTAATTAATTATTAGTCAACATTAAGGGTTAATCAATCAAATAACCACTAATCAAGCTTAACTATAAGCTTGATCATTAATCAGGCTTAAGGTTAATCATAGCTTATTTGCTAGTCATGCTAAACAGTTAATTAATTGTCTAGTATAATAAGCTACGAGTAATTAATTCGTGCGATGTGTGGGTATGTAGCTAGCATACATAGACCTCATATGTATACTAATAATACTTATCGGAATCAAGCACAAAGAACAATCATTCAACTGGTAGTTTATTATCACAATGTAAGATAATAGGATTAGGTAGGGGCATTACAATTAGCATGTGCAAATTCCAGGTAATGGAAGGAGATGGGAAATATTTTAGATGAAAAAAGATGTTTGTGGCTAATAGGAGTAACAACAATTAGTCAACAACCTTAGCCCATATAGCGGGATGCCCTCTTCGCATTCACAGTTTGAAGGGTGGCGGAGCAGAGGAAAGGTGAAGTTGGGAGCGTCGGTCCAGATCTTTGCAACCAACAACAACGTCTTGCGGTCCAAGGGTATGTTGTATCTCTCTATAATCCTCCAAGCCTCCTGCACATGGACCATGTTAATGTCTGTCTGTTTAATGCTATTTATTGGGTGACTATGATGAGGAGCATGGTTTCCCCGCATGGATGGGTGTATGGGGAAGTCCATGGGATTTCTGTGGGTCAGAGCAGTCAATTTCAATTCTGTTCGGGATTATGCTTTGGAAATGGGGGATAGGGAGATGGGTAGAGGAATAATATGTTGGGCTAACTAGGGCAAGCCCAGGTCCGCTACCCGAAACAAGGGGTGGCGACATGAAACCAAGAAATTGAATGACCAGACAACCACCAACCACTGTGAGCATAGTAACCTTAGGCGGAGTGGAAATACCTTCGCGGGAGGATACCTTGGGAGACCTCTGCACGTAGATTGGGGTAAGGGGGCTAAGTCACAGTCGAGTGGTAACACAGAGAGTCGGGTTTGTTATTTTCTTATACACTGCACTGATATGTTGATGTCATGGTCTATGATAACCCCCTTTATCTCAGTGACAACTTCCAGAAGGGGGCACAAGATTACTTTAGGAGGAGCTCCGGTTCTCATTGCAGTTGCGACCTAAGTCATCGGGTTCGACGAATTTTATCCTTGGGATTCGAAATTCGCCGAACCTCAAACGATTTCGAACAAAATCGATTTTGTTCGCCGAACTTGATGCCGAACTCGAACTCGAACATGTTGTTGAATTCGAACCCGAACTTAATGCCGAACATGAACGAATTTTTTTAAAATTCGGTAAAAATTCGAACATGATGCCGAATTCGAACCCGAACTTAATGCCGAACTTAAACGATTTTTTTTTATTTTTAAATTCGGTAAAAATTCAATTAGGTTCGCTTGCAATTCGATTTGGTTTATGCAAATTTTTCTAACTGTCATAAATTTTTAGATATTTTGAGATATGCCTAGAGTACATACATTAGAATATATAAATATGAATGTCACATTTATTTTTTAGCCTGCTTAAAATTGATTTTTTTATATATAGACATTTTTTTCAGATTTCTATATGTCGAATTTTATGCCGAACTTTATCGGCAAAATTTTAGGTGCCGAACTTTATTCGAATTTTAAGGTCGTCAAACTCGAACACGAACACGAACACGAACATGGTGACTTAGGTTGCGACCCCTACACCTGCAGAGAAGAGTCCAATGGCCCAGGCAAAGGTAGTAAAAGAGGAAGCAGGGGCGGCAAACAAAAGACAAACTTGGGAACGAGGGGCGCAGAGGGAAAGAGGGGAATCATCCGCTCAGGGACCAAGAAGGTCTGGACGGAAACCGCACACTGATCATATCATGGATGCAACACTCACTTATATTCAGGAAATTCCGATCCAGGTAAGAAAGGTTATCGCAAAATGGGAGGAAGCCCTCACGCGGCACGCTGCGGAGGAAGAAGTAATTCTGGAAGGTGAAATGATTGTACCCGACCTGGGAAACACTAGAGGAAGGGTATCTCAGTATCAACACACTTTGCAACTGTACTGGACAATGAACCACCTGGTGGCAAAAGGCATCATGCACACCACAAAGTTTATGCAAGTTGATCCGGCAATGCAGGAAATCCATAAAGATTTCCAGTTACTGCAGTTCCAAGTTCAGCAACAGAATGCCTGTTTGGGCAGAATTGAAAAGCTCCTGAAGCGTCCTCATAAACAGAGATTCCCGGGTCTAGTGCTAAAGACCCGGCGCCCATCGAGTCCTCAGAGGGCTGAGATGTTTATAGTCCTGCTAGTTTTTTGCCATGTCTTTGTTTATATATGTTTATGTCTAGTGTGTTGAAGTATGTAGAAGGTAGTAGGTTTATGTCCAGTTTGTTGAACTATGTCAAAGTTATAGACAATTCGGCATTAAGAGCTAAGTATGGTAGACTGAAGGTATTCCGGTTTTGGATGGCTTACAATGCCTTCCGATGGCCAACATACCTAGTTTCCCGCCAGGGCAGGTTGAGGCCTCGAAAGTGATTATATTATGTAATCTGCCCTTTTTGAAATTGAATGAAAAAGACAGGACCTACTTAGCTTAAAAAAAAAGAATGCATCTCACACCTTATCTAAATTTGCTTTCCGATTTCGTGAGTTTGACATGTATAAATACCCCTGCTCTACTTCCAAAGTAGTAGAAAAGAGGTGAGAATATTATTGAGATTGTACTTTGACTACTGTAAATACAAAAAAATCTGATGTTCTTATTTTATTCATGTTTTGTGCATGCAATATGTTGATGGTATAAGCGTGCTGCTGCAAGTTTAATTAGTGCCTTGCCTAAAGAGGTAGGGTCCCTTCCTTAGTCAGGTACTGCTTGTATTTTAGCCAGGACAGGTTATAATTTCATTTACAGTTTAGTCAATTTTGTTATTTACTCTGTTTCCTAATTATTCATGTGCTGCAACTCATTTAGGAATTGCTCTATTTTGCTGCAACTCACTAGCATTTAGTCTTTTTTCTGATTGACAATTCTGCTGCAACTCACTAGCATTTACTCTTTTTTCCGATTGACAATTCTGCTGCAACTTGTTATGTTATTTACTTTGTCTCCAGATGACGTGTGTGTGTGTGTGTGTTGATTGATTCAAGCAAAGGTTCATTCTGTTTTTCAGATTCTTGCTTCAGCTTGTTGAGTAGATCTCTTGTATTGCAGTATCTTATCAATTCAAGAGTATTTCATTTGCAGAATGATCAGTTAGATTGATCAAGTCACCTCTTTATTTTCTTGCCTGAATGTTTACTTTCCAGCAGAGTGATTTATTTGCTACTTGATTGTTTACTTTCTAGCAGAGTAATTCATTTCCTGCCTAAGTGTTTACTTTTTAGTAAAGTGATTTATTTCCTATCTGTATGATTACTTTCCAACAAAGAGTGTTGTAGTTAGTCTTCCAATTTCTGCAAGTGTGATATCTCAATTTTTGCAAGTGATAATGTGATATTTCAATAACTGCTAGTGTGAGCCTTTTGTGTAGTTTGGTGACTCGTGAAAGAATATTAACATTCAACTCTGTCATATTTAATTAGTATCAATGTTGCGAACATCTCGATAACATCCCGATTTTATCTTGAAATCACGATTTTTGGCAGAGCCGATGTTTGCCGATTTTTTACCGATATTTTCCTGATTTTCCCGATTTTTTGGTTTTTTGGACCCTTTCAGATTTTATCCCGATGCTGATGTTCGAAACATTAATTAGTATTACAACTTCATTGATACAATGCACAACAATTCACAAGTTCCATACGAACACCGATTGATAATTAAATGTACAACTTCTTAGTTATCCACTAAGTAATTATGAGATAATTGAAAGGCCTGTTAATATTCTAGAGCATGGAGTTGTGAGACTTTTTGTCTCCTCTCAGCCTCCCCCTCAAGAGGTCTAACCCTTTTCATTAGGGAGCTATTCAACCATAGATCCCAATTATCGCTTTCCTTGCCCAGCCATGAGACTAATGGGAGGATCACCTCGTATTTTCTTTCTACCTTGCCAGTTTGGGGCAATAAGAGACATAGGGGATTTTGTGAGTATTCTAGACCATAGAGTGGTGAGGCCTTCTATCTCCCCTCAACCTCCCCCTCAAGAGGTTGACTAATACCCTTGAGATGGGTTTGGAGGTGTCAAACCATACCTTCAACTATACATCATCATAGTGGCAGATGGATAGACCCTAGATGGATGTAGTGTAGGGCGCCTCTTGCCCATTGGACCACACTCCAATTTCAATAGAGTATCAAAGCTTTATCCAAAGCTTCTTTACTTTGATCTTGGATAGTAGGAGAGCAGGGTTCACTTGCCTGGACATCCCCACTTGGATTGCACAACTAAATCCCATTATTGTTCTCGATGACTCTAATAGTGAGCCAATGCCTTGGTCGCTTCTTGTGCCCTCTATCCTCATGACCAAGAGACTTTGATATCATCCTCCTTTTTTTCTCTTTCTTGATCAAAGCTGAGATGTCCAATTTTGGACTCTCACTTTGTATCACTAGACCAATGACTCTATTATATTTCTTTTGGGTTTGGTTTTAGTTAGACCTAGTGATTAGCTTAGCTAGACACTTATCTAGGCTACACTTTTTGGTATGCGTTCTTTATCATGCTTTCATCATTACTTAGGAGCCACTTTTACATTACCACATCGTATTCACACTCTATGTATCTTTTAGACCCATTGACCCACTTTTGTGGTCTTTTGTCGAATATTAATAAAATTATCTGATCTTATCTTATTTGGAACATGATTGTAAGTTGGACTTCCAAATGCTTTAGAATGAGAAATATTTAGTTTCTCCCTTGTGAAGGTTTCCTCTGGAGACTTGTCCTTCAACACCTTTTGGGTAAATCCAAGTCATGTGCCATAGACTCAGCAGTCTCTAATATGGACTTGTTCTTTCCCTCACCAACCTCATTCCGTTGTAGGTTGTAAGCTACTATTACATCCCTCTTTGTTCCTACTTTTTTACAAAATAAATCAAAGTGATTGAAGACATGTGAAAATTTCATCTATTGTAGTAACTGGAAATTATTCTCCTAACTGTAATTTTAATTACACAGTTTATTTGCTACGACAAACAATGAATAAAATTACAACTGCAATTTTCACCATAAAAATTCTTCGGAAAATAAAATGCTGGAAGATGAGAAATTCTAGCACACATAAAAATTAACACAATTATTTTTGGACAAATGTCCCTTGAAAAACCTAATGCGGGAAAACCGATGCAACAGTATGAGGGTTTATTTTATTATGTAGCAGCTAAAATTTGAGTATAATAATTTGGATGCTCTGCTGACAATCCAATCTGAGAGAAATACTGGCAAAATTATTGTGAGAAATTTTCCTCACTCTGCAGCTGATTTCCGTCCTCGGAACTGCCTCCGCAGCGACATGCAATTTCTTTTGCGTCAACTTCTGCACGGAGTTTGCGTAGATCCTGCTACAAATGCCTCTGAAAACCTCTGAAACCCTTAGATTTGTCTATTTCTGGCTCTGGAACTAACTCATTGTCTCGTTTGACCAAAATCATGGCCTCCGACTGTTGAATCACTAGCTCCCCTAGCTAGATCGAACTGACTGCTGTAGTGCCTGCGTAATCCTTGCGTAGACCCTCTGGGAATTTCACACTCCCTATCACTGCCTCTTTCGGAATTGGAAGACTTCCACCGGAAATGCTGCTGACCTCCTTTGCCACCTGCTACTCACCCTCCGAGTCAATCTTCTTTGTTGAATCTCTGATACTAAGAAAATCGAACTGCCTGGAAAACTAAGTATCTGCACTGGTGTATTCTCCATTTACCCATCGACTTCTTCTTATAATCTTTTGTTGGAACACCAACGACCAAGATTAGATCTTAATCAAGGGCCCAAATTAATTCCCTATCAATCCGTGTGAGTTTCTACATGATTCTCACCTTATCTCAATTAATACTGATTAATTAACCATATTCCCTAAGTTTAGACTTAGGAAATATTTAAAAATTGGCTAATAATCTAATTGAGCCATCTCTAGGTGGAATTTCGAGAAACGATTTCTGGGTTTTGGAGATCCCATGTGTTTTAGCCTCTCCACAAAGTTTCGAGACAAGAACACCTCCGATGCTACAAGAACTAGCACTCCCTCTCAGCGAGGAAGGTGTTCTAGTGCCGCATCACTACTGCTACAACACCCTGCCTCTGTATCATCCCTCTGTCACACTACTGATGTCTGGCCACTGCCCACCAAGCACTGCGCAACTCTGATGCTGCATCTGTGTTGTTGCTGACACTACTAGTTGCTGCCAACTCTGCATCTGCACTGCAACTCCCTCTCATCTGTTGCTGCTGCAACTGCAACAACTACAACTGATAAGCATCTAAAATAATCCATCCCTGCTACTGAAATGGTTTCTCTACCCTACCCATCTGTTCTTTGAAATAAATGGAACTTAGCTCCCCCTAGAGCTTTCGTGAATATATTTGCAACCTGCTCTTTTGTGGGAACATACTATAGCTGGGCCGCTTCATGTTGCACACAATCTCTGATGAAATGACACCGAATATCTATGTGTTTCGACCAACAACTTCTGAAGCCATATAGGTTCGCACATAGTTGTGCTTGCTACGATAAACTCTGTTTCTGCAGAGCTCAGTGCTACTGAATTCTGCTGCCTGCTACACCAAGAAACCATCCCTGATCCAACAATGAAGTAGTACCTAGAGGTACTTTTCTTGTCCACTGCCCAATCTGCATCTGTGAACCCACATGTTTGATGTCATCCCCTCGGGTATATTTCAACCCATACTCGACTGTGCCTCGCACCTACCTCAAAATATGCCTCGCTGCTGCCCAATGTACCCTCTTTGGTTCTACCATAAATTGACTGAGGGTATTGACTGCGAAGCAAATATCTAGCCTAGTGTTGACCAGATACATGAGAGAAGTGATAAGGTATCTATACAAGGTGGGGTTAACATCCTTGTCATCTGATGCATCTATCTTTTTCTAGTTGGTGATCATGGGCGTAGACATGGGTCTTCAATCCTGCATTTTGAACCTCTTCAGAATATCTATAGCGCATCTTCCCTGCCCAAGGAAGATCTCCCCGTCCTTCTGCCACACTTCCAATCCTAGGAAATAGTGCATCAACCCCAAATCCTTCATATTTAATTCTGCTGCTAGTTTCCTTTTGCAGTCCTCTATGAGCCCTGATGATCCTGTCAAGAAGAGATCATCCACATATAATACTAAGATGAGTGGCTCATCCTCTACCATCTAGTAGTAAAGGTTGGGATCCACGTCACTCTTGACGAATCCCATCAACTGCAAGTAGCTGTCAATCTGACCATACCATGCCCTGGGAGCCTGCTTGAGCCCGTATAGAGATTTCCTCAGTTTGCACACATGAGTGCGCCTCTCATGAGTCTCGAATCCTTCTGGTTGTTCTATATACACCTCTTCCTCTATCACCTCATTCAAGAATGCTATTTTGACGTCCATCTGGTGAATCTTCCATCCCATCTGAGCTGCTAGGGATGTAACTGACCGAATAAAGGTGTATCTGGAAACTAGGGCGAAGGTCTCCTCATAATCTATCCCTTCTTTCTGTGCATAGTAGCATACCCCTTTACCACGAACCTATCCTTGTACCTCTCCACGCTGCCATCAACAACATACTTGATCTTGTAGATCCATCGAGAACCTACAACTGACCTGTCCTCGGGCCTCGACACCAACTTGTTGAGATTTTGGGTAGCATCAGATGTGCTCTAGCTTTGAAACTTTGTGGAGGGGCTAGAACACATGAGATCTCCAAGTCCCATAAATCGTTTGGAGAAATTACTCTTGGTGTAAAAGTTATTTAAATAATTAAATTTTTTAATGTGGACCCTAAGTCTAACTTAGGGAAATTTAAAAATTAAAGTGAATTAATTTACACATGTGGTGAGAATGTTCCGAGTGGCGTGGATCAAGCTTTCTCTAATCTTAGCTGTTGATTAGTGATTAGATCACGACCGTTGATTTCTCAACGAGAAAAGTACTAAAGGAAGGCTTGGGGTTAGTTGGAGAACACACACAGAGTAGCAACACTTGAGCTAAGTCGAAATTCTGGGGCGCAGTTTGCCGAGAATTTTTGAGTGAGCTTGCAGTGCTAGTGAAGGGCAAATCGGCAAGGGATGTTTTGATCTGAGGCCGAGAATACATACATCAAAGAGGCAATACTGTACCAGGCAACGCAGAGGCCAGCAAGAGGGATGCAACCCAGCCAAGCTAACGCACAGACCACGCAGAGGGTGACACAGAGGCCTTTAGAGTGACGCAGGGGCAGCTGAGGCTACGCAGAGGTTGTGCTGGGCTAGAGGGGCTGACGCAGTTACAGGAAGAGCTGTGTTGAGAGTTCCATTGGGCCAGAAAGGGCTCGTATTCAATAATTCCTGAAGGGTTTGAATCAACCATATTTTTTGTCTCCGAGTGATAAGGTACTACTGCCATGAAATTTCTCTGTGGGGCAAACCACTACTGGTGCCCTAGATGTATTTAGATATTCTGCTTAATAAATAAAACCCTCAAAGAGCTCCTACACTGGTTTTCCCGCATTGGGTTTTTCCGGGGACATTTGTCCAAAAAATCACGTGTCCTTTGTCATATGTGCATTATGCTTCAGTAAATGATCTGTATATGTGTAGCCTGCTAGTTGTGTTTACTTTGATATTTTCTGAATATTTCTAAAAATAACTTGTATAAATTAAATCACAAGTAGGAGAAGTAGGGTTTCTGTAATTTTGTATTAAAAAATTTTCACACACCTCCCAAACATCGTTCGTCATGATAAAGCTGTATTCTTCTACCATGGCATCTACCTACACCTGATGCTGTGCGACTTTCTGAAAGCTGGAAGGTTCTGCAACTTGAGCTACCAATGCTTGATATATGTCAGGTTGTCTACGCTCTCTTTTGTTTGTCCTAGGAGCTCCAATAAACTCCTCTGCATCTCTCAATGTCTGACGAACCTCTTTGCTGGTTTGACCACTAGTAGTGGGAGGTTCAACCAACTCCTCATCTTGCCTCTACTGCTCCGTCTCTTGAGATCTCACTTGATTCCCTGCTCTCGAGGAAATGCTAGTACTGGTTACTGTACTGGATCCCTGTGACTGTGCCACTAGTGGTCCCACTGGCTGCCCCTGCTACTAGTCCAATGGAGCTTTAGGTGGCTGATTCTGATCATCTGCGGGCATCTCACGAGATCTACTGAAAGCTCGATCTTCCATGAAATTTACATATCGTCTCACTGCAATCTTCCTACTGCTAGGAATGTAGATCTTGTATGCCTTAGAGGTTTCACTATACCCAACGAGAAACCCCTTCTCTGCAGTCTGATCTAATTTGGTGTGATTTTCATCTGACATGTGGCAATAAGAAATGCTGCCAAAAATCCTGAAGTAACTAACTTCTGGTTTCTTCCCTGTGAAGACCCCTTCTAGCGTTTTCTTCCCCAATGCTCTATGAGGAGTTTTGTTCTGAATATACACTGCTATGTTACATGCCTCTGCCCATAGAAACTTGGGCAAATCCTTGTCATATAACATTGTCTTTGCAGCCCCAACTATAGTTCTGATTTTCCGCTCCGCTACTCCGTTTTGCTTGTGGATTGTAAGGAGCTGTCCATTCTCTTCTTATGCATTCCTTCGCACAAAAATCTGTGAAGTCTTTATCAGTATACTGTCCCCCATTATCTGAGCGAAGCACCTTGATCTTCTTCCCTATTGCATTCTCCACAAGAGCCTCAAACTCACTGCAACGATTGAAGACCTCGTCCTTGGTCTTCAAGAAGTAGATCCAGGTTTTTCTAGAATGGTCATCAATAAAGGTGACAAAGTATTCGACACTGCTGATAGCTCTAGTGGACTTCGGGCCATAGATATACGAATGTATAAGTCCTAACATGCCATCTTGTAATATTCCTTTTTTTGGTGTCACCTATGACAGGGCTAGGAGGGACTTCCAGAGTTAGGAGCAAACCGGTCACAAGTACAGGTTGGTGTCATTAGCGGGCCCAGGGGATTTTTGGAGGAGTTTTGAGGAGTTTCTATGTGGTCGGGTGGCATTCGCTTGATATATTCCATTGTCCGAGCAGTTTGGCTTTCGTTCCGGTGCATTCCGACAACTTTCGGAAATTTGAGTTATTTATGGGCTTAACTAAGCTAATTACGCTCACGGTGGCATTCTGGGAGGAATACATTACAGAACACCTTAGTGTAATAGCTCATTGGAACCGGGACAAGGATACCTCCATGATGGGACAATTGGACATGAGTTTCAGTGATCGGAGGAGACGTGGTAGCCGATTTACTCTTTTCTGCATTAAAAAGGAATATTTTAATAAGAGGAAAAAGTGCTCCATGAATAAAATAATAATAAAATAATGCTCTAAAGGCTCCAAGAGATCTATAAAAGAAAGGGAGGAGGCCATTGAGGGATATCTTTGGGATCATATCATTTTATTGTATGAGAGGTGTGAGACATGGTTCTCTACTTCAGCCGTAGCCCTAGGACGAAAACCCTCAGGTGATTTGTGAGTGTTGGACAAAACCCAACTCTCTTGAGGAGACTTCACTTAGAAGTTTCGCAGAGCTTAAGATATTGGTGTGAGGATCATTCAGATCTTCAACAAGTGCTTCAGTGGATTTAGTGGTAGCTGTTGCTGGAGGGAGAGTGCAGCAGTTCAGTTTTGGAGGTCATCGCAGTGTAGCAATGCAACAGATTATCTTGCTGACCAGTTTTCCATCTCAACTCTTTTTAGGTCAGATATATATGTAACCCTCATTATTATTTATAATAAAAGCTGAGATTCTTCCTATTTGATGTGTTGATAGATTGCAGTGCTTATGTTTTTATTTTACATGGCAATCTTCTGTTGAGTAAATGTTGATTCTACAGCATTAAGTTATTTTCTGCATTTTTAGTTAAAATATCCCTTTCGGGATATTACAGTGGTATCAAAGCTTCAATCTTGGATCAGCCTGCGGGTTTCCAGTTTTCAGTTGCAACTATTTTGGTTAGAAGGGCCTACGCAGCCATTGGAGGAAGCTCATTTGTGGGAGCTGCATTGGTGGGATTTTAGAGCTGGGGTGTTGGGAAATTGATAGGAGAGCTATATGAGGAGGTTTGCTGGGATTTTGGAGAGTAATGATTGACAGTAGCAGCTGCAGTGCCAAAAAACGAAATTGGAAGAGGGTCAAACTACAAAGGGTCAGATTTTGAAGGTTGGAATTAGAAGAAACCCTTTCTGGGTTTTTTGGGTTTTGGGCTAGGATCACCTTCCCAAATTCCTAGAATTTTCTGAGCAGTTTTCAGTGGGTAAATCAGAGGCCAAAGTCATGTAGTAGTGTAGTCTTGAAGCAGCAACATAGAATTTGGAGGGACTTGCTATTGGGGTCAATCGTGATTTGGAAAAAATAATTTCTTGGTTTTTTGGGTTTGTGGTGGAGAGCCCATGATTAATTTGGCAGAATTTTCTGAGCACTTTTGGAGGCTCAAACAAGGGTCCCTTCCAGCCAGCAGTGGCAGAATTTCCAGAGTCGGCGTAAAGCTTCAGGTGACATCATTTCCTTGCATCTGGGGTAACATTTTTCTCACCTAAGATTGTTTAGATTTCTTTGCTAGGATGAATTCATGTTGTTGTGAAAAAATGATTTTGCTAGAGCCCAATTTGTGCAAAAATCTTAGAAAAAGCTTTAATGAATTAGAAAGAATTCAGTACCAACTATAGTTTGAAAAATCACTTGCACAAGGTGCTTGGAGCTGCAATGCTTCCTTGGATCAAAGAGAAAAACCAAACAACAAACCCTTTTCAAAGGGGATACATGCCATCCTACAACTAAAGCAGATAAGGGATTTGCAAAAAGAGTTTGAGGTAGGGAATTGGCTCTTTGCACTTGGATTTGATTTGAAGAACCTAAAGATGACCGCAAAAACTTTCCTTAATTTGGAGAAGCTAGAATCACATCTTCCTAAAGTGAGCCAATCAGATTTGAGGGTCCTAAATTGGGCACTCAAACCAACGATGCTTGCTTTGATTCATCCAAGATTCTTGGAGCATCCTTGTGAAGGAGTTAGACTTATAGTAGCTTCTTGTCTCAGTGAGATTATTAGAATAACTTCACCTATGCTTCCTTATAATGATGACATTATGCATAAAGTTTTCCAACTAATAGAACAGAATCTTCAGGATCTACATAACATCTAGGGTCTTGCCATTGAGAGGAGGATGAAGATCTTAGAAATCATGGCTGGAGTCATGGGTAACAATGATGACATTTGTAGGATGCTACAGACCAAGTTATTGACCATTTGGAGGAGAGAACAATTGGTTTCACCTGTTGCTTATAAACTGGCTGAGAGTTTGGTTGAGAAAAACATTGGGTGTTTCAGGAGAGTGTTGACCAGGGAGGAGCTACTCCAATTTGGTGGATCAAGCAGCAAGAACGAGTTGAGGAGGAAGGGACTTTGCTTCATCTGCAAAAAACCTTGGGGGCCTGATCACTCATGCTTGAGTGATGCAGTTGATGTGGTAGAGGCAGAACAAAAGGGCATTCCTTTTGTATGTCAAGGTGAGGACTCTTCTTCAGATGAGTGAATGGGACCAATTGAGGATGCTTCTAGGGAGAAAGAGCAGTCATGCAGCGATGATGACAGTAGGCCGGTGGCTAAGATGTCCGGGTGTGGTATCGGGGGACTCTCTGGGAGATGCTCTAGGCTCCCTTGACGGAGCCCGACGGAGTAGCATATGATGGACCACAGAGTGAAGGAGGATACTATGCACATCATGCATGATAGTCCTTTGAGGAGAGCAGGATGGAAGCACATTGGTCATGATGGATATGCGACTGCCCTTCAGAGTTGACCTTAGGAAGGACGAATGAGATTGCAGAGGACACCGAGCACGGCAGACAACGGAGTTGAATCCACATATCTAGAGATGTTGGAGGTTGATGGGATACTTCTGCAGGGGGGTAGGGGACAGCAAGAGCTTTACATTCCCAATGAGAGGGATGAGTTGTTGGAGATGGTGGAGCATCCATCTTTGGGCCGAAACATTGATGAGGTACAGATAGATGTACATGCAGTCGGCCGAGCTGTAGTACTTTCAGTGAGTAGCACTCTCCAGGAGTACATCAATGGGGCTTGCAGCATATCTTGCTCACTTTGGCCCATTATAGAGAGAGGCTTTCTTCTAGATACACTAGAAGCGGCTTTCATTGGTACGGGCGGGAAGCGATGCCAGTTGGTCACGGGGTACAGCAGCAATACCTTGCGTGTTCGTGTAGTTGTTGCCCCATTAGATTCTTCTTCGGATGGATTGGCGGAGATCATGAGTTGGTACCCTCTTGATGATGCGATTTTCTTCGTAGGGGCACAAAGGCGAGAGACACATGGGCCTTAGCAGGATGTCTACAGTTCAAGGCTGGCGGTGGGCCGGGTCATCTTTTCTTGACACTCCATCCTCCATTTTAGAGCGGGATCCAGCATGTGATTGATTGGGGCTTGGATTGGAGAAGGTGACTGTAGTTGGCAGTATAAGTTGGTGGGCGACTTATAGAGTTAGAGGAATTACACTTGACCAGGGCTAGGGCATTGATGCTTGTTGGCGGGCTTCACTTCATGGGGCATCAGCTATAGCCAGAGGCAGTGCACAGCCCGAGCCGTGGGACTTGGGCGATGATTGGCCATGGTGGCGTTGGGATCCGAGAGGATTGTTTGTTGACTGGTACAGTGAGAAATCAGTTTGGAATCCCGGCATTCGGTGTTCGAGTGGTTTGACACGGGTGCATAAGCGGCTGCAAGGGTTCCATTGGGATGGGAACTGTTGGGTAAGATGCGGCGGGACGCGGTGGCCCCCGCTGTTTCGATTGCTTGAGGCAAGCAATCTTGGGCGGGGGAAAGGTACATGTCATTCCTTTTACGGTGTCTGCCATAGGCAAGGCTAGAGGGACTGTGTGTTGGGGAATGAGCCAGGACTCACCGAAATGCGGTTGGTGTCATCCGCGGGCCCAAGGGATTTTTGGAGGAGTTTTGACGAGTTTCTATGAGGTTTGGTGGCATTCGCTTGATATATTCCATCATCCGAGCAGTTTGGCTTTTGTTTCGGTGCATTCCGACAACTTTTGGAAATTTGAGTTATTTATGGGCTTAACTCAGCTAATTACGCTCACGGTGGCATTCCGGGAGGAATACATGACAAAACACCTTAGTGTAATAGCTCATTGGAACCGGGACAAGGATACCTCCATGATGGGACAGTTGGACATGAGTTTCAGTGACTGGAGGAGATGTGGTAGCTGATTTACTCTCATTAAAAAGGAATATTTTAATAAGAGGAAAAAGTGCTCCATGAATAAAATAATAATAAAATAATGCTCTAGAAGGCTCCAAGAGATCTATAAAAGAAAGGGAGGAGGCCATTGAGGGATATCTTTGGGATCATATCATTTGATTGTATGAGAGGTGTGAGACATGGTTCTCTACTTCAGCCGTAGCCCCAGGACAGAAACCCTCAGGTGATTTGTGAGTGTTGGACGAAAACCCAACTCTCTTGAGGAGACTTCACTCTGAAGTTTCGCAGAGCTTCAAATATTGGTGTGAGGATTATTCAGATCTTCAACAGGTGCTTCAGTGGATTTAGTGGTAGCTGTTGCTGGAGGGAGAGTGCAGCAGTTCAGTTTTGGAGGTCATCGCAGTGTAGCAATGCAACAGATTATCTTGGCTACCAGTTTTCCATCTCAGCTCTTTTTGGGTCAGATCTATATGTAACCCTCATTATTATTTATAATAAAAGCTAGGATTCTTTCTATTTGATGTGTTGATAGATTGCAGTGCTTATGTTTTTATTTTACATGGCAATCTTCTATTGAGTAAATGTTGATTCTACGGCTTTAAGTTATTTTATGCATTTTTAGTTAAAATATCCCTTTCGGGATATTACACATCTGCTTTGCTGTCACTTCTTGGGAATGCTGCCTTAGCATACTTCCTAAGCGCACATCCTCTGCACACATCATCCTGTTCCATGCTAAGTTCTGGAACCCCTGTTACTGTCCTCTCTGAGCATCTTGAGTGCTCCATGGTGTAGAATCTAGATGTCCAATTCTTCTATGCCACAACTCATTCAGTTCCTTCCCACTGCTACTATCACTGCCTATTATTGCCATTGGAGAGTCAAGCTGCAACCTGTACAATTTGTTGCTTCAAGCTCCAATCTGTCTTACTGTATTCCAGCTCGAGTTCTTGACAAACACTTTCTTCCCTAGGAGGTGGATATCATATTCCTTATCCTGTAACTGGGATACTGAAATTAGGTTCATACCCAATCCTGGCACATGTTGTACATCTGTAGCGTTGGTACTTGCTCCTGACTCCCTCTGAAAATCGATGGTACCTCTCCCTTTTGGAGTACACTTCATTCTGTTTCCCATTGTAATCTGAAAGTCCATCTGCTCCTCCTTATAGCTAGAGAAATATTCTCTAACCCCTGTCATGTGAGCTGATGCTCCACTGTCTATATACCAGACACCTTGTGAAGCCGGGCCTGATAAGAAAGCAAATTCGTCCTCTAACTTGGAAGAAAAATCTGAAGCCCCTTGAATGTTAATTCTCTCCATGGTCATACTGAAGAATTTACTAAAGACAATTTTGTGTGCCATTCCTCTTCCACTCGATATTGATTTTGCTCTAGCAACTGCTGCAAAATCCTCTGCGTCTAATCGAGGAAATTGCCCAGTGAAAATCTAAGTTGCTGCTGCCCCTTCTGCTTGCTGGAATCACTACTTTGGGAAATTTCGAACTTTTTCTACCTCTTGCAACTGGAAATTGAATTCTTCCCAGCAATTCACACTGCTCGGCTAGGCACTACGCAACACTAGTAAATTTCGGCCTGCTGCTCCCTCTGAATAGCGAAATTTTCCTCTTCGCTTTTGAGCTTCCTGACTGATCACTCACGCTCTGATACCATGTGAAAATCTCATCTATTGCAGTAATTAGAAATTATTCTTTTAACTGTAATTTTAATTACACAGTTTATTTGCTACACCAAACAATGAATAAAATCACAACTGCAATTTTCACCATAAAAATTATGTGGAAAATAAAATGCTGGAAGTTGAGAAATTCTAGCGCACATGTAAAAATTAACACAATTATTTTTGGACAAATGTCCACGGAAATACCCAACGTGGGAAAACCAGTGCAACAGTATGAGGGTTTATTTTATTATGTAGTAGCTAAAATTTGAGTACAATAATTTGGATCCTCTGCTGGCAATCCAATCTGAGAGAAATACTGGCAAAATTATTGTGAGAATTTTTCCTCACCCCATAGCTGATTTATGTCCTCGGAACTGCCTCCCCAGCCACACACAATTCCTTTTGCGTCAACTTCTGCGTTGAGCTTGCACAGATCCTGTTGCGAATGCCTCCGGAAACCTATGAAACCCTTAGCTCTGTCTCTGTCTGACTCTGGAATTGCCTCACTGTCTCGTTTGACCAAAATATTGGCCTCCAACTACTGAATCACTAGCTCCTCCAGCCATATCGAACTGATTGCTGCTATGCTTGTGTAATCCTTGCGCAGACCATTTGGGAATTTCGCACTCCCTCTCATTGCCTCTTCCGGAACTGGAAGACTTCCTTTGGAAATGCTGCTGAGCTTCTCTACCACCTGCTACTTACCCTCTGAGTGAATCTTCCCCGTTGAATCTCTGCTACTGGGAAAATCAAATTGCCTGGGCAATTGAGTATCTGCACTGGTGTATTCTCCATCTACCCATCTACTTCTTCTTATAATCTTTTGTTGGAACACCAACAACCAAGATTAGATCGTAATCAAGGGCCCAAATTAATTCTCTGTCGATCCGTGTGAGTTTCTAGATGATTCTTGTTGATTTGGGGTAGCATCAGATGTGCTCTAAGTCTCAAACTTTGTGGAGAGGCTTAGACGCATGCATTCCAGATAACCCAATAATCGTTGTGGGAAATTCCACCCAGAGACAGTTTATTTAATAAATTAACTATTTTTATTGAGACCCAAAGTCTAAACTTAGGAAATTAAAATAATTAATGGGTATTAATCTAAACTGTTGGTGTAACTTCTAGAAAAAGTAAATCAAGTCAAAATGTAAGCTTAGCCGTTGATTGGAGATCTAATCTCGGTCGTTGAAGTATCAACGAGAAGACTATAAAGAAGACTTGAGGGTCATTTGGAAAAATACATTGAGAGATCAAGAGATCGAATTTTCTGAAGTGAGCAGTGCTCAGAGGAAAACTTTGATCGAGAGATTCTTACGCAGAGGGGCAGAGACAGTTTCTGAAGAGAAATCTTTCTCAGTCGGAGAATCATCAATAGAGAAGGGAAGAGGGAGATCCAGCAGCTCCAACGCAGAGCCAAAGAAGCTGATGCAGAGCCATGCAGGGCTACACAGAGGGAAAAGAGGAAATCCAAAGAATTTGCTGAAGAATCTATTTCAGAAGCTAAAAACTGGGGTGTGAGACCGGGAGGCAGAGATCGAAGATTCTGGGGGTCAGATCGATCCACAAACTGAGTGACACAATGCCCAGAAGGGTTGATGCTGGGATTGCGCAGAGGCAACGCAAACCCTGTCAGAGGCATCTCATTCAGTGGCCAGATCAACCGGGATTTCCAGTGATAGTGTGAGGTAGCCTCACTAATCTTTTTGTCAGTGATATTCTCTGTAACTGAATTGTCTGGAGAGACATTCAAAGATGTATTAGAAACAACTACTGCTTAATAATAAAACCCTCAGATCTACTGCACCGGTTTTCCCGCATTGGGTTTTTCCGGGGATGTTTGTCCAAAAACAATGATGTCCTGTGTGATGTTTTTCTTTATTGCTCAGTTTCTTGTTTCTGCATATTAATTAATTAAGTGAAGGTTGCAGTAGTAATTTACTTCAGTATTTTCAGTAGAACACTGCAAATAACTTGTTCATTAAATAACAAGTAGGTGAAGTATTTTCAGTTGGCTGCAGTAGGATTCCAGACTAGGAATTTTCACATATGATCAAGCCTTTGAAACTATGGTAAAGGTATCGAGCCTAGCAGTTAGCGCATCCACTCTTGAAGCTTCAATGCTTCTTGCAAATTATTTTTATTGTCACTTACCCTTCCCCTTCTTTTTCTTAACTAGGAAGTGTTATAACAAAATACATCACCTTAGTACAAAGCCATTCACAAGGCATTAACACAAGAGTAAAATGGAAGTGTTACTACTTATCTAGGCAATCAGTTCTTTCTCTCTAGTGAAGGATGGATCCAATACAAGGGAGGCTACCTTAGTAGCCTCAAGGAATTCTTAGGCAAGAAGAAATCAAGTCTATGGCCTCCTGTATTAAATACTCAATACCACCACATAAATATAAACATTCAAGGAATAAGGAATATGGTGGTTTTTTAGGGCACTTTCCAGATTTGAATATATGAAGTCGCTAAGACAATTTAGGATGTTTATCAAGTCAATATGGGTTAAATAAGGAACCCTAGACACTACAAATAAATAAAAAGATATGGATGATGTAAAACTTGCAATTAAGATAATATATTTCAGCAACACAACAAATTATTACAACAACAATTAAATCAGTCCTTGAACAAGCTAAATGCTAATGGAAATTTAGGGCTGAAAACAATAATTGAATTAGGGTTTAATCAACATATAAATTCTGAAATTAAAAGGCATGTAACAACCCTGAAATGAAAGACATATGTCCTTGAGAGGTGTGTCATCATCGTCAAGTGTAACATCACCGTTAAGCGGCTTAATGCCCTTCATCAAAGGTGGGGCATCTGAACAGGTCATCATGCCATCTCAAGGCCCCAACACCTTCCAAAGGGTATGCAATGTCAATGAATTGTGGAAGAACTTAGAAGATCGTTAATGTCACCCAAAGGATCATGTCTGCTCCATCAACAAGTAGAGGCTACCAAAATCAAGTGAGACCAACCGGCATGTGCTCTGTGTACAAGAGTCATTCCAAATTGCATAAAGTGAATCATGTTTAATGTAAAAGCCCAGTTCGTATACCACATTAGGTATCTTCTTCAAACTTCACAGTAGCTTAGGACTTTATACAATTTACCAAACTTACGTATGGGAGGACCATCATAGAACCCTATTAAGTGTGTTAGTACCCAAGAATTATATTTCTCAACAAACCAACCACGGTATGATATAGCTTGGGGTTTACTTCATGGGAATGGTGTCTTTGATATGCAAGGCCATGTGTAATGGTCATCTCCATGGGCACATTTTTGGAGGGATCACTTCATACATTGAGTTATCTTTTCCTCGACATGATGTCTTTTTTCCCCATTCTTGTCTTTTTCTTTATATTCTTTATTTTTTTATTTGCAAGTCCCTTTTGATGTATATGCATTTCATTGCATAGGGGTTGGGATAATTTAATTAATTCCATCTTTAAGTATGCATCCATTG
This sequence comes from Pinus albicaulis, assembly GCA_034641835.2. Classification (NCBI taxonomy): domain Eukaryota; kingdom Viridiplantae; phylum Streptophyta; class Pinopsida; order Pinales; family Pinaceae; genus Pinus; species Pinus albicaulis. The sequence continues at coordinate 908,330,826 of CM076578.1, read as the reverse complement.
CATTAGGAGTTGGGGCGATGGCCTCATAATGAGGGGGCAAAGCTCAAGCTTCTTTGGCTTTTGTCTTACTATTAATATCTCTTTCATTTTTCTTTTGCATTTTGAAATTTATATCATTGCTCTCTCTCTCTCTCTCTCTCTAATACAACAACCTTGATGTCGTGTATCCTAGCCCCTTCTTTCCATAGGAGTATGAGGTATGGACCTTTTTGGGATACATGTTACAACCAACCCAAAAGAAAGGAGAATGGAATGGGAGACAATGGAATGTGTTAAGTATGGAAAGGATCTGAGCGTGTTGCCATATAAATTTATAAAGCCCCCCCATTAATACCCTTCTCTTCAAGAGTGGAAACACTTTACTAGAATACATATGATGGCTACCAAGGTGAAACAACAAAATGCATAACTTCTAAGCATGATGATTCATTATTTAATTTCGACCCACGATCCTTATTTAAATGCCTAATAAATTAAATTGAAATACTTCGTATGAAACAATGGCTAAGGTCCCTCATGCGTGTTGGGTCACCATCATCGTCAAATGGGCAAGTTGATAAAATAAGTGAATTGAGCATGATATATGAGGCATACATGAGCTACTGTATGTGGAGAGTGCCGATCATCATCATTGGGATCACTGTTTACAATGTGGATCATCAAAGAAAAAATCTCCTCTAGTAAATCTTAGGCGAGAGGGCATTATAGGAAGCATAATTACTATATTTGTTGTAGCATGGAGCTTAGGGAAGGTGTAGACCACCATGATTATTCTTTGGTTCTTTGGATTTGTACTGGGACTTGATTTATGGATCGAGTGAATAATGTGATGTAACCAAGCTTGTGGAAATCCTATATAGACAACATGGTTAAACAAGCCGACTGAATGGGAGTCTAGGGAATAAAGATCGTGCTTGAAGAACTCTACATGGAACCCTTCCTCATCCATCACTTTCATCCATCTCTTTGTTGGTTCTCATCCGAATCTCCCAAATAGCCTCCTGGCTATCTCAATATGACAATAAATACCAAGAAGCATAGGGAGAAGCAACCTAAATTGGGTCTTGTCCAAGGACATTATAAAGAATGCAGATCAAGATTTAGGAAGTAGATCCAAGTATTGCAAGAGAAGTCATCAATGAGGGAAACATACTATATGCATCCTATAATCGATGTTGCTAACATCAATCCACAACATTTGAATGTACTAGGTCTAGAATCCCCTTAGACCTATCTTGCTACTTTGGAAGGCAACCTTGGCATGCTTGCCAAGGGCACAACCTCTACACACACCATGTTGCTCAATACTAAACTCTGAAAGATATGTGACTTACTCCCTCATAATAGGAAACACCCTATGATTCAGGTGGTCGTCCTCTTGTGCGACAACTCCCACAAATTATCACTATTATGAACTAGGGCTCAAACAGGTTCACCCTGCAACTTGTAAAGCTATGTTACTAGATCCACGGGGTTTTGTTTCCACATTTGTGGATTCCCGTTTCGAATATGGATATGGATACAAATCCACCTAGATCCACGTAGGATCTGCCATATGAACAAATCCTTAAATCCCATAAATGAATCCCATGCTATCGAAACAGATCCTATGTTAACTAGCTCTCACACGACAAATCCCAAGCAAATAACATTAGAGATTTTTATTTATTTTTAATATTCTATTTAGATTTTTAGTTAGATCACTTATTAGTAATCTATAGGTTGTATAGTTACAAGTTATTAAATACCTATAGGCTATATAGCACATGATAATGCTACTAGGAAAAGTTTGGCACATCAAAATGTTAATTTTCAATTTTTGAGAATGCTAACAAGAAAGCTTTGAGACAATACATATATAATAATATATAATGTACAAATGATGGCTATGTCATTACTAATTTAATTATATCAATCCCATCCAACTCTAGGTGAAGAGTCCTCTTAGAACAATATGATATATGGACTATATCATGTTCTCAAACAATGTGCAATATTCGTTGACCACTATAACTAGATGGGAATTTTAAATTTTAAGCCAAATGTCAAGGAAATGACAGGTTTATTAAGATGTGGAGTTGAAATATCAGTTGATGAGCATATCGAGCCATTTTTTGACATGTAGTTAGACCTACCGTACATCATCATATCAATAGAGAGATCATTGATGAGACACTCAATTTTGTATTAATAGTTATCCTTTTTGTATAAAGCATGGTGCATCATGATTTCAATCTTCAGATTTATGAATTAACTAATGATTTCAGTTCTAATGCTGGCATTCATGAATGGTTTTGATTTTTAACTTTGAATATGTTTTTTAAAATTAAAAAAATATTAGTATATTTTATTTAGATCTTGGCTTTTCAAAAATCTAGTGGATCCGTATCTGTATCAGAATCCAGATCCGTATCCGTTTCGATTTCCTAGTAACTTAGTTGTAAAGATTACCTTCTCTAATCTCTATTACCTAAGCTATATCTAGGCTAGATTCCTTCAGCCCAATCCTCCATGAATGAAACTGAAAGCAAGTTCTTCCCAAAACTTGGAATGAACAAGACATCATCAAAATTTAAAGAGTTTCCTAACTCGAGCTAGAAGGGAATGATACCATCTCTTGTTATTGGGTACTTGGCATCATCACCAAGCTCAATTTGTTCTCCTAGGTATCTACATTTTTAGTCTAGAAAACAATCGGTGAGTTGATATCATATGATGAGATGCCCCACTGCCCACATACCACACATTCGTTAGAATCATGTTGGTAGAAAGGCAAGATACTATCAAGAAATCCTTCTCAAACTTGGCAACAAACTTGTTCACTTAAGTTTCTCCAGAGGTTGCTACCTGCTTATATTGTTGCTGCCCATTATGCTTCTTCTTCGTTGGACACAATTATACATAATGAACATGCTTATGACAAATGAAGCACTTGATTTTACTCAAGTCCTTCTTTCTGATGTAGGAGTATCCGGATTTAGCCAACAATGTGATTGTGTGTTCACATGTTGTGGCTAACAAGAGGTGGAGAAACATTGATTATTAATATTTTATTTAGTTTTAAATGGGAGGAGTTAGTCTGTTTTGATTTGCTAAATTAATTAGGAATAAAAATAGTAATTGGTTTCTCCCTGTGAGGAGATTAAGCCAAATAGATTATATCATGAGAATAGGATAGCATTTGTTTGTTAGAGTGGTTCAAACAGAAAGCTAATAAAAGATGAGAAGAACCGCTTTCAGGTAGATATATATATGCATGAATAGGTGTGAGAGAGAAGTGTGGAATAGGAGTGGATTAGGTGTGAGAGAAGTGTGCGAGAGGTGTGATAGAGGAGTGAACAAAGAGCAAAGAAAATGTAAAAACCAGCCATCCAAGGGCTTGGCTCCGTGTATTTTCATTCTAGATTTAATTCCAAGTGTTTTGTAATTTAAATTGGCTATCTGTTTTAAACTGTCCGCTTTTTATTTCTCTGTTGAATATCGTATTAATTGCACAACAGAAGGCCACTCAGACTTGCAAGCAGCAACGAGGATCGTTAGATTTGGTCCAGATCAACGGTGGGGATCACATCGCAATTGTGAAGACTTCGCACATCGCAATTGTGAAGACTTCGCACATCGCAGGATTTAGTATTTGTGGTTAATACTTTGTAAAATAAGTTATTTACCTTGCGATGCGAAGTCCGGCAAAGACACAGTGTGGAATGTCGGATCCTACAAAGACCAACGACTGAGATCGAATCGCATCGGGAGCAATTTCGCAAATCGCAAAGTTTAGAGTTTAGCGTTAAGGCCGTCACATGGTAAGTTATTTTGTATGCGATGCGATGAGGAGAAGGGCAACGTGTCGACATTGCGCATTATCGTAGATTGCATGGAATAGGGTTTAACCACTAAGTTAAGTATTAAAGTGTGCGAAGGGTGAAATCGCGAAATCACAAGTTTGTTAAATTGTTAAAAGTGCAAAGTTGCGGGGAAGGTAAATCGTATAAGTTGCGAAGTGCAATTTTCTTCCGATTGGTTCAAAGTGTTTTGGGACCCTCTAGAAAGAAGTTCCATGTGTATGTAAGTGATTTGGGTTTATGGGCGATCCGTTTTAAAATAACCGCTGTTGATTCCACGCGTATTCTGATTATATTGTAGCTTGCCTGCGTCATTTGGTATCAGAGCTAGACGTTGAGTTCTGTTCTCGAAGGTTGGAGCAAATATGCCACCCAGGAGAGGAGCTGACATAGGTCGGGGAAGGCCAGAAGCTAATGCAATTTTGCTAGATGAGATTCGACATCTTCGTACAAGAATGGAGACAGTAGAAATTGCTCAGAGGAGAGCACCTGATGAAGGAGATGTTAGTGCAATAGAGGAAACCTCTGAGGAAGAAGAAGCGGTAGAAGACGAGGTAGGTATAGTTTTCAAGATATTAGCAAAAGTTAGTGGGAAACCGAGAATGAAGATTCCTTTATACGAGGGGAACCTTAATGTGGACGAGCTGATGGATTGGATCAGTTCAATGGATAAGTATTTCGACTTGGAAGGGATCGAAGATAAGAAGAAGGTAAAGTATGCAACTACCAAGTTGAAGGGCCATGCATCTATCTAGTGGGATGAACTATAGACATCCAGAGTTAGAAAAGGAAAGCCTAAGATCAAGCAATGGGATAAAATGATAAGGATGTTGAAGAATAAGTTTATGCCAAAGGACTATCAATTGAATCTTTTCAAGTAATTGCAGAATTTGAGGCAGAAACGAATGATTGTCAAGGAGTATACAGAGGATTTTTACAAGCTAAGCATTAGAGCAAGACATGTTGAAGATGATATGGAGAAAGTAGCCAGATACATCAATGGGTTAAGGTATGACATATAGGATGAAATCAGTTTGTTGAGTCTGAAGACAATTGAGGATGCCTACCAAGCAACTTTGAAGGCAGAGGAGAAAATGTCGAGGAAGCAAAGTCAGAGGAATAGAGGTAAAAGTTCAGCAAGAGGAAGATGAACGTTCATATCAAGATTTCAAAATTCTTAGAATGAAACAGGAGGTTCAAGTAGCAGACCGCCACAAAGAGGAGACTTTGGTAGAGGGAGATCTGCACCGAGAGGCAGAGGCCGAGGAAGAGAAATTCGGTGCTACACATGTGGAGAATGGGGACACGGATCATGGGATTGTCCTCATAACAAACCAACAAATTAGTGGAATGTAAATGTAGCTGAAGCAAAGGAAGAAAATCCTCAGGTCACGGGAAAAGAAGAACCACCTGAGGCAGGCGAGTCTTTATTGCTTAAAAGAGTATTGCTTAAGGCAGAGAAGGAAGCAAATGAGCTTGCGCAGAGGAAGAGTCTATTTAGGACTGTATGCAAGTGTACAGAAAAGTCCTGCAAAGTTGCGATTGACAGTGGAAGCACTGATATTATTGTTTCCACAGAGATGGTTGAGAAATCGGGGTTGAGTAAGATGGTACACCCTTCTCCTAACAGAGTGTCGTGGCTACAAAAGGGACATCAGATTTTGGTGACAAAACAGTGCAAAGTAGAGATACAGATTGGTACATATAAGGATGTCATATTATGTGATGTGATGCCAATGGACGTGTTCCATGTATTGCTGGGATGACCATGGAAATTTGAAAGAAAAGCCATTCATTATGGCAAAAGGAATACCTACACCATAGAGAAGGATGGAAAGAAGCACACATTGCTACCTTTGAAGGATGAAGCAGATAAAGGAACAACTGAGAATAATGTTATGCTGATTAGTGGAAAGGAGTTGCTGCAAGAAGTCAAAAAGGAGAAAGAAATGCATTTCGCTATTGTTGGTAAACCCAAGGTAATTCCGACTTCTACAAATTTAGACAATCTGCTTATGGAAATTAAAAATCTGTTAGATGATTATGCCGATATAGTTGTTGATGAATTACCAAGTAAATTGCCACCAATCAGAAGTATCAATCATCACATAGATTTAATGCGTGGTGCAAGTTTACCAAACAAAGCAGCATATAGAATGACCTCTCGGGAGAATGAAGAAGTTGGAAGACAGGTACAGGAGCTGTTAGATAAAGGACTAATCAAAGAAAGTCTTAGTCCATGTGCAGTACCAGCCGTACTTAGTCCAAAGAAAGGAGGTGAGTGGTGCATGTGTACTGATTCCAAAGCCATAAACAAGATCACTATCAGGTATAGATTTCCATTGCCACGGATAGATGATTTGATGGATTGTTTAAGTGGGTCAAAGTATTTTACTAAAATAGATCTGAAGAGTGGATACCATCAAATAAGGATTAGAGAAGGAGATGAATGGAAGGCTACTTTTAAGACCAACAGTGGATTGTATGAGTGGTTAGTGATGCCTTTTGGGCTCACTAATGCACCAAGCACATTTATTAGACTAATGAATGAGGCTTTGAAAGAGTATGTAGGGAAGTTTGTGATAGTCTATCTTTATGATATTCTGATTTTTAGTCAGAGTAAGGAGGAGCATTTGGAGCATGTCAAGCTGGTGTTAAGTACTTTGCAAAAGGAGAAGTTGCCTATAAATTTGAAGAAGTGTAGTTTCATGAAGAAGGAGCTCATTTACTTGGGATTTATAGTCTCAGAAGAAGGCTTGAAGATGGACCCATAAAAGATCTACGTAATACTGGATTGGCCAACTCCGAGAAGTGTATTTGAGGTAAGGAGTTTTCATGGTCTTGCAAGTTTTTACAAAAAGTTTATAAGAGGTTTTAGTCAGATCTGTGCACCAATAATTGAAACAATAAAGGAGAGCAACCAACCATTTAAATGGACAGAAGCAGCAGATCGGAATTTCAAGTTGTTGAAAAATAAGATCACTGAAAGACCTGTTTTGGCCTTGCCAAATTTTTTTAAAAATATTCCAAGTTGAGACTGATGCTAGTGGGATAGCAATTGGAGTTGTCTTGAGTCAAGAGCAGAGATCGATAGCTTATTTCAATGAAAAGTTAAATGAGGCCGAGAAGAAGTATTCATCCTATGATAAGGAGTTCTATGCTATTGTGCAAGCTTTGAAGAAATGGAGGCATTATTTGTTGCCCACATAATTTATGTTGTATTTAGATAACCATGCACTGCAGTTCATAAATAATTAGCTGAAGTTGAACCAAAAGCATGCAAAGTGGGTGGAGTTTTTGCAGAGTTTTACCTTTGTAATAAAACATACAAGTGGTAAGTCAAACAAAGTTGTTGATGCTTTAAGCAGAGTAAATTTGGTTCTGCAGGAATTGAAGATTGGCATTTTGGGATTTGAAGAGATGATTAACATGTACGAGGAAGACATAGATTTCAAAGAAATATATGCAGCTGTTAAGGATCCAGTGATTCATAATAGAAGCTAGTGGTTAGATTACTTGATTCAAGGAGGATTGCTGTTCAAGAATTATAAACAGTGTATACCTAAGTGTTCCATGAGGGAAAATCTAATTAAGGAAAAACACAGTGGAGGACTGTCTGGACACTTTGGACAGGATAAAACATTTGCTCAAGTAAGTGCTTTTTATTATTGGCCAAAAATGCAAACTGATATCAAAAAGTTTGTTGAGAAGTGCAAGATTTGTCAACATGCCAAAGGAAGAAGCCAAAACACTGGGTTATATCAGCCATTGCCAATACCCAATAGACCTTGGGATGCTGTCAGCATGGATTTTGTTTTAGGATTGCCGAAGACTCAAAGAGGACATGATTCTATCTATGTTGTTGTAGATAGGTTTTCTAAAATGGCTCATTTTATTGCTTGTAAGAAAACTAGTGATGCAACCATAGTTTTAAAAAACGGCCGATTCGAATCGGACCAGGCCTGGTCGACCGAGCCATTAGGCTTGCCGGTCCAACCAGGCACAAGAAACGGCCAGTTGGCCGGTTTGTTACCGAGCCGGCCGGTTTTTGTACCGGCTCAGTGGGCTCGGTAACAAACCGGCCGACCAGGCCTGGTCCGAGTTAACTCGGCCGAGCCAATTCCGCCGACCGGTGGGCCCAAAAAATCGATTTTTATGGACTTGAAACCGAATTTAATTCTGCTGTTAGGTTTGTTTGAAGTTTTCTGAAGAGTTGTGGAGTTGGTTTTTGGAGCAACTTCATGGTAATGTTAAATTCTTAAAGTAAAAGTGACATTCTCCTTAATCTTCATTTTCATCCTTTTACTTAAATTTTTAACATTACCATGAAATGACTCAAGATGTTTGAGAGTGGTTCCAACCTCGTTGGATTTCATATGGAGAAAGTAGAATTTTAGATCTCATTCAAAATCCAGCAGACTTATCAGTTTTTCTGGATTTCAGGATTGGGTTATTGCAATGTTTCCATCGAATTTTGTCATGTATTAGAGTATGGAACTCGTATTTAATCAAGAGCACCAATCCCTCTATGTACCTTGATGACATGATGTTAGTGACATTGGTTATGTTTTTTGTTTTGATCTCTATATCATCATCCTGTATTGGACAGTGCACTAGGTGCAATTTTGATATAATGGATATATTCATGAGCGTACTTTGATCATATGTTGTCTTTTGTGACTTATCTATATTGTAATGCTTTGTGTTTGGAAACATGAATAAAAATCTTTAAATTTATGTTTTTGTACAAAAAAATTAATATTTAATGTATTTTTTACAAAAACCGAGTCATTGAAACCGAGTCGACCGAGTCATTACTAATTACCGAGTCATTACCGAGTCATTACCTCGGCCTGGTAGCTGACCGATTCCGTTTTTTAAAACATTGGATGCAACTCACATTGCTAATTTTTTTTTCTTTGAAGTTAGAAGATTGCAAGGATTGTCTGTGAGTATTGTTTCAGACATGGATTCAAAGTTCGTAGGACACTTATGGAGGACTCTATGGAAGAAGCTGGGTACAATCCTCAGTTTTAGTTCAGCCTATTATCCTCAGACGGATGGACAAACTAAAGTGGTGAACAGGAGCCTGGGAAACATATTAAGGAGTTTGGTTTACAAAAATCCAAAGCAATGGGACTTAGCACTTACTCAAGCTGAATTTGCCCATAATGATAATCCTAATCGGAGCACTGGAATGAGTCCATTTCAGATTGTTTTTGGGATGAGGGTGTATGAACTTAGAGATTTGAACAAACAAGAGACAAGGAGTGCAAAAGCTGAAGAATTTGCAGAACATATACAGAAGTTGCAGGAAGATGTCAAGTAGAGCTTACAGAAAAACACCCAAAAGTATAAACAAAGAGTTGATATGAAGAGGACTGAAAGGGAGTTTCAACTAGATGATTTAGTCATGGTTTATCTAAGGAAGGAAAGGTTTCCAGTCGGGACTTATAACAAACTAAAAATGAAAAAGATAGGGCCATGTAGAATTTTGAGGAAGTTTTCCTCAAATGCATATGAGATTGAATTACCAGCAAGAATTGGGATATCACCCATCTTTAATATTGCAGATTTGTACGCATACAAAGGAACAAAGAAAGAACTACAAGAATAATCTACTGAAGAGGAGGACCAAACTTTGAATTGGAAGGAACATATGCCAAAGACAACAAAGAAAGAAGTGGAAGCCATTCTGGAGAAAAGAGCAGCAAAGAAGACTAGAGGACAAACCTATTATCAATATCTAGTCAAATGGAAAGGACACCCAGTGGAAGATGCCAGTTGGATGACAACAGTAGAGTTACAAAAGTTTAATGTAGATCCTGAAACATTGATGGATCAATCTTTTCTTCCCTGGTAGTCTGATGCAGGAGCATCTGGATTTAGCCAACAATGTGATTGTGTGCTCACATGTTGTGGCTAACAAGAGGTGGAGAAACATTGATTATTAATATTTTATTTAGTTTTAAATGGGAGGAGTTAGTCTGTTTTGATTTGCAAAATTATTTAGGAATAAAAATAGAAATTGGTTTCTCCCTACAAGGAGATTAAGCCAAATAGATTAGATCATGAGAATAGGATAGCATTTGTTTGTTAGAGTGGTTCAAACATAAAGCTAATAAAAGACGAGAAGAACCGCTTTCAAGTAGATATATATATGCATGAATAGGCGTGAGAGAGAAGTGTGGAATAGGAGTGGATTAGGTGTGAGAGAAGTGTGCGAGAGGTGTGATAGAGGAGTGAACAGAGAGCAAAGAAAATGTAAAAAACAGACATCCAAGGGCTTGGCTCTGTGTATTTTCATTTCTAATTTAATTCCAAGTGTTTTGTAATTTAAATTGGCTATTTGTTTTAAACTGTTCACTTTTTATTTCTCTGTTGAATATCGTATTAATCGCATAGTAGAAGGCCAATCAGACTTGCAAGCAACAGCGAGGATCGTTAGATCTGGTCCAAATCAACGGTGGGGATCACATCACAACCGTGAAGACTTTGCACATTGCAGGATTTAGTATTTGTGGTTAATACTTCGCAAGATAAGTTATTTACCTTACGATGCGAAGTAGGCCGACAAAGACACAGTGTGGATCGTCGGGTCCTACAAAGACCAATGGTGGAGATCGAATCGCACCGAGAGCGATTTAGCAAATTGCAAAGTTTAGAATTTAGCATTATGGCCGTCGCATGGTAAGTTATTTTGTATGTGATGCGATGAGGAGAAGGGCCACGTGTCGGCATTGTGCGTTATCGCAGATCGCATGGAATAGGGGTTAACCACTAAGTTAAGTATTAAAGTGTGCGAAGTGCGAAATCACAAGTTTGTTAAATTGTTAAAAGTGCGATGTTGCGGGGAACGTAAATCGTAAGTTGCGAAGTGCGATTCGCTTCCGATTGGTTCAAAGTGTTGTGGGACCCTCCAGAAAGAAGTTCCGCGTGTATGTAAGTGATTTGGGTTTATGGGCGATCTGTTTTAAAGTATCCGCTGTTGATTCCACGCGTATTCTGATTATATTGCAGCTTGTCTGCATCACTTTCTTGGTTGTGAGACTGACTCCTCATTCTTTCCCTTACCCTTGTCGATTCCTTTACCTCTACCCTTATTTGTTTGGCCAAATAGGGCTAGGTGTTGATGCTTGTAGCTCAGACATGTACTTCTGCACAAGCCTAAGTGTCTAGGCGTGCAAAAGTCACCTAAGATCTCCTTAGACACTTGCTCTAGTGTGAGCAAGTCGCATTTGTGACTTAGCCTAAGTTTTAACTTAGGAAAAACACATAATTGTAATGTTGTCTAATTGAGCTAAAAAAAATTAGAAAAGTAAAGTATTTACTTTAATGATTATATTTTAATCTCATTTGATCTCATGTGAGGCAAGACCTAATCTCAGACATCAATCACTTTGGAGATTAGGGTTAAGGATTTAGCTCAACAAAAACTTATAAAAGAAAGGCTAAGAAGAGGGAGAAGACACACCATAAAGAAGCACAAGATTGAGAGAGGCATCTCAGTGAGGGGTGCGATACTCTAGCGTGTTGGGTCTGAGGAAGGGGGTAACAAGGATATCCAGATCAACCAAGGTGGGCTTTATCAGCTAGATCAGATTCAAAGTTGTACATATAATTCCTTAGTTGGACCATTTCCCAGGACGAGAGCGTAAGTAGGTTTTGAATATTTTCTAATGAAGAACTGGTTTGATTGGGCATAATAATTGTGTCATTCTCTAAGATTGGTTATGTTTTTGCTTTCGGTGATTAATGTTAATAACCTAGCTATGCATTCATTCAATAATGGATTGTCGGGTGCTAGGTTCACAGGATAATTATAACATAGAATTACTTTCAAAATATCTTGAAGTACTTCTAGCATATTCACCTTAAGCCAATGCAAAAGTCCCTGTCCAAGCTACATTTCTCAACAAATTTAACATGGAATCAAACCCCAGTTATTGAATTCTTCCAAATTCCATGTATGGAGAGGCAAGTTGTCTAGAGTAGAAAGTTTCGAAGAGTTCCAGTGGGCAGTGTGTCTAATCTTCAACAATTGTAGCAAAATTGTGCCAATTATCAACATGTGGACCTAAGAGGGGTTGTGGGGTCAGAAGCCCTGATTGATCCAATGATTGCAGAGTAGCTTGTTTGAAGAATTTGCAACAACAGAAACTCCCAGTATGCGAAAGAGTCACTTGTTGGAGGGAGCCTCCAACTTTGTGCCATGGAAGTTGAGATTACAAAACCTCCTAGAAAAGCAAATTTGTGATACCTTGTCAAGAAGATGGTTGTGCCACCTACAAATTCCAAACATATAGCAAAACACAACATAAGGGCAATGGCAACGAAACAAATCATGTTGGATTCAATGAAGGATTGCCTATTCTTTTAGATCATAGGGAAGCACACTGCCAGAGAGATGTACGATGCTTTGGGAACCTTATACTAGAGTGTGAACTTATCTAGGATGATGCTTTGAAAGAACAAGCTTAGCACTACACATACACAATGATACAAGCAAGACAAACACAGTGACGAACTATCTCATGAAGAAAGCGACATTGAGAGATCAAATTGTAGTAGTTGGGGACACAGACAAGGATAATAAGCTAGCTTGGATTTCTCCTAATGGATTTAGTCCACCATGGCAAAAATTTACCCATATTATATGTGGTTGAGAGAAGTTACCTAACTTCAAGTAGTTGTAGGATGGTTACGTTGGAAAGGAGACGTGAGAATGTTCTAGACCTAGTCCCCACAGGGAAGGTAAAGAAGAAAGGAAGGAAAGGATCCAATAAAGGTCAAAAGAAGAAAGATGACACAAGTTCTTCTAACTAGCAAGAGAAGGATTTGAGCCATACTAAATGCTTGAAATACAACCAACATAGCCATTATGCTTTCTATTACCCCTTCTCGCCTATGATTTACTAGAGGAGCTTTTTTGTTTGATGATCCACATTGTAAACAGTGATTGCGGTGATGAAGACGAGCACTCTCCACATACAATAGCTCATGTATGCCTCATATATCATGCTCAACTCACTTATTTTATCAAATCACTCGTTTGATGATGCTGGTGACAAAACACACATGAGCTACCTTAGGCATTGTTTCTTACGAGTGTTTAAGTTTAATTTATTTGGCATTTAAATAAGGATCATGGGTTGAAATAAAATAATGAATCATGATGCTTAGAAGTCATGCACTTTGCGTTATTTCACCTTGGTGGCCATCATATGTATTCTAATCAAGTGTTTCCACTTTTGGAGAGTAGGGTACTATTGGGGGGCCTTGATAATGGCAACATGCCCAAATCCTTTCCATACTTAGCACATGTTGTTGTCTCCCATTCCATTGTCCTTTCTTTTAAGTTGATTGTTACATGCATCCAAAAAAGGTCCTTACCTCATACTCCTATGTAAAGAAGGGGCTAGGATGCCCGATGTCAATGCTGTTGTATGAGAGAGAGAGAGAGAGAGAGAGAGAGAGCACGATATAAATTTCAAAATGCAAAATAAAAAGGAAAGAGATATTAATAATAAGTCAAAAACCAAAGAAGCTTGAGCTCTACACCCTCGTTATGAGGCCATCACCCCAACTCCTAATGCAATGGATGCATAACTAAAGATGGACTTAATTAAATTATACCAACCCCCATGCAATGAAATGCATATACATCAAAAGGGACTTGCAAATAAAAAGTAAAGATATAAAGAAAAAGACAAGAATGGGGCAGAAAGATATCATGTTGAGGAAAGGATAACTCAATGTATGAAGTGCTCCCTCTATAAATGCGCCCATGGAAATGACCATTACACAAGGCCTTGCATGTCAAATAAAGATATCAAGTCGAGGAAAGGATAACTCATTGTATGAAGTGCTCCCTCTATAAATGCGCCCATGGAGATGACCATTACACATTGCCTTGCATGTCAAAGACACCATTCCCATGAAGTAAACCCCAAGCTATATCATAGTCATTTACACTTCCACCGCAATTGGTTTCTCGAGAAATACTCTAATTCTTGGGTACTAACATGCTTAGTAGGGTTCTATGATGGTCCTCCCACACCTAAAATTGGTAAATTGCATAAAGTCCTAAGCAATTGTGAAGTTTGAAGAAGATACCTAATGTGGTCTACTGTCTGGGCTTTTACATTAAACATGATTCACTTTATGCAATTTGCAATGACTCTTGTACACAATGCACATGTTGGTTGGTCTCACTTGATTCTAATAGCCTCTACTTCTTGATTATGGAATGGACATGATCCTTTGAATGGCATTAATGATTTTCTGTCACACTTCATTAAGGACATTGCATACCCTTTGGAAGGTGCTGGGGCCTTGAGATGGCATGATGATTTGTTGAGATGCCTTACGTTTGATGAAAGGCAGTAAGCCTCCTCACGTTGATGTTACACTTGATGATGATGACACACCTCTTAGGGACACATGTCTTTCATAATAGGGCTGTTACATGCCCTTTTAATTTCAGAATTTGTATGTTGATACAAAATTTATACAATGCTCTAGCACATTGAAGATCATGGTGAAGCTTCACCCAATCAATAGCTTCCACACTTGGTTGTTGGGAGTAGGAACTGCAATTTTCAAAAGCTTCCGGGAGTGGACCCTTCTGGGATTATTTTTTTATATAATGCATATTTTAATGTAGTTTGATGGATATATATTAAAAAAAAAGGCAAAATGTTGAATTAGCATGTAGAAAACATGAAAGAATAGATTTAACTATGGGATTATTGATGAGTATTAAAGCATCCACCATTTAGTACGCATATAATGTCAATCATCTAGTGGTTATAACATTTCCATTGAATGATCAATCATCAACCATAACATCAGACTTCAAGTTTCAACATATAACACTTGTCATCAATAAACTGTAATAGATAACATCAATCACGAGATGAACCATAACATCATATTCATTAGCAAAGAGTTGTAAGATGCAATAAATAGTTTGATGGTTGGATCAAAGTTCAAAGTTAAAATGTGATATAATGTTTGCAATATAGGCCTTAATCAAGACAAAGTACTCTGGGTTCTAGGAACTAAACTCTAAATATGTAAAAGACAAATTGTTAAAATTGGACAACTAGGTCCAAACTCCATGTTGTGATGCTCAGAACAAGATACCAATATTTTTATTGCGTTCCTCTTTCGAAGAGGTGTAAGATTGATATAAAATTGATCTTAATCTGATGAGCAAAACATTTATTTTGAATTTATTTTTTAATAATTTCAAATATGTGCAGGTCGGCCTTAAGGTTTTACACCCCCAATAGATGTGTCACACACCTCAATGATGGATATATATACAGTCAACGTTGGAGATCATTTTACTCATCTCATCACACATCTTCTCCTCTTCTGATTTAGTACGAGCTCCTTGGAGGCAATTTCGGTTCACACGTGGGAAGAAGGACAAATTACTGTAGCTAGGAAGATTGACGAATTTACTGCAGCTAGGGTTTCCATGCAAGTTTGACCAGCGTTGACTTTGGTCAATGCATGGTCCAAAGAGGTTGAAAATTGGTGGAGACTTCGATTTTGGGAGGCCGTACAAATTGGCACAAGAACTGAGGTCAAAAGGTTGATCGAAGACTGAGCTATGTTGAATTTTTTTTGCTGTTGTCATACGTTGACTTTTCTGGACAACGTTGACTTTTCTGGGGTTGACTTTGAGTTGACCGTGTGGCTGTTTTGAGGGCTGTTGTGACACATGCTAGGTTGGTTGACCAAGGAGACTTTGCTGGTTGAGGCATCTTGTTGACCACCGTAACGCACCACCACATTTTTATGTTTCTGGTTTGTCTTTTGTAGATCCTCTAGTATGTTCTATCAGCGTTTTACTTGATTGTTTATGTGATTGTTGTAGTGAAAAGTAAAGTTGCATCAAGTATAGAACATCTACATAAATTTACACAAATAAATCTATTATCTACTAAGCTTTCCCCTTGCCACAAGAAACTTCTAATTTCTTTTCTTATGATCTATGAACAAGAGTAGTCGATGGAAGTGGTCGTGGAACACAACCAAGAGCTACACTGCCCCCACCTCACATTAGAGGTTGTGAAGCTATAGGAAAAGCTCTTGCCTTTGGAAATTTCCGGGTGGATGGGGGTGTCATCTCTACTACACTATCACTCAAAAGTCAAGCCTCCAAGTACTCTAAAACTATCACTCCATCTTCCAAATTAGCCTTCTTTGGATTGTTGCCCAAAGTCATATATTCTATCATTCTTCATTGCCTCACAATAATGGGATAACGATCTCAAGTTCTAGTGCATGTGAACCAAGATTTCTGTTGTGAGTTTTTGTAGCATCAGATGTGTTCTAGGGTCGAGATTTGGCAGAGAGGTTAGAATACATGCATTCTCCAAAACCCAGAAACCGTTTCTGGAAATTCACATGGGGCTTGGAGAAGACACATGCCGAGTTTGATTTCACTGGCAGTTCGATTTCCAGAGTAGCAACGCTGAGTTGTCGGAGAGAGAGCTAGTGAGCTCGAAGCAATAAGAGAGGGGCAGGGATAGTAAGGCCGAAGGAATATTTTCCAGTTCCGGTGAGTGCATTGTAGAGAGGCAGTGAATGCCACAGAGAGGCAACGCAGTGCTTTAGAGGAAATTTCGTATTTTGCTAGGGAGAACCAGTGATTCAATGCCAGAAGCCGGAGAGGGAGTTCAGAGGCCATGAGGATCCATCTTCTAGACAACAGCTGATCAAAGCTAGAGGGAAAGCTGTTCCAAGTTGTGGGACACAGTACTGCATAAGCTGATGCAGTGACTGCGCAGAGGTAGCACAGAGCAACTCAACTTGAGCGAAGGTCAGTGTCGGATGGCCTGTGGGAGTGAGATTTTCTCACTAGACTTATTGTCAGTTATTTCTCTGTATGGATTGCTAGATTTAAGCATCCATAGTTTTGTACTCGAATTTACTACTGTATAATAATCAAATCCTCAACTGCTGCACTGGTTTTCCCGAGTTGGGTTTTTCTAGGGACTTAGTCCAAAAATAACTATGTATTTGTGTGTGTGTGCATCTATTTTGCCAACGTTGTTTTTATTCCGCATATTTTATTTGTGAAGGCTGCAGTGTATTAGTTTCAATATTTACCGTGGTAAACTATAAATAATTCATTCGATTTATTTAACAAATAGGAGAAACTACATCAGTTGCTGCAATAGGATTCGGGTCACCGAATTTTCACATGACATCAGAGCATAGATAGAAAGTCGGAAGAGCTCAGTTGCAGAGAGGAAAAGGAGATTCGAAGCACTGCGTAAGCAGTTGCTCGAAACCCAAGAGACTGCGCAGTCCATTGGCCAAGAGGGTCAATTTTTTAGGACATTTTTTTCTTTGAGAGAGTCGACAGAGAAAATAATTTTCCAGATCGAAGATTGTCAGAGGTAGAGGGAGCAACAACATTTTCCTTGCAGAGCAGATCTTCAGCTTGGATGTAGTTATTTTGGAGCAGTTTGTTGGTGCAGAATAGCGTCAGGAGGAAAAAAGAGCACACACTGAGGGAATTCTTTTCTCAGGGAATTTTTAGCCAAGACGTTCGATTTCTCACTGTAGAGTAGCAGTAGTTGTGAGCAGATTTGTCCACTCCAGTAGGGAGTGCGTAGAGCCTAGCAGCAGCTGCACAGAGTTCGACAGTTTTGCAGAGATGGCATCAACAGGGTTGAGAGATCAGGATCGGTTGGACAGAGCCTCCAACTATTTGATTTGGAAGGCAAGAATTTCTTGTCTTCTAGATGAATACGATCTAAAGGCCTATATTGATAACGTGGTGGCTATACCCACGGATCCAGATCAGCAAGAAGGATATGGTGAAAGCAAAGTGGCTGATTCTCAATGGGGTTCGAGATCACGTGGTGTCTCACATAGCTGGCAAAGATACTGCCAAGCAGCAGTGGGATGCTCTCGCTACGCTATACCAGGGACTTTCCGAGCAACGGAAGATGTATCTTGAGGAGAAGATGAGATGTACCAGGATGCAGAAAGGGGAGTGCATAGACCCCTTCCTTACTAGGCTTCAGGATGTTCGAGACTAGCTGTCAGCTGTAGGGTCAGCACCCCAACCTACAAAATTGGTGTGGTTAGCTCTGAACAACGTTTTCGAAGACTGGCAGGTCTTCGTCCAGACTCCATTGTATCTTGGGTAGAGACAAGTTGCCAGAGTGGGACCGAATGTGGGCTGACTTGCAACAGAAGGAGATGAGGCAAGATTTGGTGAAGAGCACCATTAGTGGCAACAACAACAACAGTGGAACGAAGTAAGTAAAGGAAGAGGAGAATGTGGTCCTTGCATCAAAGGGGCAGTAGGAGCAACGCAGGAGGAAGAAGGACCTTTCCAAGGTCAATGCTTAAGATGTGGTGAACTTGGTCACTACAACACTCACTGTCCTCTTAGGAAGAAGGACAACGAGGAGAAGCAGGATCAGCAGGTTGCATCTGCAGAGATCGACAGGCTGTCCTCCAGGTTGGAGGAAGAGTTTGCCATGATATCGAACATCCCTCCAGGAGTGAGGTGGGGTGACTTGGCTTTGTAGCCCTAGAGTGCTACAGGATAGGCAGGATTCTTGAGGAAGTCCACCTCATGAATCAATACCTTGCTACGGGAGCCCATAGTAGCAGTAGCAGGATGGACCTGTGGCAGTTGGTGCAGTCATGTGACAGATGCAGTAGCTAGTAGTGGTTTGAGACTGAGCAGCGCAAAGCAGAGTTGGCAGCAGTGCATAGGCAACATCAACGTAGAGGCTTCAGTGACAACGCAGAGACTAGTAGCAGTCAGGACTCTGCTGACAGATGCATCAGGCTAAACACAATTGATTCAATATGATGGACAATTCTCAGTTGCAGATGCTGCAATTGCAACAACAACAAATGAGAGGGAGTTACAGATGTTGCAGTGGCAGCAACAACAGAGTTGCAGTGCAGATGTAGTGTTGGCAGCAACAACAGAGTTGCAGTGCAGATGTAGTGTTGGCAGCAGTTTAGCAGGGTCAACAACAACACAAATGCAACACATATCAGAGTTGCAAAGTAGTTGGTGGGCAGTAGTAGCCAAACATCAGCAACGTAGCAGAAGATGGTGCAAAGGAAGTGTATTGTAGCAACAGTTGCAGTACTAGAACACTTTCCTCGCTAAGAGGGAGTGTTAGTTATTATAGCATCAAATATGTTCTAGCCTCGAGATTTGGCAGAGAGGTTAGAAAGCGTGTATTCTTCAAAACCCATAAACTGTTTATGGAAATTCCACCTAGAGACGACTTAATTAAAATAATTAATCAATTTTTAATATTTCCTAAGTCTAAACTTAGGAAATGTGATTAATTAAAAGGTATTAATTGAGTCAGCTGTGAATCTTCTAGGGAAAGGCATGGATTGAGTTCTAGTTAATCTTAGTCATCGATTAAGTTTTAATCGTGGTCGTTGATGTCTCAACGAGAGATTATTAGAAGAAACTTGATGAAGCTTGGAGAAGATACTTGCTGATTTTGATTTCACTAGCAGATCGATTTCTATAGTAGCAGTGTTGAGTTGTCGGAGAGAGAGCTAGTGAGCTCGAAGTAGTAAGAGAGGGGCAGGGATAGTAAGGCCAGAGGAAGATTTTCCAGTTCCCGTGAGTACATTGCAGAGAGGCAGTGAGTGGCACATAGAGGCAACGTAGAGCCACGCAGAGGTAGCATAGTGCTTCAGAGAAGATTTCGTATTTTGCTGGGGAGAAGCAGTGATTCAGTGCCATAAGTTGGAGAGAGAGTCCGGAGGCCAGGAGGATCCATCTTCCAGACAACAACTGATCAGATAGCGAGAGGGAAAGTTTCATTACATCGTTGCTGCTTTGCGTTAAGGTTACAATCAGTATTTGTGAAAGCACAAAAGAAAGACCGAGTTTCTCTGTGAAGAACAATAATTAATCACAAGCGGCTTTGGAGAAAATCTCAGCGTTCATTAGTAAGGGGTCTTGGTCTTCGTCTATTGAATAATCTATAAGAAGAAATTTGCAGGTTTATGACCCTGGCATACAGTCTATATTTTGTGTTTGTGTTCTTTCTGATTCGATATCTGTTTGATGTATATCAATGATTAAAGATAAATGATCTAAGGAATAACACAAGTAGTTATTGAGAAGAGAATTTGAATCAAACGTTGCCCTGTTGAATTCTCAACAGGTTATCAGAGCTAAGGTCAGTCAAGGGCGTCATGAAGATCATCAAAAGGATTGCAAGTCAATTAAAGGAAAGGTTCAAGAAAATATGGAATTTCCTATATTCTTCTAAAATGACCTCCTCTATAGAAAAGGATGAAGGTCTTTTCCCAACTCTATTCGGAACTTTTCAAGACGAAGATGCCTGGGTAATTGATAGTGGTGCCTCAAGACATATGATTGGAAATTCAAATCAATTGAAGACCTTATCAAAAGGAAAGTCCACTGATTCTGTGGAGCTTGGAGATAACAATAGTTATCCCGTAAAAGGCATTGGATCTACATCAATAAAACTTGAAGATGGTAGCAGCATTCACATCAACAATGTTTTATTTGTTCTAGGTTTGCAAAAGAACTTATTTTCAATTTCAAGCTTAGAAGACAAGGGAGATAGAGTAGCTTTCATTGATAGAAAAGTTGTTGTTTGGGGAAAAGATTCACATATAGACCAAACCAAAATTATTGGCATTCGAGAAGGAAGACTTTACAAATTGACAACCCCCTTAGCCCAAGCCTTAGTTCACATCGAAGTTAGTCCATGTGAACTATGGCATCGAAGATTTGGACATTTACACTTCAAAATCCTTCCTTCCCTAAGTTCCATTGTAGAAGGAATTTCAAATCTCAAAGAAGATCATGAAGGTATTTGCAAAGGATGTGCATTAGGTAAAAATGTCAAAAGGCCATTTGGAAACAGTGCTTCACGATCAAAAGACATTCTTGATCTAATTCAGTCCGATGTGTGTGGTCCTATGGACCATAAATCTCTTGGAGGTCATCTCTACTATGTCACTTTTATAGATCATCACTCATGGAAGACCTGAGTTTATCTGTTAAAATCCAAGGATAAAGTTTTTACAAAAAATCAAGAATTCAAAGCTGAAGTCGAAAATCTTACAGAAAGAAAGATCAAAATATTAAGATTAGATAATGGCGGTGAATATACATCCAAAGAGTTAATTGCATTTTGTAATGAGTCAGGGATTAAGAGGGAGCTTATAGTTCCATACAATCCCGAACAAAATGGTGTTGCAGAAAGAAAAAATAGATCCATTGAAGAAAGTGTAAGAGCAATGATTCATGATCAAGATTTGCCAAAGTTCCTGTGGGGTGAAGCAACTAAAACAACAGTATATATTCAAAATAGATGTCCTCACAGATCTCTTGATGATAAAACTCCAGAAGAAGTATTTACTAGAAAAAAGCCATCTGTAGACCACCTTCGAATTTTTGGATGTCCTGTATATATCCATATACCAAAGGACAAAAGAAAGAAGTTGGATCCCTCTAGAATAAAGGGAATTTTTGTTGGATATAGCAACTCATCAAAAGCATATAGGATCTACGTGAAGGATGGTCATCACATAGAATTTAGCTGCGATGTCTTATTTGATGAAAGTATAGCTTTTAAAAAATCAAGAGATCTTCCCATAGACTCTGATGACGAAGAATTTCCCACTCTTCGGGAAAATGAAATCCAAGAAGAAATCAACCAAGAAGGAGAAGGTCCTATCAATCCTGTTCAACCATTAACCATTCCTGAAGCAAGAAAAAGGCCTAATTGGTTGAAATCTGCATTCTTGATGCTGAAGGTCATGAAGCACCAAAAGGAACATTTAGAGAAAGCAAGAAACCCAAAAGATATTCTGGGTACGCTGCATACATTGCAAAATTGATAGAAGCAGAACCAACTACATTCGAAGAGGCTGTTCAAAACTCTGAATGGAAGAATGCCATGAATGAAGAGTATCAATTTATCATGAAGAATGGAGTATGGGAGATGGTGTCTAGGCCCAAGGACAAATCTGTGGTCACTTCCAAGTGGATCTACAAGATCAAACATGCCATTGATGGAAGTATAGATAAATATAAAACAAAATTTGTAGCCGGAGGTTTCTCTCAACTTGAAGGCATTGATTATGAAGATACTTTTGCTCCTACAACAAGATACACCACAATTTGATCTCTGGTTTCTTTGGCTGCATCAAAGAAATGCAACATCCACCAAATGGATGTCAAAACTGCATTTCTAAATGCAACTATAGATGAAGAAATCTACATAGAACAACCCTTGGGTTTCGAAGTCAAGGATAGGGAGACATATGTATGCAAATTAAAGAAAGCACTATATGGTCTCAAACAAGCTCCAAGGGCATGGTATGCTAGGATGGATGCTTATCTTCAAAGACTTGGATTCAAGAAATGTTCTGCTGACCCTAACCTATATGTCAAGATAGTAAAGGATGAACCTGTGATCATTCTTCTGTATGTAGATGATCTTCTCCTTACTGGTGAAGAAGGTCGTATTGAAGAAAGCAAGAAGCATCTAGCAGCAGAATTTGATATGAAGGATCTTGGTCTAATGCATTACTATTTGGGACTAGAAGTCTGGTAAGGACTTAATGAAATTTATTTAGGTCAAGGGAAGTTTGTGATCAAAGTGCTAAAGAAGTTTGACATGTTGGATTGCAAACCTATGTCCACTCCAATGATCACAAACTTGAAAAGACTGAGGAGTTCTGAATCATGTCTGGTAGATCCTTCTAGATATAGACAATTGATTGGCTCACTGATGTACTTGGTAAATACACGACTAGACATATGCTTTGCAGTAAATGTTCTCAGTCAATTCCAAGTAGAACCAAGGCAAGATCATTGGATAACAACAAAACATATTTTGAGATATCTTCAAGGGACCATCCACTACTGCCTAAAATATGAAAGAAGGAATGATGTCCAATTAAGTGGATATACTGATTCCGACTGGGGAGGCAGTGAACAAGATGGAAGAAGCACTACTGTTGGATGCTTTAGTTTGGAATCCTCTATGATCTCATGGATAAGCAGAAAGCAAGACACTGTTGGCTTGAGTAGCGCTGAGGCTGAATATGTTACAACCTGTGAAGTAAGCAAAGAAGCAGTCTGGTTGAGGAAGTTATTATGTGATTTATTTGAAAAACCTATGGACCCTACTGTGATGCAATGTGATAACAACAATTGTATACGCTTGTCTGAAAATCCAGTTTTTCATGGAAAGACAAAGCACATTAACAACAGATATCATTATGTACGTGAGCTAGTACAAAATGGAGTGCTACAACTTCAGTATATTCTTACTGATGAGAAGGTAGCTGACATATTGACAAAATCACTTCCAAACAAGAAGCTTGGGTACTTACGAGACAAGCTTGGTTTGGTGGATATGTCCTCCCTATGTGAGAGGGAGAGATAGACATTCATTATTGTCTTCATTGGAAGAAAGAATGGAGGATTTGGTAAACATCTGGCATCCAATACTTCTTGAGAATGTAGTAGTACATTCAAGAAAGGAGTAGTAGTGGACCGATATTCTTTGAGGGTTAGCTACCCAAGATAAGAATAGTCCAATGAGGTCATACTTGGTGAACACCCGGGTGGAGTATGTACCTTGGAGAGACAATGACGATGGTGTCTATAAGTCATTGGTCACACCATCATTGTAGCCCATTGTCTCTTCGGGAGATGGGGCTGTTAGTCAAGGCCTTGCACTATGACAATGCTGGTTGATATGATGCTATAACAGATGGGTTACAAATCCGACTCTTCTTATGAGATCTCTTCAGATTGAGAATGACCAAGTACCATTATGAATACCTCCCTAGTTAAGAGGGAGTGTTGAAAAGTGTAACTAGGTTAGGTTTTCATAATAAACTATATTTATGTTTTTATGTAAATGAAAAAAGGTTAAATAAGATGTCATGTTGCACTTGTCAAAATCGTGTGAAAGACTTTGCTCCAAAAAACCACGTTATGTCGGCCCTCATCGAGTTAATGGAATTTGGCTGCTGGAATATCCCTGTCGGCTTAAATAAAAGGGAACAGCCTTTATATATATAGGCTCACGTGGGGAGTTTCAAAGACACACATTCGAACTTTGACTTTGACGGATGCGAGTTAATACATCTGCGGCAGCGTAATATTATTTAGAAGACAACGATTATCATCTTCTCGGACCTGCACAAGACCTATCGCAGAATTGCGCATTCACCAGGTACACAGAAGTTCTGATTTGCAGAGATTCTGAAATACCGCATATACCAGAAGAACGAGAAGATTCTAAAATTCGGAATCTACAGAAGTTCAGAAGTTTCGAAATACAAAGTACGCCTCAGGTAAGTTTCATCACATCGTTGCTGCTCTGCGTTAAGGTTACAATCAGTATTTGTGAAAGCACAAAACAGAGACCGAGTTTCTCAGTGAAGAACAATAATTAATGACAAGCGGCTTTGGAGAAAATCTCAGCGTTCATTAGTAAGGGGTCTTGGTCTTGGTCTATTGAATAATCTGTAAGAAGAAATTTGCAGGTTTTTGACCCTGGCATACAGTCTATATTTTGTGTCTGTGTTCTTTCTGATTCAATAGCTGTTTGATGTATATCAATGATTAACGATAAATGAGCTAAGGAATAACACAAGCAGTTATTGAGAAGAGAATTTGAATCAAACGTTGCCCTGCTGAATTCTCAACACAGTGGAAACTGTTTTTTGGAAAGACAAGGTACTTCCCAACCTTTATTGATGATTACTCCAGAAAAACATGGGTATACTTTCTGCAAGAAAAATCAAAAGCTTTTACACATTTTGTTCAATTTGGTTGAAAAATAGAGTGGATTGAAGATTCACACCCTTGTTGCACGACTCTTATAAGACCCGTGAGTACCTGCGGGTCTTGATGGGTTCTATAGCGACTCGCATAGGACCTGCGGTCTCTACCCATACTTGTCCAAACCCGCATAGAACCCATCTACTCGTATTGAATCTGTGAAGAGCCGCATGTGACTTGCATAGGACCCACATAAGACCCATGGACCCACTCAAAATTCATATTTTTTTTTGGAGATCATATTCTTTTAAAGTTTTTCAGTATTTTGCCGAGCTTTATACGGGTCGTTCTTCAGTCCTATACAGGTCACTGAGTCAATAGCCAGACGATTCTTATACAAGTACGAGTCGTGCAACATTTATTCACACCTTCATATTAGATTATGGGGTAGAAATGTTGGGTTAATGATTCATTTGTTTTTGCTCCTAGTCTGATTAGAGAATTGTTGAAGTCGCTAGTTTGCTCAGCTCTCAAAGAAGTAACATGAGCTTAAGATAATTATTGTTGAGTGAATGTAGGGATCATTTGTTGAATAATTTTAGGGTCTTCTTGTTTCTTGATATCTCTCTCTTGTTCATGTATAAATATTTGCTTTCATAATGAATAAAATTGAGGTGTGTGCATCATTGTTAAACCATGGTATTGTGCCATTATTATTCAAATATTACTGGTGTTAAATCTTCAATTTAATGCTTATAGTTTCTGCTGCTGTGAATGTCAGGGGGAACAAACGTTTCAAAAATGGGCAATACATCATCTATGCTTACTCAGTATGACATCGAGGATGTCCAAGAGCACTGCAATAACATGTGTATGTGCCAAAATATCTTCTTTTCCTGTTGTCTAATTTACTTCTGTTTAGCTTAGTATGTACTCTTTTAGTCCCATTGACCTACTTTTGTGGTCATTTGTTGGACGTTTATATTTATATATATATATATATATATAATCTGGTTTAAATTTTCATGAGAAATATCTTTATATTCCATATGAGTAATATGCATGTTTTGCTCCTGGATTGACTACTCAGACAAGGAGGCTCAAAGCCATTACAAGGAATACTCATTATGAGCTCAATACATTACATGCAGGAATGGCTGGGGAGGATAATCTCATTTCTTATGAGTGCCAACCACCCAAGCAAAACCCAATTGACTGGATATTAATAAAATTATCAGATTTTATTTTATCTAGCATCTTTTGAAATAACATGCAAACAACCTTTGTTTGTCTGTTAGTTCTGTGAACTACTGTTTATTTTTCCATATCTTTCACTTTAGTTCCTAGTATTTGTCCCATCATTGTGTTCTTGTTAGAGGAATTGACCTTAGTGTTTTGATCTGGTACTTAGTATAATTTTCTCTTCATATCTCAGTTTCACAGCAAGAAATAGTTTCCCTGTATGAGCGTTTCTGTGCACTTGATCGTAATGGTAAGGGGTTTATTTCAGCAGATGAATTCTTATCTGTTCCTGAGTTTGCAGTGAATCCACTTTCTCAGGTAAGTCATGTCTTTTGTAATTTTGTTATACAGGAATTATTTCCTATTTAGTTGAATTACAACTGATGCTTTTGTTTTCAAACTCTCACTTATTCTTGTTTAGGGCATTCGGGCAATATGTTTATGAATGTTAGTAAATGAAACAATAATGTAAGGAAGAACAATATGCAAAAGGGAGCTATTTGTTTGTGATTATTAGTTGTATTGTAGTAGATATAGAATTTGAAATCTATATGATATGTTGAATGCTTTATATTTTGTTGCAGAGATTGCTGAGAATGTTAGATGGTTTGAACTTCAAAGATTTCCTAGCTTTTTTATCAGCCTTCAGTTCCAGAGCAAGTATTCGACAAAAAATTGAATGTATGGGCTTCTTTAAGACCTATATAAATTAATTCCTTGACGTTAAATCCATGATCTAGCAATTTATGTTTGGATTTCTACAAAGCATCTATAGTGGCTTTATAGGATTGTCAGTTATGCTTTGTTTCAATCATAGCCTGTAGGAGTATTATTTGCTAAAGCTCAAATTGAGGAAAAAAATGTGGTTGTCTTGTGACTTGTGAATAAAAATACATAAGCATGTATTCATAGCAATCTTGTTCTGACTTTCACTTTAACAGTCATTTTCAAGGTTTATGATTCAGATGGCAATGGGAAAGTGACACTTGAAGATATACTCGAAGTGTTGAGGGATTTGACGGGATCTTTTATTTCTGAAGAGCAGCGGCAGGTCATTTAGTTCTATTGCATATAGTGTAATTAGATTTTTCATTAGAAGAGAAGATTTTCTGCAATAATTATTCAGTTCATTTGAAAATTGTTTGGGGTTTGGTGTAGATTGTTTCATGTTTTGGTCGAAGAGATTAGTTCATGCATCTTTTAAAATGAAAGTCTTCTGACACTATCAGTGTATGATGCTATGGAATAACTTAATCTTATAGACTGCCCAGTGAAATTATCAATATATTGTTTATTGCAGCAAGTTGTGGGTCAAGTTTTGGAGGAAGCTGGATATTCAAAAGATTGTGGTTTGACAGTTGAAGATTTTGTCAAGGTGTGTCTGTTGTAGTGTTATGCTTGTTAACTTGAATTCAAGTGTTTCAAACCGTGAAGCCATATTGAATGCTTAACCAAGTTTAATGTTCAAATATGCATGTTAAAAATCAACCTTTATTTGTCATATTAACTTAAATTAATTTTCTACTTATTGAACGCTCCAAGTAAGCTTAATGTTCAAGTATGCAAGTTGAAAATCAACCTTTATTATGCATTAACTTGATTTAATTTTCTAGCATAGTCCCTGAGTCTGCCCAACCTACAGTCAAAATGTGTTGTTTTGACCTGGATCTGACGGGTTTGACACAAATCTGGGTTGACCTGCCCAGGGCTGCTAGAAAATTGTCAAATCTGTTGAGTCAACCTGCTGAACTGCCAAACCACCCAAGTCAAGCAGAAACTCATTGTGTAAGCCTGCAAAACTGCTGAGTCAAGCAACCTGGAATTTTAGCTTTTTTCATTTTTACCATTCTTGCTCATTTCTTCTTGAGTTTGCTAAGAATGGTTTCTAACTAGGGTTTGGAGCATTTTGCACAGAAACTAGGGTCTTGGACATATGCACACAACTTAAGAGTTTTGATTGGCAGCTAGGCTTTTGATTCTTGAGTGACATCTACAACTGCAACCTTTGAGATATTTATTATTTTTCACCTTCAGACTTTGATTTCAAGCTTGTTTAAAGTTTCATAGTCATGATTGTCTCATGTACATTATATGATATACTTGGTTATCTTTGGATATTTTATTTTTGCATTATGTTCATTTTAATATATCATGTATAATCTCAATAAAAGGACATCTATTTTCCTCGAAAATGTTGAAAAGTGTAACTAGGTTCGGTCTTCATAATGACTTGTAATTATGAATTTATGTAATGAAGAGACAAAGATAATAAAATGTATTTTGTAATGCTTGCCCAATGGGTTTCATGGGCAAGGAGTTTTTATTATAGGTCAAAGACTTCTTCTCGATGTTTTGTCGTCTTGTCATAAATATAATTTAGAGTCATGTATATGAAGTGATGTTACACTTGTAAATGACAAATTATTGATGTAAAAGTATACTCCAAACCCTTGTCACTATGCTCCACAAAGTCGGCTCAATATATGTTGGAGTTATCCTTGAACAAGTCGGCCTACCATCAAGATGATCATGTCGGCCTAGAAGCAGTGAGAGAGTCCCTATATAAGAGTGGACTGCGGCCTCACTTCACCACCAAGAATTCAGATTAGGGTCTGCAATCAAGTGCGAGGTTAAGGTTTGAGTTTTGGTGCGAAGGAAAGTGGCAATTCAGCAAAGGATAAAGGAAGCATAGCGCACAAATAGAGGCTCTTGTTTTGGGTCTAAGTCTGTAATAAAAGTGCGGATTGCAGTGCATAAAAGAGGAGGGATATACCACAGAAAGGAAGGCTGCAAAGGTATGCGTAGGAAAGAAGACTGCTATCAGTGATAAGACAAGCCTCGATCTTGGGTGAATTCTCCAGTATAAACTCAGAAGTATACACAGCATTAAGGAGGGATATTCCAGCAAGTGCAAGAGCTCGGTCTTGGGTATCAAAGGTGCAGATAGAAGGCTGAGGAGGAATTTCTTGGAAGCCGAAAAGAAAAGGATAAAAGCACATTATTTGGGCTGCTAGAATAGGGACCGAGTCTCCTGAGTGTTGGTGCAGTGCAGAAAAGGAAGATCAACATAAGTAGCCTAGAAGAGCAAGTGACAAGGGTGTTGGAGGCATACTAGTGTCAAGGGTCTTTGTCATGGTCTTGGTACTCATCAATTGAAGGACTATAAGATGAATTACTGTCTGGTTTCCTTCTCCAAGAGGGAGAGGTTTTGGCCCTGGCTTGAAAGCCTAAACATTGTGTCTCTTGTGCATTTGATAATTGATTTGATGAAGAACATAATAATCTAACGAAGATAAGATCTAAGTGAAAGAAGCATAACGAAATCACAAGTAATTATCAAGAAGAGAAATTTGAGTAAAAGCCCTAATTTATCAACATGGGATCTGAGCTAAGGCGCTGAAGATAAGAAAGGGCAGTTTAGCAAGAAGGCACAAGGTTCAAGCTTCAAAGGAGACAACAAGGATCAGTTTTTCTAGAAGGCATCAAAGTAAAGTAAAGGATCTACATTGAAGAAGGATCTACAGTGAAAAGTCAAACCCTAGATCTAAGAAGGAAGATCATCTTTTAAGAAGTAGTCTACAAGGAAGTTGGTGAAACCATCTCAAGAAGACCAAAGACCTTACTCAAAGGACTTATACATCAAAGTCCTTTCTAGAGGAAAAGCAAGACCAAGAAGGTGATCTTTATCTTCAATAGATATTTAGTTTTGAAGCCAAATCAACACTATTGGAGACTTTATCAAATCACCATTTTGCTGAAGCCATCATCAAGCCATCCTTGATCATCATCATTATCAAGGATCCAAGCTGATCTACCACTTTACACCACTCTTGAAGAAGTCTCTCTAAGAGGGAGCTCCTGCTACTATCTACATCTTCATCAACAAGGAAGCTGGTAGAAGAAGAAAAACATCCACTTCAAGTAAGTATCTTTATGACTTCATCTGAATCTGTCAAAATGTCATTTTGCAAAGAAAGCAACAAATAGGTTGGGGTTTCAAACTTTCTTGCATGGAAGAAAAGGGCAGATCTAAATCTTATTGAGAATGAAGTCATGGACCATATAAAAGGGTCATCAACTCTACCTTCAAAAGAAGATACTCAAGCTCATGCGAAATACATGAAAGGGGAAGTGAGAGCCCAAAGGATTCTTATAGAATCTATAAAAGACTTTCTCATCCCATATGTATTAAAACTAGAAACTTCAAAAGAAATATATGGTAAATTGGTGGAGTTGTTCTTAGTGAGTACTGCAGGAGAAGTAATATCTCTAAGACAAGAACTATACAAGTTGAAGCTATCAAGAGAGGAAGGAATCATTTCATATTTTATGAAGATTTTTGAAATATGAGATCAACTGCAGGAATTGAGAGAAGTAATGTCTAATAGAGAAATGACTTCAGTGGTACTAAATGCTCTACCAAAGGGATGGGGAAATTTCACTTCAAGTATCTATGGGAAGAAAGAAGCCACACCATTCCAGGATCTATGGTTTGTATGTAAGATAGACAAAACTAGGTTGAAAGAAAAAACTGATATAGGATCAAATGAAGAGAATGAAGCCTATGCTGCCATGTCAAGAAGAAAGGGAAAATTTGGTAAATTTGGTCCTCAAAAGAAAAGGAGAAACATGGATAAGATATGATGCTATGGATGTAATGAACTTGGGCCCTATAAGAAATATTGTCCCAAACCTAATAAGGACTAGAGGAAAAAGGAAGAAGCCCATATCGCTGGAGAAATGGAAGAACCAGATTCAAAGAAACCTAAGAAAGAAGAAGTGAAAGATCTCTACTATGATTGAGATCATCTTCCTCTTTAAGAGGTATCTGTCGATTGTAAAATAGTATTTTTAAAAAGAGAATCCATACAGGTAAAATAGATTATAGAGGAGAGGAATACCTGTAAAATAGTATGTTAGGAGGAAGTGTTGAAAAGTGTAACTAGGTTCAGTCTTCATAATGACTTGTAATTATGAATTTATGTAATGAAGAGACAAAGATAATAAAATGTATTTTGTAATACTTACTTCATGGGTTTCATGGGCAAGGAGTTTTTATTGTAGGTCAAAGACTTCTTGATGTTTTTAGGAGTTTGTCGTCTTGTCATAAATATAATTTAGAGTCATGTATATGAAGTGATGTTACACTTGTAAAGGACAAATTATTGATGTAAAAGTATACTCGAAACCCTTGTCACTAGGCTCCACAAAGTCGGCTCAACATATGTTGGAGTTACCCCTTGAACAAGACGGCCTACCATCAAGATGATCATGTCAGCCTAGAAGCAGTGAGACAATCCCTATATAAGAGTGGACTGTGGCCTCACTTCACCACCAAGAATTCGAACAAGGGTTTACAATCAAGTGGAGGTTAAGGTCTAAGTTTTGGTGCGAAGGGAAGTGGCAATTCAACAAAGGATAAAGGAAGCATATCACAGGAGTAGAGGCTCTCATTTTGGGTCTAAGTCTGTAATAAAAGTGTGGATTGCAGTGCGTAAAAGAGGAGGGATATACCACAGAAAGGAAGGTTGCAAAGGTATGCGAAGGAAGGGATAACCTATTCTGCAATCAGTGATAAGACAAGCCTTGGTCTTGGGTGAATTCTCCAGTATAAACTCATAAGTATACACATTGTTAAGGAGGGATATTCCAACAAGTGCAAGAGCTCGGTCTTGGGTATCAAAGGTGCAGATAGAAGGCCGAGAGGGAATTTTTTGGAGGCCGAAAGGAAAAGGATAGAAGCACATTATTTGGGCTACTAGAATAGGGACTGAGTCTCCCTAGTGTTAGTGTAGTGCAGTGCAGAAAAGGAAGATCAACATAAGGAGCCTAGAAGAGAAAGTGACAAGGGTGTTGGAGGCATACTAGTGTCAAGGGTCTTTGTCATGGTCTTGGTACTCGTCAATGTAGAAATTTCTAAATCTTAATTCTTATGCAGAAATTATTTCTGTTAATACGGTTAAGCTTCTCCTACTTATACAAGTTATCAACTGAATAAATTTAAGTTAACATCAAAGCAAAACACATAACAGATCTCTACCAATTCAGATCTAGAATAAGCACATGTAGACATAGACAAAGTGATAGTTATTTCTAGACAAACTGTCCCCGGAAAAACCTGATGTGGGAAAACTGGTCTCTAGCTGCTAGAGGGCTCTATTATTAAGAATATTTCTGAATACACAACTCTAGGTTCCAGATCTGGAAAACCCTACAAAGAAAACTCTAGATCTGCAGCACCTGGTTGATCTAAGACCAACAATACTGACTGATACACACCGTCAAACGGGATTTATAGAACTCAGCCAGATCTAGGCCTAGAAACCCCAGATCTGCCCCTGAAAGACACTGTGTCAGCCTCTGAAGGCCTCCAAATGCTCAGCGCTGTCACTGGAAGGGACTGCGTTACCCTAGAATGGGTGACACAGTCACTACACTGCCCCTAAGGGTCTCTGCGTCACCCCTAAAGGGTTTCCTAAAAATCACGCTGTCCTTGCTGCTGCTGCTGCTGTCTGCTGCTGCTACTGCTGCCGTCTACTGCTGCTGCTGCTGCTGCCATCTGCTACTGCTATTACTGCCGCCTGCTGCTGCTGCCGTTTGTTGCTGTTGCCTTCCTCTACGCTGTCTTTCCTGATCTCTTCTCTGCTTCTTGTGTGTTCTAGACCCCAGGATCAGATCATCCCCTTGGTCTACATTCCCCTCTTTGCAACTGAAACACTTGAGAATTCTTAGCAACCCTGCCCTAGAATCTCAGTTTAGCTTCAATGCTCTGCCTCTGTGTGTCTTACAAATGACCCCAAGCCTTTCCTTTATACTTTTCTCGTTGACAAATCAATGGCCAAGATTAGATTTTTAATCAATGGCTAAGATTAATAGAAAGCTTGATTCGTGTGACTTAAGACAATTTCATCACATGTTTAATTAAATTCACTTTAATTATTTTATTTTTCTAAGTTTTAACTTAGGATATACATTAAAATAATTAATTAATTTAATATCTCCTAAACCAAATGAAATTTCCCAAATCCATTTCTGGGTCTTGTAGACCAGGTGAACTCTAGTCCTTCCTCAAAATTTGGGACCTAGAGCACAACTGATGCTACCACAAATACACAAAATCTCAACACTCCCTCTTAGCATCAAGGGTGTGCTCTAGCAATACATCACACTTATGCATTACATGATTATGGGCACTGGTTCTGTGTTGCCGAAGCTTGGCCTCCTGCCACTCAACTCTGCACTACTGCTGCCATTCTGTACTGCTGCCCATGACTCTACCACTGCCACTGCAACCACTGTACTGCAACTCCCTCTCAATATGCTGCATCTGTGCTGCTCATATTACTGCCACTGCTGATCTGCTGCACTGCAACTTCAGTTGTTGAGAGAAACAACTGAATCTCCTGCCCAATCTTTGACAGACAAGTCAGATGGGCTGCATCCTCATCACTGAAGCTCCATAGGCTACAGATTTGTGCTGGCATCTAAAGAACGATGCACAACTACAACTCTGCCTGCGTAATCAGACTCCCTCTACACTACTGAAGTCACATCAACTCCTTGTGCTGAAATCTATCACGCTGCTGTTGCACTGCGCTGGCCCTCTGAAGCTCTCTGTGCTGCTGCAACTCTGCACTGCGTAAGCAGCACTGCTCTGCGCTACCGAAGTCACATCAGCCTCTGCGCTGCTACTGCTTCTATGCTGCTGCTACTATGCTCTGTGTTTCTCCTCCTAGCCTCTAGACTGCTTCTACCTCTGCCTCATCTGTGATCTATGCACCCACTGCTCCACTTGTCCCGCTACTGCCGAAGTCACATCAGCCTCTGCACTGCTACTGCTTCTACGCTGCTGCTGCTATGCTCTGCGTTGCTCCTCCTAGCCTCTAGACTGCCTCTACCTTTGCCTCATCTGTGATCTATGCACCCACTGCTCCACTTGTCCCGCTATTGTCGTAAGGCTTCCGTAGCTCGCTTGTGATCCAAGAGATGAGCTGCTCAAGGATCCCGCCTCACTTCCATGTAGCTCCTCTACATGTCCAAGTCACCCCACCTCCGTGGTTCATGAGCACTCATGGCTACATCATCTCCTGACCCATTATCTGCCACCACTGCTTTGGAAGAAGATGCTTCCTTGTCCTTCTTCTTTTCTGGACAATGGCTGGCAAAATGTCCCATTTCGCCACACTGGAAACACTTGATCTTAGAAATATCCTTCTTCTTCTTCGGCTGCTTCTTCGATGCCAAGGCTGCATCTTCCTCCTCTTCCTTAGCATCTGTCGGTGTGGCCAGGGTTTGCTCTACATGATCTCTTAGACCATATGCCTCTAGGACAATTAGGATCCTAGCTTTCCATACCGAAAAGTTTGAGAGGTCTTCTAGCCTATCCTGATCACGCAGTCCATGAGGAGCCATCTGCTCAGAATGTGCCAGAGCTCCTCTTCTCTATGCTAGAGATCTTGGATCTGGGGTCCTTTTCGAACTGGGAACCGTCTGCTCCCTCTGACACTTGATTTCCCTCCTTGGAAATCTACCAAATCAACTATGATTCAGCTTCTTCTTTGATCCTTTGACCAAACTGCAAGTTTCCTTTGGCAAGAAACTCTCTGAGAAGCTGATCTCTTCCCAAACTTTGTCACTTGTGCTAAGGCTAAAAATCTGAAAACTTCAGAAGTTTAACCCCACCAGCTCTTCTGAATTTCTGCAACTTTTTTGCAGATTTTTCTGGATCTGACAGACTCAGATCTGAATCACACTGGTTGGCTTCAGACCCAACCAACGCTGTTTTTGAGTTGCCTTTGCGCAGTAATTGTGTGGGCTTGCTAGGACACAATGCTAGACAGCGTCACCCTTCCCTCTGCGTGATTCTGCTCCTGAAAACTGCACTGTCCCTTCAGATCTGTTTTTTAGCTGCCTTTCCAGTTGCTTTCTGCAGCTAGATCCTTCACATTCTTCAGTTGGTGACCCTTCTAGATCTGCAATTGCTCTGATACCATGTAGAAATTTCTGAATCTTAATTCTTATGCATAAATTATTTCTGTTAATTCGGTTAAGCTTCTCCTACTTATACAAGTTATTAACTGAATAAATTCAAGTTAACATCAAAGCAAAACACATAACAGATCTCTACCAATTCAGATCTAGAATAAGCACATGCACATATAGACAAAGTGACACAGTTATTTTTGGACAAACTGTCCCCGGAAAAACCTAATGTGGGAAAACCAGTCTCTGGTTGCTGGAGGGCTCTATTATTAAGAATATTTTTGAATACACAACTCTGGGTTCCAAATCTAGAAAACCCTACAGAGAAAACTCTAGATTTGCAGCACCTGGCTGATCTAAGACCAACAATACTGACTGATCCACACAGTCAAATGGGATTTACAGAACTCAGCCAGATCTAGGCCTAGAAACCCCAGATTTGCCCATGAAAGACACTGCGTCAGCCTTTGAAGGCCTCCAAATGTTCAGCGCTGTCACTGGAAGGGACTGCGTTACCCCAGACTGGGTGACGCAGTCACTACGCTGCCCCTAAGGGTCTTTGCGTAACCCTTGAAGGGTTTCTTGAAAATCACGCTGTCCTTGCTGCCGTTCGTTGCTGCCTTCCTCTGCGCTGTCTTTCCTGATCTCTTCTCTGCTTCTTGTGTATTCTAGACCCCGGGATCAGATCATCCCCTTGGTCTAAATTCCCCTCTCTGCAACTGAAACACTTGATAATTCTTAGCAACCCTACCCTAGAATCTCAGCTTAGCTTAAGTGCTCTGGCTCTGTGTCTCTTACAAATGACCCCAAGCCTTTCCTTTATACTTTTCTCATTGACAAATCAACGACCAAGATTAAATCTTTAATCAATGGCTAAGATTAAAAGAAAGCTTGATCCGTGTGACTTAAGACAATTTCATCACATGTTTAATTAAATTCACTTTAATTATTTTATTTTTCTAAGTTTTAATTTAGGAAATACATTAAAATAATTAATTAATTTAATATCTCCTAAACCAGATGAAATTTCCCAAATCCATTTCTGGGTCTTGTAGATCAGGTGAACTCTAGTCCTTCCTCAAAATTTGGGACCTAGAGCACAACTGATGCTACCCAAAATACACAAAATCTCAACAGTCAATTGAAGGACTATAAAAAGAATTACTATCGGGTTTTCCTCTCCAAGAGGGAGAGGTTTTGGCCCTGGCTTGAAAGCCTAAACATTGTGTCTCTTGTGCATTTGATAATTGACTTGATGAAGAACATAATAATCCAATGAAGATAAGATCTAAGTGAAAGAAGCATAACGAAATCACAAGTAAGTATCAAGAAGAGAAATTTGAATAAAAGCCCTAATTTCTGTATTACTGATCGTGTGAAATCTTTGCCAGGTTATTTCAGTGTTCACTAGTCTTTGCTGAGTCCTAAGTCGAGTTTGACTCTTTTGCCAAAATGAGTCTTGTCTCGAGTCCAAGTATGGTGATTTTGTTTTATAGTTGTTGGTAATTTGATCATCTAATTAGAACTTGAACCCAAATGATAATAATAAGTAGGTCATAATAATCAAGTAATTGTGAAGGATCATGCCCTTTAATTAACAAGCGCATAGCTATATTTAAAAGTTATAAAATCAATTTCAAGTCATAAACAAATTTTAATATATGAACCAATTCTTCTCTCTTCAATTGGCTTTGGACTGTAAACTGTACGATGTGATGTAATAACACGCACTTTCCTTGTATCGTAGAAGACACATACTGAAGTTCAACATTAATCTAATTCAATAGTTCAGTTCTTGTGATGTGCACAACCTCCAATATGGATTGAATGTGTGCATTAGGAATGCTGTGTAGTAGTTTTAACTTTTGACAGTTGAATAATGGTATATCAATTGCATTTTTTTCTAGTGTGTCATGCACTAACATTATCACATTATGTACTGTCAGTTTTTGAAATTGAACTGTTGTTTCTTTTCGTTCTCTGGTAATTTGTTGTCATTCCTGGCTGCAAGTTCTTATTGGCATTTAAAAGAAATTAAATTGTTCACAAAGCAGTTTTTGTGCTAGCTTTTAGTTTCCACTAGCCTTCATATGTCCATCATTATATTCTCAAAGTGATTGCTATCTTGGTAAAAGTATTACAGATAATTTCTGTTGGTATTTGGAAGTTTCTATATGCTTCTTGTAAGCACTGCAATTAAATCATGAATGTATGATCCAAAACTTAAAAAGCCACATTAGTAAGGCCCAGAGACTCCAGATCCATACCTGTCTCCCCTTTGCAACCTGAGGTGTTACCTATCTAATATATTATATCAACAAACTAATATACTTTTTTCCTCAAAAAGTAATTTCATGAATTATAACCATAATTACATTCCTCATATGCCTAAGAAACATGTCTTGGAAGACTTCATATGGGTCCCTAGATTCAAAAAAGCGAGCAATCCCACTGAACAAGTCAGACATAAATACAGTCCCAAAAACCATCACCTTACAGCCCTCATTATATCAACCTACAGGTCCAAACATATCTCAATAAGAGTCCGAAAAACATGTTGAAAAGTGTAACTAGGTTGGTTTTCATATTGACTATGTAAATATGGATTTATGTAAAGTAGAACACAAAGATAATAAAATGAATTTTGTACTTGCTTCATGGGTTTCATGAGCAAGAGTTTATTATAGGTTAGTAGACTTCTTCTTGATGTCTATCTAGGTTTTTGTCTTATGGTTATTAGAGTCATGTATGTGAAGTACATAGTCTGCAAGAGAATGCTCCAAGACCTTGTCAAAGAAGCTATGGAAGAATGGCTTGGAACAACACTTAAATCAACGCTGGAAAATGCACCATCAAGTCGGCCTAAAATATTGAATGTAAAGTCGGCCTCACAGAAAGAGATATGGTCGGCCTCAAATCAATGAACCTGTTCCTATATATATACCTATTCTGCGGATTATAAGAGCACACAGATTTCGGACACCTCTGAGTTTGGTGGATGTATGACAGCGTATATCACAGATACATTTGATGATACCTGAGAACAGAATTGTGGATGATATCTTCGTTTGAGTTTGATGGATGTATGACAGCGTATATTACAGATATATTTGATGATACCTGAGAACAGAAGTGCGGATGATATCTTCGTTTGAGTTTTGCGGATCTATGACAGCATGTATTACAGACTTCAGGATACATTTGATGATGCCTGAACAGAAGTGCGAATGATACCTTCATTTGAGTTTTGCGGATATAAGAACAGAGGTGCGGATTATATCTGTCCACGAGAGCTTCAGTGCGGAGGATCAGTTGACGGACAGCTCCATGAAGACAGATGTGGATCAGCAGCTGCGGTCAATCCTGGTTGATGCAACGTGTAAATCTAAGGTGAACGCAATGACAAGTGTGATGTTTCACAGTGGACTTCAGGAATAGAGAAACACGGATAAGGGTATAATATATGCCAGAATACTCATGTAATATACGCGGAAACTCTTGTGATATAACTTCGGATATGAACAGAGTCTATCTGAGATAGATACAGCGTAATGAAACTTAGTTAAATAAGAGTTGAGGACAATATTTTAAGTATGGTGTGAAGGATTCTGAAGCAGCGGATAAAGTTGATGATCATGTTATAAGGCTTAAGAGCAGCATGGGAAAAAGAAGGCTTATGATTTACCTTCCCATTCAAAGAGTCTACATCTCCAGCAATCAAGAAATATTCCAAGATAAATTTAGAGACCGAGTTCTCTAATATAGATGCAAATCAGTACAAGGTGATGAAGAAAGGAAAGATCGGCATTGGAAGAAGAAGAAGTGACAATTTCCTTGGAAGCATTCATAGGTCAAGGGTCCGAGTCTTGGTCATGGTACTTGTCATTTGAAGATCTATAAGAAGAATTTCTCATGGGTTTTCCTCTCCAAGAGGGAGAGGTTTTGCCCTGGCTCTAAGAGCCTAATTTTTGTGTCTCGTGTACTTTGATAATTGTCTTGATGAAAGATTAACTAAGCTAAAGAAGAGAAGACATAAGTAAGCTCACAAGTAATTATCAAGAAGAGAATTTGCATTAATCACCAGCCCTCCAAATTCTCAACAAAACAGTCTGTCAACAGTTCAGCAAGTAATAAACTAAATAACTTATAGTCATGTATGTATATTTATGGGTTACAACTCCATTGATTGTATAGATCAAACTGCTATTGCATCACCTAATTGTTAATGTATTCTGCATTATTACATTTAATATAATCAAATATTTATTATTTCCTCAAGTGTGCTTCTGAAGTATTAGAGCACGAGCCTTCAGCAATTGTTCTTTGTTACTATCATCATCGTTCTCTATTTTTTCATTTAATTACATCTTCATGATTTCTCAGTTCCTTTCCTACGTTGTGTTAAAGTTTTCTTCATTTTACCACTTGTTTCCGCCTTCCTCTTTGTCCTGCATTCGATGTTGTTACCATTGGTTCAATTCCTAATTTCTTTCTATTCTTGTGTCTCATTGCGTTATGTAATAATCCAGTTTGCTGAAATATAAGAGTCCGATGAAATTTCTATTTGCTCTCTAGCAATTTTATTTCCATCTTCAGCAATTTAAAATTTTGAATCATCACAGCAACTCTGACTGTTGTTATCGCTTTTCATTGTTGTGCCTTCAGTGCTTTCAGCTCATCAGGTCACTGAGATCCAAAGTGTCGTTGGAGCAGGCCTTAACTGTTGTCTCTTTGATATTTGAAAGTAGGATGTTTGAAAATGTCAATGGAATTTGGAAGAGGCATAGAATGTTGACTCTTTGCAAAACTATTCAAATGTATAATGTTGGAGAATAGTTAATTTTGTTTAAATTAAGGTAAGCTGTTGTAGGTCTACTGGTTCAAAGCTAGAAATGATAGGTCACTGAGATCCAAAGTGTCGTTGGAGCAGGCCTTAACTGTTGTCTCTTTGATATTTGAAAGTAGGATGTTTGAAAATGTCAATGGAATTTGGAAGAGGCATAGAATGTTGACTCTTTGCAAAACCATTCAAATGTATAATGTTGGAAAATAGTTAATTTTGTTTAAATTAAGGTAAGCTGTTGTAGGTCTACTGGTTCAAAGCTAGAAATGAAACTCCCTATAATCACTGTTATTTGTCGATTTTGATCTCTCACGTCAAAGAAGTTGGGTTGAAGTAACCTTTACTTCAAATTTTCAAAGTTGAGAGTTAGAGCACACACATAGGCTTCTATTTGAATTTGTACCATATCAAGATATTGACAAATTTTGTCAAACAGAAGGTTCTCAATTAGTTGAACTTGAAAATTGAATAAGAGTAGCACTGGCAAGTCAGAGTTGAATCCTTTCAAATGATGCACCACTTTTTGCATTGAGAAACTGATTCTATAGAAATCCAATTATCAAAAAGCTTATAAATCTTCACATACAAAATTACAGAAACACTAACAAGGAATTTTTGAACTGGGAATCAAGTCAATCTCATGTGCAATCTTCTTCTTTGCTGGTAAACCTCTTGGTTCTTCTTTACACACAATATCCCCATACTCTAATAGATCCTTCATCTCCTTGGGAGCTTCATTCTTCTTGGAAATTTTGGCTTTATTTTCATGCTCTATGCTTTTCCTTAGCATCATTGCATAAGATTCCTTTGTCTCCTTGATTGCATTCACAAATACCTTGATTGTAAACCAACAACACTTTACTCTAGGGTATTTTTTAGGGGTGAAATATAGCCAAAAGGTGAATTTTTAGGATAATATTTTAAGGTTGGCAAATATTTAATATTATTTAAATATCTCATATTTTGTCTTATTTCAAACCCCTATTATTATTTTTGGGTATAAATAGCCACACATATATCTCATATGAAGTCATTCACCTATTTTCAAGCAAAGGGGACAAATTTTTGCCATCCCTGTCTTGATGATAGTAACATCAGACATGTACTTCTGCATAGGTCTAGGCGTCTAATGTTTGGAAGTCTTCCAAAAGGACGCATAACCTTAGCAATTAGTTTAATTAATGGAATTATTAAAGTAATTGACTTTTATGAGAAAAAATGAGTTAATTTAATGAAATGCAAAGGTTATTTACATTAGTTTATTAGATAAATTTCAATCTTTGATTTGAAGTGATGTTGAGATCTAATCTCAATCATCAATCACTTTGGAGATTAGGGTTGTGAATTCGGTCAATAAGTTGAACTTATAAAAGGAACACATGGTTAAGGGAGAAGACATATCTTTGAGCACAAGCCATAGTGAGATAGTGAGACCCCAGTGATTGGGTGAAGAACATCCATCCAAGTGTGTAGAGTCCAAGGAAGAAGAGCAAGGGGCAGCAAGGGAGAAGAATCTAGATCAACCAAGCAAGATCAAAGGATAGGTTTTGAGGGTTTGATCAACTACAGAATTTCCAGGTTTTTGTTGTTTGTATTTTTCTTTAGAGGACCATTTTCCGAGGAAGGGAGACATATGTTGAAGATTAAATTAATGAAACAACAGATTTGAAGGGAAAAAAATTATGTGTGCATGTGTATGAGATTGGTTTTGTTATTTATGCTTCCACTGTTATATTATTATTTACATGTTAAAATCTCAACAATGCTTTTACTTAGTAGATCTACAATAATAAATTAATTTACAGTAAGGTATTTACTAGGCTAATAAATTGTCAGTGGTCAAGGTTAGAAATTAACATGGTATTAAAGCATCTTCTCTGAGGAAGCCAATTCCTAAAGTATTGCACAAAGGCATAGAAGCCAAAATTTTGAAGTAGTCTGAGATGATGTCGGGCCATACATAGCAGTCTCAACAGGTGGAGTGCAAGCAGGGAAAGTACCACGTGTGGCTGTACACTGTATGAAAGTAAGCGACGACTGTAGCAGTTTACATGGCCGTACGTAGTCAGTGAAAAAGGACATTTGTACGGAAGCTGCTAGAGAAAAGAGCCATGCACATGAGGGACACAGTGATACAAAGCCGCCGAGTACAATTGTCGTACTGTTAATTTTGGGTAACTAGGTCCAAACTCCATGTTGCATTGCTCATATGATGATGATTATATTTTTGTTGGATTCTTCTTTCAGAGAGGTGCAAGATTGATCTAAAGATCATCTTGTTTGGATGAGCAAAACATATATTTTGATTTTTTTTTCCACACATGTGCATGGTCGGCCAGATTTGTAATGTAGGCTCACAAGCCGTACAAATGTGTCAGACACCCTCATTGATGGATATAAATTGGAGAGAGATGATGTCCATTTAATCATCAACTCATCACACACATTCATCTTGTGATCTAATTGGTTCTTACAGCCTAGGAGAGGCTTCCCTCCTTCACACGTGTGAATTTGAACCTGAAGAAGTTGTTGCAATTTTCAGACTGTTTTTAGGGTTTATGGACAACATTGACCAGCGTTGACTTTGGGTCAACACTTGGACTTTAATTGCATTTTTTGGGCAGAAATTTTGATTTTTGAAGGCCATATTACTGGGCACAAAAATCGAGGCTGAACGTTGACTTTGACCGAAGCCCCTTTGACTGCAGCGTTGACCAGTTTGGGTTGACTTGCATTGAATTTTGGAGCTATCTTTGAGGTGTGTGTGTGACACTTGTGGAATGCTGATTTGGCTGTTGGAGAAGTTGGTTTGACCAACTCAAGGCTTTGCTGGCTAGGGCATCCTATTGACTGCTGTAACAAACATTTATCTATTCATTTGCTGGACAAGGAAGAATTACAAATTTTGATATATTATTTGGCTTGTCTTCGTTGATCTAATATTATGTTCTATCAACTTTTTCCTTTCATGTTTAAAGATTGAAGTAAAACTGCCTTAAGCATAGAACATACCATGGTAATCTAAATTTAACATGGAACTAGAGCTGAGGTGAAGACAAAGCCAAAGATAGTGTGAAAAGCAATCACCGAAGAAGAAATCCTATCAAGGACCAATGGCCTCCATATACAAGGGTTTCAAGTCTGATGATAAGTTCACTGACAAGTTTGATTATCATGCATGGAAGATGTCCTTGGATTTGGCTTTGGAAGACCAAGATGTCATGGACTATGTGCAGGGGAAGATCCATGAGCCTCCATCAAATGCACCGGTTGCCACAAAGACGAAGTATAGAAAAGGGGAAATCAAAGCAAAGATGATTATCAGGGATTCAATACATAAGCACTTGGTTGCTTACGTCTTTGAGCTGGGCACATCTAAGAGATGTATGATAAGCTAGTTAGCATGTTCAAGGGTAGTGATGCTAATCAAGTGCTTTTCTTCAAGAACAAGCTGAAGAATATCAAGAAGGGCAAAGATGAATCCATCCAATCATATTTTATGAGGCTCACAGAAATCAGGAATGACCTCCTTGCCATAGGAGAAGAAGTAGCTAATCGAGAGCTTGTCCTCATTGCTCTTGGAGGACTTCCCCGAGGCTGGTATGTATTTAATACTATGATTCTTAATAATAATGTGATTCTTGATTTTGATAAATTATTGACGAGATGCACTCAAGAGGAAACAAGAATGATGGAGAGAGACCATCCCTCTAATGGAAATGGAGGTGACCCTATTGCCTTTGCCGCTCATGCAAAGAAGAAGAACTATGGTGGCTTGAGAAATCAAAACAATGGAAGAGCGGGGC
Organism: Pinus albicaulis; assembly: GCA_034641835.2. NCBI lineage: Eukaryota > Viridiplantae > Streptophyta > Pinopsida > Pinales > Pinaceae > Pinus > Pinus albicaulis. The sequence continues at coordinate 908,287,305 of CM076578.1, read as the reverse complement.
CCAAAGGAAGGAAGGGAAGATGTTACACTTGTAACAAGACTGGTCACTATGCGAGAGAGTGCCCCGATAGAAGGGACTCTCCCAGGGATGATGAAAACAACAACTTTAGGGGGAATGGCAATCAAAGGAACAACAGGTTCTAAGGAAAGAGGAAGGCTCCCTGTGATCAAAGTGGAAATGGGCAACCTTTCAAGAGGTCAAGAAATTTCAGGAATGATGAATCTAATGTTGTTGATAACAAGAAAAGTGAATATATTCTTGTGTATGCCCTCTCTGCTGCATCTCCTCTCGACACCTTGGATGTCTGGTTGATTGATAATGGTGCTTCAAGGCACCTCGCTGGTTATAAAGAAGCCCTCTCTAATTTGATTGAGAAGGATACTAATTTAGAAATTATCCTTGGAGATAATGCCACCTATCCCGTGAAAGGGACAGGGACTGTGACCCTTCATCTATCTCAAGGTCAAGTCCTCCACTTGCAAGATGTGTTGTACGTACTTGATTTGAACAGGAACCTTGTGTCTATTTCGGCAATGGAAGACAAAGGATTCAAGGTGGCATTCATTGATGGAAAGGTACGCATATGGAAGAAGAACTTCAAAGAAGCTCTTAATATTTGTTTTAGAGTTGATACACTGTACCAGGTTGGATGAAGTCCGTTGGGGGCTATGTCATTTGATACATCATACAACTCTTCAAACTGAGCTATGGCACCGGAGGTTTGCACACCTTCATTACAAAGCCCTTCCAGAAGCAAGGAAGGTGGTGACTGGGATGCCTGAGTATAAATATGATCATGAAGGTATATGTCAGGGCTGTGCCGAAGGAAAGCATACGAGGGGACCATTCCCCTCAAGTGTCACAAAGACATCTGATATCTTACAATTGATACATTCTGATTTATCTGGTATGCTGCCCGTAGCATCCTTGGGAGGATGTTCCTATTACATGACTTTTATAGATGACTTCTCTTACAAGACTTGGATATATTTCTTGAAGAAGAAGGACAAAGCATTCAAATGGTTTTATACCTTCAAGGCCTTGTTGGAAAATCAAACCGGGAAGAAAATCAAAATTTTGAGGACCGATAATGGGACCGAGTATGAGTCAAATGAGTTCAATGACTTTTGCAGGGAAGATGGCATTAAGAGGGAGACCACAACTGTGTATACTCCTGAGCAAAATGGTGTTGCTGAGGGAAAGAACATGACCATTGTGGAAGCTTCTTGTGCCATGCTATATGACTAAGGTCTTCCGAAGTTTCTATGGGGATACGCTGCGAACACTGCTTTGTACGTTTTGTTATCGATTGCCGCTTACACCTACCTACAGTTAGCGGGAAAAGCCTTTAACCCCACAAGGTGTGGTTGGTGGCAAGGAACTCAGAGAAGGGGCTGTCACACTAATCCCGACTCTCTCCGTTTAAGCTATCTCCTAGGTTAGCTATGGGGATGGTCCCTAAAGAAAAACTATGTTAAAGATGTGAGGTTTCTAGGAGAATTGATTAGAAGGAAGTACTTATCAAAGATGACTCGATTCCAAGATGTAAACAAGCATATAAGTATATGAACAATATTCAATGATTTGTTCAGAATATAGACCAATGCTTTAAAGTAACTGACAAATGCTTGCTCAAAAATGAAGTTCAAGATACAATGATAATAATCCTGCAGAGGAAGTGTTAGACCAAGATAAACATATAAGCATCACTTGCAATAAATGAAAAAGTACTGTAAGAGAGTGCTCAAGTAACAAATGATAATGACATTAAATATTCATGAGCTAAATAACCACCAAAGTATCAAGTACATGAGTTAGCAAAATTGTGAGAAAAGTTGTGACGTGAAGGTGCTCTTGGTTTATTTTATTAATAGAATTTTAAAACAATTTTCAATTTAACTCCTGTCACCAGACCTCACCCTTGCCCAAAGATATGGATCTCACAGTGAGGAGGTAATAAAGGAGTAGAGGGTCTCGAAAATGTCTATTCAACCAACTTATGTTGGAGGTAAAATTTTAGTGATTTGTTTGAGGCATGTAAGTGAATTAATCAACAATGAAAATTAACTTTCAAACTTGAGATGTATTTGTATGTCATGAAGTAGAATGCTACTTTATGGAGAAAATTTGCCCAAATACTTATTGCATGTAATATGTAATTAAAGATGAAGCATAAGTGGTTTTGGAACAAAATTCATGACACATTTAAAAGGGCATGCATGCAAAAGTTTGGACCTGCTATGAAAGTAAAAAGACTAGAAATCTGTAGCAAATTAGTTTTAGGTGCATGCAAAATGAGTGTAATGCATGATTGTGTTAATTCCCCAATTAAATGATGCGCATGCAAGTGAAAAGATCAAAGATCAAGCCACAAAGTCTCTCCAAAAAGGTGGAGAGATAGGGATACAAATGGGTAAAACCCACGCTCCCAAAACCAAGAATTTTATTAGTTATTACAAGGAGAAAACTATGAAATTTTCTCTAAAATCCAAGGAAAGTCTTCACAATGTTGGCTTGAGCCATAGATCTTTCATTGCTGAAAATTTCTGCAATTTGAGGCCCACAATAGCCCAACAAAAAGTAGATTTTTCGAGAAAGAAGAAGCAAGGCAAAGCCTCTTTGAGTTACACGGCCAAGGGAAAGAAATAATCTAAAAGTTGAAGCCCCAATGTCCTGCATGCAAACTTGTAAGTAATTTTCTGAAAATGAAACTTGCAAGTAGCTGCAAGACAACAAGTTAGAGAAACTTTACGACGACAAATGTTAGCTCAAGAAATCACAAAGTAATATTACAAAGATAATCTACAAGAGGTTAGGCCAAAGAGTATGAGCAAGCTCTCCTCTTTGACTAGCCATAGCTTGGCTCTTTGAAATAGCCAGATATTAAAGAAATGAAGAGCAATACTTGAAAATTAAATTATTTTAAGTTTGATTTTTTGATGCAAGAAATAAGAGCTTTGAGAAACTTAAAAGAACCTTTGCAAGACAAAATAAAATATAGATTAGAATTTGGAAATCAACACATGCGGGTTATCCTTGAATATTTTCAAGAGTGGGTTGGTTCCTCCGAGAACTTCTCCTCACGCTTGAAAAGCTTGACTAAAGACAGATCCTTCTACATAATCTCACCACAAATTATTAAATCCACATGAAATTAAATAAAAGCAATGGAAAGAACTCCTATAGATATATTTGACATCAAATAGAAGATTTCTTATCCTAAAGCGATCAAGTAATTTTTATGCTAATATGAGATCGCTGCATACTAACATAACTTGAAACAAGCATGAGGAAATAAATAGAAGCATAACATGTAGTCAATAATTTACCATATATGCAAGGAGAAGAACACCATCACAAGTTACACCAAAGACTTTTGTATTATATTGCAAGTACGTGTACAATCCGACAGTGCGTCCTCAAGGCCAATAGCTCGTATTACATGATACAATATGAGAGCCCATGGCTCCATTATATAGAAAGTTGGGAGCAAATCTCAATGAAGAACCAAATGCCAAGTGGTGAGAGGGAGGAGATCACAAGGCAAATTCGAATTTGATATGTGGAGCTCCATTGTCAAGTGTAAAAATCAGATTTTGGCAAGTGGACATCATTTTTTTCTTCCTTTATGTGCTAAATTCGAATTTTATGATGGAATGACAAGTGTATATGGGTGGTAACCCATGTGGGGACAATTTTCCACAAAATCTCCACCAAATATTCTTCTAAATACTCCCAAATATGCACTAACTTCACAAATTCGAATTTTCAAGTAAGCAGTGCTCATTTAATGCTAGAAATTCAATTTTATTTGAGCACATGTCTTTTTCTTGATTTTAGGAGTCCACATCACTTTGGGACTTCACTTTAACTCCTCCATAATTTTCCACCTCATTTCCACGTCATTTAGCATGTGTGGATATTTATTTTTCTCCATTTATTTAATTTCTGGCTTAATTAATTTCCAGATTTCCCACTAAACTTAGGAAAAGTTGGTTTTGAGGGTTCGAAACACATTTTTAACTCCTCAAAGTGTGTCATAGTAGAAAGTTGAGGGTGAGAGGTGTAATTTTGATTACTCATACCCCATACAACTTCTCTAGGAAACACTTATTACAATTCAATTACAATTTTTATTGCAATTTTCGATTTGCGGGAAATCTAAAAAATTAAAAAATCACTACTTAGACCTAACCAAATTCCACGAAATTTTTTGTGTGATCTAGTATGGTAATATACATTGACTCTAGACACTAGGACTCACCCAAGGCCTCACTATTAAGCTAAACTCCGGCTTTGAGTTAAAATTGAAGGAAAAAACTCAATTAATTATTAAGCACTGGTAGGGAGATGATAATTAACCGAGTAAAAATAACCTCCCAGAGTAATACTCACTTGTTGGCATGGTCCCAAGCTACCGAGGCCTGTTACAGACTCAATACTGACTCAAATTCATCATTACTAGCATCACTTATTACAATTCCCAGTAGGGTGTGTAATTTGTGCATCAGAGAAAATGATAAGAAGTAGAAGTAGAGTTTTAGAACTCCGTTGAACTGATGATATCTGATGGTACAAGTGTCCTTTGGTTCATCCTTGGGCATGGAGTCTACATATAATCATCAGGTGCCACTCTAGTGGTCAACATTTGGCTCTATATGGGGATGCATGCTAGATATGAAGTGATAGTGTGCAAGAACCTAGAATCTGCATCCACCGACCAAAGTTATATATTAGGAGTATCCATTCAAAGTATCATCAAACAAAATCAAGTACAAAAATGGAAATTTTATTCTAAGAGCATAATTTATTCATGAAATAAATCTACTTAAAACAAAATTTACAAGGGATAAGGTTAGAAATATGATACAAAAAAAATGCCCCATGACATTAGATGTTGTCAATGAAGTTCATGCTGTGAACCTGCCTACTTTCAGGTAGATCCATGGGTTGCTTTTCTGTTGTGCCCTGTCCAATTTTTGAATATCTGATGAATATGTTGTACACGATCATCAGATTTACCAAATCCTTTCCCCTTTTTTCTTTTTTTCTTAATAGATTGTGATGTTGATGCAATCAAATTAGACCTTTCTGCCCGATATTGAAGATGCTCAGATGGAAAATTCGAAGTATCCAAGACTTCTTTGACCGACCTCTCTCCATTTTGCATCTGCTCTGACTTGGGTGATGGATCAGTCTCATAAGTATAAACTTGATTCCCCTTAGTTTCCTTTCTATCCAGGACACCTTGAATTTTCCATTTTTCAATGGAATAAATGCCCTCCTCATAATGAGATGAAGCTTGCTCTAGAGGATGGGGAGGCTTATGATTTGTTTCTTTGTTCCTTTCCCATTCATCATTTTCCCTAAGCTGAAATTTTTGTATATGTAATCTTTCCATTTCCTCCAACCTATTTTGAAAAGTGATCTGATTAGCCTTCATAACATTTATTTCCTTAGCATGATTTGTTTCCATGGTGTTGATTAATTGCACTTGTTTTTCTTCCATGGTGAGCAACTTATTTTGAATAGAGGTCATCTGATTAGAATGATTGACCTCCATGGCGTTTATTGCGTGTGCATGATTTACTATTAATCTTGTTTGATTGAGTTCCATGTTTTTAATGAGTTGATCTTGGTTGAGTTGCATACCCTTAATCATTTGAGTCAATTCCCTGATGAGATCCCTATCATTCTCATTTGCTTGAGTTTTCACTTTGATCTTTCTTTCATCTCAATATTTTTCTTCAAAGGCATCAATGATCGATTCTAGAGAATCAAAATTGTTAGAAGGTAAATCTATGAACCAATCCATAGCATCGCCACCTAATGAAAATATTAAAAGTTTCATTTTAATATCCTCATGGTTAATATCATGACACCATTTGCTCACACAAAGATGGAAATTTCTAAGGTGAGTTTCAGTGGTAATGGCATTGTTACCTAGAAAACTAGGCAACTCATCAACAGCCTTAATGGCTTCATTCGGAATAAAATTCGGATAGCCTGGAATGTTAGTAAAATCACAAGGGGCAAACAGATCATTCATGATATCATGCTCACTTGACCTTGAAAGAGTAAATGGATATCAAAGAAAGACTCCTGTCAAAGATTAGCAAGAAGTCTAAAAGAAGAAGGCTTCAAGCAAAAATCCTTGCTAAAAATGAAATAAGTGGAGTCGCTACTTGAACAGGAATCTAACTCTAAAATCCAACATGCAAAATCCAAAAGTTAGTTGATTTCCCAGGTACAAGAAGACTTGTCCCTGACAACGGCGCCAAAAATGTTATCGCTTGCCACCTACACCTAGCTACAGTTAGCGGGAAAAGCCTTTAAGCCCACAAGATGTGGTTGGTGGCAAGGAACTCAGAGAAGGGGCTGCCACACTAATCCCTACTCTCTCCGTTTAAGCTATCTCCTAGGTTAGCTATGGAGGGTGGTCCCTAAAGAAAAACTATGTTAAAGATGTGAGGTTTCTAGGAGAATTGATTAGAAGGAATTACTTATCAAAGATGACTCAATTCCAAGATGTAAACAAGCATATAAGTATATGAGCAATATTCAATGATTTGTTCAGAATATAGACCAGTGCTTTAAAGTAAATGACAAATGCTTGCTCAAAAATGAAATTCAAGATACAATGATAATAATCCCGCAAAGGAAGTGTTAGATGAAGATAAACATATAAGCATCACTTGCAATAAATGAAAAAATACTTGTAAGAGAGTGCTCAAGAAGCAAAGGATAATGACACTAAATATTCATGAGCTAAATAACCACCAAAGTAACAAATACATGAGATAGCAAAATTGCGAGTAAAATTGTGATGTGAAGGTGCTCTTGGTTTATTTTATTAATAGGATTCTAAGACAATTTTCAATTTAACTCCTGTCACCAGACCTCACCCTCGCCCAAAGATATGGATCTCACAGTGAGGAGTTAATAGAGGAGTAGAGGGTCCCTAAAATGTCTATTCAACTAACTTATGTTGGAGGTAAAATTTTAGTGATTTGTTTGGGGCATGTAAGTAAATTAATCAACAATGAAAATTAACTTTCAAACTTGAAATGTATTTGCATGTCATGAGGTAGAATGCTACTTTATGGAGAAAATTTGCCCAAATACTTATTGCATGTAATATGTAATTAAAGATGAAGAATAAGTGGTTTTGGAACAAAATTCATGACACATTTAAAAGGGCATACATGCAAAATGAGTGTAATGCATGATTATGTTAATTCCCCAATTAAATGATGTGCATGCAAGTGAAAAAGATCAAAGATCAAGCCACAAAGTCTCTCCAAAAAGGTGGAGAGATAGAGATACCAATGGGTAAAACCGACGCTCCCAAAACCAAGAATTTTATTAGTTATTACAAGGAGAAAACTATCAAGTTTTCTCTAAAATCCAAGGAAAGTCTTCACAATGTTGGCTTGAGCCATAGATCTTTCATTTCTGAAAATTTCTGCAATTTGAGGCCCACAAAAGCCCAACAAAATGCAGATTTTTCAAGGAAGAAGAAGCAAGGAAAAGCCTCTTTGAGTTACACGGCCAAGGGAAGAAAATAATCTAAAAGTTGAAGCTCCAAGGTCATGCATGCAAACTTGTAAGTAATTTTCTGAAAATGAAATCTGCAAGTAGCTGCAAGACAACAAGTTAGAGAAACTTTACAACGACAAATGTTAGCTCAAGAAATCACAAAGTAATATTACAAAAATAATCTACAAGAGGCTAGGCCAAAGAGTATGAGCAAACTCTCCTCTTTGACTAGCCATAGCTTGGCTCTTTGAAATAGCCAGATATTAAAGAAATGAAGAGCAATACTTGAAAAGTAAATAATTTTAAGTTTGATTTTTTGATGCAAGAAATAAGAGCTTTGAGAAACTTAAAAGAACCTCTGCAAGACAAAATAAAATATAGATTAGAATTTGGAAATCAACACATGCGGGTTCTCCTTGAATATTTTCAAGAGTGGGTTGGTTCCTCTGAGAACTTCCCCTCACGCTTGAAAAACTTGACCAAAGACGGATCCTTCTACACAATCTCACCACAACATATGAAATCCACATGAAATTAAATAAAAGCAATGGAAAGAACTCTATAGATATATGGACATCAAATAGAAGATTTCTTATCCCAAAGCGATCAAGTAAATTTTATGCTAATATGAGATAGCTGCATACTAACATAAATTGAAACAAGCATGAAAGAAATAATAGCACGAGGAAATAAATAGAAGCATAACATCAAGTCAAGAATTTACCATATATGCAAGGAGAAGAACACCATCACAAGTTACCCAAAAGACTTTTGTATTATATTGCAAGTACGTGTACAATCTAACATCGCGTCCTCAAGCCCAATAGCTCGTATTACATGATACAATATGAGAGTCCATGGCTCCATTATATAGAAATTTGGGAGCAAATCCCAATGAAGAACCAAATGCGAAGTGGTGAGTGGGAGGAGATCACAAGGCAAATTCGAATTTGATATGTGGAGCTCCATTGCCAAGTGTAAAATTCGGATTTTGGCAAGTGGCCATCATTTTCTCCTTCCCTTATGTGCTAAATTCGAATTTTATGATGGAATGACAAGTGTATATGGGTGGTAACCCATGTGAGGACAATTTTCCACAAAAATCTCCACTAAATATTCTCCCAAATCCTCCCAAATATGCACTAACTTCACAAATTCGAATTTCCAAGTAAGCAACTCTCATTTAATGCTAGAAATTCAATTTTATTTGAGCACACGTCTTTTTCTTGATTTTAGGAGTCCACATCACTTTGAGACTTCATTTTAACTTCTCCATAATTTTCCACTTCATTTAGCGAGTGTGGATATTTATTTTTTTCCATTTGTTTAATTTTTGGCTTAAATAATTGCTAGATTTCCCACTAAACTTAGGAAAAGTTGGTTTTGAGGGTTCAAAACACATTTTTAACTCCTCAAAGTGTGTCATAGTAGAAAGTTGAGGGTGAGAGGTGTAATTTTGATTACTCATACTCCATACAACATTGCTAGGCAACACTTATTACAATTCAATTACAATTTTTATTGCAATTTTCGACTTGCGGGAAATCTAAAAAATTAAAAAATCACTACCTAGACCTAAGCAAATTCCACGAAATTTTTTGTGTGATCTAGTATGGTAATATACATTGACTCTAGACACTAGGACTCACCGAAGGCCTCACCATCAAGCTGTACTTCGGCTTTGGGGTAAAATTGAAGGAAAAAACTCAATTAATTATTATGTCTTGGTAGGGAGATGATAATTAACCGAGTAAAAAAAACTTCCTAGAGTAATACTCACTTGTTGGCAAGGTCTCAAGCTACCTAGGCCTGTTACAGACTCAATATTGTCTCAAATTCATCATTACTAGCATAACTTATTACAATTCCCCATAGGGCGTGGAATCTGTCCATCAGTTAAAATGATAAGAAGTAGAAGTAGAGTTTAAAAACTCTGTTGAACTGATGATATCTGATGGTACAAGTGTCCTTTGGTTCATCCTTGGGCATGGAGTCTACATATAATCATCAGGTGCCACTCCAGTGGTCAACACGTTCAAAATAGATGCCCGCATTCCGCTTTGGACTCCAAAACTCCCGAAGAAGTCTTCTATGGTAAGAAGCCTGATGTTTCCCACTTTAGAGTTTTTGGAAGTCATGTTTATTTTCATGTGCCAAAAGAAAATAGAAGCAAGCTGGATGCTTCTGGAAAGAACGGAATGTCTGTGGGCTACAATGAAACTTCGAAGGCATATAAAATCTATGTGCCTAGTCAGAGAAGTGGAGATATGCCACAATGTCACCTTCGATGAAAATGCTGCCCTCAAGAAAGTAAGAAATCTTTTGAGTTCAAAGGAAGACAAAGAAGAAGAAGAAGCACAGAAGCAGGAAGAGCCGAAGGATGAACCGATGCTTGATGTTGAAGGACCAATGGATCCTATTGATCCACCTCTTTCAAATAAGAGGGGACCCTCATGGCTCAGGGACACTCTCGAAGATGCCGAGAAACATATTGCCCCAAGGGGGGACATTCCGTGAAAGCAAGAAGCCGAATAGGTACCAAGGGTGTACCTGGCAGCCATGAGTACAATTGTACAATCTGAGCTTGGATCATTTGAAGAAGCCGTAAAGCATCAAGTTTGGAAGGATGCTATGCACGAAGAATATGAGTCCATTATGAAAAATGATGTCTGGGAAGTGTTCCCAAGACCGGAGGACAAATCTGTTGTCACCTCAAAATGGCTCTTCAAGATCAAGCATGGAGCCGATTGAAGTGCTGAAAAGTAAAAGGCAAGATTTGTTGCCCGAGGCTTCTCTAAAAAAGAAGTCATAGATTATGATGATATATTTGCACCTGTCACCTACTATACCACCATCCGATCAATCATTGCCCTTGCTGCAACGCAAGGATGGAGTCTCCATCAGATGAATGTGAAGACTACCTGTCTGCATGGTTCAATAAAGGAAGAGGTTTATGTGGAGCAACCTTTGGGGTTCGAAGTCCAAGATAGAGACACCTATGTATGCAAGTTGAAGAAAGCCCTTTATGGGTTGAAGCAAGCCCCCAGGGCTTGGTATGAGAAGATAGATAGCTACTTGATGAAACTGGGCTTCACTTGAAGTAATGATGATCCAAACCTTTATTTTAAGGTTGATAAAGAAAGGCCTCTCATTCTGGACGATCTCTTCCTAACAGGTGTTGACCCTCTCATTCATCAATGTAAGAGGGAGCTAGCTTCCGAGTGTGAGATGAAAGACCTAGGACTGATGCACTATTTCCTAGGCTTGGAGTTCTGGCAAAAGTTAGGCGAGATTTTCCTTTCTCAAGGAAAATATGGTGTGAAGCTACTGGAGAGATTTGGTATGGTGGATTGTAAGCTTGCGTTGACACCATTGGAACTCAACTTTAAGAAGTTGTGTGGAAGTGATGCTGGGTCTGAGCTGGGAAATCCCACCGAGTATCGACAACTAGTAGGGGCCCTGATGTTCTTAGTGAACTCCCGTCTGGACGTATGTTTTGCAGTGAACACTTTGAGTCAACATATGGTTGACCCTCATCACATTCACTGGATTGGTGCCAGGAATCTATTGAGATATCTTCGGGGCACAATCAACCATGGGCTGAGATACACTACCAGGAGTTTGAGACTCCATGGATATACTGATGCCGATTGGGGCTGGCAGTGTGGTGGATTGCAAGAGCACATCTAGATGTTGCTTCCCCTTGGGTTCTGCTTCGATATCTTGGATGAGCAGGAAGCAGAAATCAATGGATTTAAGCACTGCTGAGGCAGAATACATTGTAGCGAGTATGGCCTGTTGTGAAGCTGTTTGGTTGAGAGAGCTCTTCAGTGAGCTGTTTGGACATGTGCTAGCTACCACTATTATCCTTTGTGATAACCAGAGTGGGATTCGTCTATCTGAGAATCCTGTGTTCCACGATCGATCCAAGCATATTGATATTATGTACCACTTTATCTGGGATATGGTACAATGAGGTGCTATAAGGCTCGATCACGTAGGAACTGATGAGCAGGTCATAGATATTCTCACGAAGCCGCTGGGGAAGGTCAAACCTTCCGTGAGAAGCTTGGAATCGTGGAAATACCCTATAGTGAGGGTCCTGCTTGAGTTGGACAATGAGCTCTAGGAGCTTCAGGGGGCTTGGGGATAACTTCTTGGAGCTATAAGCACCCACGGGGCTAGGCTTGCGGAACCTTGTTGTGCTTCTGCCCCAACGTTATGATGTTGAGTTGGGTCACCTTCTCTTTTATCTATGCCTCGCATGCATCATACCCATGGAGTTTCAGACTCATGGGAAGTACCTTTCATTTTTTAAAGAATTAATGATTAGTTAGAATTAGTTTCAATAGAATTAGTTAGTAATCAGTTAAACAATTTCTGCTGTAACTGTCCATCTGCGTATATATATTTCTCCGTAATAAAACTAGTTGTTTGCTCTTAGTAATTTGTTTTGCTGTATTCTTAATTTTGTCATGGGATTAGAGCAATGGGTTCTTCTTGGGCGAACTGTTGAGTTGTGAGGGTTAGAGTCGGTGCCCTAGTTCCTGTTTGTTGTTGCAGGGTTAGAGTTGGTGCCCCAGTTCCTGTTTGCTGTTGTTGGCAACAATTGTTTGCCTTAGTTGAGCCGCTTTGACCATTCCACCGCCTGTAGCCAAAGGAGTTTAAGGAGATCTTGCCGCAGGAGTTCTTCAGCTCAATGCTTTCTTCAAAGAATTCATCCACCATTAAAGCTGTTGGAGACCACCAAATTCCGAGCAACGGAAGCAATATTTGTAGAAAATATTTTGCGTTGAAACCAGTTCTCGCCATTTCGTTTCTACTATTTCGCGCAACTATTTCATTTCTACAAAGATCAACACCGAAAGCTTTTGATCTGGTCCATTTCGTCGATCAGAGAAGGGGACTAAGAGTATTGCCTGCTGCGTTCAAAGGGGAAGAGCTATGCATTCAAGAGAAAGAGTTCTGTGTGCAGTTTTGTTCCGCCCTCTGTTCCAGCCGAAGGAGCCTCGAGCGAGAAGTAAGAAACGCTTTGCGTGTGTTTCATGAATGCGCTGTTTTTTTTTAAGTAGGATATATAAACCCATCCATATATATGCAATTCTCTATATTTGAATTTCTTGCTTAGCTGACAGAGCTCCTTCAATCTGTATACTGTTCGAAAGTCCTTTTATCCTATTTATTTTGAAGTGTTTAAAAGGAGTTGTTTTCAGATTTTTTGATTGCTTTCAACATGGCTTCGACAAGTCAATTTGCAATCCCTACGCCATTATTTAGTGGAAAGAATTATGATTTTTGGAGTCTTAAAATGCAAGCATGTTTACAAGGTTTAAGTTGTTGGGAAACTGTAGAATTGGAGTTCACAGAACCTGACGCAAATATAATTGCTGCAATGAGTGCTGCTCAAAGAAAACAATTTGATGAACTTAAACAGAAAGAAGGTAGAGTGAAGTCCTGCATTTTAAATTTTTTAGATGACTCTATTTTTCTTAAAATCACTGCTGCTAAGACTGCTAAATCAATATGGGATATACTTAAGTTTTCTTATCAAGGTAATGATAAAGTAAAGATGGTAAAATTACAAACTCTTAGAACACAATTTGAAACCCTAAAAATCACTGAATCAGAACAATTGATCAGTTCATTACTTAAGTTATGGGTGTTGTTAATCAGCGTCGGATGAATGGTGAAGAACTAGAAGATCAAAGAATTGTTGAAAAGGTTCTTAGATGTTTGCCTAAAATACTTGACATGATAGTTACTGTTTTTGAGTCAAGAGAATTAACAAAATTGTCTGTGGAAGAATTAACTCATTCTTTGTTGGCTCATGAAGCAAGAATTAATTTATATGTCAGTACTTTAGAGCATGCTTTCAAACCTAAAGCTTCTATGGATAGAGGTAGAGGCAGAGGTTTTCATGGCAGGAGAGGAAAAGGAAGAGGACAGTCTCAGTCTGATGATAGATCATAGCGTTGGAAAATGTAACTAGGTCGGTCTTCATATTGATTATGGATTTATGGAAAGTAGAAGACAAAGATAATAAAATGTATTTTGGACGTGCAAGAGTTTATTATAAGATCTAGTGCTTCAAGACCTTGTCAAAGTATCCGTGAAAGAATAGCATATGATAGACCTAATTTACGTTAAAAGATAAGCATTATATGATGATGAAAGACGACCTTATTTGTAGCTACATGTCGGCCTAAAATCTCAGTCAAGAAGTAGGCCTAAAGTTTGGACAAGAGCATGATATATACACCACGTCTGTGGTTCATTTGGTAAGAAAGATTGCGTATATAAATACAGTAGACAGACGAGTCTAATAAGAATGTGAATATCTCTGAGTAAGAAATGCGGATATCACTAAAAGGAAATGCGGACATACAATGCAGATAACACACAATCAAATGCGGATTAAAGACTTACATCACCACAACAGATTGTAGATACCATAGAGATTGCATTAGACAAAATGAGTACACCACAGCAGAATTTGCAGATTAGTCTGAGTTAGACAACATTGAAGAAGGAGCAAAAATTATCAACATGGTATCGGAGCGAAGGTCGTGATAAAAAGGCAGTTTCAAGAAAGATTAGTAAAAGGTCCATATCTTACGAAGGTCATCTCTGATCTTAGAATAGAGTGAACTAGTTCCGTCTTAAAAACACCTTGAAGAAGCCTAGGATCTTCGCATTCTATCTCTGAACAGTAGCTCGGACATCATAGAAACTCGGACTAATTACTGTGAACCTCACAATAATCACAGAAGCAATTCGGATCACCTCTGAAATTCGAATGACAATTGCAGAGGCTCGATGTTACCGCTGTGACCAAAGTAACCACAGTTTTGATGTTACATTTCGGTGCTATCGCATGTATGGTTTGATGCTCTTTCAATGGGAATATTTCAGTGCTACTGCAGAAAAAGTCGGGAAAAAATCGCGACTTTTTCAAAAAATCCCGATTTTTTCAAGACGCCGATAAAATCGGTCGACTTTTTCCCGATTTTTTAAAATTTGAAAAAGTCCCGAAAAAATCGTTATATTCCCGATTTTTTCCCGATTCGATCGAAAAAGTCGTGAAAGTGATTATAAGAGGCGGAAATTTTGATTTTTATGTGTTATTTTGATTTGTTTGTCCGCCCGCCCGCGTCGCGTTTAACAGTGGAGCAGTTGCTATGGAGACTCGACAGTGCAGCAGAGGGTTTAACTGTTAACATTTTATTCACGGATTGCAAGTTGCAACTTTGCATTGGGAGGGAGCTGAAGATTCATCATTCAAGTTTCAACAATGCAGCTCGAGCTTGCAGATTGGGAGGTGCCGCCAGGGTTTGCTGCTGCCGCCAGGTAAGTTAAAAACATTTGCCATCTTCATAATCGATTTCTGTTGGAGTGTGCAGGCCACTATTGTTGGTCTCCTTTCACCATCATGCAATGAGTCATCTACATTCAAAGACTGTAGAGTCGCAGACCCTAATGAACCAGTTACCGAACATACTAGGCGCACTATAAAGTTTAAACAAATAACATACTAGCAAATAAGCATTCATCGATATTTAATAAAGTAGAGATCACGTTGAATATGTAAAGCAACTGTTCAAAAGAAATCATGATGAATAAAATTTAAAATATATCAAGGACTGACCTATGTCTATAGAAAAATAAGTTTGTAACAAAAATATTGCATAATTATTAATAATTGCTTCAGAATAAAATGACTATCAGTCATATGCAAGCCATATCAGTCCTCGAGCAAGCCATATCAGTCATAGTGGATGATCGAATCTTAGATTTTGCTTCTACTCTGACTTCAACCCTCACTGGGTTCCTAAGCCCAGCTCTTGAAAGCTCTTCAACTGCCTCAGTTTGGGACTTGGGTAGCAGAAAAAAAGTCCTGTCCGCTATTGCTTTGGTAAATGGCCTATAATGGATGACAACTGTTTCTGAAAACCCATATCCAATAGCCTATCTGCCTCATCTAAAATAGGAACCTGTTTCCTTCAACCTGCCTATCTGTTTCCTTCAACCTGCAACCTGAACCAACATAATAAATATTAAAATTTAAAATTAATTTAATTAAATTCATCTTGTAAGTTTGTAACCCAGTCAGGACTTAGAAGTTCTAAAATTCTAAGTTGAATCCTAGATTGAATTAAATTTTAAAATTTCAATAGTTCAACTTTCAAGAATCAAAATTCAAATAAAAAAAATTCTAACCCTTGTTTACTATTTAGTGATTTTAATTTTTAATTTATGTGATGGGCAATTTTTAATTTTTTTTTTAATTTTTGTTTTGTGCCCAGGTTCAAACATCAAAAAGTTTCAAACAAAATGCCAAGGAATTTGGATCCTTTCTGGCAGTATGGTGAACCTGATTTTATACCCGAAACTGGAGGACTCAATAGAATGTATTTGTCTTGCAAGTTGTGTGGAAAGCATATGTCAGGGGGTATCGCCAGATTAAAATGCCATATAGGGCAAATTCCAGGGCAAAATGTAGAACTTTGCCCAAATCCGGGTCCAGAAATGATCCGACAGGCCATTAAAGCCTTGATGGAAAAAGAAGATAGCAAAGACACCAGGGCAGTAATAAAAAGGCAACTTGTAGGGAGCTCAACACAGGGGGTAAGTGAGAGTGCTTCTTCTGCTTCAGCGTTACCTTCCAGTTCCAACCCCTCAGCTTTTTCATCCTTTTTTGTCCCTAGAACGACACCTGGTGCACAACCTGGCGTCAAATCAGCAATTAAAAAAAAGGAAAAGGCAGAAGCTGACAGGTTGGTGAGTAGATGTCTTCTATGGAGTGATGTTCCTTTCAACATTGCCAAGACAAACCCATTCTACCAACCTATGTTTGATGCTGTCGCTGTCATTGGCCCGGGGTACAAAGCCCCTACCTTTGCACAGTTGAGAGGGCCTCTTCTTCAAGAGGAAAAGAATGATTGTACTGCTAGACTGGAGGAGTTTAGGGCATCTTGGGAACACACTGGATGCACAGTCATGTCAGATGGTTGGACTGACCAGAAGGGTAGGACCCTTCTTAACTTCTTGGTTAGTTGTCCCAAGGGGACAATGTTTATGAAATCTGTTGACACATCTGCACACATTAAAGATGCACGTTTATTATGTGAGTTGTTGGACATCTTCATTCAGGAAATAGGCCCACAGAATGTTGTCCAAGTCATAACGGACAACGCTGCAAATTATGTTGCAGTTGGTAGGTTGTTAATGGAGAGGTATCCTACCCTGTTTTGGACACCTTGTGCTGCTCATTGTATTGACTTGATGTTGGAGGATATAGGTAAGATTCCTATGGTGAGACATATTGTTGAATCATCCAAGAGCATAACAAAATTTATTTACAATCATGCATCTGTGCTTAGCTTGATGAGAAGATTCACCAACAACAAAGAGTTGGTGCGTCCTGCGATAACACGCTTTGCCACTACTTTCATATCTCTTCAGTCTCTGTTGAATTCTATGTGGGATGTGAAGAGCATGTTTCTTTCACAAGATTGGCGTGAGTTATCTATTAGCCGCAAACCAGAGGGAGAGGGCATATGCAGACTTGTTTCATATGATCAGGAGTTTTGGGCAGGAGTAGAGGAGGTGTGTGCCATTTCAGAACCTTTGGTAAGGGTTCTTTGGTTGGTTGATGGAGAGAAGCCCGCAATGGGCTACTTGTATGAGGCCATGGATAGGGCCAAAGAAGCCATTCGTGCTTATTATGCAAATAAGGGAGATGAGGGGTTAGAGAAACAACAGGTCATATGGAGAGTGATTGATGACCGATGGAACAATACCCTCCATCGCCCCATTCATGCTGCAGGTCTCTACTTCAACCCCGCATTTTCTTACTCCTGTGGTTTCAGATTTGATGCCGAGGTGATGGATGGATTCTTCACATGTGTTGAGAGGATGGTGGTATCTGAGCAAGAACGTGAAGAAATTTCCAAAGAAATGGAAATATATAGGATGGTTGGTGGCACATTTGGTTTTACCATGGCTATTAAGAGTAGGACGACCAAAATGCCAGGTAAGCTTCAGTTTGTTTCAAGTTTCAACTTTCAAATTTAATAATTCATTGTCTCTTCATAATTTTTGCTTCTCATTTTTATTTTAACTTGTAGATGCTTGGTGGACAAGCTATGGTGGTAGAGTACCCCATCTCCAAAAGCTTGCCATCCGAGTACTCAGCCAGACATCCAGTTCCTCTGGGTGTGAGCGCAATTGGAGTGTCTTTGACAAAATACATAGCAAAAAGCGCAATAGGTAAAAAAATTTCAAATTAAATTTTTGAAATAATTTGATTATTTTTACTATATAAATTTTCCAAGTACTAATTTATAATCTATGACCCTTTTACAGATTGGAATCCCAACGTCTCAATGACATGGTGTATGTCTACTACAATCTTCGATTGTGGATGAGACAAATTCAGAAAACTCCTGACATGGATGCCATTTCATTGGACAATATTGATACCACTGCTGCATGGAGGGTCGAGACTGAGAGGCCGGTCATGGAATCGACCCCTGATTGGTTAGATGTGGATCCAGAGGCACTAGTGCCAGAGGAGGAAGCAGATGTACAGCAAGAGGAGCCAGTGGTAGAGGAGGAGGAGCAGAGTCAGGAGGCAGAGCAGGAGGAGGATGTGGAGGAGGAGGTGACACCATCTAGGATGGGCAGTAGCAGTGGCAGCGTCAGCGGCAGAGGAGAGAGGCCACCTGTTTTTTTTGCTTCTAGAGGACGACTGGGTCCATCTGTATTCCGAGGGGCAGGGCCTTCTTCCTCTAGAGGAAAAGGCAAAGCCATTCCCTATTCCCGTAAAAGGGGCAGGGGATCTTCATCTTAGTGACTTACTTTATGACATGGAGATGACTCATGATATACATTATTATATTTTTTGTTGATATTTTGACTCTTGAGACTGAGACTCGAGATTCAGGACTCGATTCACTATTTTGATATGTGATGTAGCACTAGACTTCATATACATATTATATATTAGCTTTCTTTACATGTTTATGTGGAAATGCATTTATTTGATGTTGTGGATACTTTAGATGCTAAAAAAATTGAAAATTTTTGAATAATTTTGTATTTTTTTAATTTTGCCGACTTTTTGCCGACTTTCGAAAAAGTCCCGACTTTGCCGACTTTTTCAACTTTTTTACCCTTGCCGATTTAATCCCGACTCCGACTTTTTCCACATTGGTTTTTAGTGCAGACACAGTGATGAAGTCTCACCACAGTACCACAATCTCAGTGAAATCTCAGTAAAAGATTTTGATGCCATCTCAAGGAGAAGGTCTCGGTACTATCTCAGGAGAAAGTCTCGATGCCACCACATGAAGTCTTGGTGCAACACAGTGACCAAAATTCAGTGTTACCACAATGACATGGTCAATATAATTTAGAGATATCACTGTGAATAAGTTTGATTTTTTTGTTTGTTTGTTTGTGGAATAGAATTGATGAAGTTCAGAAACAATCGAAGGCACTAAGTGCTGAAGCAAATAAAAGGAGCAAAAGCAGCAACATGAATATAATACATTACAGTGAAGGATTCGGTGCTCCCAACAGCGAGTAAGTTTCCATGAGAAGGTGTCGGTGTTACTACAATAACACAGTTTTGGTGCTTCCAACAGAAAAGGAGTTTGGTGCTACCACAATGGTAAGTACTCCAACAAGATGCACATACAACAAGTCTAATAAAGACAGAGGTATGCAATTCATAAGTGGTGACTCTGTACCATAAGGTCTAGCTGGATCTACATTGGAGAAGAAAGGCTACTCCAGAGGAAAGTCAAAGTATCTTGAAGACTTGAAGACTAAGAGGCTAAAGGCACTGTCATCATCTTCAAAGGTTATAAGACAAGTTTCCTCTCATTGAAACAAGAACCACTTTTTTATCCCTGAAGAAGGTCATCCAAAGAAGCAGTAATCTCCATCAACAAAAGGAAGCTGGATCTAAAGATGTTGTCACCATTGAAGCAATCAAGTTGAAGACTCTTCACTTGTCAAGTAAGTATCTTTTATTCTATAATCAATTTTGGTAACATGACTTTGTTTTTGCAGGGAGATCTATAAGCTGGTTGGGTTACCAAGATTCCTTGTATGAGAAGAATAATAACAGTCCTTGAAGAAAGAAAGGTTATGTCACTTAGACTAGATTTACACTAAATCGAATTATCAAAAGAATGAAGGGATATCCTCATAAGATCTCAACTGTGAGATCTGGAAAAGATGATAAGATGAACAACATAACAAATAGACAAGAAAAATTACCTCACTCAACTTGTGGTTTCCATGCAAGATGGAAAAAGACAATCAAGGGCAAAAATGTTGGAGGATAAAAGACTCAAACATTCACAGAAGAAAAAGGAAAGTTTAAGTGAGAGACTTATGGACATTACAATGTGAATAAGTGAGAGCAAGGAAGCAATGTAGCATCTTGATCTAAGCATGGCAGGAGCTCCTAGTGAATCAGCTCCGGGAAAACCTGTCTGACAAACATTACTAATGTAAAGCAGTCATCAAGAGCAAGGGTCATCATGGAAACATATTTTTGGGATGTGAT
Source organism: Pinus albicaulis (assembly GCA_034641835.2). Classification (NCBI taxonomy): domain Eukaryota; kingdom Viridiplantae; phylum Streptophyta; class Pinopsida; order Pinales; family Pinaceae; genus Pinus; species Pinus albicaulis. Next base: position 908,267,186 of record CM076578.1, on the reverse strand, counting down.
GACATATTGATGAAGCAGGCCAAGGGAATGAAGCTCTTCATTCTTGAGAAATTGCTACAGGATGACTCAAGGGAAAAAGGTATGAGGTATGTATATATTTATATGCTAACATTGTATGTTTTGAAGTCATGTCATGTGGTTGCAGGTAATGGACTTCTGGACTTAGAAGTATGATCTATGAAGGAGTATCTCTCAATGCACAGATATATGAAATCAACATAATATGCCCTCATGGAATATGAGGTGGTTGTATATGAACGAGAAACTAGGAAATTTGTACGTTCCTGGGAATTAAGAATGTGCAGAGAAGAAGAGATCATGAAATGCAACCATGTCAAGAGGTAGTTATCATCCGGAAGCCAAGAATATGTGACTAGGAGATCTCCTGGAGAGATATGTAGACTCTGACGGAAGTCTGGTAGAGAAGAAGACCCTTGGAAAAACATATCATTAGGAGATTTGTCAATCTGTATGAAGGATGCTGATGCTTACAGGAAGATGTCATGGTGAAAGATCATCACTGAGGTAACTTTTGTTTTAAAAGGGTTCATATGTAAATGTTTATCTGGATGAATTTGTGCAGGACTGCTAATCATGAGAAAGGATGTATGATCCCAAGAGATGATTCGAAGGAAAGTAGCATGGCACAATAGTGGACTAGATAAGGAAGTCTGGTGAATTACTCTGATAGTTGACAAGACTCAGGATGGAAGTAATGGATGATCTGTGTCCTATGAAGCTAAAAGATGGAGATTCCTCAATACCGAAATCCATGACATCAAGGTCAGGAATTCTTCATGAGCAGCTGGATGTCACACCATTGCTGCTGGAGGTCCCTGGTTAAGAGGGAGCCTAGTGGTAAGTTTGTTACTTGGAAGAAACTTGGTAATTCCTAAGGATGAGCTTAGGTACATTCTTTGTATAAGAATGAGTACATTCCCTTGTGGAATAGGTCTTCCCTGGGAGAGAGAGATAGACACATCAATCAGGTCTTGGGAAGACAGAATGGAGGATTGGGTAATCATCTGGCATTTGATACTCTTTGAGAATGTGATCAGACATTCAAGATAAGAGTAGTCGGGGACCGATATTCTTTGAGGGCTAGCTACCCATGAGAAGAGTAGTCTAGGAAGGTCATACTTTGGGAACACCCTAGTGGAGTATGTACCTTGGAGAGACAATGACGAAGGTGTCTATAAGTCATGTGTCTCGCCAGCATTGAAGCTCATTGTCTCGTTGAAGAGATGGGGCTGTTAGTCAAGGCCTTGCACTAGGACAATGCTGGTTGATATGATGCTATACAGATGCGATTACCAATCTAATTTTTCTTATGAGATTCTTTAGTTTGAAAGTGATCATGTACCTATATGAATACCTCCCTAGTTAAGAGGGAGTGTTGGAAAATGTAACTAGGTCGGTCTTCATATTGATTATGGATTTATGGAAAGTAGAAGACAAAGATAATAAAATGTATTTTGGACGTGCAAGAGTTTATTATAAGATCTGGTGCTTCAAGACCTTGTCAAAGTATCCGTGAAAGAATAGCATATAATAACCCTGATTTACGTTAAAAGATAAGCATTATATGATGATGAAAGACGACCTTATTTGCAGCTACATGTCGGCCTAAAATCTCAGTCAAGAAGTTGGCCTAAATTCTAGACAAGAGCACTATATATATACACCACGTCTGTGGTTCATTTGGTAAGAAAGATTGCGTATGTAAATATAGCAGACAGACAGGTCTAATAAGAATGTGAATATCTCTGAGTAAGAAATGTAGATATCACTAAAAGGAAATGCGGACATACAATGTAGATAACACACAATCGAATGCGGATTAAAGACTTACATCACCACAACAGATTGTAGATACCACAGAGATTGCGTTAGACAAAATGAGTACATCACAACAGAATTTGCTGATTAGTCTGAGTTAGACAGCGTTGAAGGAGGAGCAAAAATTATCAACACACAGGCAACTCAAACCAAGGTTACTTGGGAGCGGGGAGCGGGAGCGGGAGCGCCATTTTCAAAAGCTCCCAGTCCGAAGCATTTCGGGGAGCGTTTATATATATATATATATATATATATTTTATATATTTTATATTTTGATGCATATATGTCAACAAAAGCATGTAGAATGATGAATTAGACATAAAAAACATAAAAACATAGATTGAATCATATAACATCAATCATCTGGAAGTTATAATCTTCATCAACCACGCCCACAAGTTGGAAGCATACAACATATTGACTCTTCAGTCTCGCGAATCATCAATCTGAAGGTTTCAAGCTTTCAAAATTCAATATATATATTTATCATCATTGATATATAACATTTATCATCATTGATTTCAAATTTCAATATCTAACATTTATCATCATTGATTATAACATTTATCATCATTGATTCATTGATCACCATATAACTTTCATGAAGCATCATATTCATAAATCATAATGACTTGTAAACTTATAAATGCCAACTTCAAAGTTTCACCTTTCAAATTCAAACTTCAAACTTAAATTGTCATTAAATATATGAAAGAGTCAAGTTTCAACCGTTCAACAGTTATAAAAGATAAAATCTACTAGAAAATAGAAAAGACTAGTAAACAACAAATCTATTTTATCTATTGGTTGGCCCCTTGCCACGCCCACGAGAAATGTCTAATTTGTGCGAGCCACGAGGAAATGACGGTCTTCTAGTACTCTCAGGAGAACCACGTCCACGACCATGACTAGAAGGTGGAGGCTGAATCTGCAACGGAACAATAGTTGGATATCGAGCACTGGCACTGGTATTGGCACCTGCACTGCTACTGGATGGTGGGACTGGCCCTGTGTGTGGCGGTGCTGCTGATGCTTCCTCATCATCCCTAAAAAGTTCTGCTTCCAATTCTTCCATATGTACCGTGTCGTCCTCCAAATTATCATCCTCTGGGTTGTTGTTCCAGACTCTGTATGATTGATCCTCATATGCTTGATCACAGTAATGGCTCAACAACCTCAAGTTGTAATGCACATAAACCAAGCTTTCAGCTCGGTTTTCATTCAGCCTGTTTCTTCTCACATTATGTATAAAGCTGTAGGTGCTCCAACACCTCTTTGCAGAAGAAGTATTCACAACCTGTGAGAGAACTTTTTTTGCCAACTTTGGCAAAAGTCCCATGCCGCCATATGCTTCCCACCATGTGAGAGCATCAAATCTGTCTTTGTCTTTCATTGCATGGAAAGAACCAAAGTTAGCAGTGCAACTGAAGTATTTGCCTAATTCAAGGCGCAATTTAGCACACTCCTCCCTATCGAGTACCAACTTGTCTAATGCCTTCATGTATCCCTGTTGTACCTCTGGATCTGTGTGAGGTTTGATCATAACCCCACCTCCAGGTGCAGGTTGGCCTAACCAAGATGGAGAGTAGTATTTTGGCATAAGGATATATGCCAAGGCATGTAGTGGAACATTGAGTTTATTCCACCGTGCACACACAGTCGTGAATCATTGCATACAAGTTGGGATCATTATCCTTAACAACATCTTTTATTTTGCCCAACATGCTATCCATCTGCTCATAAACCTCCCCAATCACTGGTTTATCTGTATCTGCAAACCGAATCATGTGATAAATGGGCTTGGTGAAGTTCAAAATTTCCCTCACACGTGCCCAAAACAAAGGGTCAAGGGCGGTCTCCTCCACATGTTCAAAACCTTGCCTATCAACTATTGTCGCTGCCCTGTCCTTTAATACCTGCCAGTGTGGGCTTGATACCATTGCAGCCAATGACTCTCTTACCTTCAAAAGGCGCCTGAAGGTGAGGTAATAACTAGCAAATCTAGTCTTTGCTATCTTCAACAACTCCAATTTGGAGTGAGTACGGAAAAGCCCATGGGTATTGCTATGATTTGTAATAAATTTTATCATTTTTTACCTCTCTTGTACAAATCACCAAGCCATTTGAATTGAGGTTGTTTGTTTTTAATGATATCATGCATCAAAAGGTTCATTGTGTGAACCAAACACCCAGACCAAAATATGTTGGGGTATTTATCCTCAACAATTGCTCCTGCTGCCTTACAGTTAGCAGCATTATCAGTGATGACTTGTATGACATTGTATGGCCCAGTCTTTTCAATTATTGCAAGTAATGGTTCTGCAATGTTAATGCCGGTCTTGAATTTGTCTGAATAATCATATGCTGACAGGAAGATTGCACCACTAACCGACACAGCCAAAACACTTATCAATGGATTTCCTTTTACATTGGTCCATCCATCAGAGACAATGGACACCCCATGCTCATTCCACGAATTTGTCATTCTAGCCAAAGAATGGTTTATTTTAGCTTTTTCATGATCAAGACCCATGGTTCTAGCCTTGTCATACCCAGGGCTCCTGTATCCTTTGGGGGCATCATTAATGGCAGAAACCATTTCATGCCAATAAGGTGAGCAAAGAACATTGATTGGCACCCCACATGCATATAGAAACTAGAAATTTTTTGAATCCACATCATTCCTACGCCCTTCGTCAAGGAAATCATATATGGTTCTACGCCTTAATCCAGGTGTGCCACTGCCTCCATAACCACTGACATAGGTGGAAGTTGATGGACTTCTTTGTCCATGATGTGATGCACCTGATGGTGTATAAAAATCAACGAAACCCCTAGATCTTTTAGATCTCTGTAGGGCAGCCTCCTCTTCCTTTCTATATTTCTCTCTCTCTGTTGCTGGCACACTAACACAAATTTTGATTCCTAGATTTTTGTTTCCATCCCTTGGCATTTTCCCACAAAGGTGCCTTCTCGCACGGGTGTATGAACCATGGTATTCTTTATTGCAATGGGGGCAAAGAAATTTAGTGGTTCCACCACCTTTCCCTCCTCCCTGCCTCTGAACATATTTCCACAAAGGTGTCTGAGTTTGGTCTTGTCTAGTTGGGGTATCTGTGGCCTCATGTTCTCCACTCCCCCCTTCCTCCTCAACATAATCCTCCTCCTCTTCAGGATTTTCATCAAATTCACCATAACCCACTTCTTCATCCTCCTCTTCTCTAATCTGCCTCTTTCTTCTACTCTCCAACACCATTATTACAAAGAAAGGAACCAGCATGATGAAAACCCCTAGCCATATAGCCATGATGTTTCAAGTTTCTAGCCTGCAAAAAAAAAGGAGAAATGCCAAATGGGAATAGGAAATGCAACATAGGAAATAAACAATTCAATTTTTAAGTTTTCAACACAATAAAATGCAACATTCAGAAAAAAAAATAAAAAAAATAAAATCAAGTTTTCATTTTTGAACAACTTAATTCATCCTAGAAAATACAAAACTAGATTAGAAGACCTACCTCTTTCTTGGAATCCTCCTCTTGCTCTCTTGCAGCTTGCTCCTTGCTCTCTCCAAGCTCTCCTTCTCTCCAAGCTCTCCAACTCTTGCTCCAAGCTCTCCTTCTCTTCTCTTGCTCTCACTCACTCAACTAAAACTTTTCGGGGAGCGTTTCTTTTGTCGGGGAGCGTTCGGGAGCGAACGCTCCCCGACTGCTTCCGGCATTTAAAAAACGCTCCCGAAGTGTTTTTTTTTAATGCCGGAAGCGCTCAGGGAGCGTTCGCTCCCGAGCACTCCCTGAAACGATCTCGAAAAGGCAGGGAGCGTTTTTACAGGTCGGAAGCGCACTCCCGAAAACGCTCCCCTCAGGAAGCATTTTCGGGAGCGCATTTTCGAGCGCTCCCAAAACGCTCCCGAACGGAGCGCGTTTCGGGAGCAGGAACCGGGGGGGGTGAAGCTTCCCTGCAACGTTGACTCAAACACATTCAGAGCAGTCTCAAACTGATCATGGTCGTAAGTGGATAGATAAATTAAAAATTCAATGCCACTATTGCAAAAAATATGGCCATTATAAGTCAGAATGTCGAAAATTACAATATGTTTTATGTAAAAACAAAACCAATGTCACCAACACTGAATGTGAAACATCAGATGCTTTATTTATGGTATGCCAAGTGACTGTGCAAGTACCTAATAAAGATGTTTGGTTGGTAGACAACGGATGTAGTAATCATATGACTGGTCATAATGATTTGTTTTCACATCTTGATACATCTTTCAGTTCCTCTATTGGTTTGGGTGATGATCATCAGGTTAAAGCTTCAGGAAAGGGTGTTGTACTTATCTTAACCAAACAAAATATTGTGAAGTACCCAAGTTCAAGCATAATTTGTTGAGTGTTGGACAGTTAGATGCACATGGTTATGATGTTAGCTTTCACAACACTACTTGCATAATTTCTGATCAACATAAGTCTCTTGTTGCAAAGATTCCTATGACAAAGAACAGGTTGTATCAATTACAAATGAAAAGTGAGAAGTTGTATGCACATAATGTTTCAACACCTAATGACTCTGACTTGTGGCATTTGTGATATGGTCATTTACCTATCAAAAGTATGAGTTTGTTGTAAAGACAGTCTATGGTGAAAGGTTTTCTTGCTTTGTTTGACCATATCTCTTCCTGTACAAGTTGTATAATGGGTAAACATAAGCGAGATAGTTTTGCGTCAGCCTCTTATAGAGCCAAAGAACAACTAGAGTTAGTGCATACAAATTTGTGCGGTCCAATGCAAGCAAAATCAGTTGTTGGCAGTCTCTATTTTCTTACGTTTATTGATGACTTTAGCTGGAAAATTTGGGTGTATTTCATCAAATACAAATCCGAAACATTTTCCAAGTTCAAGGAGTTCAAAGATGAGGCCGAAAAACAGAGTGGCAAGTTTATTAAAGTTCTCAAGTTTGATAAAGGAGGTGAGTATGAATCTAACGAATTCATTGATTTTTGTAAACAACATAGTATTAAAAAACAAACAACAACTAGTTATACTTCGCAACAGAACGGAGTAGCAAAAAGAAAGAATCAAACAATTATGAATATGGCTGAAACTCTGCTCAAAACACGAAATTTGTCTAAAGATTTATGGGCTGAGGCAGTTGCATGTTCAATATATATTTTGAATCGATCACCCACTTCCAGTGTTCAAATTCTTGTACCTGAAGAAGCATGGAGTGGACAAAAGGTAATTGTTTCACAATTTCGAGTATTTGGTTGTATTGCTTTCGCTCATGTTCCAGAAAAATTAAGAAAAAAACTTGATGATAGAAGCGAAAAGTATATCTTTATAGGGCATAGTGACCAATCTAAAGCATACAGATTGTTTAATCCTATAACTAAGAAGTTTGTCATAAGTCGAGATGTGAAATTTATGGAAGACAAATCTTAGAATGAAATGGAGAACAATACTTGTCCTAATCCTTTTATTATGTTAGACGAACATCAAGCACCTACAACAAGCACTCGAAGATTACAGGTTCAAGACAAAACCAGTAGCAGTTCATCAAGCACTAGCAGTTCATCATCTTTAAATGGGTCTGATTCTGATAATCCTAAAATGAGAAGCTTAAGTGATATTTATGCACAAGACGATGTTGATGCTATTGTAAAATTTGCATTTCTTTCATTTCAACCTACTTGTTTTGAAGAGGCTATAAAGGACAAAGAATGGGTAGATGCAATGAATAATGAAATCAATGCTATTGAAAGCATAGTTTTAAAACCAGTCCGATTCGCATCGGACCAGGTCTGGTTGACCGAGCCATTAGGCTTACCGGTCCGACCAGGCAGAAGAAACTGCCCGACCAGGCCTGGTCCGAGTTAACTCGGCCTAGCCAATTCCACCGGCCGGTGGGCCCAAAAAAACGATTTTAACGAACTTCAAACCCAATTCAATTCTGTTGTTAGGTTTGTTTTAGGTTTTCTAACCCCTCCCCATGCTATTTAACTAACCCAACCCCTCTCAATACCTCACATCTCTCTCATTCAATTTGCTTGAGCATTTGTGAGAGTTTTCTGAAGAGTTGTGGAGTTGGTTTTGGAGCAGCAGTGAGGAGCTTATTGGGCAAGCTTTGGAGCAGCATTGAGCTAGAGGAAGCTAGAGGCTAGAGGGTATTTATTTTTTCTCTTCTAAAATCTGCCTTTGTTTGTTTTATTTATTTAGCAAATCTGAAAATGGTAAACATAGTTTTTGGTGAAAGAAATGAACATAGAATGAATAGTTTTTGTTTTTGTTTTCATGTTCAGATTTAAACATTTTATTTCCAAGTCAAAAGCTCAGTCCAAAATGGCCCCTAGAGCGAAAGATGCTGCTTGGGCATATGCTGAAATGGTTGGTGATCAAATGTTTTGCAAATTTTGCAAGAAAAAAATTAAGGAGGGTGGAGGGGGCATTCATAGACTGAAACTACATTTGGCTGGTGTTAAAGGCCAAATTACTACATGTGAAGCACCAAACATTGGGGAAATTAGGAAGCAGTTGAAAGAACAATTGGAGAAGTTTGAGCAAGAGAAAAATATGCAAAAAGAAATACAGGCTGAAATTGGGAGGAAGAGGAATCTACAACATATGATGGCTGCCAACTCAAGTTTTGAATCTTTTCATTATGAGGGTTCCTCATCTATCCCTTCCACTGATGCATCAAAAAACCCCTTTCGCTATGTTCCTCCCTCTAAGGAGTCTATTTCTGACAAGGGTAAGGGTGTAATTAAAAATAAGGGTACTATTAAAAGTTTTTTTGTGTCCTCATCTCCCTCTGATAGTGCAACTGCACATGGTCCTAGTCCTCCAACTGTGCAGCCCACTTTAGATGCTTATTGGAAAAAAGAATTGAGAGATGTTGCTTGTGAGTACATTGCTAGATGGTGGTATGATGCTGATATTCCCTTCAATGCTACTCGTTCACCATATTATGAACCTATTTTTGATGCCATATATGCTGCTGGAAAGGGCTTCAAACCTCCTACTATGCATGAGTTAAGAGGATTTTTTTTGCAAAGAGAGATTTCAAACATTGATGATTATTTGAAAGAGTTCAAAAACTCATGGGCACGTACAGGATGTACCATCATGTCAGATGGATGGACTGATCAGAGGAATCGTACCATCATAAACTTTCTTGTCTTTTGTCCACGGGGAACCATGTTTCTAAGATCAGTTGATGCATACGATAGGGTGAAAGATGCACAGTTGTTGTTACAACTTTTGGATGAGGTTGTTGAAGAGGTGGGGGTGGCAAATGCTGTTCAAATCATCACAGACAATGCCTCTAACTATGTTCTTGCTGGTAAATTGTTAGAGGAAAAACACCCAACCATCTTTTGGACCCCATGTGCTGCACATTGCATAGACCTCATGCTTGAGGATATTGGCAAAATAGATTGGATCAAGAACACTGTAGAGCATGCCAAATGCATCACAAAATATATTTACAATCACTCATGGATTCTGAGTCTGATGAGGAAATACACAGGGGGCAAGGAACTTATTAGGCCCGCCATCACTAGATTTGCAACACATTTTTTGACATTGCAATCTATGCTTGCCCAACATAGAAACTTGCAAAAGATGTTTTCTAGTGATGAATGGAATGAATGTCAGTGGGCTCGCAAACAGGATGGCAAAGATGTGAAAAGAAAAGTCAATGAAGAAATATTTTGGAAAAAGGCAGCAGAGATTGTGAAACTTGCTGAGCCACTGGTTAAGGTGTTGCGCTTGGTGGATGGGGAAAGATTGGCTATGGGCTTCATTTATGAGGCTATGGATCAAGCAAAGGAGCAAATAAGGGCAGCATACAAGGACAGAGTGGCTAAGTATGGGCCCATTTGGCAAATCATTGATCAGAGATGGAACAATCAACTCCATCGCCCGATACATGCAGCTGGGTATTTTCTGAACCCAAGGTATCATTATAAAGCTCAGGAAACAAGAGCTTTGACTGGGGAGGTTAAAGATGGATTGATTGACTGCATTGATCGCATGATCCCGACAGAGAGTGAGTAGTTGAAGATACACAATTAGATCACTATGTTCAGCCAAGCCACTGGTACCTTTGGCAAGAACCTTGCAAGGATTGCAAGGGAATCAGATGAGCCAGGTAAGCAAAGAATTTCAATTTTCAAATTTATATTTTATAATTTATTATTTTGTATAATTGTTTATAAAATTATAATTTCAATTTCAAAGTTGGATATAAATTGTTGAGCTAACTGAAACTCATTTTTTGCAGCACAATGGTGGGAGGCATTTGGTAGCCACTGTCCTAAATTGCAGAGGTTTGCAATCCGCATTTTGAGTCAAACTTGCAGTGCTTCTGGGTGTGAGCGCAATTGGTCTGTCTTTGAGAGGATTCACTCAAAGAAGAGAAACCGTTTGGAGAAAAAACGGTTAAATGATCTAGTGTATGTCCAGTACAACCTCCGACTAAGACGCAACCAATTGCTGAACAAAAGACCTGATTCAGATCCCATTGTGTTGGAGGATATTGATCCAACATCAGATTGGGTAGTGGAGTCTTGTCCACCAGAGTTTGACATAGACGGGGAGAGTCTGCTTGACTTCGATTTAGAGATGGAGGCGGCTATGCTCAATGTAGATCCACTAGAAGCAGACCCAGTCCCAAGCCATCCAGTTGCAGGTGCAGGCACTTCCTCTAGTCAGCCACGACGAAGATGCATAACTCGTCTATCTGATTCTCAACATGGTAAGGGCAAGGGTATAGTTCCAGTTGAGGATGTTGATTCAAAGGAGGAGGCAGAGCGAGAGTTTTCCTCCTCTAGTTTAGAGTTTGAGGCAGAGGACATTGGCTTGTCACAGTCAGATGACTAGCAGTAGTTACTAGTTAGTAGTGACTATTCATGGTTTGTTGTAGAGGCCATTTAGAGCCTCCTTAGTTATGTTTTTTGTTTTGATCTCTATATCATCATCATGTATTGGTCCTTGGACAGTGCACTGGGTGTAATTTTGATATAATGGTTATATTCACGAGCCTACTTTGATCATATGTTGTCTTTTGTCTATATTGTAATGCTTTGTGTTTGGAAACATGAATAAAAATCTTTAAATTTATGTTTTTGTACAAAAAAATAATATTTAATGTATTTTTTACAAAAACTGAGTCATTGAAACCGAGTCGACTGAGTCATTACCGATTCGGAGTCCGAGTCGGAGTCGACCCTCGGCCTGGTAGCTGACCGATTCCGTTTTTTAAAACTATGATTGAAAGAAATCAAAATGGGATTTGGTTGATCTACCTGATGACAAAAATTCTATAGGTGTCAAATGGGTTTTTAAAACTAAGTTAAATGAGAGAGGTAAAGTTGATAAACACAAAGCAAGAATAGTTGCCAACGGTTTTTCACAACAACCTGGCATAGATTATGGTAAAACATTTGCACCTGTAGCAAGAATTGATATTGTTTGATTTGTATTAGCTATTGCAACACAAAACAAGTGGCCAATTTACCAAATGGAGAAGAAGTGTATGTTGATCAACCACCTGGCTTCGAAATCAAAAATAAAAAACATAAGGTGTATATGTTGAAGAAAGCATTGTATGGCTTGAAGCAAGCTCCAAGAGCTTGGTACAGCTGAATAGACCATTACTTGCTGAATAATGGTTTCAAAAGGAGCGACCATGAACCCACTTTGTATATCAAGAATGATCATCAAGGTAATATGCTGATACTGTGTCTTTATGTTGATGACATAATTTATACAGGTAACATGCAGTTAGATGAATTTAAAGTTGCAATGAAAAATGAATTTGAAATCACAGATCTTGGATTAATGAGATACTTCTTAGGTATTGAAGTGAAACATACACATGATGGTATCTTTATGGTTCAACAAAAGTATGCTACTTGTAACGACCCATTCCCAAGTTATACACAAAATAATATTAGCGTGTGTACGATATATGCATTTGATAGCTACACCTGCTTATATTGCACACATCGCACTAGTACACCTACTTACTAATGTCAAGATTACACAAGTTAGAGACTTAATATTAAGATTTCATATTAATATTAAGATAAACTAAGCATAAATTATATGAAAAGGACTAATAAAAGAAAATGATATAATAAAGTTAATTCATTAGGTTAAAAAATGAATATGCAAATATTAAAAATTAAGCTTAAAAGTACTTGAATGTAAAGTCACATGCTCCATAAATAAGACAACCGTATAATCCCACCTCCATAAATATATTCATACCCACATTAATGTGGATCACATCACCATAAAAACATATAATATCAACATTAAGGTGGATAAGACCTCGAGAGGTAAGAGGCAGTGGAGGAAGGTTATTTAAGTTATATTCATATCCACGATAATGGAAAACACACCACCATAAATGCATATAATATCAACATTAATGAGGATAAGACCTCGGGAGGTAAGAGGCGGTGGAGGGAGGTTATTTAAGTTATGAAATATGGAGGAGAGGGGGGATGTTTTGGAGAACAAAAAAACGAATTCTGCTTGAAATAGATAAACTGTCTGGGAAGGGAATCTCTGGGTTCTTGGAATTCTGGGCACGGGGGCAGAGGAGGCATCCTCTGGTTCTAGGATTGTTCCTAGATTGGCTGGGAGGATTTGATTGTTTCGGTAAACCATTCACAACATCACAAGGAGAACCACCATTAAGTCATCAGCTTTATTCCAGGTATTTTTCTATGTATAGACTAGTTCCTTATAAAAGATTAAATTTCACTGCTGATCTTCATTTAATCACATTACTGCTGAAATATATATATATATATATATATATATATATATATATATATATATATATGGAAAGGATGTTAGCTGTAACAGAGATTACACTGTTGGTCGAATTAACACTAAGTCTATCTCTAGCTAAACTCAGAAATTTAGTGGAAAATTTTAGGATAATCCCAACGTGAGTTCCTACACCACTGACATTTTGAAAAAGTTTAAGATGGATAGGTGTAAATCGGTGGATACTCCTATTGAAGTTGGTACAAAGTTAAGTAAAGATGATGTGGGTACTGTTGTTCATTCGACTTTGTATAAAAAGCTTTCTGGTAGTATTATGTATCTAACTGCTATTAGACTTGATATAGCATTTGCAGCTACTTATATTTCTAGTTTTATGGAATCTCCTAAAGATTATCATTGGAAAGTTGGAAAAAGGGTGTTAAGATACATTATAGGTACATCTGCTTATGGTTTATCGTATGCAGCCTCTACAGACAGTAAGCTTGTTGGTTATACAGACAATGATTATGCAAGATGTATTTATGATCAGAAAATCACTTCTGGCTATTTTCTATCTGGCAGAAACTTGATCTCGTAGTCATCCAAAAAGCAGCCCATAGTTGCGTTATCTTCAACAGAGGCTGAGTACGTTGCAGCAAATTCAACATCATGTCAAGCAGTGTGGCTGAAGAGACTTCTCTCTGACTTCGGATGTACAGAAAATGAACCTATTTCAATCCTTTGTGACAACACTTCCGCTATTTCCTTGTCGAAGAACAATGTATTTCATCAAAAGAGAAAACATATCGACACTCGTTTTCACTTCATTCGTGAACTCGTAAAAAATGGTGATATTGTTCTCAATTTTTGTGATTCCAAGGAACAGTTAGCGGATATCTTCACCAAACTGCTAGGAAAAGTTAGTTTTGAATTTCAATGTCAAAAGTTAGGCATAAAATAATGTAACCCTCAAGATTAAGGGGGAGTGTTAAAGAATTAATCATTAGTTTAGAATTAGTTAGTAATCAGTTAAACAATTTCTGCTGTAACTGTCCATCTGCATATATATATTTCTCCGTAATAAAACTAGTTGTGTGCTCTCAGTAATTTGTTCTGCTATCTTCTTAATTTTGTCATCATTTGGCCAATGAGGTGGGAAATGTGGATAGAGACCATAACAAGATCGATGGATGCATCAGAGATTGTCGTACATTGTCTATGTCTAGGACGTGTTGTGTCCAACACCTTGATTTGGGATCATGTCTGATGAGGTTTTTACCCTTTAAAGGATTTCGGGTTAGTAATCTAACTTCGGGTTAGTATGTGACTCTTTTTGAGTCGATTGAGGTTTTACCCTCTAGGTTGACTTCGGGTCAGTAGGGTGTGATGTCTTTGTGACTCACTCTCGTTTGTTTGCCCTTAAGCCGACAAAGCATGTTACAGCAGAATGACGCAGGAATGCATGATGATGATGATGATGATGATAGTACATGATGGAACTGATCACTGGATGGCACAGGTGGACAGATGGAGTTCTCCCTAGTTGAGAGGGAGTGTTAATTTTGGGCAACTTGGTCCAAACTCCATGTTGCACTGCTCATATGATGATGATTATATTTTTGTTGGATTCCTCTTTCGGAGAGGTGCAAGATTTATCTAAATATCATCTTGCTTGGATGAGCAGAACATGCATTTTGATTTTATTTTCCACACATGTGCATGGTTGGCCAGATTTGTAATGTAGGCTCACAAGCCCTACAGATGTGCACACACCCTCATTGATGGATATAAATTGGAGAGAGAGGATGTCCATTTAATCATCAACTCATCACACATTCATCTTGTGATCTGATTGGTTCGCACAGCCTAGGAGAGGCTTCCCTCCTTCACACGTGTGAATCTGAACCTGAAGAAGTTGCTGCAATTTTTGGATTGTTTTTAGGGTCTTTGGACAAAGTTGACCACCATTGACTTTGGGTCAATGCTTGGACTTTGACAGTGTTTTTTGGGCAGAAATTCCGATTTTTAAAGGTTGTACTGCTGGGCACAAAAATCGAGGCTGACGTTGACTTTGACCGAGGCCCATTTGATTGCAGCGTTGACTTTTGCGTTGACTTGCATTGACTTTTGGAGCTGTATTTGAGGTGTGTGTGTGACACTTGTGGAAGGCTGAGTTCGCTGTTGGAGAAGTTGGTTTGACCAACTCAAGGCTTTGCTGGCTGGGGCATGTTGTTGACTGTTGTAACAAACATTTATCTATTCATTTGCTGGACAAGGAAGAATTACAAATTTTGATATATTATTTGGCTTGTCTTCTATTGATCTAATATTATGTTCTATTAGCATTTTACTTTCATGTTTAAAGATTGAAGTAAAACTGCATTAAGCATAGAACATACCATGGTTATCTAAATTTAACACATACACTATGATAATTGTAGAGAAGGTTCATACATTGTTAGCATAGAGCCATATGATAGCAAGTGAAACAAAAAACAAGAGCGACGGACTGGAGGTAAATCAACTGGTGGAAAGAGACAATCACCACAACCATTAGCTGCTAGTAGTTGCCAACCATGTAGGGTATGGAGTAATGATTGTCAAAGTAGCCGCATGGGAGGCAAACAAATCATAATGATTGTCAAAGTAGCCGCATGGGAGGCAAACAAATCATACAGGAAGCTTGCAGAGACATACATATGGAAAGTGCAAAGGAAGTTGCCATACAACCATAATTGACATACAAAGTCTTACACACAACAACCAAAGCCGCTCGAGTGAGCATCCATATGTGATTGTATGGGAGGTGACACTGGTCAAAGAAGAGTGTAAGGAACAACTTAAGAACTGCACAGGTTACATGCAACGTCGACAATTAGTCACATGAGACAACCATACAATAGAAGGAATTTGTTGCAAAGGTTGTACATGGTGATGGTCGCAGGTTACACAGTCCGTAAAGTCATAGATTTGCCAGCAAGGATTGGCGAAGGTCATTCTTTAGAGGCAGAGAGGGAGACCGTATAAGTCAAGGGCTTGGAAAAGATAGAGTTTCTCGTGGGTGTTTAAAAGGACCTAAACATAGAATCCCAGGAGATCTTACTCGGTGTTGCGAACATCTCGATAACATCCCGATTTCATCTCGAAATCATGATTTTTTGGGCTAGCTGATGTTTGCCAATTTTTACCGATATTTTGATGGTATCTTGATTTTGCCGATTTTTATTGATATCTTCCTGATTTTTACGATTTTTTGGTTTTCTAGACCCTTGCCGATTTTATCCCTATGTCGATGTTCGCAACATTAATCTTACTAGATCTATAAACCAATAGCATTATTATTCTTGAGGGTGTTAGAAGGTCTTAGCACATGGTGAAAAAATTGTTAGATCTAGTAATTGCAACAACCGGTCTTAGGTTTGAAGACTGGTTGGATGGAGCATCTAACTTCTTGCCCTTGAAGGCAAGGATCACTTTGTTGCTGAAAGAAAATGACCTTTGGGAGATTGTTAATAAGGAAATTCAACCACCAACAGATGCAACGTAGTGGGCAAGCCATGAAAAGGGTATTAAAGCTCATTGGGTCATTATGGATGGCGTGAAGGATCACTTGATCCCTCACTAGGTACAAAAGAAGACATCTAGGGAGATGTCAAAGGCTTTAGTGGACCTGTTCTAGAGTGACAACTTGAACATGAAGATAATATTGAGGAACAAACTCAGATCCATCCATATGTCGAAGATTGATAATGTTTCCAATTACTTCATGAGGATCACATAGATAAGTGATCAACTTGTAGTCATTGGGGAAAAAGTGGATGAGACAAAACTTTTCAATGTTGCACTAGATGGGTTCTAGAAGCCATGGGAACCATTTGTCAAGGGAATCTATGCTCGGGAGAAGCTTTCCAATTGCGAGAGGCTTTGGGGTGATAACATCTAAGAAGAGGCTTGTTAAATTTATGATACCAGCCAAATTTATATTCACACGACAATTAATTTTATTTCCAACAATTTATTTATTTAGCCAAATAAATACTGAATTACCGAAAAATAAAATCATTGGTATTTTTGACTTCTAGAAATGAATATATGCAATGAAATTTAAATCAGAGAGATCAATCACACATTGCAAAAGTAATTTACCCACAACAATTCTCCATCATCTATTAATCTAGAAAATCTGGGTTTTTGACCCATAGAGATACAAGGAAAAACACAATAACTGGAACCTGTAACTCGGCCCCCATAGGATGAATTCGGCCCAAGGAATTCTACCATCTAAAAATTGCCCTTTGGAAGAAATCGACCTAGAGAAATTTGGCCCAATCAATTAGTTGGAAAATCGAACTGCACCCTCCCCGCGAGCTATCATATCGCCCTATCAAACTCGATCCCCAACGATTTGGCTTTCTCCAAATCAAATTGAACCTCCTCTAACAACTCGACCCTACAATCTCCTCAACTTGGCCTTTTGGATTTGCCCTTAAATCTCTCGTACTTCTCCTCTCAAGGCCCAAAGGTATTTCTCGCTGAGCCACTCACACTGCAGGAAAATCCTCTCTTTGTGATGATTCACTCTCTTGAGTTCTTGTGTATCTTCACCTCTTTGCTAAGCTTCCTTTGTAATCTTCATTAAGTCCAAATCCCTAATCCTAATCTCCCTTCACAGAACATCTTGAAGATCAGCAGTTGAGATTATTTCTAAGTCATAAATAATTAAATTATTTATCCTTAGAAAATGACTTAATAGTCCACAATAATTAATTTACTTTAATTATTGTACTTTTCCCAAGTTAAACTTAGGAAAGAAGACATAAATCACTTACTCCACCAAGCAAGCACCTAAAAAGGCAATAAATCATCTTCACATGCTAAGACACCAAGCCTATGCAAAAGATTTTTTGAAGCTACCAAAAGCTTCAACACTCCCTCCTAGCAAGGAAGGGATTCTCCCCCACACCCAGCTTATCTCAGTACTTCACAAACTTCCCTTTCACTAGAGGCTTAGTGAGAATATATGCCACGTACTCGTCTATGGAAATGTACTACAATTTCATAGCACCTATGGACCTTGTCTCTAATGAAGTGATATTTGATCTTGATACCCTTAAACCTGTCATGAAGCACAGGATTTTCAAAGAGCTTAATGCAACTTTGATTATCACATTTAATCATTGTTGGCCCCATCTCTAGACTAAATAATCATGCAAGAATCTTGCAAAGCCACATTGCCTCACAACTAGCTATACTCATTGCCATGTACTCTGCCTCTATTTCAGACAAGTGCCACTTGCTCCTCAACATCTCTCAAGGTTTGCTTGGCCCATCTTGACCTGCTCCTGGTAGATCTGAAGGAATGTCCAACTTCTCCAG